>CM074718.1:180086035-180761035 GCA_037306005.1 Rhinophrynus dorsalis
TAGTCTCCTCCTACCAACTTCCTACTTCCTCCCTCTGAGCTGTTCCTCCTACTTCCTGTGGAGGGGTTTAAAGGGCAGACTGAGGCCTGACTCAGATGCCCTTGCATTGTTGTTCAAAGCAGATCTGTTGCACTGGGCTTCGTGTATGACCTGGCTAGTCTTCCATCCATTCTGGTGCTGACCTGTGGCTTTGTCTGACTATTCTTTTGCCTAACCCCTAACAGTGGACATCCAATCTGGTGCAGACTTGTGGCTCTGGATGACTACCTGATCTGTGTATGACCCGGCTTGTCTGACTACCCCCTCTGGTGCTGACTGTTTGCTCTGTCTGACTATTCTTTCGTCTTTTCCCTTGGTGATCAGACACCCAATATAGTGCGGGCCTGGGGCTCTGGTAGACTCGCACATCTGACTGCAGGCTGAGTCAGACCCTATTCCTCTTCGGATCAAGATCCTGGGCTCCTGTTCCAGTTCCTGATTCCAGCCGAGACTTACAGTGGCTAAGGCCTAGTCTCCAGCACAGTGGTTTAGCTTTGCAACCTATTATTTCCGATAGCAGGCTTGCTGGCTATTACCCTGTGCTTATTTTTATTGTATATATTGTATATACCCGCTGTATGTCATTTGTTAATAAACTGCATTAACTAAACCGTACTGACTCCTGAACGTCTCTGGGTAACCGTGACACTTCAGTAGTGTAGGAAGACCAATTTGTCACTGTGTGACTTACCTTGCGGCCGGCAAATGGGAGCCAGCCGTGTCCGTGCCTACTAGTAGCTGTCTGGCCGCATCTCTGAATGCGGCTTACTCCCGCATTCTGTCAGTGTGTCTCGAGCGGGCACGCAACGTCAGCTGTCTAGTCTCCTGTGACGTTGCAAGCTGCAGTTTAATATGTATTGGGCTTGTTGTGTGCTCCAGCTCCCCTGGTTTACTCTGATATTTAAACTGCCTGGACACCATCTCATTTGCCCTTACGTGGTGTCCAGTGCAGTAGCTTCTTGTGCCTGTTTATTGATCCTTGGTTGACCCTTGCTTGGCTTCCATTTGCTCCTGTGTCCAAACCCCTGGCTAAGCCTGACTACCCACACTGGTGCTGACCTGTGGCTCAGGCTGACTTTCCGTTCCGTGTATGACCCCTGGCTAAGTCTGACTACCTACTCCAACAGAGAAGCGGACCTGCAAAGGAACAGAATGTTTGCCCACAAATTCAGCATCAATGTTATACCCAGCAGCACCGGAGTCTATCAAGGCAGGGGCTACCACTGATGAATTGGCCCCAAAAAGAATAACCTCCAGTATGAGTTTACCCTGTAGAACCTCCAGGGACCGAAAAATTCCACCCAGGGTCTGTCCCCAACAGGACCTTAGGTGTGAGCGTTTCCTGGCTAGATGGGACAAGATCTCAGTTTATGGCCCTGAGGAGCGTTCCTGGATTCCTTCTAGGGATGTGCATGCTCCTGCACTCATCCGTAACTTTCACTCTTGCTTTCCTTTAAAACCTTGGTCCTGTTTGCAGAGGAGGGGTCGTTGAGGGGGAGGTACTGTCACTGTGTGACTTACCTTGCGGCTGGCAGATGGCTCCTCGTGGCTGTCTGGCCGCATCTCTGAATGCGGCTTACTTCTGCATTATGACAGTGTGTCACTAGTGGGAGCGCAACATCAGCTGTCTAGTCTCCTGTGACGTTGCACGCTGCACTTCAATATGTATTGGGCTTGCTGTGTGCTCCATCTCCCCGATTTACTCTGATATATAAACTGCCTGGACACCATCTCATTTGCCCTTATGTGGTGTGCAGTGCAGTAGCTCCTTGTGCCTATTTATTGATCCTTGGTTGACCCTTGCTTGGCTTCATTTTTGCTTCAGTGTTCAAACCCCTGGCTAAGTCTGACTACCCACTCTGGTACTGACCTGTGGCTCTGGCTGACTGTCCACTCCATGTATGACCCCTGGCTACGTCTGACTACACACTCTGGTACTGACCTGCGGCTCTGACTGTCTGCTCCGTGCATGACCCCTGGCTAGTCTGACTACCCACTCTGGTACTGACCTGTGGCTCTAGCTGGCTGTCCGCTCTGTGTATGACCCCTGGCTAGTCTGACAACCCACTCTGGTACTGACCTGTGGCTCTGGTTGGCTATCTGCTCCGGTTTGACCTTAGGTGAGTCTCACCATTTATTGGGGTTCTTTTGTTGCCTAGATTATCAGGGTCCATTCCTGAGTAGCATTCCTGTCTTTGTGGAAATTGCTCTCTAGCTCTGACACCTGTATTCCTGAGTACTTTACTGGGGATTTGATGGCTATCATACTTGCTCTATTGTTAAATAAAGATGGTGTTCGCTAAACTGTACCTGTGTATTTATCACGGTTCCCGTGATTTTCTGTCACTCTCTGCTGTGGTGTGTTCCTATTGGTGGAGCTTGGTTATGTCCGCCCAGTGTGACCTTCTTATACCGGGCCTCTGGCACCTGTCAGGTGCCCTTTCGTGATGTTCCAGTACCAGTGCTTCCGTTGCTGTGTTCCTGCTTTCCTGTGTACCGATTTGGCTTGTTTGACTATTCTACTGGTTCCTGCTCCATGTATGACCCAGCCTGGCTGACGATCCTGCTCCGTGATTGATCTGGCTTGTCTGATGCTCCTGCTCCGTGTATGACCCGGCCTGGCTGACGTTCCTGCTTCGTGACTGGTTTCCTGTGATCCTGTTCCAGCGAGATCTCGTCTATGTCGCTTGGCGACATTGTGAACTGTCTATCTTGAGAAGTATATGCTGACCTAACACTTGCTGAGCTTGTTGCCTCCGTTTCCGAGCCTGTCCATTAACACTTGCAGTGCTGATTGCCTCAGATACTGGGCCTATCCGTTAACACTTGCTGAGCTTGTTGCCTCCGTTACCGAGCCTGTCCGTTAACACCTGCAGGGCTTGCTGCCTCAGATACTGGGCCTATCCGTTGACACTTGCTGAGCTTGTTGCCTCCAATACCGAGCCTCTCCGTTAACACTTGCTGAGCTTGTTGCCTCCTATACCGAGCCTCTCCATTAACACTTGCTGTGCTGGTTGCCTTCATTACCGAGTCTGTCCGCTATACATGCAGAGCAGTTGTGGCTTCCATTACTGTGATACCAATAGCTCTTCCAGTACACTCATTCCATTTATGCACCGGAAGAGTGCTACTGGCTCTGGTCCTACTCAGCTCTGGCAGTGTTGTGTATCCATAAACGCACCAAGGGGTGCTACTGGCTCTGGTCCCATTCAGCTCTTGCAGTGTGTGTATCCGCCGATGCACCAAGGGGTGCTACTGGCTCTGGTCCCATTCAGCTCTCGTAGTGTCATTAACCCTTTCAGCACCAGAAGGGTGCCATTGGCTCCAGTCCCATTCAGCTCACGCAGTGTGGTTCATCCCGTTACGCACAGCAGAATGCTCTTGTACCATTTAGCTCTAGCACAAGTGGTTGGTCTTGCATATTGCCAGTCCTTTGAGGACTACTGTTTGGACTCACTACTAGGTGCTCTCCACCTCGCACCTCAGTCTCTGGCTGCTCCTGTCATCTACTGGGCGTTGTCTTTACACACCACATCATAGACTGATTACTTGCATTGGACTTTAACCCTTGTTATACTCTGTTCCCATTGCATTGTACAGTATTGCTCCTTATCCATACTGTGCCTGCTATACAACCATATTTGCCTTCAGTTACGTGTCATTACCTATTTCTGCCTTTAGGGGGCCTTGTTCCTTATTTGTTTTCAATAAAACTGTGTTTTATTTTTTACCTCTGGTCTGAGTGTCTGATAAAACCGTTACAGTATTGTCTCTTTTGTACAGCTACCATAACACATTTCAAGCACTTTGAAGTCTGGATACCTAAAAGTTTGGATCCACATGAAACACAAGAGGTATCAGGAGGCTTGTTACCCCTAGCCCTAACCTCACCCTCTCTAGGATCTGCCATGGTGTCCAGAAAGAAATGAGACAAAAAACAGGAGATAAATCCTCAGCAATCCACTGTTATCTACCCCACCCCAAATGTGCAATCGCCATGTCAAGGACAGCCACGTAACATAGAACCAGAAGCAGAGCCAGGTAGAGCGCATTTGGAGAACACTCCGGTAGGAGGCACTGCATTAGACCCACTGAAAATATGCATGCTATGCACTTGAAGTAACTGCTTAGTTCATGAAAAATACCAGGGCAAGCGGACAGAGACAACATGATGTAAATAAAAGCACCAGCATGAAGACTCCAACAGGAGTCCTTCTTCCAGCAAGTTCCAAGCTACCTCAGGTTTCCACAGCACAGACCAACATAATGTGGATACACACATCCACTTAAGAAACCAGGGGAAGCACAAGAACATAGGTCCAACTCCAAAAACTCATGGGCAATTGATGTGCTAAACACCCAAGCCAAAGACAATAGCTGGAATCTTAATGGTTTCATAATCCGCTGCCCCAACAGTACCACAGAACAGGGTCCCAGGGACTCTCCCCACAAGGTAAGGGTGCCCCGAGAACAGCAATACAACAAAAAAAAATCTCCCTGCAGGGAAATGGCCCCGTGTCTCCTGAAGGTCACTTGAAAAACTACTTTGGACATTATTGATGGAGGGATATAGAGAGCAGGGTATGTGAGGAGTTTCTTTTGGAGTACCCTGCCTCGTGGAAGGAGGAGCTCTATACCCCAAGATCCCTGCATCCTTCAAGGATGAGATACTTTATTAAACACATACTCCATAAAAAAAAAAAATCAAAAATGGATGCAGTGACTGACCACAGGGCACAGAGCCTAGCCAGCCCATTTAGTATCTTTTGCCAAACCTGGGAACTTTCAGAATGAGCTGACCCTGAGATCTTTTAAACATAACCCTTGTAATTCCACAATATAGATTCTCAGCAATATGTTCCTAATCGCTCTGATTGAGAGGTGCTTCAGTCAGTCCTCTAGGAGCCATTAATGTGCAACAACTTACATATAGCATTGCATGAACACACACAAAGAAAGCAGTTTTCTCTTCCTGTCAAAAGTGGCACCATTTAGAGAATAAAGATGCAGTTAATTGTAGTTTAGATAATACGCAGCACTGAGCTCTCTCACTCTGAGAATCTGGCCCTTCAAACTGTGATTTGCGTCAAACCCCTGAGCCTTAGGGTCAGATCTAAGAGTTCCCAGGTATGGGTTTCTCACAGATCCCTAAGCTTAGTTGTAGTTATTTCTGATGTGTTTGTCAGGATATACAATATAGACAGGCAACCTTTGGCTGACAAAATATTAATGGTATTGGATTACGTCATCTTCTATGGACAATGAGCCCACTGAGAATGATGGGCCTATAGTTTAAAAACAGCTGAAGAGCCCCTTGTTGCTCATTGCTGGCCTGCTCCTTTGTAAAGTTAGTTGAAAATGATACCATCCTTGAATTACAACCGCTTTGCACTCTAGAGGGAGAACTACCGTCTTAGTGATGCCTGCTCTGGTCTACAGGAAAATGGGCACCAAGCAGCTCATAGTACCCATCTAAAGCTATAGATATTGATCCAGCCATATCAATATATATTTAAAAAATGTTGTAATGGTGAAGGGACAGGGCAACAATTTACATTGTAAACTTTTTTTTTTAGATCATTAATCCTTGAAGTGCCAGACTGTTATGAGCTTACCCACTCTCTTAATGCTCTGCTAATCACATTTTAATGTTTTCTGTATTTTTATTAAGTTACCTTACACATAAATGATTTTTACAGCCATGGCCTTTACTCCCTTAAACTTTGGAGCGGTCTCAAACAGTGTACAAAAAAGAAATCTCTACAATATAGAAATGTGCAGTGCTGGAAGTGTTTACCTCTGGTAAACACCATCTGCACTACAGGGGACACATCAAAACGCTCTTAGATTTAATTTAGGGCTTAAAACACTTCACAGCTAGAAATGTGTCCAGACAATGCATCACAGTGTTTTGAACAACTTAACAGCATTCAAATTAGTAAAAAAGTACCATTTAAAACGGTGGTATTTTAGGAATGTGTGTAACCCCCAAAAGGCGCAGTCCGTTAACGCTAGAAATGCACCTTATACACATACTTGGGAACTCTCAGGGTTTTGACCTAAATCTCAGGGTGAAGGGCCAAATTCTCAGGGTGAGAGAGGTCTGTGTCACTTACTATATGAATTTCCCCAATTAAATGTTTCCTTAGCCTCTAAACTGGTGCCATTATTACCAGAAAGCCAGTGGGATATGTCCTGCTTGTCTTGTTTGTGTTCAGGAAGTGAGTTATCCAAACTGTAGCATGTTAAAGGTCCCTTACACACAGACCGGAGCACCTCTGTGTTAGAGCAAGCAGGCACATATCGCATAAAATCTACATTATGGAAAGCTTTACGGGTTAATATTTCAACGATCACAGGGTCAGCTCATCTTGAAAGTTCCCAGGTATGCTTATACACCAGCAACGTACGAACAAGCAGCAGTTTTGGACTACTACAAAATGGCTCCTGTTGTGGAGCCGGGAAACAAGGAGGTTGTGTCGCTGGAAAGCTTTTCTGTCAACCTCAGCACGCTGCCGCTAGGACGAGTGAACGTGACGTCATTATACAGCGCGCTCCGTCGCTTACCCCAACCGTCACCACGGCGGGTATCAACGTATTGTAGTGTCCCGCCTCCTTTTTTTTTTTTATTTTTATTTTACCGTATACACCAACCGTCACCTGTCGTTACCTGTATCCACTGCCGGTTCGGTAGATTCTAGAGCTACGTGGTGTGTTTGGTGCGTGCTACTCACCTTGACTCGCGAGCCTTCTCTTCTTGTAGTGACCCAGGAGGAGACCGGTGCGGGTTATGTCAGAGGGCTGGGAGCAGGAGCAACAGTCGGCCGGTACCTCTGCGGCCGGTGAGGAGGAGTCCTCCGGAGTGGCATGGCTGTGTGCTGGGGAGCTGCTACTGAACGTGGCACTTCTGGCAGTACTGATATATGGAGCCTACCGGGTGTACTTGCGCTGGAGAGGGGCTGTGCCCGGGAGTGCCGCAGCCTCCTTACCCCGCATGAAACGCAGAGACTTCAGTTTGCAGCAGCTGCGGGAATACGACGGCACTCAAAACCCGCGCATCTTGTTGGCTGTCAACGGCAAAGTGTTTGATGTGACGCTGGGGAGCAAGTTCTATGGACCGGGTGAGGCGGGAAGGATTGAGGAGGTCCAAGGGAAGGCATGGCAGGGAATCCCGGGGAGGTGGAGAGTCGAGGAGTTGACAGTTCACGAAGACGTTTAGTACGCTTCAGAAGCAACGGTGACATGGAGAGTGGCTCGGTCTCTGGAGAAGGGGTTGGCAAACTATGGCTTGTCATTGACTTGTTGATATAGATGTGTTTTGTACTCCAACAATAGCTGGAGAGCTACAGATTTCCCAACCCCGCTCTAGAGACAAGGGTGGAATTTAGGAGTTACAGGAGGAGATATGGGTACCCAAGTAGAAATGAGGTAAGAATTAAGTTAAGAACACATGGGCCTAAGTTGCCCAGATCCCACCCTTGCACTCTATCGTTACTATCAGATCTAATACTGGTGAATCGATAGCACCAAGAAATGCAATCTCACATGATAGTTGCTCATTAAGCCCTGCTCAGGAGAGTGAGTTATTTTGGAAACTTTAGAGCCTTGGTGAGGCAAGTCGCGATGTACCTGTTGAGCTCATATGAGTTATTCACAGGAGAAATACATTCAACTCCCCTGTGGTTATCAGGGAAATTCTCAAGTCCTGGCCTGTTAATGGCTCTCAAGAGCTGTTTTGGGAACTACTACCTCTGAAACAAGGGAGAGGGCAAATGAGATTTGAAAATTCTTTACTGATGGGCCATCTTTGTTCAGCTTTTGAACTTCTGCCCACATCATCATGTTTGCAGAGCGTGGTGGAAGTTGTAGTTGAACAATAGCTAGAGATAAAGAGTTTGAGAGTTAGATGTGCACAAAATGCTGTCTGTTTCATGACTTCTGGAGATATCTTTAGGTTTTGGACGGTACATTTTTTCTTTTTCATTGTGGTTACTACTTTATATATGAAGAGATGAATGCACTGAGCTGATAACACTTTGGCCATATTCACACAGGTTGTATTAAGCACAAACTTTGAAAACTACTTGGTTCCGTTGGTGCTGTTCATATGAGATATTTATGCCAAGCAAAATGCAGTGGAACGCAGCATGCTTTGCCTAGGATGGGCTCATGTGTTGGGTACATCCTGGTTACAGCATGTTGAGCTGCTTGTCAGCCAGTCAGCTGCCTTTTGTGGAGGATGCAATGCCATTTTCAATCTCCCCGTGAATGGCTAACTCGTGGTCATCAATGAGATTATTGGCTGATACCCATATGCACTATAGTTGTCACACCCCCCACCCTGGCCCTCTGTGGAATAGAATTGCAGGGAGGGAGTTCAGGACAATAGATGGAAGTTGGCACTGGTGGGTTGATATGGACTGAAACAGAGTGCAGCCATGTCTTGCATGTTGACAAATTCTAAAGGTGGTAATGTTAGTGGGTATTTAATGGATCATCAACACTATCTAATCCCATTTGTTTTAATGTGGGCAGAAAAACGTCATGGTCTCTCTGAATATATTCTCTATGAACGTTCATCACACACACACACACACACACACACACACACACACATATATATATATATATATATATATATATATATATATATATATATAATGAGCTCCAAATCATAATTACAATAGTGATCTGTACAGACTTCTTGTATTTTCAAGTATAATTATATTAGTGAAAATTTAACTTTTTAGGCAGACAGGCAGCGGGGAACAGCGCAGACTCAGAGATGCCGTCTCTGCAAGATGTCTACGCTGTTACATCCCCTTCAACTCCACGATTGGTAAGTTGAATGCCTTTGTGCCTTAAGACACCAGAAGGGACTGACAGCACAGGAACTACTGCAAGGTTCCTGCCAGTGCCTGTCTGCAAAAAAGTTCTATTTCTCACTAATGCAGCCATTGTTCTTGAAAATACAAGTAAGTCTATGCATATTGCTATTGTAATTATGATTTTAGGGCTATATATATATATATATATATATATATATAATTATAGAATATGTAAGTTCCACTATAAATCTATCTTCAATTAGTGGGGGATATCATTTCCATGGCTGTAGGGATCGTTTGTTGCAATATTGTAAGCTCTTCCCACAAAATACTTTGTAAGAAGACAGTGTCCTGCAAAAACAGTGTCTGATATGATATCCAGTGTAAATTAAATATTAATTTTAGAGAACCAGTCCACACAGAGTTGACATGTGGTGACCATTAGCAATTTCTTCCCAGATAAGTTGGAGGTCATTACAGGGTGTGATGTTTATTTTTGGATTGTTTCTCATTCTGTAGTCCTACTTGTGTTTTGTGTGTGTGTGTGATATCTAATTTTTTTTTTAATTTAGCAGTTTGCAGAAATGTAGTTTGAGCTGTAGTGTAGTTGGGTGGTATATTTTACTACAAATTCAGAGGCCAAAACATATGTGGAGCTTAGTGTATGTTTGACGTTTTAAATCTATTAGTGTTACTAACTGCTTATTTGTGAACTAACTTTACATTGAAACATGCTGATGTGATTTTTCCACTTGCTGAAATATTCCAGAGGAGTATTCAGCATGGGTAGTCCCACTGCTTGGAAATTTTTTTTATTTTTTTTTTTCCTTTTCTTTATTCAAAAGTTTACAGCACAAATATGTAGTTTTTGTTAAGTTAAACTGCAATTTTTTTTTTGTTTTTGTTTTGGTCACCAGGTTGTGCCATTTCTATTACTTACAAAGGAGGGCTACAGTATGTCTCAGACTCTCGTATAGAGTGCATAATTATTAAAAAAATAAAAAAAAAAATACAAACCCTTTGTGATATCAGTTAGTGCAGTTAACTGTTTGAATGCAATGCATTGTGTGCCCCCTGGTACTCAAAGTGTTAAGCTTTTTTATTTAAAAGTAGTTGAAGAGCCCGTGTACACTGTGCCACCCAACAACGGCCATGGTGCAGTAATAAACAGTAGAGAGTGCCCGCGCCGCGGCTGATACGTGCGCAGACAGGACTGGTCTCCCTTTTGCATTTTGATATTTTTATATATAATTTTTATCCCCATATTTATCTCAACCTGTTCCAGCTTCATTTAAAGAGCCAGTACCTCCTAGATTATTTTTTCCTAATATATGATGATGGTGGATTTGTCTCGAACACTGCTGTGTCCCCATGTAAACACTACAAATGTGCAGTTGTTTGTTTATATACATACATACATGATTATCTGAATTTTGTCAGGACTTCCACTTCTTTCTGCCTCTTTCCAGTGAAACCTCTTACATGTGATCGAAGGTAACACTAAAGGAAATTTGAAGGCGCAGCATGAGCTGAGATGGTGGAGCGCAGTTTGTGTAGCTGATATTGCTGAAGCAGGAAGGGGAAATGAAGGGCAAACTGTCTCAATTGCTATATAATCACAATGTGAATTAGAGATGTGAGGATGAAAATAAATACACAGATCTGATTTATTTTCTTCCCTTAACATCTTGCTGTATTTATTTCCATTTTGTTCAAGGTGTCCTGGAGAGAGCATGTTGAATTATTTCCAAATTATATAGTAGATTTCCACCTCAGGGAGGTGTTTGAGTAGGGCTTGTAAGACAACATTTGCATGTTTACTTATGTTTATATCCGTTGTCACACAGTAGCAGAGGAATTCTGACTTTAGAGTTTGAACTCTCCTGTTTCTGATATCTCTTTCTTATCCATTTCTACTTGCTCTTGGACCGAGCTATGTTGCTGTTCATGTGTGCCATTTTATTTCTGCCACAACTTCAAGGATTTTCCCTCACTAGTTTCTAAACCCTTAATTGTTCTGTTTTACAGAGGTTACCGTCTGTCGTGTCGTGCAACTGTTTGAAAGTACAAGTATCTCTAACACTTTGTATGATTGCTAATGGAAGTGCACTTCATTATTAATTTAGTGCTGCTAAATGTGCAAATCAGGGGGAAAAGTAGGGCTGGTATTTACTGGGGGGGAGATTTGCCTCATACTATTAAAGAGGAATTGGACAGAGATAGGACAGAGATTTTAGTCAGTTCCTGTCTTGTGAGTCAGTGGTAAAAGGGATCCTGTTGATCTTGGCTTTGCTTAGGTGTTGTATGCAAAGGGAGTCTCTCCATATGCACCATCCCATGAGTGGCATCATTGTAAGATGTGCCACAAACCAAGATTAAAACAGCCTTTGGTTTAGTGTCACCATTTGTTAACCCTTTGAGTGCCAGAAGGGTACGCAACGCATTGCAGAGCAATGCGTTGCATGCCTATTTGGCACTCAAAGAGTTAAACTTTGCTCAGTAGGTTATTCAGTGTTGTATAAAGTTGGTATGAGAGCTTTGAAAAGAAGACACTAAACCTGGCTGAAACTGTCCTGTTACTACTCACATATTTGCTTTATCCTTCAGCTCCATGTGGTATGCAGTCCAGCTTCAGAGTTATGGGGAAGAAAATGTGTATATAGTCAAGAAAAATAACAAGGAAGCCATTTGAGATATGGAGAAAGAATAACCATTTAAGGATCAGAGTGCTGGTCAACATATTGCTTTGTAATATGTTTCATACCCCTCTAGTCCTTAACAGATAAAATACTTGTTTTTGTCATATGTACAGAGAAAAAAGGGGTAAATCAACAACCCCATAGAAGTGAAATAAAATGTCCCATTTAAGTGTACCTTAAACACTCTTACATGCTAGACAGGCACAGTGCTTTGCATGTACCTTTTGGCATTCAACATCCTAATTTAAATCCATAGGAATTGAGGGAATGTGTTGGTGAAGTTGACTTGGTCCAGAATTGCTTCATTATTTTTATTTATTTTTTTAATGCATATGGTTCTTATTGCAGAACACTTATTATTTATCTATTTTATTTTTGTTTGCATGGAAAATACCTAGATCTTATGATTGTCTCTTTAGACAAATTTTGAAATGATCAGTATTTGTCAAATTGTTTTTATATAACCTAACAAGTATACAAGAAATATATCCGCTAAATGCAAATTGAGGGTGCTATCCTATTTTTGAAGCCATTTAAACCTGGAGAAATAACTCCTTAATAAATACAACCAGGTTCCACTATCAAGGGGAGACTTGGTAGATCAATGTAATGGGGCCCAGATCCATTATATCCAGTTTCATACTAATTTTATCCTGATTGTCTTCCTTTACCTGCTATAATCTTCACATGCTATTAAGGCTGCTGATGATGAGCAAAGTTTGGTTGAGTGTCCAAGTTTGCCTGCAGTGCATGCTGGGGCATTACATTTTTTTTTTAAGAGGCTCTGCCAGTTTGACTCGTACTAAGCCCCGTATTTTTCTTGGCAACCCTGGATACAACATTGGAGACTTTATGCCTGGCACTGTCATGTAAACCCACAAGCCTTAAAAATGGCCAGGTTTGTTTATTTATTTATTAATTTATTTTTTTAAACCCTTCTTTGTTCAGTAAATTCAGCTGGCCACCTTTCTTTAAACCTCCCTCTAAGGATCAAATACTCAACCCACTGAAGGAAATTTGGAGAAACACAATCATGCAAGAGTGCTTGTTGGGATTTGAGAACTTCCTATTACCATAGCAATACAAGAAGTGGTGTTGCATTAAGAAATGTGGGGATAAAAAAATAAAACGCAGATCTGATTTATTTCCTGTCTAAATGCTATAGTGCTTAATTTTGTCCCATTGGACACGGGGAACGCAGTAACTGCAGCACAGGTCCTTTTACAACGGGCAGTGTCACCAACGTAGAATTGCTGTGTTGATGTCACCCATGTGAAAGGAGCTGTAGTCTTACTAACTATCAGTTGAAGCTTCCTATACCTTTTTGCCTGTGTGGGGTTTCTTTGTAAATCCTCAGCAGACATTTATTCTCTGACATGTCTGAGGCCATCTGCATAATTACTCAGATGTCCAGACAATCACATCCCTTGCTTTCTTAGGTTGTTAAAAGTTTTCTCTAGATTTGTTAACTAATTAAATGGGAGGAATAATCATACAAATATTCTCAAAATGTAGGTTCGCGCTGAAGAGGGTTGACAGGTACTCTCTAAGGGTATAAATTTATAATTACAAAATATATCTCTACAGAGTATTGAGTATCTTTTAAGACATTAGCACAAAATATTTCATAATGAAATGAGGAATATACTTTGTAATTGTAAAATATATGTATGTGCTATGAAAGAAAACCTTAGTACATTTGTTCCAGTAGGTCAGTCAGGGACTCAGTGCTAAGTATAAAAGATACCATCAGAAATGCTTAGTTTCTCAGTTCTTAAACTGGATTTGTAAATCCAGTCTAAAAATTGTTGGTTTAGCTAAATAAAGCAGCTTTACATTTTTTCTGATTTCCTAATACAATATGGCAAGAAAATAGACAAACCTTAGTGAATAAGTTATTTAACCCCTTAAGGACCCTTGATGGTCCTGGCACGTCATGGGTTTGGGAGCAATAAGGACCAGTTCAGGGAGCCCTGAATCTGATTCGAAGGGGGGGGGGGGTCTGTGGTCCTTAAGTGCTGGATGGGTTAAACTTCATTCCCTAATGAATTCATGAATGTTTGCTTCAATTCCCTGTTTTGAAATTAATAATTTGATCTCCTGGGGCTAGGGGAGTGATTTGATCCTCCAGGGCTTAAAGGAGCAGGGTAAATCTGATTTCCCTCTAACGCAGCATCCCTAGTCTAAACCTAAGAATTCATACAATGTAACTGTTAAACCAGATCCTTTTGTACAATCCGTTGCATACATTGCTTTGGAGTGTGATCCAGATTGCTAGCCATTAATTAATATACTGCTGTTATAAATCCTAAAATTATGATGTGTCTGAATAAAACAAATACTCAAACTAGGAAAACCTTAAAACAAAATAACATCTTATGCTCCTCTATACAAAGATCATATATTATACCAATGCGGTATTATATTTATTTGGCCAAACAAAACCTTTTTTTCTCTTCAAAGTATGTTTACTCAGCCAAAGTACCACATTTATAGCACGTTGTATCCAATACATATTTCCATCTTCATGGATTAAAAATTACCACCCGCTGAAGAATTACTTTTGTGGAAACATGTTGGATTTAAAAACTTTAACCTGTTACCCATAAAAGCATAATATATCTGGTAGTCTTCTGATTAGACTGACCTGCTTTCAAACGGAACACATTTGAAGTGCGTGGAAGTGTCTCTAAAGGACTTAATGATTGTACAGGTTTTTAAATAAAGTCTATCCCATCCACGACTACAAAATGCATGCATCCTGTATAATACAACATAATTAAAGGTAAACCTAGGCTGGGTCAGCCGATCTCAATCTGGAAATATACTATGACTTTAAGAACCCAGTCAATAGTTGTGCATTTAATTATATAATTTTCCGCTGTGTCCAATCCACGGCAATATTTCCAACTTGTAATTTTTCAACAATTGGCATGTGAGTATCATAGCTTAGTTGATGGTGCCAGAACCAAAAATGTCCCACAAAGGTGTATGTTTATGAAAACTAGACAACATAAGATAAATAATCAGGAGAATTTTGGAGTTTTTTATGCAGCTATTTTTCCAGAAATATATTCAAAATTGTGGAAAAATTTAGTTTTTTTGAAGTTTTCACACTTCTGTTTCAATATTACTGTTGATATCAAGCACGGGATAGTTGAAAATCTAAAAATATCCATTGTTTAGTGTTCAGCTCCGTCTTCTGAGTACAGTAATACCCCATAGGTTTCTCAAGATTTTGGGGGAGCTACAGGGCCCAAATTGGAACATGCGCGTTTCCAGTTTCACACTTTGAATTTTCACCGCTTGCGTCACTTTGTGCCATGTCTCAATTGGGACTGTGTAACAGTTCTCCACTTTAAGATTTCCCCCCAAAACTGTATATTTTTGGAAAGTAGACACCCCAGGCTTTCATTTTATGTATGTTTTAAAAATTTTTACGCAGCCATTTTACCACCACTCTCTCGGAAACTTAACAAAAATAAAAAATCAGCGTTTTTCACACTTGGGTTTCAGTGTTGATGTGGATTTCAAGCACCGGGTAGGTGATGATTTTTTTAAACTGCATTTATTAGTGTTCGGCTCCTTCTTCTGAGTATGGCATTACCCCATATGCATAGCTTTCTCATGGTTTGTGGGAGCTACGGGGCCCAAATTTGAACAAATATTGAATTTTCACATCTTGCTTATCTGGTGCCATTTCTCATTTGGGGCTATGTTCCAGTGCTCCACTTTAAAAATTTCCCCCCAAAAGTGTATATTTTTGGAAAGTAGATACCCCAGGCTTTCGTTTTAGGTGTGTTTTCAAATTTTGTACACAGCCATTGTACCACTAATCCTGTGAAAACTCAGCGTTTTTCACACTTAGACTTCAATGTTGATGTGAATTTCAAGTACAGAATATGTGAAGATTTTATAAACTGCATTGATTAGTGTTCAGCTCCTTCTGAGTACGGCAGTGCCCTATATGCAAAGGTTTGTCAGAGTTTGGAGGAGATACTGGGCCCAGTTGGAACATGTGAGTTTACTTTTACAGACATGCCATTTTTACAGCTGGTGCCTTGTCTCATTTTGGACCGTTTGGCAATACTGCAATGAATTTTACCCCCAAAAGTATATGTTGTAGAAGAGTAGACAACCCTGGGTTGCGTTCTATTTGCACTTTTCAATTGTTTCGCTGCCACTTGATCACCAATCCCTCCCAAAACCTGCAGTAAGGCAGAGAAACCATTTTTTCACACTTATATTTTAGTGTTACTCTGGATTTCAGTCAGATGATATTTGCAGGTTTTTTTTTTTTTAAGTGCTTTACATTAGTGGTAAGTTACATCGTCTGAGTACGGCAATGCCCCATATGCATAGGTTTGTCAGGGTTTGAGGGAACTACTGGGCCCAGTAGGGAACATGTGTGTTTCCATTATCAGAGATGGGGAAAAAACCTTAGGGTGCTTTGCTTCCCATTATATTTTGATAGTGTTAGATCTAAGGAGGGATGTGTTTTGAAAAATAAAAAAACAGGATATTTCAGGGGGGGAAAGTGGCCAAATAATAAAATAAACTTTACAGCACTACTGCATTGTGCCTTCATGGTATTGCTTGAAGCAGTCACCCATGCAGAGGCCAGGTTTGGAAGGGCAATCGGGACAGTAAGTGGGGGTTTCTTTCCATAATCCCTTGCTGTAGCAAACCCTGCAGTGCTTTTGTGGGTTTTTCTTTTGGTGGGTTGGGGGTATTTTATAAATAAATTTACTACCCCGGGTTTTGGTGGCATTATTTCTGTTGCCCCTTGAAACAAAAACTGGTAAATAAGATGGAGCTGATACTGCAGAAAACTTAGTTTTAGAGTGGGGTTTGCCAATTTGAAAATCAAAAAAGAATTGTATACTGCAGTCTGCATCATGTAAATGGAAACCTTTTTGTACCATGCCCTACACTTTCGCATGGTAAGGTATGGCTACATGAGCTGATCACACAGATCAACTCCCCCCATGTGCTTGTTGTAGTCTCTGATGCAGACTGGCTTTCTTAGTACCCCCCCCCCTTCTGCCACGAACAGAGACTGCCACAGTTTTGTCCTCATGCATGGTGGAAAGCATGTATCTTTTCTGTCCTTGAATAAAAGGGGACTGGTGTAGCAGTTGTTAAAGGGATAGTAATACTTTGTTTTAACTTTATTTTATTTTGTAGGCATTAAAAAAACTTGAAGAATGATACAAGTCTTATCTCTCAAACCTTTATGGTTTATGAGATATTCACAAGCAAAGTTTCCCCCTCCCGCCCCTTTTACCTACTGTAAACAATCTCTTCTGAGATGTGGAATGCAGTCCATAGACTGGACAGATAACAGAAGGGGACACTCTTATTCCTATGAAAACAATGAAATCCCTGCCCCCCTTGACAAGCTTTTCAGGTTTTTCCCTTATCTTAATTGAAGACTGTCCCTCTCTGCAGTCTACCTGGGCACCTCCTTTCTGCTCAGGCTGAATAGTGTGACATCAGTAAAAGGGGCAGGAGGGGGACACTGTCATTGAATTACTCTGGAACTACAACTCTGACAGAACTGAAATAACACTCTCCAAAGTCCAAATACTATGATGATTAATTAGAGCTGTTTTTATTATGAAACATTACTATCACTTTAACATATAAATGATATCTTTTATTTAACAAGGGGTAAATCAGATCCCAAACTATCTTCCCATTTGTTCCCAGAAACTCGGGGCAATCAGGAGGGTCAAGTTAGCTGTCCTTGCCCTCGTAAATTTGAAAAGCCTGGGTATAGCCTGTGGCACTTTCGCACAATTTAAAAAATGTAATGCCGAATTTGGATCGCTTGGAAGGGATGTATTGTTTGAAACCTACAGAACAGACAGCAAACCTGCGCTCCTCCAGTCTAAATGTGAATAGTATGCCCTGTATTAGGCATATTTTAATACTGTGAATAAATTTGAGGCATTAGTACCTACATTTTTAGGCCCAAAAACGAGGTTTAAGCTTACCAACCACGCCAAGGTTCCTCAAGTGTGGCAAGTCCTACTCTAAACACTTGAAATCCCTATCTAAAAATAATAAAAAAAATAATGTAAAAAACAAAAATTAAAACCTAAGAACCCCTGAGGAATGATGGTAATAACGTGTTGGGAAGGGGGACCCTTTTTCTTTTATTTTTGTATGCATGAAGGTCCCCATGAGTGCAATTAAAAACAAATGACAAACAATGTTTAAAAAGTGTAAGAGAAGACTTGCCCTGTATGCCTGCATAGAGTGGACATCTAAAAGGTACTGAAACTCTGTCAGCCCTTATATGCAGCTTGCGACCACTCCCACAGGCAACATGAGGAAAAAATCAGTTGGAAACAAACCTAAATGTAAAAGCCATAGTTAACCTCTAAAGGCCCAAAATGTACAGAAAAAGAATTATTATTATTATTCTTTATTTATATAGCGCCAACTAATTCCGCAGCGCTGTACAATTGGGGAATAGACATACAGAGGTATTAAATGGTACAATCAGATGTGTAGAACAGGAGGATCAGAGGGCCCTGCTCGTGAGAGCTTACAGTCTGCAATGAGACATTCATGTGTATTGATAATGACAGTAAGAAGCAGCTACAATAAACTAAAGGAGATGAATAGAAACTAAAGAAAAACAAACAGTTTAGAGCGCTAACTCACCGTGTGCAAGATTATATATGTGTATATATGTATAATACTTTTTAATAGATTTTACATAAAGTGTCCATTAATAGAATTAAGATTACTGAAGTGTGCAGCAAGGAATGTAAGGGTTCTCCAGTCCCCCAAACATCTTCTCTTACACTTTTTAAACATTGTTTGTCATTTGTTTTTAATTGTACTCACGGGGACCTTCATGCATACAAAAATAAAAGAAAAAGGGTCCCCCTGCCCAACGCATTATTACCATCATTCCTCAGGGGTTCTTAGGTTTTAATTTTTGTTTTTTATATTATTTTTTTATTTTTATTTTTAGATAGGGATTTCAAGTGTTTAGAGTAGGACTTGCCACACTTGAGGAACCTTGGCGTGGTTGGTAAGCTTAAACCTCGTTTTTGGGCCTAAAAATGTAGGCACTAATGCCTCAAATTTATTCACAGTATTAAAATATGCCTAATACAGGGCATACTAGTCACATTTAGACTGGAGGAGCGCAGGTTTGCTGTCTGTTCTGTTTGCACTTTGGGCTTTGGCCTGATGTTTGGGGGACTGGAGAACCCTTACATTCCTTGCTGCACACTTCAGTAATCTTAATTCTATTAATGGACACTTTATGTAAAATCTATTAAAAAGTATTATACATATATACATATATAATTTGCACACGGTGAATTAGCGCTCTAAACTGTTTGTTTTTCTATTGTTTGAAACCTAACCTGCCTTTATATTTCATGAGGGATTCATCTATACTTATGTGTTTTTCGGGGGTGTATACTTGGGCAAACTTTTCCTGTAAAGGATTTATTAGGGGCCGAATTTGTACAGTCTGTCATACTGGGGTGTTCTTTTGGGAGGCACAGGGTATTAGCACTAAAGTGCATAAAGCGCAAAATCATTTCGTATCTAGTCCTGGTCATTGTTTTGGCGAATATAGGGGTATCGTATATGGGGTTTTTACTCCAGTATGATCTAATACTTGGTTTTTAACTATTCCCATTGTCATTTTAAGGGCCCAGAATTTCTTAAATTCTAAAAGGTCTGTGGGTTGCCATATTTCTTGCTTGGAAATGAACGCTGATGGGTTGGCTGCAATATATCGGGCTGCGTATAAATTTGTTTGAGTCACGATTTCCCCCAAAAATAAATAAATAAAACTGAACATGGGAAAATCCTGCCACATCCACTTGAATTCCTGGGTTGCCTGTGAATTCAGGAATTTGTGGGCATAAATTGGCTGATACCCATTCATCAGCAGGAGGGGCAGCTCTTTGGGAAGTTGCTGGTACAGCATTTGGGGCATTTGCCAGGGCAGCTCTTGGGGCAGTTGCTGGGGCAGTACTTTTTTTTTTTTTTTTTTTTTTTTTTTTTTTCCCCACAGAAGGCACAGCGTCATCACTACTAGAGCTGCTCTCCAAAAACTGAGTCAAAGTCTGACGCAATGTCTCTGGCTTCTGATTCAGATGCCAAAAAGGAATACACCTCTTCTGAACTCTTCTGTCCAGTACCGTCATGGGTCCTCAAGGGTATGGCAACCCATGACGGTCCAGGACCGTCATGGTCCCTTAAGGGGTTAAGGATCATATATTCTTGACATGTTATAGTATTTTCTACTATGTCTATCTAATTATATGAAAAGTATTGGATACAAGGCTAGTCTGTATTCTTGTTTGCCTCACCCATGTCATCAGCTAAACAATTAATAGGGGATATACTGAAGTATGCTTCAGAAACCCCTAATGAGGACAGAGCAGTCTCATAAACCAAGTTATGGGCTGGTTGTGACAGTAAGTGACCTCGCACAGAAACTGCAAACTCTGTCCTGAGTTTTTCAACAAGTCAGCTGCCACTGATGTTCCATCCCAGTTCAAAGCTTTCCAGGTTGGATAAAGTCATCTAGGCAGGAGTTCTTCACCTCCATTCAAAAATCCACTAGAAAATATCAAAAGGCTTCTGATGCGGATGAAGGTCCATAACGTATATTAGAGGATAAGGATGAAGATAGCATGGAGCTAAATCATCCATTCTTCTGCTGGAAAAGGAGAAATCGCAGGGTTTAGTCATGGCTATGACTGACTCTAGGCCTGTCAGTATCTCAGATGGCTCTGAATATTATAGATACACCTGCATTCCCAGTCAATAGCTAGGTTCAGGAAATCCTCTCCACTGAATGGAAGCTAGAAAATAAATGGTTCAATATTATAGATGCATCCTTTATAGGATATATAAAGGATGCTCCTGCATTCCCAGTCCATAGCTATGTTCAGGAGATCATCTCCACTGAATGGAAGCTGTAAGATAAACAGCTTAATATGATGAAATGATGATTTCAACACATGTATCCATTCTCAGACAAAGAAACAAGTCTTAGGGCTACACCTCCGAAAGTGGATGCAGCTGTTGAGAAAATTCCACACTGAACCACTGTTCTCCTAGATGATGGTACTATACTGAAGAACCCTATGGATAATAGGATGGCACACTCAAGAAACAGTTTGCTACCATAGGGCAAAACATGAGGTCGGCAATAGCTACTGCATTTGTATTTCACACTTTAGAATGTGGCTGTCAAAAATTAAAAAAAACAAAACAAATTGAGTTATCTGTGTCAAGATCCCGACTCCTAAAAAGCATTATCCTCCATCTAAGATGCATTTAACTTCCCATGTGATGCCTCACTGGACAACATTCGAGTTTAGCAAAAGCTTCAGTGACTGCTCAGCGGGCCATCTGGATTAAGGCGTGACATAACCTATGATCTATAATGGGGAGTGGGAACTCGGGGAGCTAGATCTGGAAACAGGAAAGTTTTCCAGAGAACACCCAATTTCCTCTGTGTCCAATCCACAGCAATGTAATGTGCTCTTCTCATCTTTGGGTTAAAGTATTTAGCTCTTCTTTCTTATTTTGATCCTATGCTACTTGCCTTAAATGCTAGTGCATGCCTGAAACAAATGCCACAGTCTGGACCTCATACCTCGCCTGAAGTGCCAGGTCGTGTTAGTCAGGGACAGGAGTTGTAGCTGAAGCAGTTTCTCTGTGCAGGACTTCCCTCTGTCTAGTCAGTGTGGTGCTCAGTATCCAGCAAACAGAGGCGTGTCGTGATAACGCGCCTATATACACATCCCCAGTAGGAAGTCCGAGTCTTTTGCGTGTCACTGGTGGAACGCAGCCCGTTCAAGCAACCGGATCACACGCTGTAAAGGAAGGCGATGGAGACCTGCATGTGGCTATGTAAGTCAATTTACTTAGTACTCTGCTTGTAATACTGTGGTACTTAAAGCTTATTATTCAGTGCTTAAATTCTCTTGTCACTCAAGCGTTTTATTACATTTATATGATGCCTGTATGGAGTGCTTAAACTACTAAGCTACGCTTATTTGTGCTTCTACTAAAGTGTTACTGTTGTGGTTATCGTGTCTACATCTAAAGATAAAGGGGATAAACCAAAAGGGGCTAAAGCACCTAAAGAAGACAAACTGAAAGCCTGTGCTGGCTGTGACAACAAACTCCCTGCCCATGACTCTGTTAAGTTGTGTCCTGGCTGTTTGCAGAAAGTTGCTAATCCAGAAGTTCCTTCACAATTCAAAGAATTTTTAGGCTGGATGCGATCCTCCATGCAAGAGACCTTTACATCTATGCAGGAATCTGTTAAAAAAAGAGGCCTAGAGTGTCGGATCCAGAAGAAGGTCCGTTACATTTACTAGAAAAGGAGTATGAAGCTAGCATTCCTGAAATGGAGTCCGTCCAGTCCTCTGCGGTGGATGGAGAAATTGCAGAAGAACCTGGTAATTTTAGCACTGATAATATGGATGGGCTCATACGTCTGATGAGGGAATCTCTGGGGCTAGTAGAAACCCATAAGGAGCTTAATGTTATAGACTCTGCCTTTGTGGGATACAAGAAGGAATCCCTATTTTTCCCTGTACGCCGTTCAGTTCAAGAAATCGTAACAAATGAATGGAAGACTGGTGATAAGCGCTCTTCTATGTCCAGACTATTTCAACAGCTGTACGCATTCTCGGAAGACGATAGAGCAAACTGGCTGTTGGCCCTGAAGGTAGACGCTGCAGTAGCACAGATTTCACGAAGAACTATACTGCAACTAGAAGACGGTACTACTTTTTGTGACAATATGGATAAATGCACGAACAGTGCGCTTAAGAAACAGTTCGACTATTGGTCAAAATCTTAAAACAGCCACAGCCATGGCATGGATGTTCCATACCTTACGTATCTGGATGGCGGAATTTGAGGTGAAGGTTGAGTCCTCTGTATCCAGAGCCCATCTACTTAAAGACCTGTCAACTATTAAAGATGCGCTCAATTTCTCATGCGACGCATCATTGGACAATATTCAATATCTGGCTAAGGCTTCTTCTCTCTCCTTCACAGCTAGGAAGGCCCTCTGTATGGGAGGCGGATGTATCATCCAAAAATAGACTGGTCTCCCTTCCATTTTCAGGACAGAAGTTGTTTGGGAGCCAATTGGAAGAAATAATTAAACAATCCTCTGGTGGCAAGATTCAATTTCTTCCCTGTGAACGAAGAGGTGCAGAGCCTCTCCCTCTAGGGCTACATCCAGATGTCGACCAGGGAAACACTTTGAACAAAGACCTAGGAATCCCATGCAGGGTGCCAAACCTGGACCTAAAAGGAGTTACAGGGTTAGACCTGCTTTCAGTGAAATGTCCAATGAAGAATGAACCCTCCCATCTTTCTTCAGTGGGGGACAGACTGGAGCAGTTTCAGGACACCTGGAAAAACATCAGTCCAGACAAATGGATTCTGCAAACCTTAGAGATGGGGTACACCCTAGAGTTTCACTCTGTCCCAACCAGAGACAGATTTCAGACATCCAACATCAAGAATCCGGATCTAGCAGGGGATATGAAGAACGCATTAGCTGTACTTATTCAGAACAAGGTGATAGAGCTTGTACCACTGTATCAGAAATATTGTGGATTCTATTCTACTCTGTTTGCCTTCCCCAAACCTCCAGGAGACCTATCATATCAAGATACAGCCATCCCACAGGAGATTTCTGAGATTTGATATCTTCCATCAACACTATCAGTACAGGGTACTTCCATTTAGGTTAGCACCAGCCCCCAGGGTATTCACAAAAGTGTTATCCATTCCAATGGCCGAACTACATCAGAGGAAAATCGGAGTTCTCCCATACCTGGACGATCTCCTCATATAGGATTTGAGATAACAGGCCTGCTCTAGCACATCAGTCTGCCTGGACCTACTACAGAACCTAGGCTGGATCATCAACAGGCCAAAGAGTCAGCTGAACACATCACAAAAACTCGTATTTCTGGCCATAGAATTTGACACAGTTCTTCAACAAGCAGTTCTGTCTCAGGACAGACAGGATTGTCGTCAGTCCATGATACATTAGTTCCTCCACAAACACCATCAGTCAGCAAAAGTGTTTTCCAGAATGCTGGGTCATCTGTCCTCTGCACAGCAGGTGATTCCCTGGGCAAAGGCTCACAGTCGATGCACTCGGCACAACTTCCTCACGTACTTCAGGAGGAATCTCCATGATCTTTACCAACAAATACCCTTGTTTCCAAGCAAAGAAGGGAATTAAAATGGTGGTGCAAGAAATCAAATATAAAAAAGGGAAGATGCCTACAAGTGCTGGAATGGCACATGGTCTTTACAGACGCAAACAAGACCGGGTTGGGAGGAATTTGGGAGAACACTGCAGTACAGGGCACTTGAAACCTGCAACAAAAGACCCTGCATATCAACAAGTTACTACTCCTGGCAGTAGGAAAGACACTACTAGGTCTGCAACAACTGTTGTGTCACAAACCAGTGATGATAAGATCTGACAATGTGGCCACCGTACAGTACCTTGTCAGCCAAGGGGGAACAAGAAGCTTCACCCTGAACAAAATTGCAGTCAGGATTCTGCATTGGGCAGAGGAGCATCTTCAAGCCTTCACTGCAGTCTATGTATCCGGCAACCTAAACCGGCAACTTTCTAAGCCGACAGATGGTAGACCAATGGGAATGGCTACTAAACGAACAAGTGTTTCTTCAGATTGTAAGAAAATTCGATACCTCAGTAGTAGATCTGATTGTGTCAGACTCCAATACAAAATGTCCTCACTTCCTATCCCGATGGAAGTCATGTCAAGTGATGGGGCAGGATGCTTTCAGGATTCCTTGGGACTTCAAACTAGCTTACCTCTTTCCTCCTCTACCACTTTTGACAGAGGTCATTCTCATAGCACCAGATGGGGCAAGGAAGGTATGGTATGCAGATCTACAAAGAATGTCAAGCCTGCCACCCTTTCACTTGCCCCTTGTTCCGGACCTGTTATCACAGGGACCTCTTCTGCATCCAGATCCGGCCTTCTTGAGGTTGATAACCTGGCAGCTGAACAAGCTTATCTAAAGTTTAACACCTTAAGGACCCATGACGGTGCAGGACCGTCATGGGTTGCAAACCCGTTAAGGACCCATGACGGTCCTGCACCGTCATGGGTTAAACTCTCCCATCGCAGCCGCACGGAGCGATGGGAGAGCGCGGGCTGCTTGTTACTAAGTGTCCCGATACCGGGACACTTAGTAACAACCAATACAAAGTTTGTTGCAACATGCGATTCGCTTGATGAGCGAATCCCATGTTGCAAATGCTGAATGACAGGGACAGTATTTGTAAATACTGTCCCTGTCATATATCTCTGCCTCCCTCCATCTTGCACACTGCTGAGGTGGAGAGAGACAGAGAGAGATCGTGCTGCAGCGTTGTAGATCGTTCCTGAATAAAAAACAGTGTTAAAAAAAAAGATTTTAACCCTTTGATCACTGGTTTGCAGTGATCAATACATTCCCCCCCATCTGATCACTCTTGGAGTGATCAATTTGCTGCAGATCAGCGTTTGCTGATCTGTGGGACACCCCCCATCCCCCTTGTATTTTTTGAAATTTTTTTGAATTTTTTTTGAATTTTTTTTCAATTTATTTTTATTTTTTTTTAATAAAAATTGATTTAGAGCTATAGTTTAGGTAGGTAGGTGGGTAGGTGGGTAGGTTTAGTGTAGGCGTGTGTTAGGGAAAGGTTTAGGGTTAGATTTAGGTTTAGGGAAAAAAAAAAAAAAAAAACCCAAAAAAAAACCAAAAAAAAACCAAAAAAAAAAAAAAAAAATAGTTTAGATAGGTAGTTCACTTGGGTTAGCTAGGTTCAGGGACTACGTGTGTTAGGGTAAGGCTTAGGGATAGATTTAAGTTTAGGAGTAGTGTAGGGAAAAAAAAAAAAAAAAAAAAAACTTTTATTAAAAACTTTATTCTATATTATAAGCTAGTTTAGATAGGTAGTTGGGTTGGGTAGGTTCAGGGACTACGCGTGTTAGGGTAAGGCTTAGGGATAGATTTAAGTTTAGGTATAGTTAGTTATAGAAGTTAGTTTAGAGTAGGTGTATAAGATGCAGAGGAGATATACGTTAGAAGAGGCGTATTCCTATTTGGCGTCTGACTCTGAAGCCACAGACACAGCGTCAGACTTTGACGTCACTCAGTTTTCTGAGAGTGAGAGCTCTAGCAGTGATAATGCAGGGCCTTCTGTGAAAAAAAGACGCACTGCCCCAACAGCTGCCCCAACAGCTGCCCCAACAGCTGCCCCAGCAACTGCCCCAGCAACTGCCCCAGCAACTGCACCAAGAGCTACCCTAAGAAAAGCCCCAAGAGCTGCCCTAAGTAATGCCCCAAGAGCTGCCCCAAGACCTGCCACAAGACCTGCCACAAGTACTGCCCGAAGACCTGCCACAAGTACTGCCACTCCTGCTGATGAATGGGTATCACCAGCCAATTTATGCCCACAAATTCCTGAATTCACAGGCAACCCAGGAATTCAAGTGGATGTGGCAGGATTTACCCATGTTCAGTTTTTTGAGTTATTTTTGGGGGAAGAAATTTTGGGGGAAATTGTGTCGCAAACAAATTTATACGCAGACCAATATATTGCCGCCAACCCATCAGCATTCATTTCCAAGCAAGAAATATGGCATCCCACTGACATTTTAGAATTTAAGAAATTCTGGGCCCTTACAATGACAATGGGAATAGTTAAAAAACCAAGTATTAGATCATACTGGAGTAAAAACCCCATATATGATACCCCTATATTCGCCAAAACAATGACCAGGACTAGATACGAGATGATTTTGCGATTTATGCACTTTAGTGATAATACCCTGTGCCTCCCAAAAGAACACCCCCAGTATGACAGACTGTTCAAAATCCGGCCCCTAATAACCCATTTACAGAAAACATTTGCCCAAGTGTATATTCCCCAAAAAGAAATTAGTGTAGATGAATCCCTAATGAAATACAAAGGCAGGTTAGGGTTCAAACAGTACATCCCCTCAAAGCGTTCCAAATTTGGTGTAAAATTTTATAAATTGTGTGAAAGTGCCACAGGCTACACCCAGGCTTTTAGAATTTATGAGGGCAAGGACAGCCAACTTGATCCTCCTGGGTGCCCCGAATTTCTGGGAATAAATGGGAAGATAGTTTGGGATCTGATTTACCCCTTGTTAAATAAAGGATATCATTTATATGTTGACAATTATTACACCAGCCCCCTTTTATTTAAGTCACTTTTTTATTTTGACACCGTGGCCTGTGGCACTGTCAGGCGCAATTGCAGGGAGATGCCCAAAGAACTGATAGAAAAAAAACTTAAAACCGGGATGTCCTCAGCTTTATGCCAACAAGAGCTGCTGGCAGTTAAATTCAAGGACAGAAAAGATGTGTACATGCTGTCCACCATGCATGAGGACAAAACTGTGGCAGTGTCTGTTCGTGGCAGGAGGGGGGTACTAAGAAAGCCAGTCTGCATCAAAGACTACAACAAGAACATGGGGGGAGTTGATCTGTGTGATCAACTCATGCAGCCGTACCTCACCATGCGAAAGTGTAGGGCATGGTACAAAAAGGTTGCCATTTACATGATGCAGACTGCAGCTTACAATTCATTTTTGATTTTTAAATTGGCAAACCCCACCCTAAAACTTACTTTTCTGCAGTATCAGCTCCATCTTATCTCCCAATTTTTGCTTCAAGGGGCAACAGAAATAATTCCCCCAAAACCTGGAGTAGTACATTTTATTTATAAAATCCCCCCAAAAGAAAAATCCACAAAAGCGCTGCAGGGTTTGCTACAGCAAGGGAGTACGGAGAGAAACCTCCACTTACTGTCCTGACTGCCCTTCTAAACCTGGCCTCTGCATGGGCGACTGCTTCAAGCAATACCATGAAGGCACAATGCAGTAGTGCTGTGAAGTTTATTTTATTATTTGGCCACTTTTTCCCCCCTGAAATATCCTGTTTTTTTATTTTTCAAAACACATCCCTCCTTAGATCTAACACTATCAAAATATAATGGGAAGCAAAGCACTTCCATCTCTGATAATGGAAACACACATGTTCCCTACTGGGTCCAGTAGTTCCTCCAAACCCTGACAAACCTATGCATATGGGGCATTGACGTACTCAGACGATGTAACTCACCACTAATGTAAAGCACTTAAAAAATCTGCAAATATCATCTGATTGAAATCCAGAGCAACACTAAAATATAAGTGTGAAAAAATGGTGTTTCTCTGCCTTACTGCAGGTTTTGGGAGGGATTGCTGATACAGTGGCAGCGAAAAAATTGAAAGAATGCAAATAGATTGAAAGCCAGGGTTGTCTACTCTTGTACAACATATACTTTTGGGGGTAAAATTCATTGCAATATTGCCAAACAGTCCAAAATGAGACAAGGCACCAGCTGTAAAAATGGCATGTCTGTAAAAGGAAACTCACATGTTCTAACTGGGCCCAGTATCTCCCCCAAACCCTGACAAACCGTTGCATATGGGGCATTGCTGTACTCAGAAGAAGGAGCCGAACACTAATCAATCCAGTTTATAAAATCTTCACCTATTCTGTAATTTAAATTCACATAAACATTGAAGTGTAAGTGTGAAAAACGCTGATTTTTTTTTTTTACTTACGTCAAGTTTTCACAGGATTAGTGGTAAAATGGCTGTGTACAAAATTTGAAATCACACCTGAAACGAAAGCTTGGGGTATCTACTTTCCAAAAATATACACTTTTGGGGGGAAATCTTAGAGTGGAGCACTGTTACACAGGACAAATGAGACATGGCACCAGTAACACAAGCTGTGAAAATTCAAAGTGTGAACCTGGAAATACACATGTTCCAATTTGGGTCCCGTATCTCCCCCAAACCTTGAGAAACCGTTGCATATGGCATATTTCCGTACTCAGAAGAAGAAGCCGAACGTAAACAATGCAGTTTTAAAAATCTTCACCTATTCTGTAATTGAAATTCACATCAACATTGAAGTGCAAGTGTGAAAAACGCTGATTTTTTTACTCACGTCACATTTACAAGAGAGTGGTGGTAAAATGGCCGTGTAAAAAAATTGAAAACACACCTAAAATGAAAGCTGGGGGTATCTACTTTTCAACAATATACACTTTTGGGGGGAAATCTTAAAGTGGAGCACTGGAACATAGCCCCAAATGAGAAATGGCACCAGATAAGAAAGATATGAAAATTCAATATTTGTTCCAATTTGGGTCCCGTATCTCCCCTAAACCTTGAGAAACCTATGCATATGGGGTATTGCCATACTCAGAAGAAGAAGCTGAACACTAAACAATGCATTTTTAAAAATCTTCACCTATCCTGTGCTTGAAATTCACATCAACATTGAAGTGCAAGTGTGAAAAACGGTGTTTTTTTAACTTACGTCAAGATTTACGAGCGATTGGTGGTAAAATGGCTGCGTAAAAAATTTGAAAACATACATACAGTGAAAGCATGGGGTGTCTACTTTCCAAAAATATATACTTTTGGGGGGAAATCTTAGAGTGGAGCACTGTTACACAGCCCCAAATGAGACATGGCACCAGTGATGCAAGCTGTGAAAATTCAAAGTGTGAAACTGGAAACGCGCATGTTCAAATTTGGGCCCCGTAGCTCTCCCAAACCTTGAGAAACCTATGCATATGGGGTATTGCCGTACTCAGAAGAAGGAGCTGAACACTAAACAATGCATTTTAAAAAATCTTCACCTATCCTGTGCTTGAAATTCACATCAACATTGAAGTGCAAGTGTGAAAAACGGTGTTTTTTTAACTTACGTCAAGATTTACGAGCGATTGGTGGTAAAATGGCTGCGTAAAAAAATTGAAAACATACATAAAATGAAAGCCTGGGGTGTCTACTTTCCAAAAATATATACTTTTGGGGGGAAATCTTAGAGTGGAGCACTGTTACACAGCCCCAAATGAGACATGGCACCAGTGATGCAAGCTGTGAAAATTCAAAGTGTGAAACTGGAAACGCGCATGTTCCAATTTGGGCCCCGTAGCTCTCCCAAACCTTGAGAAACCTATGCATATGGGGTATTGCCATACTCAGAAGAAGGAGCTGAACACTAAACAATGCATTTTAAAAAAATCTTCACCTATCCTGTGCTTGAAATTCACATCAACATCGAAGTCAAAGTGTGAAAAACGCTATTTTTTTAACTTACGTCAAGATTTACGAGCGATTGGTGGTAAAATGGCTGCGTAAAAAAATTGAAAACATACATAAAATGAAAGCCTGGGGTGTCTACTTTCCAAAAATATATACTTTTGGGGGGAAATCTTAGAGTGGAGCACTGTTACACAGCCCCAAATGAGACATGGCACCAGTGATGCAAGCTGTGAAAATTCAAAGTGTGAAACTGGAAACGTGCATGTTCCAATTTGGGCCCCGTAGCTCTCCCAAACCTTGAGAAACCTATGCATATGGGGTATTGCCGTACTCAGAAGAAGGAGCTGAACACTAAACAATGCATTTTTAAAAATCTTCACCTATCCTGTGCTTGAAATTCACATCAACATTGAAGTGCAAGTGTGAAAAACGGTGTTTTTTTAACTTACGTCAAGATTTACGAGCGATTGGTGGTAAAATGGCTGCGTAAAAAAATTGAAAACATACATAAAATGAAAGCCTGGGGTGTCTACTTTCCAAAAATATATACTTTTGGGGGGAAATCTTAGAGTGGAGCACTGTTACACAGCCCCAAATGAGACATGGCACCAGTGATGCAAGCTATGAAAATTCAAAGTGTGAAACTGGAAACGCGCATGTTCCAATTTGGGCCCCGTAGCTCTCCCAAACCTTGAGAAACCTATGCATATGGGGTATTGCCGTACTCAGAAGAAGGAGCTGAACACTAAACAATGCATTTTTAAAAATCTTCACCTATCCTGTGCTTGAAATTCACATCAACATTGAAGTGCAAGTGTGAAAAACGGTGTTTTTTTAACTTACGTCAAGATTTACGAGCGATTGGTGGTAAAATGGCTGCGTAAAAAAATTGAAAACATACATAAAATGAAAGCCTGGGGTGTCTACGTTCCAAAAATATATACTTTTGGGGGGAAATCTTAGAGTGGAGCACTGTTACACAACCCCAAATGAGACATGGCACCAGTGATGCAAGCTGTGAAAATTCAAAGTGTGAAACTGGAAACGCGCATGTTCAAATTTGGGCCCCGTAGCTCTCCCAAACCTTGAGAAACCTATGCATATGGGGTATTGCCGTACTCAGAAGAAGGAGCTGAACACTAAACAATGCATTTTTAAAAATCTTCACCTATCCTGTGCTTGAAATTCACATCAACATTGAAGTGCAAGTGTGAAAAACGGTGTTTTTTTAACTTACGTCAAGATTTACGAGCGATTGGTGGTAAAATGGCTGCGTAAAAAAATTGAAAACATACATAAAATGAAAGCCTGGGGTGTCTACGTTCCAAAAATATATACTTTTGGGGGGAAATCTTAGAATGGAGCACTGTTACACAGCCCCAAATGAGACATGGCACCAGTGATGCAAGCTGTGAAAATTCAAAGTGTGAAACTGGAAACGCGCATGTTCCAATTTGGGCCCCGTAGCTCCCCCAAATCTTGAGAAACCTATGAATATGGGGTATTGCTGTACTCAGAAGAAGGAGCTGAACACTAAACAATGGATATTTTTAAATTTTCAACTATCTCGTGCTTGAAATCAACAGTAATAGTGAAATGTAAGTGTGAAAGCTGCAAAAAAACAAAATTTTTCTACAATTTTGAAATTTTTTTCTGGAAAAATAGCTGCATAAAAAACTTCAAAATTCTCCTGATTATTTACCTTATGTTGTCTAGTTTTCAGAAAGATATACCTTTGTGGGACATTTTTGGTACTGGCACCATCAGCTAAGCTATGATGCTCACATGTCAATTGTTGAGAAATTACAAGTTGGAAATAATGGCATCCATCTTGTAATATTTACCTTGTAAATGTGAGGAAGGGATTGAAATACTAGGCATATGGGGTATTGTTATATTCAGGAGAAGAAAATGAATATATTTAGGGGTATTTTTTTGTCATTAAGTAATAGTATGCAAATCCTGACAGAAAAATGTAAGCAAAATGTTGTTTTTTTTTAATTTTTTTCCTCTTTTTTTCTATTTTAATCAAATTAAACAATGAGGTATTCATATAATTGTGGTATCAAAAGAAAGCCCTACTTGTGTTTAAAAAAACAGTATATAATTTGTGTGGGTGCACAAAAGGAATTAAAGAGAAAATATGGTTGAAAAAAGACATAGTCAAAAAAGTCAAAATTGCTCCGGTCCTTAAGGGAAAACGACATCAGATTTTCCCGGTCCTTAAGGGGTTAATGGCCTTTCTGATCCAGTCATTGATTCCATCCTGGCTGGAAGGCGCCCATCTTCATCTAAGATTTACTATAGAGTTTGGTCAACCTTCCATAAATGGTGTAAAGAAAGGATAGATCCAGCATATCCCCTCAAAGGTTATTGGCTTTTCTACAGGATGGGTTTAAAAAACGTTTGAAACACTCATCTCTGAAGGTGCAATTGTCGGCCATTTCAGCCATCATGGTTACTCCTTTTGCTGAAACCTACGTGGTTGAGATGTTTATCTGCCATTTAAAAAATTAAACCAACTATTAGATAAGTGATCCCTCCTTGGCATTTGAACCTGGTACTGATGCAGTTGGCTTCACACCATTATTTTGAACCGCTAGAAGATGTATCCTTAAAGCACCTTACTTTAAAAACTATACTGCTTACAGCAGTTTCGTCTGCCCGACGTGTAAGTGAAGTTAAAATCCTTAGTATGTGATCCACCATACTTAATCTTTCATCAGGACAAAGTGGCCCTTAGGCCTCCAACTTCGTTTCGCTCTAAGGTAGTCTCCGAGTTTCACTTAAGTCAAGAAATTGTACTGCATTCCTTCTGCCCTCAGCCAGCTAATGAAAAAGAAGCCTGTCTACACAAACTAGACCTAGTGCGGTGTCCACAAATATATTTGAATAGAACTAACCTAATTCGGAAAACTGAATCTTTGTTTCAGAAAATTCAAAGGTACCCCTGCTACAAAATCTTCCATTGCCAAACAGATTTGTAATTGCATAAAGCTTGCCTATGAGTCTGCAAACAAGGATCCACATTCTAGACTCAAAGCCCACTCTACACAGGCAGTGTCCACTACTTGGGCCCTTAAAGCAGTGGCGACGCCCGAGGAAATTTGCAAGGCAGCCACTTGGTCTTCAGTATCCACCTTCACTAAACACTATAAGCTGGATCTCCTTGCTTCGGCAGATGCGAGATTCGGCAGGAGGGTGCTGGAAGCTGCCCTTCCTCAATGAGGAACCTCTTCCCTCCCTGTGTTCTGGGGCACTGCTTTGGTAAGTCCCACAGTACATTGCCGTGGATTGGACACAAAGGAAAAGGGGACATTTACTCACCAATATTTCGTTTTCCTCTGTGTCCTTCCATGGCACTCCTCCCTCTTTTGTGTTTTAACTGGTAAGGTATCGTTCCAACTATGCTGTTGACATGATACAGATGATGATCATTCACGATATGAATGTTGATATTTGGTGTTAACTATTTTATAATAATCGTGTGGGGTTTTTTTTTTTTTTTCAGCTTGGCCAGAATAGTTAATAGCAGGAGGGGAAACGGAAGTTTGTATATTAAAATTTGGTCCTACCAGCTGGGAGGCGGCGCTAATCTCACACAGTAGATTGCTGTGGAAGGACACAGAGGAAAACGAAATATCAGTGAGTAAATTTCACCTTTCTAATGACATAAGACCAACCTCCTCTCTTTCTCCACTCAGGGGTAGACTGAAGTTGTCCCTGGATTCCTGGAAAGACATCCGTCAAGATGAATGGATTCTTCAGATCCTAGAGGTGGGGAATGCCTTGGAATTTCACACTGTCCTTATGATACAGAGGTTCAAGACATATATATAATCAAACGTTCAGATTGTAAAGCTCATGAAGAAGAATATTCAGGAACTTCTTCACAACAGAGTCCTAGAACTAGTACCGGAGAAACAGAAGCTCAAGGGCTTTTATTCAGTCATTTCTTAGTTCCGAAACCTGCATCGGATATAAGCTTGATGTGGCTTTGAAGGAGATAAACTCCTATATGTTTCAAGATGGAAACAGTCATCGCCGCCATCAAGATGGACCATCCACAAGTGATTCTCAGGAGGATAGATCTCAAGGATACATAATATCCTATCCTGATTTAAAAAAACAAAACCTCTCTCGCAAAAAAAAAAAAAATTCTTATGGTTCCATGTCGGCACCCCGATTCTTGGCAAAACTGTTGGCACTAGCTATGGCAGCATTATGCCAAGAACAGTTTCAAGTGCTGCCTCACCTGGACTACAGGTTGATCGTAGAGAAGTCAAAGAATCAGGCAATTTCAAGCATGTTTTGATGTCTGGATCTGCTCCTACAGCTGGTGTGTAGATCAGTTACAGAGAAAAGTCCGCTTCTACCTTCACATCAGTTGATCGTCTGGGAGTTATTTCGATACAGCTCTAGAACAAGCAAGTCTGTCTACTAGATAGAATGTTTCTGAAGGAATAGAGAGACTGATGATGAAAGCCTTCTCAATACTTTTAGGGAACCTGTCATCAGGGCACCTGATGGTTCCTGGGACCAGAGCACACAGCAGACTAACACAGTAGAACTATCTGAAATTCCACAAAAAGAATCCTTCCAACATCTGGCAAAGGAAAGATCCTTCAGGTTCACACTTGGCAGATAGTATCAACAGATACCAGCAGAATAGGTTGTAGAGGAATTTGGGACAGACGGTTAGTCCTTGGCACTTCAACGATCTGCAACTGCAAGCTGTCTGAAGGAAGATTTCTGGACAGTGCTGTTCTGATCCGATCAAATAACACCACAGCAGTCAGATATCTCCTGAATCAAGCTGGAACAAAGAATCCTACACTCAACAAATTGACCCTGGTGCTTCTACTCTGGGCGAGAAACACATTTCACTGCTTTAACAGCATCTTGCTTATCGGGATATTTCCTCTATTGGTCAGATTTCCTCAGTAGACAGAGCATAGATCCAGGAGAATTTGTCTTTAAACAGGTAAGTGTATCAGAAAATAACTTCCGTCTTTGGAATCCCAAAACTTGGATCGCATGGTATAAGAGGAGAACACAAATTTCCTGTTTTGTTGGTGGACAAACAAGTCTGCAGGGAGTGATGCTTTCAGATTCAGCTAGACCTTTCATCTGGCATATCTATTCCCTCAACTTCTCTCATAACAGATTTGGTTCAGAAGGCCAATAAGGACAAATCGTAAGTAATACTCATAGCGCCGGACTGGCCAAGAAAGATTTTGTATTCCAGTCTGAAAAGAAGTTCAATAAGACCACCAATCAAGCTACTAGTAATCCTGCGCCTATGATAGCAGGGTCCCATTTTCATTCATATCTAGCCTTCTTGAGGCTGACAGCCTGTCGGGTGAGCGGATCTCTTTGTGAACAAAGGCTTATCAGAGCCAGTAGTAGGTATCATGCTGGTTGGGCAATGGCCATCCTTGTCAAGAAATTTATTATAGAATTTGGGCTGTCCTCCACTTGTGGTGTGTGTATATTCAGATCTCTGGCCACATCCAGCATTTCACCTGTAAAATTCTGGAATTCTTAAAGAAGATTTTCAAATGGCCTAAAATCAGCCTCTATAAAGATCAAATTTGTCTGCTTTATCAGCTATCCTGGCTACACCTTTTGCAGAATATTTATGTTCAGGAGATATATTTCTGCACTTACCAAATTAATTCTACTATCAGATCTAATTCCTTCATGGTATCTGACCCTTGTTTTAAAATGGGTACGTTCGCACATACACCCTTGGAAACCATTTCGCTGAAACGCTTTAAAGTGAATACAGTCCTTCTCGTGTCCATCACTAAAGCTAGGTGAATAGGGGTAATACAAGCATTATTGTTTGGCTTCTTCCCCACAGGGTATTCCATCAGAATGTATGCTCAAAAGAAGGTATCGGAAGCACTCCCAGTACTGGATCGCAAATATCGCTCTACAAAATCTAGAAGAAACACCACATACCTGTACCAGGCAATGGCCTCCTGCATGCCCGCTTGTCCCACCCCCGTTTCCAGATTAATAACATCCCTAAAGGACCATTTCTGCGTTTGCGCAGGAACTGTTCTACAGAGGAGGGGTTTTTCTACTTCCTCTGAACTGAGACGGAGGTTCCAAGCGAGTGGGTATTCAGGGGGTCTACTTGTGAAGGCATATGAATCTGCCTCTTTGACACCCAGAAAGGAATTGTTAACTGGATTAGGAAAGGTGAATCATAAGAGACCAAGGGACGAAGTGAGGTTCATTACCACATATAGCTCTCAGTATCTGCAAATTTGCAAGATTGTGAAGAAACTTTTTCCGATGTTAGTCACCGATGATAAATTGTGTAGTATTGTCAAGAAGGGATGTGGCTTTGTGGCCACGAGAGGCTTAGCGATTGGGAATATTATGTCACCGTCCTTTTATGTCACACAGTTAAGCCGAATTGGTTACAATATAAAGGCTTCTTCAAGTGTGGAGTGGCGAGATGTAAAACTTGCCAGTATGTATCCCCAGTTAAAACTTTTAGGAGTTCATTCGAAGAGGTGGAATAAACTATAGGCAGTTGCATTAACTGTGCTACATGTGGTGTTATATACCTCTTTACATGTACTGTATGTTGTATCCCGTATGTGGGACATACAGAACGACCGCTGCGACAGATGATCATGGAGCACGTTTATCAAACTGAGAGAGGTATCTCTGACTCTGCCGTAGCGAGGCACATTCATGATGCCAATGGGGGGAATTTAAGTTGTTGACATTGAGAGGGTATGGTTGCCCTGGAGAGGGGGGGGTAATCTATCGAGGCTCCTTAATGAGCGGAAAGCTTATTGGATCCTGACCCTCAAAATCAGGGTACTGATCGGTCTATTTGTGTTTGTTTCCACCCTTTAGGTGTGTCATTGCTGTGGGATTTCTGCTTAATTGGGGTGTTCCATGTTGTGGGGTGCTTTGATAATGGTGATGATGATTTTGTGCCATTTTGGCATTGGGGGGGTATGTTATTTTCCCATATTTTCTCATCTTTTTATTGATGAGTTAATTTGATTGATCCCCTTTTTTGCTATAGGGAGTATGCTGTATATTATCATTTTTAATACCAGTGCACATCTTAATAACATTTAATCGATAGTTTTCCATTTTGAGAGGATTGTGTTTTCATCCCTATTGGAGATGTGGCTCGTGTTGTCCATTTGTCTGTGTCTCAGCACTGTGTGTGTGTGGGGGGGTTAAGGTTGTGAGATATACATAGCGCCGGGGTGCAGAGGTGGTAACCCGAGCCATAGATCCAAGGTGGGAGGATTTCTGCCTTTGGATTGGATCATTGCCTTGTAATTGTTTTAAAGTGTCCAATCAGGTTTGTGGTGTTTGTTTTTAATTAAGCCTCAAAGTTTGGTGCACTGAGTCTATGATTAAGCGCTAGTCAGTGCTAAACATGTTAGATGTGTTCCAGGCAATTATCTGCTAAGTGCACTTACGTCTGGCTCCTGTTTGATTTGAATGTATCTGCAATTTTTTAATGCGTCGATAAAGAAGTTTGATCATACAGCTGCTCCGAGGTATGTGGTGTTTCTTTTAAATCTTATAGAGTGAAATATGCGATCCAGTACTGGGACTGCTTCCGATACCTTCTTTTGAGTATACATTGTTTCTGACTGACATCGACGGAGCGCTGTTCCGGTGAGCACCCTTTGAATGCTGGTGAGTCCCTATGAATAGTATGCCTGTGTACATTATCAAATATGTCAATGTGAAGCACCCATTTCTCATTCCATCAGAATGCCTTTTTTTTTTTTTTTTTTTGCACAGGGCTTCATTCCGTTCTAAAGTAATATCAGAATTTCACCTCCGTCAGGACATTGTGCTTCCCTTCCCTCTTTTGGGCTCCAAGCAAACTAATGCAGTGAGTGTACTACATCACTACATTGTGTCTAGTGTTTTAAAAACATACCTAGAAAGAACACGTCCTTTGTAAATCAGATGCATTGTTTCTGCATTTTGCAGGAAGACTTAAGTCACAGTTGCATCAAAATCCTCTATTTGCCAGGAGGACTCAGGACTGCATCAAGCTGAATCATCCAAAAACAAAACCACTTTTGTGAATAAAGGCTCACTCCACTGGAGCCATATCTGCTTCTACACCACAGAAAGCGGTAGGCACACCTGCAGAGAGATGTAATGCGGCTACCTGGTCTTCTTCAGTTTCAACGTTTAGTAGACACCATATACTGGATATCCAAGCATCCGTTGATGTAAACTTTGGCAGGAAGATGCTGAAAGCATCCATTCCTTTGTAGAGCTAGGTGCTTCGTCCCTCCCTGTTTTCTTGGGTACTGCTTTGGTAAGTCCCACCGTCTGTTGCCGTGGATTGGACACAGAGGAAAAGGTGAAATTTACTCACCAATAATTTTTTCCTCTGTGTCCTTCCACGGCATGACTCCTTTGTTGGAGCTGGGTAAGGTATCATTCCTACCTTTTTCCTATGCCTCTTCTACTTATAAATAAGTATCTGTATAGCAGGGACCTTAAAGGGATAGTAATGTTTCAAAATAAAAGCAGCTCCGATTAATCTTTCATTGTATTTGGGCCATGGAGAGTATTCTTTCTATACTGTCAGAGTTGTAGTTCAAGAGTAATTGAATGATAAAGTATTCCCTTCTGCCCCTTTTATTGATGTAACGCTGCTCACCTCAGAGCAGCAAGACTGGATGGATAGCAGAAAGGGACAATCTTCAGTGAGGTTAAGGAAAAATCTATCAAGGGGGGGCAGGGTTTTCCTTTTGCTCACAGTTTAAGACGATTGTCCCTTGCTGTGAGCTGTTTGGTCTTAAGACCAGGTTCCACATCTGAAGGGAGGTGGCTTACATTAGGTAAAAGGGGAGGGAGGTGGAAACTTTATCATTCAATTACTCTTAAACTACAACTCTGACAGTAGTGAAATAACCCTCTCCATGGCCCCAAATACTGTGAAGATTACTTCGAGCCGCTTTAATTTTGAAACATTACTATCCCTTTAAGGTTGTTGTCTCTTTACTTGTATCTAACATGTTGTCTGTTGCAGCTTGGACAATACATGTATCTGAGGGGAAGAGGAGGAACAGTTGCTTTTATAATTTTATTGGTCCTACCAGCTGCAAGGCGGAGTCAATACCCACAGTCTTTTGCCGTGGAAGGACACAGGAAAAAAAAATATTGGTGAGTAAATTTCACCTTTTATAAATTACAACAATGAAATTAGATTGAAATACAGTGGAAAAAAAAAAAATTAGAAAATATTTCCTGAGCAAAGAAAAAAAAAAAAAGCATTCACAGCACTAGCACAACATTATATACATATTAAAAATAATAAAAAATAGATTATATTGTGTGTATGAATGTTATTTTCAAAGTCACCAAACTAGGAACACCCTAAAACAAGACATTCCTGCGCTACTCTATACAAATTTCCCTGAACCCTGTGTTAATTTACATGTTTATGCAATAAACCCTCTTAGTTTGGCCAAAGTATGCTTAAAGGGATAGTAATACTTCGTTTTAACTTTATTTTATTTTGTAGGCATTAAAAAAACATGAAGAATGATATAAGTCTTATCTCTCAAACCTTTATGGTTTATGAGATATTCACAGGCAAAGTTCCCCTCCCCGCCCCTTTTACCTAGTGTAAGCCATCTCTTCTCAGATGTGAGTCTGGTTGTATGACAGTACAGATAACAGAAGGGGACAATTTTCTTTGTATGAAAACAATGAAAGCCCTTCCCCCCCTTGACAAGTTTTTCAGCTTTTTCCATTATCTTAATTGAAGATTGTCCCTCTCTGCAGTCTACCTGGGCATCTCCCTTCTTATCTGGCTGAACAGGGGGGGGATACTTTGTTTGTGAATATCTCTTAAACCATAAAGGTTTGAGAGATAAGACTTATATCATTCTTCATGTTTTTTTAATGCCTACAAAATAAAATAAAGTTAAAATGAAGTATTACTATCCCTTTAAGCTCGTTTACCAGTAGCAAATTATAAAATAATTTGAGCCTCTAGGACCAAAGGCGCAGGGTAATTGATTAATCAAGCCTCTCTAATGTAGAGGACATCCACTTAGGGTGTCCCTTCATTTACATAAATGCTTTGACAAAAATATGAACTTTTGATTTTCAAATATATATCTTTGGAAAGTAAGTTTTTTTTTTTTTTTTTTTTTGTGTCCTGATTTTATAACTTAAAAAGAACAATGTATTTGTATCCTTTCTTACTTATTGATAAATGACCTATAAAATGTTGGGTGTTCCTAAAAATTCCATATTGTGTGTTTAAGGGTGCAAAGAGCAAAAAAGATTAGACCACTACTCTAAATTATTGCTTTTATCTTGTGTATTGTCACATTCAAATATGATTTTAGTCATGCTTCTACCCAAGCAAAACTATTGGTGACTTTTTCCTCACATAAAAATAACAACAACCAAAAAAAATGTCAATTCCGTGAAGTTGTGATTAATTTCCCATCTGAGACACCAGGGGGAGATGCACCATGTTTAATAAGGGTCCAGTTTGTCAATATGGTGACTAACTGAACCTGGTATTTACTAAAGTGTAGTGTCTTTACCATCACATGCTTTTGATTAAAACTCAAACACACCTGCACTACCATGTTAATAATGATGCAGTGTCTTTAACAGTAACTCATTTACATATTGAAATTCAGCTTAATGAGCCATATGTCCTATAGCTGGCTGTGCTGTCGGAGTTTACAGAAACACACTTAGTTACCCGATGATGGTGAATTGTAATTTTCAAAAACTACTGTACGAAGGACTCCATATTAACCCTTTGCATGTCAGAGATGTCTTCAGAAATTTTTTGCCATATATTGAAGAGGTTACTAGTATCCTAAGGTTAAAGGGCAAGAAACTCCTAATCACATCTCACAAGTGATGACCCCTTCAATCAGTCTTGGATGACCTGTGTGTGGAGGGAGACATGATGGTTATTGGCAATTTTTTCAGAGAGTTACGATCACCATGTACAGAGTTTGTGTATTACTAGCATCAGTCATGTTCCTATTTGGATATGACCTGTAGAACTAATGTGTCAATGTTATGTCTTGAATCAAAGAGCAAAGAAAAAAATACAAAAAGGTTATTAGGATTTTATGGCCATGGTAATAAGGTAAGTGGGTGGTTATTGGCTATTACTTCTCCTTTAAGTGGCACTTATTCATAGGTGTGTTATTTCCCTTTACACCTCACTGCTGGAAATATGTTAAACCGTGCAAACAATGGTGCTGACCCCCTGGAAAAAGGGAGAGATGAAAAGATGGCATTTCAAATACACAGGTTGAACAGTTTACAGCAGAGGCTGAATGTAATTGTTACATTTTCCATCTAGAAGGCTATTTATAATGGAGAATTTCCATCTGTATTAGTAATGGGAAATATTTAATATACAAGTAACCCACCCAGTGGCTTTATATATCCGTGACTTTTTTTGGTTGACTGTTACTTAGTGTGTCCAATATAGACGATTATTTATTTTTTCTTTTCAGATGGTCCATATGGAATATTTGCTGGTAGGGATGCTTCAAGAGGACTAGCAACATTTTGCCTTGATAAGGTTGCCCTCCGAGATGAATACGATGACCTGTCAGACTTAAATGCTGTACAAATGGAGAGTGTTCGAGAATGGGAAATGCAGTTTAAAGGTAAATCTGCCGTCACCTGGGTTGTCTGTTTTAGCAGTCCCTAGACCAGTGGCTCTCAACCCAATCCAGTCAATGTCTTTTGATGAGTTAATCAGAGGCGCAATCACTCAGGCATGGTCTGTTAGGGTGCCCTGAGGATAGGGCTGAGAACTGCTGCCCTAGACAATGGTTACGGACAATATACGTAAAGAAAAGAAATGCAATTGTTGAGCACATCAGCTGAACTATACAATACAAATTCCCATTGCTTTAAATGGAGCTAATCCCTCAATGTTAGAGCTGTCTCAAGTGCATTTTCTTAGCAATGTTTTGGAGACTGTTTTAATAGTCAAGGGATTAAAAAGGTCCATTTAACTCTGTACTAGACCAATTCATTATAGGAGTGAACATTGCTTGCAAAGCCTATACAGTGTAGTGGCCTACCTGGCAAATATAAATGGTGAGGAGATATCATTGTGGGGTCACCAGGACTTTCCAGATTTTCCTGGTATTGACTGCTTATCTAATCACAATAGGTGATACCTGCAAGGAATTGAAGGCAATTGCAGCTTTTCTCTTCTCCTACACAGCCTGGAGTTCCCTGAACTTCTGGTTTGAGTGGGGAGAGCATGGGAATCACACTCACATAATAGTTGAAATCTGCTATGGTGCTGTGGGTTCTCTGCTCCTCCCACTCAAGCTAAGACACTTAGAGTCCTGGCTTGAGTAGGGTAGAAGGGAAGAAAGCAACTAGTACATTCAGCAGTTTAGATTACTTTCATAATCTGGGCATCAGTAGAGATCTTGATACCCAACTCTCTCCCTCTCCCAAATTGCTTTGCAATGTGTTGACACCACTGTGGCATCACATTTTCTGCTTTCCTGGGGTGGTTCAACTGCCCCTGAAAGTCCCAGATCCCCATGTACACTGAGCTCCCAACCTGATTCTACTGCTGGTAGTCACGAATCCCCTCATGCTGCTTGACACCACCACCAAGTCTTGTTCAACTGGTAGTCGCAGATCCCCACATACTGTTTGACACATATACATCGACTGCTTCTCCAGCATTGATCCACTGGTGGCCAAGCTCGTCTGCACCCACTGCACTGTTAGCTGATACTATTAGGATACCATTTTTCTCAGACTGGTATTAGGTACTGAATACACTAGGAAATTCCATGACATTGAAAGATTTTAGTATCTTTGAGTGACTGAAATTGAAAAAAGCATGTGTGGCTATTGAATATAGTAGTAAAGCTAATTGTTTCACAATTTCAGTAACTTTGAAAATGTTGCATATCAGGCTCTCCATCCACTGGTAGAGAATGTGAGATACAGTAGACCACTTCCTAGAGATGTGGACTAAATAACTTGCATGTCGGTGGTAGAAAAAAAAAAGAATTGAACAACGTAACTGGAAATAGTGAGATACATATTTTACGCATACAATCTCCATGTCACTTCATTGTACAGTGGCGCTGGTGTTTGCAGATAAGACCACTAGATGGTGATATTGGATTAAAAATGAGCATTTACCAGACATCTGTGTAGTTCTCCTTTTACTAATACTGCATATCCTGTCTCCGATGAATGCTGGAGGGCATCACTTGTTAAAGGGTTAGTAATGCCTACTTTAAAATTATTGCATCGAGTCTTCTTTATATAAAAACTAAGAGATTGCTCTATATTTAAGTCTTTAGTTTTGTGTGGTTTAAAAGTTATGCAAAGATAACTGTGCTCGCCCGCCCGTTTCTTCCACGTCACTGCTGAATCTGCAGTCTGGTCAGGACGGCTGCAGCGAGGGACAATCTTCAGTGTGCAAAGGGAAATTCTGCCCTCTTTCGTCAAGGGGGCAGGATTTCCCTTATACTTACTGAAGTTTGTCCCTCACTGCAGCTGTTAAGTCGCATAACCCGATTACAGATCCAGAAGGAAGCAACCAGAAAGGGGCGGGCTGTTGGGGATCTTTAGTTTTGTGTAGTTCACTAGTTATGCACAGATAAAGACTTAAATATAGCACTATCTTAGTTTTTTTTTGTTTTTGTTTTTTTCTTCAATTTTGTCATGCCACAGTGCATGCAAGGTGGCCATATTGCTTGCAGCGTTAAAACACTACAGTGTTGCTCATGGTCCTTGAAGCTAAATACTTAATTTACTAAAGTGGACTTTGGTGTTGCTAAGCTTATGATAAAGGCCTTCAAATCATCCAAGAAATCCTTGGTTTCTCTTCCTTTGTGGGCTAACAATTGTCTAGCCTGGAATTGGTTAAGGTCAACAGTCATGCCACTGGAGATGAGTACCTTCTTGCCTCATGTTATTCCTAAATGTTCCTTCTTTCCTCAGTAGATGCATGATTTTTTTTTTTTTTTTGTTAACACTCACCTGTATGTCTTTATTCCCAGAGGTCTGGTCTCCTTTGTGATGCAGACACTTCCCAAGAAGGGTTGGGCCAGGGAAAGGAGGTACCACATAGATTTCAATCCCTTCCTGTAAGTTGTTTGTTCATGTCCAGAGTTCCTCGCAATCCAGTACGAAACAGTTTACTTTTTGGAGGAGATGACGTCCCTGCTAGACATATATGCAGTGGTTAATATCCGTTCCTTATCTGGAAAGATTCACAGGGTATTACTCCAATAGTCCCCAGGAAGGATTGTGGATGTTGTGCTGCACTGGACTTGAAACTCCTCAACAGTTCCATGCTTGCTCCTCTGTTCAAGAAAGTGTCCATTCACTCTGCCTTTGCTGCCATGTGTCCAGGGGGGTTAATTGCTACCCTAGGCATAAGAGAAACCTATCTGCAAATTTTGTATCCACGTAGATCAGCATTTCCGGAGGTTTGCTTTCTAATACCATCATTTTCAGTTCCCCTCCTCCCTTTGGGTTGGTGTCTGCTCTGCAGGTATTCACAGAGGTCATGTTCGCCCTGGCAACTCTCATCTGCTCTTGGGATGACTTTGACCCCCTGTCTGGATGACCTTTTACTTAAGGTTCCTTCAGAGGAGCTGATGTGCACTCTGATTCAGTGCTGCATGTCCTTTGTAGAGCAGTATGGTTGTATTCTCAGTCTCAAACCTTTTCTGGTTCCCTCCCAGGTCCTTCACTTTCTTGGCATGAAATGACACCCTTATTAAGAAGGTCTTTCTGACTGATGATGAAATTTGGTCGTTATCTCTCCAGGTGTCTAACGGCTTCCTGTTAGTTTAAGATGGTGAGGCAGTAAACTAAGGTACTGGGCTACCTAGTCTCTACCCTGAAGGCAGTCCTTATTGCTCATTTTCTCGCACAGGAGCTGCAGCTGGAAGTTCTGGAATATTGGTCCAGACAAGTGTCACATTTCCAGTGTCTCGGTCCTACAGAATAAGAGATCCTTCTTTTGCTGGTTTCAGTATCCTCATCTGACATTGGGGTGGCCTCTGGTTATCCCAGATTTGGGTCATGGTTATGACTGACACCAGCCTGAAAGGCTGGAGTGTGACTGAGTCATCTGACCACCCAGGGTCTTTGGTCTGAGGTGGAGTGTGCTCTGTCCATCAGTGTTCTGGAGCCTTGCTCGAGTCACCTAGCTTTGAGACATTGGTCCCAGCCCTACAGGGATCCCCAGTGTGGATTTGTATGAACAATATGATGGCAGTTGCTTACATCAACTGCCAGGTAGGGACCAGGGTTGCACCACATGGACCTAGATTCCTCGTGGGTGGGCTTTCCAGCTCTCTGCAGTTCAAATCTGTGCGGTAGACAACATTGTGGGGGGACTCTGTTACCAGAGTCTGGGTACTGGCAGTTGGGAGCTTATTCAATGCATCTTCAACTTCGTAGTTCGTTTTTTGAGTCTTACTGTGGTGGAGCTTGTTGCCTCCCAGCTGAACAGAACGGTTCCTCTGTTCTGGGATCCGCTAGCACACTCTGTAGTCATGATGGTCATCCTATGGCACTTTCCTCTAGTGTATGTGTTTCCTTGCTTCTCAGGATATTGAGGGAAAATCAGTTGGCACGTACCTGTGTCATTCTGATTGCCCCACTCTGTGGCATAGCAATTTTTGTCTCCCTCTGCCTTTTTTCAGCACAACTTTTAGAAAGGGCTTGTTTTCCGTTCTATCAAAGTTCAGAGAGTGAGTAGTTTTTTATTTTTTTCACTATGGTACAGTTTGTTTACTCCAGAATAACTCCAGTTTACTTTTATAACTGCTTAGAACTCAACTGTTCTCACATTGTTTGCCCTGATCTGCAGAACCTGGGGATGTCAACGTCTCACTCTTTTCTCATGGGAGATTCTCCCCTTTCCATAGAAGCTCACTGACAGTAGACTGCAATCTTGCATTCATTCTCATGGGCACTAAGTGAGGTTCTGATGTCACCAGCCCTGCAGGGCTCTGTGATTTGGAGGGCAAACACAATGGGGAATTGTAAGCTGTGAGATCTAGGTTCTCATATCTGTGCTGGAACTGCCATTCATTTAAACAGGTATTGTTATTGACCTTTTACTATTTCTCCAACTTTGAGTGCCAGATGGGTGTGCATTGCATTATAAAGCAATCTGAGGGTTAAAATTGGGTTGCAAGCCTTTTGTTTTCAGTATAAATTGTAATTCCTTTATTCTCACCCCCATATTCTGTTCTACCTTTTCATAGAAAAGTATGAATATGTTGGTCGACTGCTCAAGCCAGGAGAAGAGCCATCTGAATACACAGACGAGGAAGATACTAGAGATCACACAAAACAGGAATGAACTTTGCCAACAACCAAAGTCAGGGGGAGGATCCTTTAAGAAACTGCAATCTCATGGTTCCCAACAACTAGATAAGGACTTGTTGGGTACAGTATGTGCTCCACACTATTTACCAGATTTTTTACAAGGAAATAAGAAAAATGTATAATGTTGCAAAAAGAAGATTTTAATATTAGGCATTACTATCTTTACTGCTGAGCCTTTTCCTCTGTCTCCCCTTCAAGCAGTTGCTGTTTGTGTGAAGACCATATTAATGAACGAAGATCCAGGAATACAGTTTTGTGAATCACATCTGTGTGTAAATCTCTATTTTATCAGTAAATAGAAACTGTTGTATTTGTAGGCACTTGTTGCCAGACGAGTCAGCCATGTTGCTGAGCCATACTACGGGCTAAGTGGAAGAGCTTACACTTTGAGCCATATGCACAAAGAAAAGAGGAGCAATTTGGGGCAGGCCAACTGTGCAATAGGGAGAAATAAACATTTGTTGAGTCAAATGATAAGCGAAGCTTTCCTATGAAAAAAACAAAACCTTTTAGGACTTTTTTTTCATGCTAAATAAATCCAGAGAGAATGTTCATTCCAAAGTTGTTCAAACTTACACCAAGTGGTGAAGCTGTTACTTTTGCATTCTATAAAGAGATGCAGCCTGAGGTTCACCTCTTACATTGAGTGCAATGCAAAAACTGTCAGCACACCAGGTGACTCATTTGCAAAGAGATTGTGTTAGGGGGAAAAAAAAAAAAAATTATATATTTCCATTATATTTAAATGAGACTTTTAACCTGTTGGATGCATCTGGATCTTCAGTGCACTGCTGCTTAGTGTGTTGGAAACCTCTAGTATTCAAGGTGTTGCAGTCTCCATGTGAAACAATATGAATGGTGTTTGTCCCCTGTGGTGAAACTGTGTGGTGGTTGTTGCCCCAGGATTGCTCCCCTTTTATGTGCAAGCGGCCCTTTATGTGGTATTCTGGTTCAGACTTTAAAATTTTTTTTTCTTTTCTGATTTAGTCTGCACTACTTTAATCTGATGTGAAATGTAGTCTTTATTCTGTAAGTAGATTGTCACTAGCAATGCCAGGCATCTGTCTCAAATTTTTTTTTATTTTTGTTTTAAACATATTTTTTTTTTTTTTTTTTTTAAGCGCACTTCAGGTGAAACAACAAAGGGCCTTCTGTACAAAGAAAAGTGGACCAATTCCAGAGCCAGCTAGCGGCACCACCGGACACACACACACATTCTCACTGAAATTTAATGTGAGTTTTAACCCATTGAATGCTAGAGGTCCCAAATGCTTTGCATAACAATACATTGGTAACATCTCTAGTATTCAGTGGATTGACATTCCCATATGTGAAATGTAGTAAACGTCTATTATAGGAAAACACATTGTAAATAGTGTGTTTTCTTTTCTTTCCCTGAACAAAATAATACTTACATTGCGGTTTGTTTTTTGTTCCAAAGTTCTTACAGCTAAAACTATTTTATTTTTATATTAACCTAGTGGCAACAGTGCTACCTAACATCCAGACTATCTGTTACATTGTATGGGAGAGTGCTCCATAGGATGTGATCATAACCGCACTGCCACTTTGTGACCATTGATTTTGTAAGATCATGAATAATCTCTCCGCAGTGGAGTACCCTTGTTTTACAAAGTGGGAAAGTCCTGCAATATGTTTTGTTTTTCATACTTCTAATTATTTGTCTGTTTTGAGTACCAAAGGGGGAGTGTCCAATGCATTGGAATTGCCCTCTGGTACATAGAAGGTTAAACAAATAGGAATGTCTAGGTCTCCTATGGTGTAGTTGGATTTCTCCATGATTGTTCTTGGTTTCTTTGTGCACATGGGCCAGAGATTGGGCTTCTGTAATGTTTTTTTTCACTGCCAAAAAGACCTGAGTTAGTACTGGCCCTCCTGGCAATATGGGGGCTATCCATCCACTTGTATTAAAGGCAACCTTTCCTGCATATGGTAGGATAGTGCCCGTCTGCACTCCTTTCATCCAGTCAATTTTAACACCTTTGCTGCAGATGCAGCCTGCAACACATTCATATGCAATGCACTGCAGGCCCCAGCTGCAGCAAAGCAGTTACGTGCCTTATTTCTCTCTTAAAGACTTGAATCGCTTTAATAGTAAACACCCCTACATGTATTATTTCAGTGTCACTACAAGCAGCTTTCATACTGAAGTTGATGTTCTGTACTGACTGGAAAACCTTATCATTCTATGTATATATAGAACAGAGAAGGACTCTTCAGTGTTACTGCCATATATATGTATATATTAATATACATAAAGGTAGCATTACAATGGCCAAAAGCATCTCCCTACATCAATGCTTTATTTTGCTGGGAAAAAAGTCAAATCTTCATGTTTTTGTGGAATAGTATGTATGCTTGTGAAGCGCGCCTGTATGTTTGAGCGGTGCTTTCTGCAGATAATGTAAATATGGGTACCATTTTAATAAAGCATGTACAAATAAACCAAAAGTGAGAGTGGCACTCCATGTCAAATAGCCGTGTGTTGGTTGATTTTTATGTAGCTAGACCACTCATAGTAACTGCTGAAAAGAAGACATGCGTACATCAAGTTCAGCCCATTCTATATTGCCCCTACTGATCCAGAGAGAGGCAAAAAAAAAAAAAAGTTCCTTCCTGACACTAAATGACCAGCATTCCATCTGCTTTGAAAGCAATTGTCACTTCTCTCTATTGCTCTGAGCTAGATATGTATCCATTACTTTGTGGAAATCCACTACAGTATCTGCAAGCACAGACTGCGGAAACAAAAATTCCATAACTTTGCTCTCATTTCTGTAAAAATCCATACCTTTGTTTTAGTTGAAAGTGCCTTTCCTTTAGTCCTTAATGGATGAACTCTTCTTCTTTGCTCCGCTCTTTGAGTAAATAGTAGAGATGCACCGATAACGATTTTTTAAGACCGAGTACGAGTACCGATACTTTTTTCAAGTACTCACCGATACCAATTACCGATACCTTTTTTTTTGCGGTCATTTGCCAGTTTTCTAAGTACCTACATGTTTTAGGTACTTGGAAAACTGGCAAATGACCGCAAAAAAAAAGTATTGGTAATTTGTATTGGGGAGTACTTGAAAAATATTATAATGTATATACACACACCACCTCTTGACTCTTGGTTCTCCCCTTTTGACTCTTTCTCCCCCTCTTGATTCCCACCTTTTGCTTCATTCTACCCCTCTTGAGCCCCCTTCTTTTGTCTTGGCTTTTGATCCCCCTTTCTCCCACTCCTCCTTGACTCACCCTTTTGCCTCTCTCTCCCTCCTGATCACCCCTCCTTTTGCCTCGTCTTGGCCCCCCCTCCTTTGGTCTCCTGATCCTTCCTCCTTTTGACTTTTTCTTCCTCTTGACCCCACTGTCTGCCTCTTTCACCACCCCCTGCCCCATCCTGCCTCCTTTACTCTCCTCTGCCGGGTGCTCGATGTTCTCTTGCGAGCCCCGGCAGAGGTTAGCGTCGGAGCATTGCCATGGTAACCCGCGGCAATGCTCCGACGCTGCAGGAGTCAAAGAGGTGACCGGGGAGCATTGTGAGCAGCTCCCCGGGCTCTCTCTCTGCAGCACCGACCCTGACACAGGGTATCGGTGCTGGCATCGGCCGCATTTGCGCGAGTACAAGTACTCGTGCAAATACTGGTATCGGCACCGATACCGGTATCAGTGCAACCCTAGTAAATAGTTCCTTAGAGTTTTTATATTGACCTCAAATATATATGGTAATCCTCTCACCCTTGGATATCTTTATCAATCAGATCCTCCAATCCCTTTATCAGTTTTGTTGCATTTCTCTTTCCCGGTAAAAAAAAAAAATAAATTAAAAAAAATAAATAAATTTTAAGAACTTGCACAAAACTGTACTTTATATTCTAGATGAGGCCTTACCAAGGAATTCTATATAGAGGTACAATAATATTCCCATCCAGTACATCTATACCCCATTTTTACAAGACTGTATCCTCTTGGCTCTTGCAACAGCTGATTGACATTGCATACTGCAGTGATGTCTATTGTCTACAGTATGCCTAAATCTTTCTTTAATGAGGATTCCTCAAGAAGTTTCACTTATTGTTTATGTAACATGTTAGGTTCTGCAGCCCAGATGCAGAAACATACATGTATTTATATTAACTCTCATTTGCCACTTTCCTACCCATTCACTCAGTTTATCCAAATCTCTTTGCAGAGAAAAAAAAAACATCCGTGTTCTGTATGTCTTTTTTTACACAGCTTAGTGTCACCAGCAAAGATAGACACTAATTTCAATAACCCACTTTTAGATCATGAATAAGTTTAGCGTGTATTGGGCCTAGGTCTGAACCCTGTGGCACCCCACTTACAACAACAAATTGAAAATGTTCTATTTATAACAATTCTCTGCCATATATCATTTAACCAGTTCTCCCAACCACAAGCTTTTTAATTTATGCAGTATCAAAGGCTTTTGTAAAAATCCAAGTATACTACATCAACAGCAATACCCTTGTCCTAATTTATTATTTTACCTTTTGTAAAATGCAAGTAAATTAGTTTAGTATGATCTGTTCTTCTTAAAACCAAGCTGGCTACTGCCAGTAATGTTGTTGGTCATCACATAACCTGAATACCATCAGTTAGTAACCCTTCTAATATCTTACCCTCTATGAAAGTCAAGCTCACAGGTCTGTAATTTCCTGATTTAGATCTTACCCTGTTTTTGAATAATGGTACTATATCCTCTTTTCTCCAGTCACAGGACACTATACCTGATGATGATGACAGTGAATCAATAAACTGAACACACAACATGGAGGGTTATTCCTAGTGCTTCCCAACAGACATTTATAGAACCTAGCCTAGTCTGTTGCAAAATTATAAATACATTTATTAAAGGAGAGCCAACACCTAATAACCTCCTACTATATCCATAATTTCCTGATTGGCCCCTATGAATGTTGTCATTGTTCACAAGATGCGTGTTCGTGGAGGTGACCCTTTCAAACTGAAGGAAGCAGGGTGCATGAGCCTACTTACCCATTTCTCTTGCATCCTAAGTGGAATACTGGAACCATGGGGTAAATTTCCTTCCCTGCAGGAGGGCAGGGCACTTGCCTTAAAAGATTTTCAGAGGTGAAGATTTGTTCTTTGTTTACTTTAACCCATCCAGTCAAATCCAGCTTTAAGTGGTCTCACTGAGTGTGAAGAAAGGGTAAAAAAAAAATAAAAAAAAAAAAAATATGAAAAAACAAATATAGCACTTCACTTGTCAGCCTTCTAATAAATGAAATAGGGATGTAAGTGTGTGTGTGTGTGTGTGGGGGGGGGGGGGGGTTGTTAAATAAATATAAGTAGACAATAAAAACTGTAGTTCAAGATTTTTTACCTAAAATCCAAATTATATGAAATTTTCGTCTACATATATCCCAGAAGTTACAAAATAAATAGAAACACACTAATGTATGTTTTGCACCAACAGACTTGTAACTTCTATATGTGAACATCCATACAGTGAGCTTTTATGGATATCGTATTCTAAAACAATGAAGGTTGTACTTAAAGGGATACTAGTGTTTCATTATTAAAGTACAATAGTTTTCTTCCAAAATTTTTATGACATGTAGCAATAAAACCTTATAAAACTTTGCCGTTTTACATTTATTTGATAATAAAGTCCAGCCCCCCACCATTTTTACTTACCTCCACAACCTCAGCAAGTCAGTCCCAGACAGAACGTGATGAGGGACAGTCTTCTTCCAGCATAAGCAAAAACCTGCCCTCCTCACCAGATCCCAGATCTGGGTGGAGGCTGTTTGAGGCAAGTAAAAGGGGTGGGGGGGGCCTTTAGTAGAGAACAAATGTAAAATTGCAAAGTTTTATACGGTTTTACTGCTACACATCCTTATAAAACAGTAGGAAGAAGACTCGATTGCACGAATAACGAAACATTACTATCCCTTTAACTCATTCAGTGTAATAAATACATAGATCTGATCAGTGTCCATAAAACAATTGTCCTTCTATTATGGTAAAATATAGAAGATACCATAGTGTGCAATGATTGAATGAATGATGAATCTGATGCCAGTAAGATGGAGATGGATATGAGTAATGAAGTCTTTTTAATCTTGAAGCAGTGTCATTATCACTCCATCTTATATAAGATGTCACTTATTTTCTTCTATGCATCTGTACACATGCCTGGAACCCTCACGGAAGATATGTCACAAAATGTATTAACCCTTTGAGTGCCAGGTAGGTATGGAAGTCACTGCAAAAATCTCAATATAAAGACAAATCTTCATAAAATTATATCTGAGTATGACCACAGATTCATCTTTTTTATATATATATATATATATATATATATATATATATATATACATACAAAGTACAAGCTATGCACTCACGGTCAATAAAATAAAAAAATTTATTAAACTATACAGCAACGTTTCGGTCCTCCTCTGGGACCTTTGTCAAGCCAACATGAACAAGGTGAAAAGAAAGAATAAATAGAAAACTCACCGTGTGTGCTCCAGTACCCGGGAAAGTGACGTCACAGAGAGTGGACAGATAGCCACGAGGAAAAGCCCATGGAGATCCATTAGAACCAACAGCAACGAAAGACAAAAAACACCAGTGCCACCCAGTGGATAAAATAGATACAGAGTAACAGAGCAGATAGAAATGTATCACATAGAGATGTATCGGATGGAATCATGACCATTGAAACAGTTGCCAAACTCACAGTACTTCACATATAACCAAAAAAAATGTAGATAAAAAATAAAAATAAATATAAAAATAAATACAAATGAAAAAATCACTACAAATGAAAAAATCAATAAAGTGAAAAAATGAAAATCAACCAAATTATGATGGTATCTGACAGACTAATGGATAACTATCTAACAGGTAGAAAGCAACTAAGTATGTTGTTTTCATTTAATCCATAGGGGTTACAGGTTTGAAGTTCACGTATCCAAAAGCATTCCCGTTGTAATAATAGCTGTGGTCTATTTCCTCCCCTATATAGGGGGGGCACATGATCAATACCCACTACTGTAAAACTAGTAGCGGAATGTTTCAGTTCCAAAAAATGTTTGGCCACAGGCTTGTCAGTCTTATTATCCCGGAATGCCACATTGATAGCGGAACGGTGCCCCGCCATCCGTTCTCTAAGTGTTCTCTCAGTCTTCCCAATGTATGCTAAACCACAGGGACAGGTAATCATATATATAACAAAAGTGGATGTGCATGTAATACGATGCTTGATCTTATAAATTTTGTTGGTATGTGGATGCACAAAAGTTTTAGTCTTACGCAAAGATCCACAAGTGGTGCAACCAGTGCACCGATAACAACCTGTTACTGGTCCTGAAAGCCAAGTATTACTTTTATTCTTATAACTTAATACAGGGTCCGTTTTGACCAATAAGTCCCTCAAATTGGGACCCCTTTTGAAACTTAGCATAGGTTTTCTTTGAAAAGCAGTTGGAAGAGATGTATCACTTGAGACTACTTTCCAATTCTCATTAATGCTTTTTTGAAAGAATTGAGCAGCCGTTGTATATTTGGTTGTAAAAATCATCCTCTCATCAGTATTCTTCATTTTTTTAAATTCAGTAGTGGTTTGTTTCACCGCCTCCATCCTAATTTTATCCAGACGATTACGGGGATACCCTCTTGCTATAAATCTATGTGTCATCTCATCAAGTTGTTTGTTACAATTTACTTGATTGGAGTTGTTTCTAATAACTCTGGTAAATTGTGATTTAGGAACAGCGTCCTTTAGGGCTGGATGATGGAAGCTGTTGTAGTGAAGCAGAGTGTTTCGGTCTGTTTTCTTCCGATAAAGGCTATATCCCAATTTATTGCCTTCACGAAAAATTCTCAAATCAAGAAAATCAACAGTATGCATATCATATTTAATGGTCATTTTCACCGGAGAATCGATGTTATTAAGATACTCCTTAAATTGCAAAATAGATGCTCTGTTCCCTTCCATACTAAAAACAGATCGTCAATGAATCTTTTAAACAACAGAATATGTTGAAAAAATTGTGGCGAATATGCTTTTCTTCATACACATACATGTATAGGTTGGCATAAGCCGGAGCCATGGATGCCCCCATCGATGTACCTGACTTCTGTTGATAATACTGTCCTTCAAATTGGAAAAAATTCCGTTTAAGACAAACCTCCAATAGTGTCAAAAGATATTCAATAGGGGGTCCCTTGTATGTTGTTGACATACTAAGACTGCGGCGAACAGCATCCAAGCCATCTTCATGTGGAATTATAGTATATAAACTTCCAACATCCATGGAAATTAAAAAAATTTCACCATCAGGGAGTGTAATATTGTTTAAAGCTCTGATCAAATCTGGAGTGTCTTTAACATAACTTGGAACTTGCTGAACTGTGGATTGTATTAAAGAGTCAATATATTGACTATAGGTTGCAATACACTATTACGTGCAGAAACAATCGGTCTGAGAGGCGGGGTTAATGAGGATTTATGTATCTTGGGTAGTCCATATAAAATGGGACAAACCGGAAATTCTTCCTTCAAATAAGCACCCTCCATACTCGTCATCCAGTTGTTATCTAACCCCAGGTCAATTAATTTACCCACAAAATTCATGACTCCTCTGGTTGGATCTGCAGATAACTTTTGATAGACTTCACCATCATTCAGTTGGTTAATAAGCTCCTTGCTATAATCCACATAGTTTTGGATGACTATAGCGCCCCCCTTGTCTGCAGGGCGAATACAAATCGAAGTGTCATCCCTTAATGATCTAATAGCTTTACGTTCCTCACTGGACAAGTTGGGATGAATTAGGTTATTATTAAAATGATCCATATCAGATTTTACCATTGCATCAAAGGAACAGATGGAAGGGCTACATGTTGGTGGTGTATACTTGCTTCTCAATTTAAAACCAGTATTTGCTTTCATATGATCAGATTGTGTGCCATATTGCTCTTTAAGACGCATAAGTCTGTTCATTTTAAACCTATCAACATCACCTTCAAGGCCCACATATTTCGTTGTTGGTACAAAAGTCAGTCCTTTATTTAACAGGGATTCTTCACCAGGTGTTAAAGTGTGTTTTGACAGATTATAAATCACTGAAGTTACTTCTTGCCTTTCTTGTTGGAACCTCTGGCTCCAGTGCTGGCCTCCTTTCTGGCCTCTTCTGACGTGATTTCTACGTCTTCTAGCACTGGTTGACCTAACGGAGGTTTGGGAGGTTTCTCTGCTGTATTCCCTAAAAAAGGCATTTTAGAAGCTGTACTCCTGGTATTAACTCTAGGGGGTGCATCCGTAGGAATGACAGACACATCTTTAATATCGTCATCCGAATCTCCAGAGCTTATATCCACAGTTTGAAAATTTGGCTTCTGGATTTTAAATCTGTTAGCCCTCCTCCTAGGACGAAATTGCTCATTCTGTCCACTTAACCACCTGTAAACCCTGAATTGTTCATAATCATCATTAACTTTAGAAAGTTTGGCCTTTTTAAATTTCAACAATTCCTGGCGATGTTTATCAATTTGTATTTGTAGGTTATTAAAACTTTCAATACTGGTTTCCGCTTTTAGCAAATCTTGGTGTTTAGACTCAAATGTTATGATATCTTTCCTAATTTTAGAAATTTCAGAACCGACCTCCTCAATGACAAGTACAATGAGATTAAGTGAGCATTGATTCAACACCCCAACCCATTTGCGGCAAAATTCGGCATTATACCTGCCAATTGTCGGTATATTTTTAATTCTAAAACCTCTGGGAATTCGTTTTGCTCGATAATAATCTGATAAAAACATGCCATGAAGGTCTAAGTCAGTTTCCTTTTTCTTCAACTTCAGTAATTCCAAACATACATCTTTCAATGGCAGTTCTCCGATTTCATCTTTGTGGGATGTTTTCCAAAGTACATTTTCTATCTGTTCTTCTGTGATCTGAATGGTGTCGGCAAAGGTGGTCATAACTCCGGCCATCTCTGCAAAATGTTCCATAATTGCGGTACAGGATATACAGTGATGTTAACTGGCGGGTGCTCAATAATAGCAAAATATAACATCCAAGGATTGGCACTCACGCTTCACTCTTGCAACAGGACCGGGTGCGATAGAAACAATAGAATACAAAGTACAAGCTATGCACTCACGGTCAATAAAATATTTTTATTTTATTGACCGTGAGTGCATAGCTTGTACTTTGTATTCTATTGTTTCTATCGCACCCGGTCCTGTTGCAAGAGTGAAGCGTGAGTGCCAATCCTTGGATGTTATATTTTGCTATTATTGAGCACCCGCCAGTTAACATCACTGTATATCCTGTACCGCAATTATGGAACATTTTGCAGAGATGGCCGGAGTTATGACCACCTTTGCCGACACCATTCAGATCACAGAAGAACAGATAGAAAATGTACTTTGGAAAACATCCCACAAAGATGAAATCGGAGAACTGCCATTGAAAGATGTATGTTTGGAATTACTGAAGTTGAAGAAAAAGGAAACTGACTTAGACCTTCATGGCATGTTTTTATCAGATTATTATCGAGCAAAACGAATTCCCAGAGGTTTTAGAATTAAAAATATACCGACAATTGGCAGGTATAATGCCGAATTTTGCCGCAAATGGGTTGGGGTGTTGAATCAATGCTCACTTAATCTCATTGTACTTGTCATTGAGGAGGTCGGTTCTGAAATTTCTAAAATTAGGAAAGATATCATAACATTTGAGTCTAAACACCAAGATTTGCTAAAAGCGGAAACCAGTATTGAAAGTTTTAATAACCTACAAATACAAATTGATAAACATCGCCAGGAATTGTTGAAATTTAAAAAGGCCAAACTTTCTAAAGTTAATGATGATTATGAACAATTCAGGGTTTACAGGTGGTTAAGTGGACAGAATGAGCAATTTCGTCCTAGGAGGAGGGCTAACAGATTTAAAATCCAGAAGCCAAATTTTCAAACTGTGGATATAAGCTCTGGAGATTCGGATGACGATATTAAAGATGTGTCTGTCATTCCTACGGATGCACCCCCTAGAGTTAATACCAGGAGTACAGCTTCTAAAATGCCTTTTTTAGGGAATACAGCAGAGAAACCTCCCAAACCTCCGTTAGGTCAACCAGTGCTAGAAGACGTAGAAATCACGTCAGAAGAGGCCAGAAAGGAGGCCAGCACTGGAGCCAGAGGTTCCAACAAGAAAGGCAAGAAGTAACTTCAGTGATTTATAATCTGTCAAAACACACTTTAACACCTGGTGAAGAATCCCTGTTAAATAAAGGACTGACTTTTGTACCAACAACGAAATATGTGGGCCTTGAAGGTGATGTTGATAGGTTTAAAATGAACAGACTTATGCGTCTTAAAGAGCAATATGGCACACAATCTGATCATATGAAAGCAAATACTGGTTTTAAATTGAGAAGCAAGTATACACCACCAACATGTAGCCCTTCCATCTGTTCCTTTGATGCAATGGTAAAATCTGATATGGATCATTTTAATAATAACCTAATTCATCCCAACTTGTCCAGTGAGGAACGTAAAGCTATTAGATCATTAAGGGATGACACTTCGATTTGTATTCGCCCTGCAGACAAGGGGGGCGCTATAGTCATCCAAAACTATGTGGATTATAGCAAGGAGCTTATTAACCAACTGAATGATGGTGAAGTCTATCAAAAGTTATCTGCAGATCCAACCAGAGGAGTCATGAATTTTGTGGGTAAATTAATTGACCTGGGGTTAGATAACAACTGGATGACGAGTATGGAGGGTGCTTATTTGAAGGAAGAATTTCCGGTTTGTCCCATTTTATATGGACTACCCAAGATACATAAATCCATCATTAACCCGCCTCTCAGACCGATTGTTTCTGCACGTAATAGTGTATTGCAACCTATAGGTCAATATATTGACTCTTTAATACAATCCACAGTTCAGCAAGTTCCAAGTTATGTTAAAGACACTCCAGATTTGATCAGAGCTTTAAACAATATTACACTCCCTGATGGTGAAATTTTTTTAATTTCCATGGATGTTGGAAGTTTATATACTATAATTCCACATGAAGATGGCTTGGATGCTGTTCGCCGCAGTCTTAGTATGTCAACAACATACAAGGGACCCCCTATTGAATATCTTTTGACACTATTGGAGGTTTGTCTTAAACGGAATTTTTTCCAATTTGAAGGACAGTATTATCAACAGAAGTCAGGTACATCGATGGGGGCATCCATGGCTCCGGCTTATGCCAACCTATACATGTATGTGTATGAAGAAAAGCATATTCGGCCACAATTTTTTCAACATATTCTGTTGTTTAAAAGATTCATTGACGATCTGTTTTTAGTATGGAAGGGAACAGAAGCATCTATTTTGCAATTTAAGGAGTATCTTAATAACATCGATTCTCCGGTGAAAATGACCATTAAATATGATATGCATACTGTTGATTTTCTTGATTTGAGAATTTTTCGTGAAGGCAATAAATTGGGATATAGCCTTTATCGGAAGAAAACAGACCGAAACACTCTGCTTCACTACAACAGCTTCCATCATCCAGCCCTAAAGGACGCTGTTCCTAAATCACAATTTACCAGAGTTATTAGAAACAACTCCAATCAAGTAAATTGTAACAAACAACTTGATGAGATGACACATAGATTTATAGCAAGAGGGTATCCCCGTAATCGTCTGGATAAAATTAGGATGGAGGCGGTGAAACAAACCACTACTGAATTTAAAAAAATGAAGAATACTGATGAGAGGATGATTTTTACAACCAAATATACAACGGCTGCTCAATTCTTTCAAAAAAGCATTAATGAGAATTGGAAAGTAGTCTCAAGTGATACATCTCTTCCAACTGCTTTTCAAAGAAAACCTATGCTAAGTTTCAAAAGGGGTCCCAATTTGAGGGACTTATTGGTCAAAACGGACCCTGTATTAAGTTATAAGAATAAAAGTAATACTTGGCTTTCAGGACCAGTAACAGGTTGTTATCGGTGCACTGGTTGCACCACTTGTGGATCTTTGCGTAAGACTAAAACTTTTGTGCATCCACATACCAACAAAATTTATAAGATCAAGCATCGTATTACATGCACATCCACTTTTGTTATATATATGATTACCTGTCCCTGTGGTTTAGCATACATTGGGAAGACTGAGAGAACACTTAGAGAACGGATGGCGGGGCACCGTTCCGCTATCAATGTGGCATTCCGGGATAATAAGACTGACAAGCCTGTGGCCAAACATTTTTTGGAACTGAAACATTCCGCTACTAGTTTTACAGTAGTGGGTATTGATCATGTGCCCCCCCTATATAGGGGAGGAAATAGACCACAGCTATTATTACAACGGGAATGCTTTTGGATACGTGAACTTCAAACCTGTAACCCCTATGGATTAAATGAAAACAACATACTTAGTTGCTTTCTACCTGTTAGATAGTTATCCATTAGTCTGTCAGATACCATCATAATTTGGTTGATTTTCATTTTTTCATTTTTTCACTTTATTGATTTTTTCATTTGTAGTGATTTTTTCATTTGTATTTATTTTTATATTTATTTTTATTTTTTATCTACATTTTTTTTGGTTATATGTGAAGTACTGTGAGTTTGGCAACTGTTTCAATGGTCATGATTCCATCCGATACATCTCTATGTGATACATTTCTATCTGCTCTGTTACTCTGTATCTATTTTATCCACTGGGTGGCACTGGTGTTTTTTGTCTTTCGTTGCTGTTGGTTCTAATGGATCTCCATGGGCTTTTCCTCGTGGCTATCTGTCCACTCTCTGTGACGTCACTTTCCCGGGTACTGGAGCACACACGGTGAGTTTTCTATTTATTCTTTCTTTTCACCTTGTTCATGTTGGCTTGACAAAGGTCCCAGAGGAGGACCGAAACGTTGCTGTATAGTTTAATAAATTTTTTTATTTTATTGACCGTGAGTGCATAGCTTGTACTTTGTATTCTATTGTTTCTATCGCACCCGGTCCTGTTGCAAGAGTGAAGCGTGAGTGCCAATCCTTGGATGTTATATATATATACTAGCAACATGGGACGGCGTTGCCCGTCATGTTATGACCATTGGGCGCACGTGTTTGAAATGCAGACACACTGATAAACACAGACATATGCAGCAGACAGGCAGACACATACCATACATCCCAAGTGTCCCTCTTTGAGGGCCAAATCCCTCTGTCCCTCTTTCCCACCCTGTTGTCCCTCTTTTTAGGAGGTCAGACTGTGTGCAGGGCCGGCTCCACCTATAGGCGAGGTAGGCGCCGGCCTAGGGCGCACACGTACTGGGGGCGCGGGCATGGAGCGGAGAAGAGCTGCGCCCACACACACCACGCCAGGAACCACAACACAGTCAGGTCTATGTTGCTACAGCGCTCCCTCATCTGGTCGGATCTTTAGTAATGCAGAGCGCGCTGGGAGTCATGATCTCCAGCCGCGCTCTGCATTACTGAAGAGAAGACTGCGCGGGAGCTACAGGTATGTGATGGGGGGCAAGTTGGAGCTGAGAGGGCATAGTGGAGCTGAGGGGGCAAGTTGGAGCAGATGTGGGGCAAAGTGGAGATGATGGGGGCAAGTTGGAGCTGTTAGGGGAAAGCTGGAGCTGAGGGGGCATAGTGGAGATGGTGGGGGCAAGTTGGAGATGATGGGGGCAAGTTGGAGCTGATGAGGGTCAAAGTGGAGCTGATGAGGGTCAAAGTGGAGCTGAGGGGGGGCAAGTTGGAGCTGAGGGGGGGCAAGTGGAGCTGAAGGGGGCAAAGTGGAGCTGGTGGGGCAAGTTGGAGCGGATGGGGGGGCAAGTTGGAGCGGATGGGGGCAAGTTGGAGCCGCTGGGGGCATAGTGGAGCTGATAGTGGAAAGTTGGAGCTGAGAGGGCATAGTGGAGCTGGTGGGGGCAAGTTGGAGCGGATGGGGGCAAGTTGGAGCGGATGGGGGGCAAAGTGGAGCTGATGGGGGTAAGTAGGAGAGGATGGGGGGCAAAGTGGAGCTGATGGGGGTAAGTTGGAGAGGATGGGGGGCAAAGTGGAGCTGATGGGGGTAAGTTGGAGCTGAGGGGGTAAAGTGAAGCTGAGGGGGCAAAATGGAGCTGGTGGGGGCACGTTGGAGCTGATGGGGGCAAGTTGGAGTTGATAGGGGCAAAGTGGAGCTGGTGGGCCAAAGTGAAGCTGATAAGGGGCAAGTTGGAGCTGGTGGGGGGCATCTCTTACAGGCATCTCCAGAACAGGGGCAGAGTGGCTCAGGGGGCAGAGTGAGGACAATCATGAAAAGAGGTTGGGTATAAGTAGGCAGGGTATAAAGGGGTGGGACACAAGGGGCAGAGCAAAATGGGCGGCAAAATTAGGTTTTGCCTAGGGTGGCAAAAATCCTTGCACCAGCCCTGACTGTGTGGTGTGTGTTACTTTGCTCTACAGCAATAAAGCAATAAACTTCAGTATATGTGTGTATACATGAGTCTGTGCAAATAAAATACTTTGGTCTTGAACTAAATCATTTATTCAGTTACATAAATAGCCAGTAATAGGTCATGAAATAACCTAAAAATTCTTACTAATGCCCCGCCCACCAGCCACACCCCCAATAATATTACCTAAAACTAACGTGTCCCTCTTTGGCCCTGTGAAATGTTGGGAGGTATGCACATACACACAGTGAGCGGCAGAAACATGCAAAAGACATGTACACACAGACACACTGGAGATGCACATATGGACACACATATGTAACAGAGATGTACACACACAGACACGCAACATATATGAGCAGAAACACAAGTGCTCATGAGTTGTGTACCCCTCTGGCACTCAAAGGGTTAAGGTATAGAGAGGCATGTCAGAGTTAAATAGCAGTGGGAAGTGTGTTCATACCTGGGAACACTGACTTGTGAAGTCCCTAGAGGGGACTGATGTGGTGCTGATGTGGAGAGACAAATGGGGCAATCTGGGTTAAAAGTGGGTGGGGCTTAATCGCGAGTAGGGGGCGGGGCTTAACATAAATGTGGAAAAGTGTTAGTAATAGGCTGGGGAAGGAGGAGAAGTGGGAGGGGAATGCAAGTTTACAGTGTGAGGGGTTTGAACACACTCCATGAGGGGTAAAACTTGATACAGAACCCTGTGGCAGTCAGTGGGTTAAGTGTGAATCTGATGGCTGTCTGTCCTGTGTCTTGCATGGCAAATGGTGACAGTGAAGAAGTAATTCAGCAATGAGGGCCTACCTTAACCCTTTGAGTGCCATTTTGTTCCCCTGCTGATGCAGCACCGTTCAGTGGCTTTACTACAGGTCCTGCTGAGGCCACTGGGAGTCAAGGTGAGTGACTGTGTGTCAGCCATCTTTCTTTCTGGCTTTGTGTGTGTGTGTGGGTGTTTTGGTGCTGTGTGAGTGAGGCATGTATGTGTTATACCTGGGAATTTTTACTTGTGGAGTCCCTCATGTGGTGCTGATGTGGAGAGAGCAATGGGGCAATCTGGGTTAAAAGGGGGCGGGGCTTAATCGCGAGTAGGGGCGGGGCTTAACATAAATATGGAAAAGTGTTAGTAATAGGCTGGGGAAGGAGGAGAAGTGTGAGAGAAATGCAAGTTTACAGTGTGAGGAGTTTGAACACACTCCCTGAGGGGTAAAACTTGATACACAACCCTGTGGCAGTCAGTGGGTTAAGTGTGAATCTGATGGCTGTCTGTCCTGTGTCTTGCATGGCAAATGATGACAGTGAAGAAATAATTGAGCAATGAGGACCTACCTTAACCCTTTGAGTGCAATTTTGTTCCTCTGGTGCTGCACTACAGGTCCTGCTGAGGCCTCTGGGAGTCAGGGTGAGTGACTGTGTGTGTGTGTCAGCCATATGTATTTCTGGCTTTATGGGTGTATGTGGTGCTGTGTGTGTGAGTGGGGGCATGTCTGCTTAGTGCTGTGTGAGTGGGGCATGTGTTTGTGTGGTGCTGTGTGAGTGGGGCATGTGTGTTTGTCTGTGGTGTAGGAGCAAGTGGCGGCCATATTGTTTTTTTCTGACTTTGATAGTGGTGGGCGGGCTGCATAGTGGGGGCGGGCCAACTCCCTGCATGATTGACTCACCCAATGGGAACAGTAACTCCTCCTTAATACCACCCCTGGGTGTGTTTTGGCAGGCACAAAGTCTTCTTTTATATATATAGATATATATATATATATATATATATATATATATATATATATATATATATATATATATATATATATATATATAGACAATAGATAAGCTGTGCACTCACGATTTTTACAAAACATTTAAACCAATTTAATGGGAAAAAAATGCAACGTTTCGGTCCTCAGATCGGGACCTTTATCAAGCAAACATAGGATAGGATATGTTTGCTTGATAAAGGTCCCGATCTGAGGACCGAAACGTTGCATTTTTTTTCCCATTAAATTGGTTTAAATGTTTTGTAAAAACCGTGAGTGCACAGCTTATCTATTGTCTGTATACACTTCTGGAGCACCAGGTCCCATTGCACCCGGTCCCATTGTTACCTGTTGGTGAGAGTGCTTAACCCTATATTATATATATATATATATATATATATATATATATAATATATATATATATATATATATATATATATATAAATATTTTCATTGTAAATTTTGTGCTATGGTTAATACGCTTTGCTGCACTTAAAAGGTGTTTTGCATGCTCTTGTTTTGCATCTACCTCATGGAGTATGCTTGGGCAAAGATTTATTTTAGCCATTTATTTATTTGTTTTCTTCTCCCAATTTTCCATAGACATGGGGTTATGTAGATCCCAATTAGGCTCCTGCCTCTGGCCTCCATTGCTAGTTTGAACCAGAGCACAGCCTTAACGTCTGCATTGTCAGCCCCTTCCCTCACTTTCTGCTTCGCTTGTCTGAGCAGACATTTGTATGGTACATAGGAGACTGAAGAGGACACTCTTTCTTGAATGCAGAATGCACAGGTCCTGTGAGTATGTACTTGCCTGTGTGTCAGCCACATCTCTATCTGTGGACTGGCACTCTGTGTACTTTTGTACATATATCTGTCATCCATCCCCTTTTCCAGAGGGGGATTTTCATTAATTAATTATTCATTAACTTCAGCTGAAATCATGATTTCATTTTGTTTTAGTTTTCACGTTATGCTATATTTTCTATCTTTTCATTGGTGTTTAGTGCACCTTTGTTTCTCTGTCGTCCAATATGGGTTACTGGTAACTTTGGATAGGCAATCATCCCCTGTAAGTAGGCAGGAACAATTCTGAGAAGTGACTGCTGGTTGGACCCTACCTCCTCTCCTTAGCTTGCAGCTAGCTAATCCCCACCAAGTAAGATTTGTTCCTTGGTCAAGACACAAGGCAAGAGAACAGTTCTGCTATAGTTGTAGCTTTATTATTATTTTTCTGTTAGATATGGGATACCACCATTAGGCGGATTACCATTCCCATCACCCAAATGTGGATAGCTCAGTTTACCAGGTACTTTGTGGACCTAAGCCCTGTGGGAAAACCTTGGCTGCAAGTTCTTGCCCCAGGAGTTGCCCACTGAGGCGGCTTCATGATATATGGTAATCTGAAGACAGAAGATCTGCTGAAAAAGGTGAGCACCCTTTGAGTGCTGAGGTCCACATGTCCCATGCTTCCCCTCTGCACAGGGGTCTCATTTTGAGTTCCTATTACATACTCATGCACTCATTCGGTTTATTCTGTATGTCTTTGAGTTGTTTGGTGCAAGTTTCTGTGGTAACTTAACCCCTTTTGCTGCTGGTTAGCATCTTTTGTGGTGGTGTGGGCACTTTCCCTACTGGGACCAGTGTTTATTGGGTCTGCTGACTTGTTTTACTGGGCTTTTGAGTGGTTTACATTTGGTATTCACCTTGTTAACTTTAGTGTTACGGCTCGCTTTTACCGCATAGACTCCATTGCTCCATTCACTTCTATGGGACTTTACAGTTCGGGACATATCTCAGCAACCGCTCCATGTAGCAAGGTCAGAGATGGCTCATTTGGTTGGTCTGCCCTTTCTCTGTTATCCGGTCAATGTTCTGGGCATGTTGGGGGGCTCAGGGCGATGTTGGGATCCTTTATCAGTGAAACAATTCCCATGAGCGCTTGCTTCGCGCCCTCCTGATTGGCTCCCCGCCACAGCAGCCATTTTGTGCATTCGCTGATCAAGTATCCTACGCAGGGCTTGGACTCCTCTCCTCAGCAGTTTAACCATTTGCCTACCAGATAAGTCTATTTTAGAGTTTCTGGGGTGATTTTATTTATCATACACACGTCTTTGTGGGTGTTTCTGATAATTTGACCGTTTGTGTGAGAGTGTTTACTCCATTAGACCTTGGGGCTAGGCCTAAGACTAAGAACACTGGGGTGTCTTTGTCCCCCATTTATCCTCATGTCACTTAGGGTTACCTAGAGAATACTCTGGTCATGTTTGCCCAGCATGCGCTGCCGCCCCTGAATCCCCTGTAGGGACCTCCAACCATGCTCTAGAGCCAGTTTGGTTGCAAGAGTTTAAGGCTACTCCCAGGGATCTCCGGTCCACCTTACAACTCCTTCCATCTACCTTGCAGGGGGTCTTACACTCGTGGTAGGCCCCCAACCTTATCAGATCTTCCCTGCCTAAACTGCTGGGTGTACCTGATGTGTCTGATTCCTCTGAAGAGGAATTATTGGTGGACTCTGATGTTGAAGACTGTTCTCTTTCCTCTCAGTTTTTTGGGTATCCCTTTGACGCTGATCCTGTTCCCTCAGCTGAGGGCCTGATCAGGGCTGTGTTGAATACTCTGCACGTTCCCTTGGTACAAGAGGTTTCTTCTGACCCCTCTGATGTGTTTCAGGAGCCTGTTAGGCCCCATACTTTTTTTCCACCTAACCCCACTCTTGACCGCTTGGTGTCTGAGGAGTGGAAGTTTCCAGAAACTTGGTGTCTAAGAAGTTTGCTAAGCTTTATCCGTTCTCTGAAGCGGCTCTAGCTCAGTGGGTTCATCCCCCCAAGGTAGAAAGCCTGGAGACAGTGGCATCCAAGTCCACTTCCTTGCCTGTGGCTGATGCATCTGCTATGAAGGACTGGACTGACAAAAAGCTTGAGACCTCTCTCAAGACCATTTTTGCGACAGCTGGTTCTGCCCTGCTAACCTGCATTTGCTGCGGCATGGGTGAATAGAGCCGTGGCTGTTTGGACTGAACAGCTGACTTCAGCTGTCCGTCAGGGAGCTCCTACTGCTGACATTTTGCCACTTCTCACCAACATCTGAGGCTCAGCATTATGTTTTTGCTACCCTGTTTGCCACTGTCCGCATGGTAGCCAATGGCATAAACTATGACTGTGGTAGCCAGACGGGCTCTTTGCCTCAAGATCTGGTCTGTGCAAAGTGTCTTTGCCACTTCACTGTTTGGGCCTGATCTCAAGCATCTAATCAGTGAAGCCATGGGGGGAGAGTACTCTCCTACCATTGGTCCCTAGGAAGAAGGCACCTGTCAAGCAGAATCTGTTTCGTCCCTTTCAGGCTAACTCGCGTCAAGCCTCAGGCTCCGCACTCCTCATCCAAGCCTAAGCAGAAATGGAGGCCCAAGGCTTCCAACCCTCCTTCTGCATGACTCGCCGAATCCGGGTCCCCACCCGCAGGTAGATGGCCACTTACACCACTACCTTTCGGCTTGGGAGGCATCTGTAGTGGACCTATGGGTTTTGCAGGTGGTGGCTATGGGGTACAGAATCCCCTTCTCCTCCCTTCCTCCTTCTCGGACTTTCTCTTCTCGCACCTTCCCTTCTCGCTCTCCTCTGAGGGCAAAAAAGCGCTGCCTTTTCAAAGGAGCCATCCAGGCCCTTCTGGACAAGGTGGTCATGGAACCTGTTTCACCTCAGGAATGGGGGTTGGGGTTCTACTCCAACATCTTTGTGGTTTCCAAGAAGGATGGCGGCTGCTGTCCCATTTTGGCTTTGAAGGATCTCAACTCCGTTGTGGTCAGGTCCCAGTATCACCAGGAGTCACTACGCACGGTGATGTCTGCCATTATCCTCTGGGGAATTTCTGTCCTCGCTGGATCTTCAGGATGCTTATTTGCACATCACCATTCATCCAGGGAGTTGGCAATATCTTCACTTTGCCTGCGACCGTGGGCATTTCCAGTTTTCAGCCCTTCCCTTTGGCCTGACCACGGTTCCTCAAGTCTTCGACAGAGTTCTGGAAGCATTGATTTCCTTCTCCATAGGGATGGCATCAGAGATGCAGCATACATGGGCGGACTTCTGAAGGCATCCTCTCGGAACTACTCCATCAGGATGTGCAGGATTGCATTCATGCTCTTTCCCGTCACGGGTGGATCATCAATCTGGACAAGTCGGACCTTGTTCCTTCACAGAGGATGGTGTTTCTGGGCCTCCTTTTCGACACCCAGAGAGGGATGGTGTTTCTCGCGGAAGAAGTGGCTCATTAGATAGCACTGAAGGTCCAAGCTGTCCTGTCTCAGGATCCATTTCCAGCCAAGAAGCTGTCATCCCTGGTTGGGAAGTTTATTTCCACCATAGAAGAGGTTCCGTTTCTAATTCTGGCATGCAGGGGTCGACCATATCTCCTGGAGAGGTCCCTATCTCTCCCTTTTCACATGAAGCTGAGCCTCTCGTGGTGGCTCAACCTGAACAATCTCCTGGAAGGAAGGCCCTTCCTGGTGCCATTCTGGACAACAGTGATGACAGATGCCAGCCTCTCTGGCTGGGGAGCGGTCCTGGGGCACTTAAATGCTCAGGGCCGGTGGTCCCAGTAGGACTCTCTCCTTCCCATTAATGTCCTGGAGCTTTGGGCAATATTTCATGCCCTGCAACATTGGACACGTCAGCTGGAGTATTGTCCGGTCAGGGTACAGTCAGACAATGCCACAGCGGTAGCCTACATCAACAAGCAAGGAGGCACAAGAAGTCTTGCAGCTTGGCTAGTGGTCAAGGCTATTTCGTCCTGGGCAGAGGTGCATGTCTCTGCCATTTCCACATTTCATATTCCTGGCATAGACAATGTTCCGGCAGACTTCCTCAGTCGACACACAGTGTACAGCGGAGAGTGGGAACTGCATCAAGAGGTATTCAGCCTCATTGTCCAGTTGTGGGGTCTTCTGTGCATCGACCTGATGGCAACAGGAAGGTTCCAACTTTCTGCTCTTGCTGGGCGTATCCCCTGGCTCTAGCAGTGGATGCCTTGTCGATTCCGTGGAATTTCCCTCTGGCATACATCTTTCCTCCTATTCCCTTGTTGCACAGGGTGCTGCGGAAACTGCGACTGGAGTGCTGCCCAGTCATTCTGATTGCGCCGTACTGTCCTTGGCAGGCTTGGATTCCGGAGCTTCTGGATCTCTCAGTGGTGGAACCTTTTCAGCTTCCCTCCCGTCTGGATCATATTCTACAGGGTTACCTGTGGAAGGAGGATGTTCATAGTCTGGCTTTGGCGGCATGGAGATTGAATCCTTAGTTTTGAGGAACAAGGGATTCTCTTCTGGTGTGGTGGCTACTATGCTTAGTGCCCGTAAGCCAGTTTTCTCTAAGGACTACCATCGAGTTTGGTCTACCTTTTTATCTTGGTGTGCTGATAGGGACCTGTCTCAGGATGTTGATCTTCCTACAGTCTTTTCCTTCTTCCAGGATGGTGTGGATAAGGGTCTCAGTTTGAGTTCTCTGTCTTCTTTCAGAGATGCCGTGCTATTCTTCTTGATGTCAAGGATTTCTTCCAAGGCATTGCTCATACCCGTCCTGTGTTTAAGACTCCCGCTGCTCAGTGGGACCTTAACTTGGTTTTGGGCGTCCTTCAGCTCCCTCCCTTTGAGTCCTTGGCCACTATTCCTCTCCGTCTGCTGACGTGGAAGATGGCTTTCCTCCTGACAATTGTATCTGTTCGCTGTGCTGCGGAGCTGCATGCCCTGTCTTGTAGGCCACCCTTTTTGGTGTTTCACAAAGACAAGGCGGTACTTTGCAGGAGTTTCTCCCGAAGGTGATGTCAGAGTTCCACATTAATCAGGAGATTGTGATTCCTTCTTTCTGCCCTAACCCTACTTCTGACCAGGAGAAGGATCTTCACCTGTTGGATGTTGTGCGTTGTCTTAAGTTTTATGTGCATCGCACTGACCTTTGAGGCAGGCTGACACTTTTTGTCATTCCTGCTTCCAAGGTAACCATTGCTTCTTGGATCAAGTCCACTATTCTTAAGGCTTACAAACTTAAAGGGATAGTAATATTTAAAATGTAAAAAAAAATATGTTGTAGGGTTTATCCCCCTGAGTAAAACAAGAGTACTCCCACTGCTGAGAGGTGTTTTATTCAAAAGTTATTAATTTTCAAAGTTAAATTTTTTTAGGTGCAATATCACAGTGGCCAGAAATTGTACAGTGGCGCTGTTGCTACACAATCCTATGGACAGCTCTGGTCAATTGACCATAAATCTCCATAGGATGGTGTAGCAACAGCGCCACTATACAATTTCAGGCCACTGTGATATTGCACCTAAAAAATTAAACTTTGAAAATTAATAACTTTTGAATGAAACACCTTTCAGCAGTGGGAGTACTCTTGTTTTACTCAGGGGGATAAACCCTACAACATATTTTTTTTTACATTTTAAGTATTACTATCCCTTTAAGAAGAAGCCTGTTCCCTTTCAAGTCACAGCTCATTCTACGAGGTCTATTGGGGCATCTTGGGCCTACAAAAACTAGGCCTCAGCTGATCGGTAGTACAAGGCGGCTACTTGGTTGTTTGTGCATACCTTTTCCAAACACTATTGTGGGGATGTGCTGGCATTGGCTGATGCCAGTTTTGGGAGGAAGATGCTGGAGACAGCCTTGCCTGTCTAGGATCTCATTAGTCTCTCAGTACTCTTTCACTTTTGAGCCCTGTTGCCTCTAGTTCAGTGTGCTGTGTAAGAGTTCCTGGGGTCTGTTTTACTCCTGTTTGGTGTCAGCTGACACTTTGTGGTTATTGTTGAGCTATTTATGATCTGTAGGTTCATTGGTGCTCTGGTGACTTTGGGGGCCTGCACCTGGTCCTTGCCTTTCTTCCCACCCTGGGGAACTTAATAGCTGGACATCCCAAAGTTACCAGTAACCTGCATTGGACGACAGAAAATAGGATTTTAGTTTTACCGGTTAAATCCTTTTCTCTTAGTCCATACAGGTTACTGGTCTCCCACCCTGTCAAGGGACCATGCTGGGCTGTCCTGTGGCACTTGTATTAGTACTTTTACTTTCCTGTAATATATTTGAAGAGTTCTTCTGGCTTTGTCTGGTCCTAAGGGAGACAAGGGCAAGCTACCATTGTAGACTTAAGGACCAGGTGGCTAAGCCTGGATTGAAAATGGAAGGCAAAGTTTGGGATTTCTGGTACAGCCTTATGTGTCCCCCAACCAGGCCTATGGCTATGTGATCAACTTTTGGCTAAAGATCCTAGCTGCGGTTTAGTTTTTTGCAAATATCCTTGCTGACCCTTCTTTTATGGACAAGTAGTTGTTTGGCCCAGAGATGGAGAAGGCTTCTAGTCATGCCACTGGAGGAAAAGAGGATTTTAGTCATACCTGTCCAGACATTGAGTTTCCCCAGCGGTGGGAAGTAAGGCAAGGACCAGGCACAGGTCCCCAAAGTCTCCAGAGCATATATGAGCCATCAGAAAATAAAGTAGCCCTGCAAATAGCAATAAATCTTCAAAGGACACAAAACTGGGGAGTAACACAGCACACACAACTAGAGCCAACCGGGCTCAATAGTTGAGTACTGAAGAAACCAGGAAGACCCTCGACTGGCAAGACTGCCTCCAGGATCTTCCTACCAAAATCTGGCATCTGCCAATGCCAGGACATCAACAAGGTAGTATTTAGAGAAGGTGAGCACATACGACCAACTGGCCACCTTGCACAACTGATCAGTTGAGGCCTGATTCTTATAGGCCCCATAAGCCCCAATAGACCTGATGGAATGAGCCATGACACAAAATGAAACAGGCTTCTTCCTTCGTTCGTAAGCCATACGAATAGTAGACGTAATCTACTTATCTATGGTAACCTTGGATGCCGGACTACCTGCCCTGGGACCCTCAGGAATGATGAAAAGTGTCAGACTGGCAAAAGGTGCACATAGAACTTAAGGCAGTGCACCACATCCAGCAAGTGGAAATCCCTTTCCTTGTCTGATGTAGGGTCAGGACAGAGAGAGGGCACCACGATTTCTTGATTATTGTGGAATTCAGAGACCACCTTCGGGATGAACTACTGAGAAGCGAAGAACCACCTTGTTCTTGAGAAACACCAAAAAGGATGGTTTACAAGACAAGGTGTGCAACGCGGCGAACAGACACAATCACCAGGAGAAAAGCCATCTTCCAAGTCAGCAGACGTAGAGGAATGGTAGCCAAGGACTCAAAAGGAGGGGCACTGAAGGACACCCAAAACCAAATTAAGATCTCACTGAGGAGCAGGATTCTTAAAGGCCGGACGAGCATGAGCCACGTTTTGAAAGAAAACCTTGACATCTGGAAGGATGGTGATGCTCCTCTGTGGTGGTCTGAACCTTTAGGGAACTTAAGCTGAGCCCATCATCTACCCCGTCCTGCAAAAAAAGACAGGATCATAGGAAGATCAAAGTTGTGGGAAAGATTCCTATCAGCACACCGAGAGAAAAGTGAACCAATCGTCATGGTACACCTTATGCTTGTGGGCACTAAGCATAGTGCCACCACACCTGAAGAGAAACCCTTCTTCAATATTGAGGATTCAATTTCCATGCCATCAAACCTAAATGGTCAACATCCTCCTTCCACAGGTACCCCTGTAGAAGAAGATCCGGACAATGGGGAAGCCGGAAGGGCTCAGCCACAGAGAGATCCACAAGCTCCGGAAACCATTCCTGATGAGGCCAGTAAGGAGCAATCAGAATGACTGGAGAACCTTCCAGACACAGTTTCTGCAACACCCTGTGTAGCATGGGAAGGGGAGGAAAAATGTATACCAGAGGGAAGTGACATAGGATCGACATGGCATCCACTGCTAGAGCTAGAGAGTCCCTCCAGAAAGCAGAACGAGACCTTCCGGTTGTGCTGTGTCGCCATAAGGTCGATGCAAGGAAGTCCCCACTTCTGTACAATGAGGCTGAACACGTCTTAATGCAGTTCCCACTTTCTGCTGTCCACTGTGTGTCGACTTAGGAAGTCTTCCAGAATGTGGTATACTCAGGGAATATGAGCTGCGGATATAGCAGGAACATTTTCTTCTGCCCAAAACAAAATAGCTTTGACTTCCAACCAAGCTACAAGACTTCTTGTCCCGCCTTGCTTGTTGATGTAAGCCACTGCCGTGGCATTGTCAGACTGTACTCAAACTGGGCAGTCCTCCAGCTTGAATGTCCAGTACCAGAGAGCATGAACTATTGCTTGAAGTTCCAGGACGTTGATGGGAAGGAGAGATTCTGCCGGAGACCACCAACCCTGGGCGTTCCCGTCAACCAGCACTGCACCCCAGCTGGATAGGCTGGCGTCTGTCATCACTGTTGTTCAGAAGGATATTGGGAAGGGTCTGCCCTTCAGGAGATTGGGCAGGTTGAGCCACCACGACAGGCACAGCTCCACATGTAGAGGTAGATAGACTGACATCTGCAGGAGATCCCTCTTGCCCTTGCAAACCTGGATCACAAACCTCTGCAGTTCCCTCGCGCGAGCCATGGCAAATGGGACCGCTTCTATGGTGGTGGATATGAACTTTTCCACTAGGGAGGTCAACTTCTTGGCAGGCACTGGATCAGAGGCCAGGACTGGACACTTTGGTGATCTGGTGAGCCACCTCGTCCGTGACAAACACCATGCCTTGCCTGGTGTCGAAGAGAAGACCCCGAAACACCAGTCTCTGGGATGGCGTCAAATCCGACTGGAGGATCCATCCATGATGGTTGAGAGCATGAATGCAGTCCTTGAACTGCTGGTGAAGGAGTTCTGGAGAGGGGGTCTTCAGGGGCAAGTTGTCCATGTATGGAGTGACTCTGATGCTGTCCCTGTGTAAGACAGACACCAATGCACCAAGGACATGATTGAAGACCGGGGGGGGGGGGGGGCTGCAGTCAGACCAAGGGGAAAAGCAAAAAACTGAAAATGCTCTTGGTTGCAAGCAAACCTGAGGTACTGCCAGCTCTCTAGATGTATAGAGGTATGCATCCTGAAGGGCCAGAGAGGTGAGAAATTCCCCCAGAGACATGGCCACGATCACCATCCTTAGGGACTCCTGGTGATGAGTCTTGACCACAAAGGAATTGAGATTCTTGAGGTCCAAAACCGGACGACAGCTGCCGTCCTTCTTGGAAATCATGACCAGGTTGGAATAGAAACCCAGACCCTGTTCCCGGTCGGGAACCGGTTTCAGAACCTCCTCGTCTAAAAGGGTCTGCGTGGTGCCGTTGAAGAGACAGAACCTGAACGGAGGAAGAGAGGTGAAAGGGATCCTGTACCCCTCCGAGACTACCTGCAAAACCCACGGATCTACCACAGTGTCTGTCCAAACATCGAGTAAGTGGAGCAGACTGCCACCCACCGGCAAGTGGGGACCGGGGTTCGGTGAGTCATGCCAAAGAAGGTTTGGAGGTCTTGGGCTTGGTGGAGGACTGCATGGACCACCACTGCTGCTTGGGCTTGGAGCAGGAGCGCGGGGCCTGGGGAACCGCCTGGTTCGTGGGACGTGCTTCAGTCTTAAAGGGATGAAAAAGCAGATTCCTTTTAACCAGAGGCTTCTTCTTGGGGACCAAAGGTAACCTTGTACTCTTACCTCCAGTGGCTTCACTCAGGAGGTCCTTAAGCTCCGGCCCAAACAAGGAAGTTCCCTGAAAGGGTAACGAAAGTAAGGCCTTCTTAGAGGCAGTACCAGTAGACCAGATCTTGACCGAAAGAGCTTGTCTGGTGTCAGCCGCCGTGGTAGAAACCCTAGCCATTAACCGGATGGCATCAAAGATGGCTGCAGAAACATAATGCTGAGCTTCAGAGATGTTGGCCAGAAGCCGCAGCAAGTCAGCAGTGGGAGCACCCTGACAGACAGCAACAGTGGGGTGTTCAGTCCAAACTGCAATGGCCCTGTTCACCCAAGAAGCGGCAAATGAGGGACTCAAGGAAGTGCCTGCAGTAGCAAAGATGGCCTTCGGAAAGGCCTCAAGCTTCCTGTCAGTCGAGTCCTTAAGGACAGAAGTGTCGGCAACAGGCAAAGCAGTGGACTTAGAAAGTATGGAAACTGGGGCATCCACCTTAGGAGGATGAGCCCACTGCACTAGTGCTACTTCAGAGAGAGGATACAGCTTAGGAACATTTCTAGACACAGTAGATTTCTTATCAGGAGACTTCCACTTGTCTAACACAAGTTGGTCAACAGTGGGATAAGGTGGGAAGAAGGTACACTGTTCATGAAACACATCAGAAGGGTCCTTGGGAGTCTCGGGGACCGAGGAAATGTTCAGCGTAGCGAGCACTGCCCTGATCAAGCCCCCAGCTGTGAGGGATCAGGGTCAGCTTCAAAGGGGCCCCCTAAGAATTGGAAAGATACCACAGCAGAAAATTCCCCCTCATCCCAGTCCACCAACAGTTCCTCCTCAGAGGAGTCTGATACATCAGGTACACCCTGCAGTTTGGTAAGGAAGACCTGATAGAAGTAGGGGGCTACCAGGACTGGAAGACCCCTGTAATTGGGATGGAAGGTGTTGTAAGGTAGACCTTTGGTAGTGGCCTTAAACTCTTGCATCCACAGTGGCTCTAGTGCATGGCTGGAGGTCCCTTGGGGAGACGCAGTGCATGAGGGGCATAAATGACCTGAGTATTCTCTAGTTAGCCCTGATTGACAGGAGGAGCAATGCGCAATGGGGGTCACAGACACCCTAGAATCCTTAGTCTTAGGCCTAGTACCAAGTTCCAACCCTCACAGGGTCAAAACGTCTGAAAGTATAAGGGATACCCAAATACAGTGTCTAAGATTAAGTATTTCACCCCAGAAATAGCTAAAATGCACTTATCTGGCAGGCGAAGGGTTAATCTGATGATGAGAGTCCAAGCCCTGCTTAGGATATTCAGGAAAGTAAGGCCGAAAATGGCGTCCGCGACAGGAGCTAATCAGAAACAAGCGAGCGAAGCAATAGCTCATGGGCAATGTAGTTTGCCTTGAAAAGTACCCTAAACAATGCTCGACACCCCCCAAAACACTGAATGTTAACCAGATGATAGAACAAGGGCAAATAAACAAAATGAGCAGTCTCTGAAGTTGCTACATTGAGCGGTTGCAGAGATATGTCCCAAACTGTAAAATCCCATAGCGGTAAATGGAGCATGGCGTCTATGCACTAAAAGAAACTAAAAATTACAAAGAGTGTGAAAACAGTGCAAAAAGCATCAGCAAATATTAGAAAGCTGAAATAAATACCCTATTAGTGAAAGTGCCATAAACCCCTCAATGCCCAAACCAGCAGTTAAACGGTAAATTTACCACAGAAACCCATTGCTCCAAAACCCCACAGACAATACAGATAAAACAAACGAGTGCAGGAGTATGCAGTAGGAACTCGGAGAGATCCCTATGTGGAGGGAAAGCATGGGACATGTGGACCTCAGCACTCAAAGGGTTGCTCACCTTTTTAGCAGGCCTTCTGTCTTCAGATTACATTGCTAAAGAAGAAGCCTCAGTTGGCAACTCCCAGGGGAAAAAAAACATGCTACACAAGCTTTTCCTTCTCAGGGCTGATAGGTCCACAACAGCTCCTGGAAACTGAGCTATCCACTTGGAAATGTCAGTCATGGTAATCCGCCTAATGGTGGTATTCCATATCTAACAGAAAAATTATAAAAAAAAAAAAGCTAAAACTATAGCAGAACTTTTATCATGCATTGCTTCATCAAGGAACAAATCTTACTGGAGGGAATTTGCTGAGAACTAGCTAAGGAGAGGAGGAAGGCTCCACCCAGTAATTTCTTCCCTGAATTGTTCCTGCCTACTTAAAGGGGTGGTAGCCTTCCCAAAGTTACCAGTAACCTATACTGGACGACTGGAGTGCTTTATTGCTTCAGCTTACTCATAAATATTCCTCATATGGGTCTGGTCCTCCTCAGGCAAATGTATCACTTTTTTTTTTTTTTTTTTTTAAATATATAAACAGTGCTGGGGCTCTTTCCATGGCAGATCTGTGGTGTTTTCATGTAATTTTAGGAAGGGTACGGCATAGACTTCAGGTCCCTTCTTTCCTGACATTTCTTTATGCTCAGATTTCCTTGCTACCCTGTGCGGAGTAATCTGTTCAAAGACACAATCTCTCCCCTTCTGGGGAAAGGTTTATGGGGCTCTATTACAGCCTCTTCATAGATTCCCCCCAAAGGGGGAAGAAGAAAAAGGAAAAAAAAACAAAAACAGATGACAACCCATTTTGGACTTAAAGCTCCTCAACAGTTTTGTTCTTACACCCTGGATCAGGATGTTGTTCTTGCTCGCCATCATTGCTACCATGTGTCTAGTGGAGTTTTTGGCTTGTCTGGACATAAAGGATTCTTATCTGCATATTCCATTTGTGCAGATCATCAGATGTTTCCTGCAGTTTGCATTTCTAGACTTTTTTTTAGTTTACTCTCTGCTCTGTGGTTATTTACAAAGTCATGACAGCACTGGCAGCTCATATCACTGTTCTCTAGGGATCTCCTTGCCTCCCCATCTGAATGAAATTTCACTGTCGTCCAATACAGGTCACTGGTACTCTGGGAGGCGTAAGTCCCCTTTAATAGGCAGGAACAACTATGCAAATGATTTGCAAGGGGCGGAGCCTCCCCTCTTACTTAAGCCACCTTCTGGCCAGAGCCACTTTAGATTGATTTGTTCCTGGTGTGCTTGCACACCAGGTAGAGAACATCTATGCATCTTAGTGTTTTATTATTTTTTATTCAAATATGGAATACCACCATTAGGAGGGTGACCATGGCTGTGAATTGCCCTCTTTAAAGTGGCTGGTGCAGCTTCCAGGGATTTTCTGTGGACCTTATGCCCTGAAGAGGGGACAGCTTGTGTTAAGCAGCTTCCCTATTGGGGAATTTACCTCTGGTTCTTTCCCACTTCATCATGGTCACCTGAAGACAGAAGTCCTGCAGGAAAGGTGAGTCACCCATTGAGTGCTGAAGGTCCACTTGTCCCCACAGTGTCCCTTTGATGGGCTTGTATTTGGGAGTTTTAATACACTCCAGCACTCATAGGGTGTTTCTATTGCATTATTACTGTTTTATGCAATTTCTGTGGTATTCTCTGGGTTTTGGAGCTTTGGGTATTCATTTATTCATGTTTCTCATGTGTTTCATGCTTGTTTGGGCACTTTTTAAAGTTTTACTAAACTTTATTAAAAATGGTGTTCCGCGCCTTTAAGCGCGGCTTTTTCCCGCTCAGACGCAAGGGCTCCTTTACTCTCTATGAGAATTCACAGTATGGGACATATCTCTGGAACCGCTTGTCACAGCAACTTCAGAGAGGGCTCATTTTAATGCTAGGCTCCTGCTCTATCATCCGGAATGTGTTTTATTTATGTGGGGTGCTCAGGGGGGCTTCGGGCACTGTTTGGGGTACTTGTAAGGGAAAACTACATTTCCCATGAGCGCTTGGTTCGCGCTCGTTTCTGATTGGCTGTCATGACGGCCGCCATTTTGTGGTACTTTTCCTAAGCGAGTACACTACGCAGGGACCGAGCCTTCTCTCTCCTCAACAGATTAACTCTTCGCTGGCCAGATAAGTCCGATTTTAGACGTTTCTGGGGTGAAACTTTAATCATTTACACTTTTCTGGGTGATAGTGTTGTTAGTGGGGTATATTGACGCTCTGAGCATGTCTACTTCACTGGAGCTAGGGGCTAGACCCAAGTCTAAAGAGGATGGGGGGTCTGCTACCCCCATGGCATTTTGCTCCTCTTGCCACATTGGGCTGGCTAGCGATAATGTGGGGGATCTATGCCCTAATTGTACTGGTCAAGATAGCAACCCTGGGCTTCCCAGCCACGCTATTGAGCCATCTTGGGTGAGTGAGTTTAAAGCTGCCACTAGGGATCTCAGATCCACGCTTCAACTCTTTCCCTCTCAGATTCAGGGGGCTCTCCAGGTCTGGCAGACCCCCTCTACCATCAGGACCTCCCTGCCTAAGCCACAGGGAGCTCCTGATGTCACTGATTCTTCTGAAGAAGAACTCTTACAGGATTCTGATGCTGAGGAACGTACTGTTATTGAATCTAACAGGTCCATTGGGGACCCCTATGAGTGTGACCCTGAAGTTTCGGCTGAGGGTCTGATCAGAGCGGTTCTGAATACGCTCAACCTTCCTCTGACTCAGGAATCCACTTATGATCCTACTGATGTTTTTCAGAAAAAGCCATCTAAGCCAGTTGTTTGTTTTCCAACTAACCCTACTCTTGCCCGTCTGGTCTCTGAGGCATGGAAGAATCCTGATAGATCTTCCCCTGTCTCCAAAACGTTTGCTAAACTTTACCCTTTTCCTGAGGCTGAGCTGGCAAAATGGGTTCATCCTCCCAAGGTGGATGCTCCTGTTTCTAGACTATCCAAATCTACCGCTTTGGCTGTCTCAGATGCCTCTGCCCTGCAGGATTGGACGGATAAAAAGCTAGAGCTTTCTCTTAAATCTATTTTTGCCTCCATTGGCACTGCCATGCGCCCAACTTTTGCTGTGGCATGGGTTAATAGAGCCATTGCGGCCTGGACTGAACGACTGACTGAAGCAGTTCGCCAGGATGTGCCAGTATCTGAACAGTTGCAGCTACTCGCTAATATCACTGAAGCTCAGAACTATGTTGCTAACGCTGCTTTTGATGCTGTGCGCATGATGATGATGGCGAGGGCCTCCACTTCTTCTGTGGTGGCTAGACGCGCTCTTTGGCTGAAAATTTGGTCTGCTGATACAGCCTCTAAGAAAGCCTTGCTTTCCTTGCCCTTTCAGGGGAATTTGCTTTTTGGGTCTGAACTCAAAGAAATGATCAGTGAGGCTACTGGCGGTAAAAGTACTCTTCTACCCTCAGTCTTTAAGAAAAAGTTTCCAGCCAAACGCAATCGGTCCTTTCGTTCCTTTCAGACTGAGACACGCTCCTCGGCCCAAACGGGTCCTCCCACTACGCGCTCCTCCTCCAAGCCCAAACAGTCCTGGAAGCCCAAAGTTGCCCCCAAGGCCAAGACCTCCAAGACTGCTTCGGCATGACTCGCCGAACTCGGGTCCGCATCCGTCTGTAGGCGGTCGTCTCCGCATCTTTCGCCGGACTTGGGAGGAGTCAGTGGCGGACCCATGGGTTCTTCAGGTGGTGTCAGAGGGATACAGGATCCCTTTCTCTTCCCTTCCTCCTTTTCGGTTCCATTTTACTCGTCCTTCTCAGGAACCCACAAAAAGGCGTCTGTTCGACGACGCTATTCAGGATCTCTTGGACAAAGAGGTCCTGGAGGTGGTTCCTCAAGGGGACACAGGTTCAGGATTTTATTCCAACCTGTTTGTGGTAGCCAAAAAGGACGGAGGAGCTCGTCCCATTTTGGATCTCAAAGATCTCAATGCCTATGTGGTGACTTCCCACTTCCGCCAGGAGTCCCTGCGCTCTGTGATTGCAGCAATGTCTCCAGGGGAGTTTCTTGCCTCCCTGGACCTTCAGGATGCTTATCTTCACATCCCTATTCATCCAGAGAGCAGGCGGTATCTCAGGATTGCCTGCCACAGGGGACACTTTCAGTTTGCAGCGCTCCCCTTTGGGCTGACTTCAGCCCCTCAGGTCTTCCAGAGGGTGTTAGGCTCCTTGATAGCGGTGCTCCATCAGGATGGGATCAGAGTGACCCCCTACATGGACGATCTCCTACTGAAGGCCTCCTCAGCGGAGCTTCTCCGTCAGCAATTACAGATGTGCATGCACACCCTGAACCGTCATGGCTGGATCCTGAATCTGGACAAGTCGGACTTGATTCCATCTCAGAGGCTTCTGTTCCTGGGTCTCCTGTTCGACACTCGCCAATGCATGGTGTTTCTTCCAGAGGACGTGGCTCACCAGATAGCCGTCAGAGTGGCTGGGATTCTGGACATGGACGAGATTCCAGTACCGAAGTTGTCGTCCTTAGTGGGGAAGTTCATTTCCACGATCGAAGCAGTACCATTTGCCATGGCCCACTCCAGGGATCTTCAGAGATTTGTGATCCAGACGTGCAAGAATCATCCAGATCATCAACATCTGTCTGTTTCTCTTCCTCCTCATGTCGAGTCGAGTCTGCACTGGTGGTTACATCTCTCTCATCTCCTGAAAGGGCGATCCTTTCTAGTTCCTCATTGGACCACAGTCACAACGGATGCCAGCCTTCGGGGCTGGGGTGCAGTCTGGGGTCGCTTCAGTGCTCAGGGGAAATGGGGTCTGGAGGAATCCATGCTCTCCATCAATGTTCTGGAACTTCGAGCTGTCCGGCTTGCCCTGAGGCACTGGGAGTCTCAATTGACCGGTCTCCCGATCAGAGTGGAGTCCGACAACGCCACGTCGGTGGCTTACATCAACAGGCAAGGCGGCACAAGAAGCGGTTCCGCCTGGTGGGAGGTCAAGGATATTTTGTCTTGGGCAGAAGATCACGTGCCTGTCATCTCTGCAGTTCATATTCCAGGCGTGGACAACGTCATGGCAGACTTCCTCAGTCGTCACACCGTCGACAGCGGAGAATGGGCTCTTCATCCAGAGGTGTTTCACATGCTCACTCAACGGTGGGGGATGCCTGTGGTGGATCTGATGGCTACCAGACACAACAGGAAGGTTCCGGTGTTTTGCTCCCGGTTGAGGGACTCCCTTGCTCTAGCAGTGGATGCCTTGTCGATCCCTTGGGACTTCCCCCTGGCTTACATCTTCCCTCCTCTTCCTCTATTGATCAGAGTTATCCAGAAGTTGAAGAGAGAGCGTTGTCCTGTCATCCTGATCGCTCCAAACTGGCCTCGCCAGTCCTGGTATCCGGAGTTGATGGCCATGTCAGTGACGGATCCGATCCCGCTTCCTGCCCGTCCGGACCTACTTCTTCAGGGGTATCTGTGGAAGGAGGATGTTCACTCTCTCCATTTGATGGCATGGCGGTTGAATCCTCGATTCTAGCAAAGAAAGGTTTTTCTCCTTCTGTGGTGTCGACTATGCTCAGTGCTCGTAAGCCTGTGTCTTCCAAGATCTATCATCGCATATGGTCAACTTTTGTGACATGGTGTTCTGATAAGAAGTTATCCCTTGAATTCCATCTTCCCACTGTCCTGGCCTTCTTGCAAGACGGTGTGGATAAGGGGCTCAGTCTGAGTTCCCTCAAAGTTCAGACTTCTGCCTTGTCTGTGTTTTTCCAGGAAAGGATTGCTATCCTTCCTGATGTGAAAGTTTTCTTCCAAGGTGTGACTCATGTTCGACCTGCCTTCAAGAGTCCTGCTCCCCAGTGGGGCCTCAATTTGGTGCTGGGAGTTCTCCAGCGACCACCGTTTGAATCCTTGGCTTCCATTCCATTACGTCTCGTGACTTGGAAGATGGCCTTCCTTTTGGCTGTTGTGTCAGTGCGCCGGGTAGCAGAGTTACAGGCCTTGTCTTGTAAACCTCCTTACCTGGTGTTCCACAAGGATAAGGCTGTGCTTCGCACTACCACGGAATTCTTACCCAAGGTTGTGTCCGAGTTTCACATCAATCAGGAGATTGTGGTTCCCTCTTTCTGCCCTAATCCTTCATCTGACAAGGAAAGAGATCTCCATCTGTTGGATGTGGTGCGTTGCCTCAAGTTTTATGTTCATCGCACCGAGTCTATCAGGAAGTCTGATGCTCTATTCGTCATTCCTGAGGGGCCTAGGGCAGGGAGACCGGCTTCCAAAGTTACCATTGCCTCTTGGATTAAGGCTACTATCCGTGAAGCCTATAAGTTGAGGAATAAGCATGTTCCCTTCCGGGTGACTACCCATTCCACCAGATCTATTGGGGCCTCTTGGGCCTACAAGAATCAAGCTTCTGCTGATCAACTGTGCAGAGCGGCCACTTAGTGCTTAGAAAAAGTGTGCACAGAGGACCATCGAGTTGATGTACTGGCTTCGGCTGATGCCAGTTTTGGAAGGAAGGTCCTGGAGGCAGTCTTGCCTGTGTAGGTCTTCCGCTCTGTGATCCTTAGTGCTTCCTTACTGTTGAGCCCTGTTGGCTCTGGTTTCGTGTGCTGTGTTAGTTCAGGGATTGTTCCCTTGGTTGGTGTCCGTTGACACTTACAGTTTGGGCTATGTTATTAACTGGGTCATAGCAGTTCTAGTGACTTGGGCCTTGCGCCTGGTCCTTGCCTTACTTCCCGCCTCTGGATCAGCTCAATGTTTGTACATCCCAGAGTACCAGTGACCTGTATTGGACGACAGTGAAAATAGGATTTTAGTCTTACCTGTTAAATCCTTTTCACTTAGTCCATACAGGTCACTGGTCTCCCACCCTGTCAAGGGACCAGTCTTGGCTCTCCTGTGGCATCCAGTGGGAGACCGTTCGGGCATGCTCACAGGAGTCTCTCTCTTTTTGCTTACCTGAGGTCAGTTTTTAGGGTCTCAAATCAATCTAAAGTGGCTCTGGCCAGAAGGTGGCTTAAGTAAGAGGGGAGGCTCCGCCCCTTGCAAATCATTTGCATAGTTGTTCCTGCCTATTAAAGGGGACTTGCGCCTCCCAGAGTACCAGTGACCTGTATGGACTAAGTGAAAAGGATTTAACAGGTAAAACTAAAATCCTATTTTTGCTTAAGGCTCCTTTACAGGAGAGACTGTACCTTCAGATTTAGACTTGCATGTCTGTCCTTGAATAGCATTTTTTTTTTTTTTCTTTTCAGGTTGAAGAAATCCCCTCTGGTTCATTCTCAGGTACCACTCTCTCTCGCTCCCTCTCTGTGTATGAGATTAAACACTTCTGCAGAGTGTCTTCTTGCCTTACCAAGTGTCTCAGGCCCGGCTCCTCCCATCTTGGATGGTGAGGTACAATATGAATGTGCCGAGTTATCTATTATTGCGCTAGAGGCAGTCTTATTTGCACAGTTCCATAAGTGGGAACAGCAACTGGAGAGTCTCAGAAATTGGTCAAGGCATTGGTATCCTCACCCATAACACGTACCCTTCTGACTGGACGAAGGTATACCTTCATTTGGGGCTACAAATATCCAGTTTGTTGCTGAATCTGGTAATAGTCCCAACAGACTGGGATGCCACCTTTGGCCCTCTGATGGCTCAAGGTCTTTGAACCAGAGTGGCGAGTCTTCTATTGTGGTTCTGGAGCCTCAGGTAACATACCTAGCTGTGCAGGATTGATCTCAGTCCCTCTAGGAATCCCCTGCTTAGATACAGCCTAACAACGCGACCAGTGAAGGGACCAGAAGTGAGTCCGCATGGTGCCAGGTTAGGTTGATCCTCACATGGGTTCCTTAGGCATCCACACTTCTTGACTCAGGGTCCACTGTGACATCCAGAGGTGGAGAAACTGGCTTGACTCTTCAACTGGCTTCTAGAGGAAGATGGGTTTTTCTACCTCTGTCATTGCAGGCTTGTAAGCTAGTTTTAGCCAAGGCATACCATAGATTGTTCTATAAGTGGTGTGAAGACTGGAGGTTGTGGGTGCACAATTTTCGTCTTAACAGCATTTTGGCTATTCTTCAGGATGGTCTTCAAAAAGGACTTGGTCTTTTAAAGTCCACATTTTAGCTCATTTTTTTTCCAGAGGCATATTGCCTTATTGCCAGATGTGCAGTCTGAGCAAGGAGTGGCTCATGCCTACGTAGTCTCTCCCTTTGTGGGACTTGAACTTTGTTCTGAGTGTACTTCAGAAGCCTTGCTTCAGTTTCTCTGCATTTTCTGATGCTCAAGACAGCTTCTCTTATGGCTATTATGCCTGACCAGAGGGTGGTTGAAAATTCTGGTTTTCCGCTTATAGGGTGGTTTTGTGTACTCCTGTAGGATTTCACTCTAAGGTTGTTTGATTCTCATTAATTGGGAAATTGTTCTGCCTTCACTTCACTCTGACCTGAGCCATCTAACAAACAGGAGCTTCATCATTTTGGATGTGGTTGTGTGCTTGAAGTACCATGTTCATCACAAGCAGCATTTTCAAAACTGATTTGCTGTTTTTCTTTCTTGATGGCCTTTGTGCAGGCCATGCTTTGTCTAGAGTGACAGTGACTTGTTGGATTAAGGCTACCACGTTCTAGGCTTAGATTCTCAAGAAGAAGCCTGTGCCCCTTCGGCTCACACCTCATTCCAACATATCAGTGGGTGCCTCTTGGGTCCACAAGAATTGGGCGTCTGTGGAAAAGCTGTGTAAGGGAACTATGTGGTCATCTCACTTTTGTCGAACACGACCATCCTGTTAGTTTTAATTAGGTATTTTATGATTAGATGTGGGGCTGTATAATCACCTATTGGGTGGATTACCATTACTGGAGTTCCCTGGAGTGGATTACCTAGGTCACAGGTGCCTTGTGGTCCTTTTCTGGCCTGTGCAGGGAATCTTGCTGCCAAGGTTTGCCTCAAGATAGGGTCTTTTGAGACTCTGTCATTCTCTTATGGTGAAGACTGATTAGTAACCCTTTGAGTGCCTTGGTGTACTTTATGTCCAAACCTGATTGCCTTTCCATACAGAGTTTGGTGTGAGTTCCTTATGCTCTGGCACCCCTTTCTGTGCTGTAGGAGTTATTCTGTGTTTGAGTGACTTGGGGGGTTATTTTGCACCCCCACTACTTAGATTCTTGTTTTTAGATTCCCCCTGATGTTCCCTGGGGATTTTGGGTCTTTCATTAAGTTTTGCTTGGTAGATCAATTTCAGTGCGATAGCCCCTTTAAAAGTAGGAGCCTGCCCACAGCTATATTTGTTCCATTGACTTATATGGGGAAAACATTTCTCTCTGCAACTGTTTGGGCTACAGTGGTCATAGAGGGTTCTATCTGCTAGTCTACTCAGGCTCTAGAATCCAGTCCACTTTTAGTGTCCAGAGGGCCATACCAATCAGGCATTGATAGGTAACTGGCAGCAGAGAATGCCCATTTCCCAGACTTTCTTCAGATTGACTTACAAGTTTTGCAGTGGCCATCTTATGTCTTTCTTGCTTATCCAATGTAGAGGCTGACTCTCCTTGTTCTCCTTCTCCCTTCACTTTCCAGATAAGTATTTCTGGATATTTAAGGTTCATTTTTTGCACTTTGGACATTTATCTAGTATTAAACTAGTACTTGGGATTTTCTGATTTGTCTGATTTTAAGTGGCGTGGGGTAAATCTAAGGCAAAGGATTTACTACCTATAGAATATTCAGGGTCTCTATGCCCCTCATGTGCAGTGGCCCCTACAAGCACGGATCAAGAGCCTGCTTGAGTTAAGGCACTACTGTCTGCAGTGGCCCAAATTCCTTCCTCTGTACATTGAGTACTTCACTCTTGGAAGCCTATGCCCACATTTAAAGTGATAGTAATGTTTCACAAAAACAGCTCCAATTAATCTTCATAGTATTTGAGCCATAGAGAGTGTTATTTCATTACTGTGAGTATTGTAGTTTAAGAGTAATTAAATGATAACATTTCCCCCTCCCTCCCTCCCCTTTTACCTAGTGTAAGCCCCTACTCCTCAGATGTGGAATCCAGTCCATAGACCAGACAGCTCACATCAAGGATAAGTATTCTTACTGTGAGAAAAATGAAAACCCTACCCCTCTTGACAGCTTTTTCCCTTATCTTGATTGAAGATTGTCCCTCTCTGCAGTCTACCTGGACCCTCCCTGCTACTCTAAGCTGAGCAGTGTTACCTCAGTAGAAGGGGATACTTTATCATTCAATTACTCTTGTACTACAACACTGAGAATTTAAATAACATTCTCCGAGGCCCAACTACTATGAAGATTAATTAGAGCTGATTTTAGTTTGAAATAATTTTTATTAGGTTATTCAAAGTACCGAAATTAAGCAAGTACAGAAAATGACAAATTGTAACAACTCTGTGGGTATAAAAGACAGGTGCCACATCGTCATACAAATTTAGCAAGAGAAACATTATATCACCATAAAAATGGTGTAATTAGCAAGGCACAACATATTAAAACATAAACCTAAACCAATTAAACATGGTGATCTTGCAGTAACAAAGCTAAATAACCACAATTTTCTTTAGGAAAGAGAGTAGGGTAAGTAGGGTAAAGAGTTTATAAGGAAAGGAAATCTTTAAAGATAAGATGAGTGATGAAGAATTGAGAGAGAGGAAAAAACGAAATAAAGAGCAGGGGGAGATATATTGAGAAGATAAGAAAGGAGGCAAAGGTTTAGCCGCTAGCCATGAGGATTGTATATCAATTAAAGCTTTCAGATCTAGTCTTCTGTGTGTCCAGGTAATTCTAGTGAACATCAAATGTTCATCAACCCTTTGTATCCAATCACAAAAAGATGGTGGGGACGGTGACTTCCATCGTAAGCGAATCAAGGACTTGGCAGCATTTAACGCCGTAAATAGGAATGTTTTCTTTGGCTGGTTGCATAAGGGTAAATCCTTAAATAATATTTGCCAAGGATCGTTATTCAAGTTGATGCCAAGAATACGATTGGAGTGCGATATGCATCTGGACCAAAATGGTAATATCAGTGGGGAGGTCCACCAAATATGTAAAAGAGTACCCTTATCTTTTTTGTATCTCCAACAGGTAGCTGGTATGGAAGGAGATCTCTTATTAAGTCTCGCAGGTGTATAATACCAGCGGGTAAGTAACTTAAGATTCATTTCTATCATGTTAGCAGAAATTGATGACTTGTGCATCACAGAATAAATGACTTTCCATTCCTCCAAAGTAAGGGTCAGGTGTAAGTCTCTCTCCCACGTCCGAGCAAATTGTGGTTTAGAGGTTGTGAGGGGCAAAGAGAGAAGAGCATATATAGTGCTAATGGGCCTTATCTTGCGGATGGTCGGCGTCAGTAAGCTTTTTTCAAAAGGGGATATCGGTCGTTGGAAACATGCTACAATGTCTGTGTGAGATAAAAAGTGTTTAATGCGCAGATATGTCCAAATTTCCTTAGCTGGCAACGAATAACGATCTTGAAGGACAGGAAATCGAGTGATTTCAACATTAGATCTAAAGTCTTTAAGTTGTAGATCCATAGAGCACGGCCAATTTGGGAACTGAGAAACTGGCAGAGAATTTGGAGGGTGAAGAAGGGAACAGTCTGGAAAAAGGTGAAGGGAGAGGCATTAAGGAATCTTTTTATTGGGAGTAGACCAGATCCGAAGAACATTCCTCAGAATTGGATGAGTTATTAGAACTGTATTCCTATCCGATGAGGGAAGCAGTACTTGGGCTAATGGATCACAAGAGGGGTAGTAAGATCTTTCAATGCGGACCCATAATGTATTCGTCTGATTACTATGCCAATCCTGTATAGATGCAAGGATTACAGCCTGGTAATAACGGCGAAGATTCGGAACACCAAAGCCTCCATCGCTCTTAGGTGAGTGAAGAATACAGCTACTGATTCTCGGTCTATTCTTACCCCAAATAAATAAAGAAATTATTTTGGAGACAGAAGTGAAGAAAGAGGGGAAGTGGGATCGGGAGAGTTTGAAATAAATACAAAAAGCGAGGAAGAACCATCATTTTAATAGTATTCATCCTCCCGAGCCAAGATATATATAAGGGAGCCCAGCGGATAAGTTCAGATTTGACCTTTTGCAACAGGGGTAAATAGTTAAGCTTATACAATAAAGTCAGATTTGAAGTAAGTCGAGTGCCTAAGTAAGAAATCGATGTGGTAGACCATCTGAAGGGAGAGGTTGAAACAAGTCGCGTATAAGAGATGGGGTCTATGAAAAGCGGTAGACCTTCCGATCTCTGAAGGTTTATTTTGAAATTTGAAACCTTAGAGAAGAGATCCAATTCTTTAAGAAATTCTGGGATGGATTGATCCGGTTCAGTGGCTGTTAGAAGGACATCGTCTGCGAATATAGAAAGCTTATGTGACGTGTTTGCAATGTTAATACCATGAATTTTAGGATTTTGTCTAATAGATTGTGCTAGAGATTCAATCACTAATACAAATAAAAGGGGAGAAAGTGGGCAGCCTTGTCTAGTACCGTTTCTAATATTAAAGGATGAGGATAGATGACCGTTCACTCTCACTTTGGCATTAGGATTAACGTAGAGCGAATGAATGTAGGAAATGTAAAGCAGACCAAATCAGTAGGCTCGTAGAGTGGAGAAAAGGAAGGGCCAGCTGACACGGTCAAATGCTTTTTCTGCGTCGGTGGTTAACAGGACCGCAGGTGATCGGTGCACGTTAATGTAGTGAATAATTGACAGGAGTTTTCTGGTATTATCCCTCGCTTCCCTATTGGGAGTGAATCCTGCTTGTTTTAAATGCACCAACGACGGAAGTAGAAATTTCAAACGATTAGCTAAAATTTTCACGTAAAGTTTTACATCAATGTTTAGTAAAGATATGGGCCTATAGTTGGCACAGGAGGAGATCCTTACCAAGTTTGGGGAGTACTGTGATATGGGCTTCGGTCATAGTGGGATGGGAGGAGATGCTATCTGTAAAAGCTTGGAAGCAAGTCGTCAGATGAGGTGTAAGTAGGTCACGATAAATGGAATAAGCAGCCTGCGAAAAACCGTCCGGGCCCGGGCTCTTCCCAACTGGAAGAGATTTGATGGCCTGTAGTACTTAGTCTTCTGATATGGGTAATTCCAATGATTGAGATGTTGATTGATCGAGCCGGGGTAGGTTGGCCTTCTGCAAATAGTCAAGTATTGCTTCAGAAGCAGAAGAAGAGGTATTAGAAGGAGAAGGAAGATTGTAAAGATCTTCATAATAGACACGGAATGACTCAGCAATATCTGTCAAAGAGTGTTTTTGGGAGCCAGAAGAATCAGTAATATGTGGAACATAGGTATTCATGTTGCGACTTCTAAGTTGTTTAGCTAGGAGACCCCCGGTCTTGTTACCCTGTTCAAAATAGGATTGTTTTGATCGGAAAAACGCTCTACCTTGAATTGAAGAAGAGATTGAAGATGTTTACGGGAGTCTATCAAATGTGCCAGTATGGAAGGATCTGAAGTGGCCTTGTGATCATTTTCTAACCTAGTTATCTCTAGAAGTGCCTCGGTTACTTGTTGACAGCGATTTTTCCTAGCTTGAGCTGCCAGTTTAATCAATTCGCCACGGATGACACATTTGTGGGCTTCCCATACTGATAAGGGAGAGAGGTCTGCTGAGGTGTTTTCATTAAAATACATCTTGATGGCTCGGCGGATCTGATCCACATAAAGGGTATTGCTGAGAAGGTGTTCATCCAATCTCCAGCGGGAGGATGGACTGTGAGGCATAAGGCCCAGTAAGTGTGAGCGAAACTGGGACGTGATCAGACCACGTGATATTACCGATATCTGATTTATGAGCTAAAGGAATAGAGGAGTGAGATATCAAGATATAGTCTATTCTAGAGTATAGATTATGCGGATTGGAATAGAATGTATAGTCCTTGGTGTCCGGATGCATAATCCTCCAGATGTCTACCAGTCGAAATGTGTTTAAAAGAGTCCTGAAGTCAGACAATGTGGATTTAGGGAGTGAGGGAGAGCAGTCTAGAGGAAGAAAAGACGGAAGATTAAAATCACCCCCTATCAGAAGAGTCCCAGCTTTGAATGAGTCTAATTTGTCAAGAGCGTAAGAGAGAAACTCCACCTGACCCGTATTAGGTGCATATATGGAGGCAAATGTAAAGGTTTGCCTATAAATAGTGCCTTTTATAAAGATAAACCTTCCTAAAGGATCTCTTTGAATGGCAGAAAGAGCAAAAGGGATTCGCTTGTGTATTAATATAGCTACGCCACTCTTTTTCACCATTAGAACTAAGGAAAGCTTGAGAGTAGTGTCTATTAGTGAGGCGCATCTCCTGTGTTTGTTTAAAGTGAGTCTGTTGTAATAAAACGATGTCCCCTCGTAAACAATGGAAGTCATGTAAGGCTATAGTTCTTTTCTTAGGAGAATTAAGCCCTTTCAAATTTTGCGAAGGTAAAGTGCTAGGTGTTGCCATTGGTAAATGCTTAATAGTGGGAGATCACTCCCCAAGTAAGATAAAACATGGAAGATCCAGAGAGACCCCCGCGGAGCCCCCCACCCGATGAGAGAAAGTGCAGACCCTGAAAAAATGAGGAACCACTGTGGGCAAGAGGAAAAGAGAGCGGAAACAGAAATCGAGGAGGGAGAGTACAGTGAAGGGAAAGTAGGGGGAAATTATAAGACCAGAAAGAAACCTGTCTAGACAGAGATACAGACCTTAGTCCCTTGTCTAGAAGCCATAATACAACATATATGAGGAAAAGTGGACCAGCTCGTGCATCCAGGGATATAAGATATCCCGTCCTCCCAAAGTCATGTAGAGGCAAGTATATCACCAACTGGCCCCAAGAGGTGAAGTGACAGGTTAACTAGTGATATAACAGAATCAGGCTAGAAATCTAGTTAGAGCTGATTTTATTATGAAACATTACTATTCCTTTAAGCAAATTTCCTCTGAGGAAGTGTTGCCCTCAGAGGGTGAAGATGATTGGGAATATGAGGACATGGATTATTCCTATGGAGATTCCTGTGAGATTGACCTGCTTCCCTCTGCTGAGGGGATCATCAGACCAGTCATGGAGATCCTCTACTTCCTCTGATGGGGTAACTCCCCCTCCAGACATTTTCTGAAGACATATGAAGTCTTACCCTGTATTTCCACCCAAGAACACTCTTGATCAGATCCTTATGGGTGAGTGAAAAACTCCTTTTTCCTCAATATATGCTTTTTGGCTGTGGCATAGTGGGTTCTCCCCCATTTCATGGCTGTGAAGAACACCACCACCCTTCTGCTGGCGGATGCATTATCGGTGCATTAGAAGTTGGATTCTCTTCTAAAGGCCTCCTTCTCTGTCACTGGGGCAGCAGTAAGACCTATTTTTGCCTCTGCTTGGGTTAACAGGGCAGTTGCTGTTTGGAGTGAGCAACTTTGACTCTCTAAGTGTCTGTTGCCAAGAAGGATTTATTGGTTCTGATGGCCATCATGGAGGCCGATACTTGTCTCTGAGGCGATATTTGAATCCACCAGATTTTCTGCGAATGCCTCCTTTTCTGTTGCTGTGCTCTGCACTCTGTGGCTTAAGATTTGGTATGTGGACAAATCATCTAAGAAGTCACTGGTCTCCTTGCCATTTCAGTTTAAGTCCCTTTTTGGACTTGAACTGAAACTGATAATCAGTGACAGTACAGGTGGTAAGAGTGCTTTGTTGCCACAGATCTCCACCATGCATTGCTTTCTGGTGAGGAAACAGAGGCCTTAAAGTTTGGAAACCTATCAAGTGCACCCTGCCGCAAAACCCAGGAAAGCCTGGCAGTCCAACTGATCAGCTTCAAAGCTAAGTCTGACAAACACACCTGGTCAGTTGTTGCCTGTAGGGGCCCACCTCCACCTTTTTGGATGCCAGGGCATCCTCCATGATGGACAAGAAGGTTTTGTGGGTAATATTGGAAGGGTACTGCATAGATTTCAAGTTCCTTCCTCCATATCTGTTCTGTCACTTGTTCTGAAGGGTCCAGACAAGGCAAGACTGTTTCAAAAGGTTGTGGATTCTGTGCTGGAGAAACAGGTGCTGGTGCAGTTCCAGCCCCCAAGTGTTCTTTAGGGTTCAAATTCCAACCTGTTCAGGTTTCCCAAGAAGCATGATGGCTGCTGGTCCATTCTGGACCTCAAGTGTCTCAACAAGTATGTAGCAAGGGAAACATACACTGGGAAAGGGAGCTTACAATCTAATTAGAGTTCATGATGACATACAGAGACAGTAGGAGGATGATTATAAGTGCAGGTACAAGGTGTGGTGAAGGTCAGTGCAGAAAGATTCTGATGTCACTATCGTTGTGCAAGGATGAGGATATTGCTATTGAGATGCCTCCTTGAGCAGGTGGGTTTTGAGAAGATGCTTGAAAGTAATGATTGTGGATGATTGGCGAATGGTGATAGGGAGGGCATTCCAAAGTAGAGGGGCAGCCAGTGAAAAAGCTTGTAGCTGAGAGATGGCTCGGGTTGTGTAGGGAGAGGACAGGAAGAACCCTTGGGAAGACCGTAGGGTACAGGAAGGGGTGTAGCGGGAGATAAGAGCAGAAATGTAAGAGGGTGCTGAAGAACACAGAGACTAACAGGAGAGGAGGAGAATTTGGTAAGAAATAGGATACTTTATAGGTAGCCAATTGAGGGATTTCAAGAGGAGGGTAGGAGGGCAGGTACCTGGAAGCAAATGTGATGAGTCTTGTGGCTGAATTGATAACAGATTAAAGTGGAGAAAGATGAGAAGCAGGAAGACCAGAGAGTAGAATGTTATAGTAGTCAAGTCTGGATAGAATGAGTGCCTGAGATAGAGTTTTTGCAGTTAACATGCAGAGAAAAAGATGTATTTTTGCAATATTTTTTAGGAAGAAGTGACATGTTCTAGTGACAGCTTGGATATGGTGGAGAAAGTTAATTCTGAATAAAGTATGACCAAGACAGCATGCTTTGGGTACTGAGTGTATGGCATAGTTGTCCATTGTGATAGAGAAGGGGGTTGGTGGATGGGTTTTTGGAGGGAACACCACCAGGTCTGTCTTAGCCATACTGAGTTTAAGATGGAGGTGGGCCATCCATGATGTAATAGCTGACATATATTGAATGACTTGAGACTGCACAGCTGGAGTGAGGTCAGGGAAAGAGAGATAGATTTGTGTCTCATCTGCATACAGATGGCAATTAAACCCAAGAGATGAGATGAAGTTACCAAGTGAGATGGTGTAGAGAGAAAAGAGAAGTGGCTCCAGGACTGATCCCTGAGGAACATCTACTGTGAGGTTGTGGGGAGATGAGAAAGCATTAGCAAAAGAAACGCTGAAAGTACATTTAGAAAGGTAGGAGGAAAGCCATTTTAGAGGTATGTCACGGATGCCAAGGGTGTGCAGTGTCAAAAGCAGCAGATAGATCTAGTAGGATTAGTATACAGAATTGTCCTTTGTCCCTTGCCGAGTATAGGTCATCAGTAATTTTTGTTAGGGCTGTCTCAGTGGAATAATTAGAATGGAAGCCTGACTGTAATGGGTCAAGAAGAGAGTTTGAACTGAGAAGAGAAATTAAGCAAGAGAATACAAGGTGTTCCAAGATCTTAGATGCAAAGTGGAGAAGTGAAACTGGATGGTAATTTGAAAGACAGGTGGGGTCGAGTGAGGGTTTTTTGAGTATCGGTCTGACTATTGCATGTTTGAATAAGGATGGAAAAGTTCCGGTAGAAAGAGAGGAGATAAAGATATTTGTAAGGCTGGGAGCAAGAGTAGTTGCCAGAGCCTTACTAAGTGGCGAGGGCATGGGATCCAAGGGGCAGGTAGCGGGTGGAGAGGAGAGTAGTAAAAGATACCACCTCCACTGTTATAGGGGAGAACGAGCTGAGGATTGTCGAGGTGGACTAGGAATCAGGGGGATAGGAGGAGAGGATGTAGAGGGTATGGTTTGTTGGATAGACTGCATCTTATTTTTGAAAAAAAGTTAGTAAAGTCCTGTGGAATGCTGGAGAAGGAGGAGCAGTTTAAGGTTGGAGGTTTGAGAAGAGAATCAAAGATTTTAAAGAGGTCATGTGGGTTAGATTTGTGGGTAGTGATGAGCTTAGAGACGTAGTGCTGTTTAGTTTGAGTGGGAGCTGTGTTAAAACAGGAGAGCATGAATTTATAATGGTGAAAGTCGGCAACAGAATGATACTTCCGCCAGAGACGTTCTGCAGCTCGACAACAGGTGCGTAGCATGCGGGTTGTTGAATTTAGCCAGGGTCTGGGATTCCTGGGGCAGAAGTGTCCCCTTTGGAGGGGAGCGTGCAGGCCCATGGAAGATGTTAATAAGGTGTTATATTCATGGACCAGAGTGTCCATGTTCTTAGTGGTAGAAGGGCAGAGAGAAGAGGGGGAAGTCTGCACAGTTGATGCCAGGTCTGGTAGTTTGACTGAGTGTAGGTTCCTGGTTAGGAAGGGTGATTTAGAGAGGGCAGGGGAAGGTGTGTGAGTGTGAAGGAGACAAGAATGATCAGAGAGTGGAAATGGGGAAACTGTGAAATTAGACACTGAGCAGTTTCTGGGGAGGACTAGATCTAGCCAGTGACCTTCCCTGTGAGTGCTGGCAGCAGTCCACTGTTGAAGGCCATAGGACAAGGTCAGGGAGAGAAATTGGGAAGCCCTAGATGAGGAGGCATCATTAATGTGTAGGTTGAAGTTGCCAAGGAGTAATGTAGGGGTGTCTGAGGACAGAAACCCAGAGAGCCTATTTTCAAATTCAAAGAGAAAGGAGGAAGGGTTGCCCTTTCTCTGGGTGGGAAAGCCATATTCCAGTGGACTAAAGAGAAAAGGATTTAACAGATAACACTAAAATCCTATTTTCTCTTAAGTCCAATATGGAACACTGGTACAATGCTAAGCTCCCAGAGGTGGGAAATAAGGAGAAAGGACCTCACGCAAGTCCTCGTGATACTGGGCTCCAAAAAAACTACTGAACAAGTGTGCAGGTCCTTAGACAGGCAGGACCACCTGCAGGACCTTCTGTCCAGAGCTGGACTCAGCCATGGCCAGAACAGCAACACTGTAGTATTCGTTGAAAGTACGCAAGGAGGACCAAGTTGCTGTCTTACACAAATGCTCAGCCGAGGCCTGATTCTTGTAGGCCCAAGAGTAGGGATGGGTGAAAATTAAATCGGCAAATAATGACACTTTCCGTTTGGCAAATAATTTCCCGCGAAAAGTGACGATTTTCACAAAGGCATAGTATAAAAGGGGCATGAGGGTACCAGGGTTGGTGGGGTGTGGGGAAAGAATCAATTGAACAGGGGATGATTTGGGGGGCAGTTAATAAAACATAAATCTTAAATAAAATGAACCACCCCCTAAAAGGGTTCTGAGGAGGGTGCTGTGTTGGTGGGTGGAGTCTGGGGAATTAATCAGTTGAACAGGAAATTTGTTTTGGGGGGTTTCTTGACTGATACTGGGGGGACAGTTAATTAAAGAAATAAAATAAGACCTTTGTATGTAACGTGACAGACAGGAACCCCCTGACATAAGCTGCCACTGGGGTGGACTGATACTTGACTTGATAGAGTATTTTGTAGAGGATGATTTGTTAGATTTGTTGTTAGAGGCCTTTGTAGGACTAAGACATATTAGAGCCCAAGCCCTGAAGAAACATTGATTTGTAGGACTTGGGGCTTGTGCTAAACAAGCTTAAGGAAACATTGCTTTGCAGGCTCGTTAGAAACAATTCCCATCCACCCCCCACCCATTTTTTATTTTTTTATTTTTTTTTGGACTATATTTTTTGTTTTATTTTAAAGAACAAGCCATGAGAAAAAAAAAAAAAATAACCTACTGGCCCCAGTAGCCACTCGCCATTGTCAAATGCCCTGATGCAGAATTTGCGACTTCTGTTCTTGCTGCAGCTGCTGACTTGTTTAAGCAGCAGGATGATTAGGCGGCTGAAAGGGAATGGGATCAACAACAGCAGTAACATGGGTGATGAATGATGACGGTTCCACTTGCCACTACTAGCTCCAGTGATTCGCCTGAGGAAGTAGCAGCACCATAACTAGCCCCCACCACTTCTGGTATATGTGTTGCTGCTACTGGAAAGTAGTACCTGTCCTAGTAATCCCGCATCACTTGTTGACCCCATTCCCACTGTGTCCACGGTGGTCTGTGGCACACTAGCCTGCTCCTCAGCATCCTGCTGCCCTTCCAACTCAGCAGCAGCAGGAATTAGAGCAGTTGCAAATTCCAAAAGCTCACTGCTAGTTGGAGGAGGTGACCAGCATTGTGACAGAGGGTCCCCTAATGTTACACTTGCCATTTCTTGGTGACATGAAGGAGGCAGACTGGCAGCTGATCTGTGCTCCTGGTGTTGGTATTATTGAGGTGGTGACAGTTCTGCCTTCTTCAGGATCATGTTCCACATGGACAATGCCGTGGGGGAATGGAACTCCCAGGATCAGGGGAATGGTGTGGGCTCCCTTGACTGCTAGTGTGGACGCTCTCAATTGCTTCCTCTACCACTCTCCTAACACTAGACCCACCGGCTGCTTCACCAACACTGTTAGTACTACTACCGCCAACCACATCAATTTCAGCACCTGAGTCTTCCTCCTCAGTCACTGTTAATAGGAGGATATTGTTGATTACCCCCTCCTTCACTCCTAATGCTAACAAGCTGCTGGACCTTAGTAGTAATAGCATTTGAGTATGGTAAATGTGACTTAAGGTCCCCTGCTGTCACACTTGGTATCATCTTCTCTCCCCAAGTATTACAAGACTCACTAGCAGCAGCTTCAGCAGTGGTGGCAACAGGTTCAGCGCTGGCTGCAGACACAGCGCTGGTGGAAGCAAGGGCAGTACTGGCAACAAGCACAGAACTGGTGGAAGCAAGGGCAGCACCACAGCAATGGTGGTGGCCCTGGCAGCACACCTTACAGTCTTGCTGCAGGCACAGGCAGCTGACCTGTCCTGCTCTCACTACTAGTACTACCCTTTTGTTCCTCCCTTGACGGTAATTTCCCTAAAAACCCTAGGGGTGATTTAGGTGTACAACCAACATTTCTTCTTTAGTGCTCACATCCTCATCAGACTCAGTGGACACATAATGGCCCTTCCAGTTCCTATTTTTATTATTTCTAATCCTGCTCATAGTGATAGCAGTCACTATGAGCTTCTCCCTCCTCACAGCATGTCTACCTTGCTCTGTAGCTGCTTCTGTTGTGTTTGAGTTCCACAACTATGTCACGTTTATATAGCGAAAATAACAAATCAATCAACGGGCGAAATCTTTATAACCATTGGAAAAAAATGGCAAACATTTCCAGTCAATGGGCGAAAAATGCAAAAATTTTAATCGCCATTTTTAAAGCGGATTTTCCTGCGAGAAAGAGGACAACAGTTTTTGCGGAATTTCCCACAGGAACACACAGGAGATTTCAGCTACCCCTACCCACGAGGCCCCCCACAGACATAGTGGTATATGCCATGATGTTAAAGGAAATCTGTTTCTTCCGAATCTCATACTCCTTGCGTATGGTAGCCTTGATCCAAGAAGCAATGATGACATTGGAAACCACCTGACTTGCCCTACAACCCACAGGGATGATGTACTGACTCTTTTTGCAAGGCTGGCCCTGATGCATATAAAATTTAAGGCAACACATGATTTCTAGCAAAGGGAGATCCTTCTCCTTTCCAGACTTGGGGTCAGGACAAAAGGATGGCACAACAATCGCCTGATTGGTGCAAAATTCAGAGACCACCTTGGAAAGAAACTTCTGAGAGCTTCGAAGTACTGCCTTATTCTAATGAAACACCAGAAAAAGAAGTTTACAAAGCTTGCAACTTGGTCTCTCTCCACACTGAGACAACTACCAAGAGAGAAAATCTTGTGTCAATGGATGCAGAGAAATGAAAGCAAGAGGCTCAAAAGGAGGCCTCTGCAAAACACCCAGAACCAGGTTAAGATCCTATGGAGCAGTGGGGGCCTTAAAGGAAGGGAAAGCATAAGTCAACCCTTGAAGAAAAACTTTAACATCTGGGATGGTGGCAATATGTTTGTAAAGAGCGCTGATATCTGAACTTTAAGGGAGCTCAAGCTGAGTCCTTTATTCATCACATCTTGGAGGAAAGACAACACCAAGGAAAGGCCAAAGTCTTGTGAGGACACCATCTTGGCCGCTCACCACCTACGAAGGATAGACCTTCCGGTGTACCCTGGGAATGAGAAGAATTGTAGCAAGTACATGAGAGGTGGAAGTTTGACGGAATTTATATTGTGTCTGTGGCAAAAGCCAGAGTGTGCGCTGATGACCAAGAGATCCATCTTCGGCACACTCCACTGTTGCACAATCAGGTATAACTGGAACGTGTATAGTCGTGAGGTGCACTAGTATGGAAAGGGTCAAGTAGAAAAACAGACTCCAAAAGCTGCCCTAAGAAACAACACCCACCATAAGAGTATTACAAATAAAAATTCCAAATACCAAAAAAATTATCAAAGCACTAAGTCTGTGAGTTGGGACCAAGAAAAAGCTAATATGGATATCCTAGTAGTATAAACACAATATCATCTCTATAATGCAATGACTCAGAATATTAGTGTAACACCAAATATTTATTTAAAAGATTTGAGAGCTCTATCTTAACTAAAATCACATATAATGTTCACTGAAAATCCCACTCTTGTATCTATTTCCAATGTAATGTCACAGAGTTGATAAAAGGTGAAATTTCTTACCGTTATTTCCTTTTCCTCCGTGTCTCCCCACGGCGATGAAAACAAATGGGTCGCTTCCCCCCCCCCCCCCCCGCTAGCTGGCACTTACTCTTTGACCCGGAAATTATTTAAGCCACTTCCCCTTCTCTCCAGTCTGCTTTTGTCATAGCTGTAATATATAGAATCTTTAGAGGTTAATGGGGGGGGGGGGGGGGTTCCGTGGGGAGACACAGAGGAAAAGGAAATAACGGTAAGAAATTTCACCTTTTCCTCCGTGTCTCCTTCCACGGCGATGAAAACAAATGGGTATTCCCATAGCAGTTTAGTACGGGAGGGTACCACCATATAACGATATACAAAATTGCATTACTATAATTAAGGATGTGTAACAATATATATATATATATACATACATATATACACACATATATACACACATACATACACACATACATACACATATACATACACATATACATACACATACACATACACATACAAAAAACACACTACATACGTATTTATCTGAGCCTATAAACATAGTACATCTATGGACACCAATTTATGCAAATGCATAGTGAAGAAAACTCAGGTCTTACCGCTCAGGGATTTACTACTGCTTGTAATACCCTTGTGCCAAACCTTGTGTCCTCAGATGCTTGAATAGCCAATTGGTAATGACTCATGAAAGTAGAAATCGATGACCATGTAGCTGCCTTGCATATTTCTTCTGGTGACGCCAGAGCTTTCAAGGCCCAGGATGTTGCCATGGCCCTGGTAGAATGGGCTTTAACTAATTTAGGAGGTTCAATTCCTGCTTCTAAATAAGCTGTTCTAATGCATTCTACAATCCAGCGAGAAATGGATGGTTTTGAAGCTGCTGTACCCTTGAATTTTCCTTGATGGTGAACAAACAAGGAATTGGATTTTCTTATTAACTCAGTTTTTTCTAAGTATGTGTTAATGGCTCTTACCATATCCAGCTTATGTAAATCAATTTCATCAGATCCTTTTGGTTTAGGAAAAAATGAGGGCAATACTATTTCCTGATTCATATGAAAATCAGAAACTACTTTGGTTCTGAACCCTGCTTTAGTTCTTACTACTTTGTCTGGGTGAATTGCCAGATATGGAGGCTTGAGAGATAGTGCTTGGAGTTCACCAACCCTTCTGGCTGAGGTAATTGTAGTTAAAAATACCTTTTTCAACGTGATGTTCTTTAAGGATGCTTTCTCCATAGGTTCAAACTTAGAAGATTTAATCAGCTGATTAAGAACTATATCCAAGTCCCAAGTCGGCATAGTTTCTCTTATCCTTGATCTTACTTTCTCTATGGCTTTTAGGTATCTTCTTATCAACTGATCTTCTGCGTATTGTTCTGCCATGATCGCAGAAATTGCTGAAACCTGAACCTTGATAGATGCTGGTCTTAGTCATTTCTCATATCCTTCTTGAAGAAAATCTAATAATACTGCTGTAGAAATCGCTTCTCTTGATATTTTGTTTTTAATACACCACTCCCTAAAAACTGACCAAACTCTTTTGTAGAAGATTTCTTCCTTCCTGAGAAAATTGTGTTAATCACTGAATCGGATAGGCCTTTCATCCTCAAAGATGTCCTTTCAGCCTCCACACCGTTAGCCTGAAGAACTGTGGATTCTGATGAAGTACTGGTCCCTGGCTCAGAATGTTGTGACAACATGGGAACTCCCAGGGGGTGTCTATAGATAGTCTCACCAGTTCAGAGTACCAGGTTCTCCTTGGCCAGTTGGGAGCTATTAATATTACATTGGTTCTGTCCTTTCTCATCTTCCTTAAAACCTGAGGAATCATGGGCGTTGGAGGATAAATGTAGGCCAGCTTGTAATTCCACTTGAATTTCGGGGCATCCGTACCCAGAGATTTTGGGTGGTACCATAGAGAAAAGAATCTTTGGCATTTCCTGTTTGAATATGATGCCATCAGGTCTACCAATATTTTCCCCCATTTCTGCACCAGTTGTTGAAACAGTGTTTTGCCTAGAGACCATTCCCAAGGATCTATCAGGTTCCTGCTCAAGTAGTCTGCTTTGGCGTTGTTCTTCCCTGGTAGATGTACCGCTGAGATGCCTGCTAAGTTCTTCTCCGCCCACTTTAGTATTTTTTCTGCTTCTTTGCTCAAGGTTGGACTGTGAGTTCCTCCTTGATTTCTGATATACATGACTACCGCATAATTGTCTGACTGAACCTTGACATGTTTTCCTTTTAGTTGTTTTTTGAACTTTTGAAAGCAGTATGCTAGTGCTCTCATTTCTAGCGGATTTATGTGCAGGTGTTTTTTCTGTCTTGACCACAGACCTTGAACACATTTGCTGTTGCAATGACCTCCCCATCCTGTCAGGCTGGCATCTGTAGTAATCACTTGCCATGCTGGGTCCTGCAGAGGAACTCCTTTCCCGAGATTTTTTGGCTTTGTCCACCACTTTAACTCTGCCTTCAGACAAGCTGGTACTTTGATTCTTTAGGACATGTCTTTTGAATTTCTGTTCCACTTTCCCAGGAACCATCTCTGAATTGGTCGCATGTGGTTTCTTGCCCATGGAACTATTTGAATGGCTGATGTTAGGGTTCCCAACAGACTCATGAACTCTTTTGATGATATGTATGCAGTTTTCCTCACCTTCTTGACTCTCTGAATGATGCGGTTTTTCCTCTAGGCTGAGAGATATGCTCTGCATCTTAGAGTATCTGTCTTCATTCCCAGAAACTTCAGATGTTGCTTTGGATATAGCTGACTCTTCCTGATTGATCTTCCATCCTAATTTTTCCAGGTGACTTATCGTTTCTTCTAAATGTTGTATGGCTTGCATTCTTGAGTCTGCTATTAACAGATCGTCCAGATATGGGACTACTGTAATGCCTCTTCTTAATTGTTCCAAGGCCACAGCTAGTGTCTTCGTAAATACCCTTGGGGCTGACATCAGTCCGAATGGCAGTGCTCTGAACTGCCAATGTTGTTTTTTGTAATGAAAGCTCAGAAACTTCTGATGTCTCTTGAGTATGGGTATATGGTAATAAGCGTCCTGCAGGTCTATGGACGCAAGAAAAGCTCCTGGTCTCACCGTGCTGAGTACTGATGTCACTGACTCCATCTTGAACAGTCTGTACTTCAAAAATTTGTTTAAGAATTTCAAATCCAAAATAGTCCTGAATCCTCCTGTGTTCTTCTGTGCCAGGAAAATAATGGAGTAAATCCCTTTCTTCTTTTCTTGATTTGGAACTTTCTCTATAATATGTCTGTCTTTCTTGGAGATCTTTTATTGCATTGTCCAGAATAAAATTATTTTGATGGTTTCTGAGGTGTCTTTGAGGTCTTAAACTCTGTTTGGGATCTTTGAATTCCAGCAGATACCCCTTCTTCAGTATCTGGCTTATCCAATTGTCTAGGAAGTGTGCCAGATGACCTCCCACTGGTATCAGAGAGGGCCTGCTGATCTTCATGCAAAATCCATAGATGCATTACATGAATAACCTACTGCCTCCTTAATCAGGGCCACATCTTTTGAGAGTTTGGATCTTGATACAAATGTTTCTATCTTCTCTTCCAACTCCGTCAACCATACTTATTGTTCTGGATACACATGTAAGTGCTGTCGCTACTTTGATGTTCTGCCCCAAAAAGGAAAACGGTTTCTTTAAGGCACTTTCAATTCTGCGATCCATAGGGTCATGAAGAGATGAACAGTTTTCCATTGGAATAAGCGTTCTTCTTGAAATATGGGATATGGCAGTATCAATCTTAGATGGAGCTACCCATGTAGCAGAATCTTCTTCTTTAAAAGGATACATTTTCTTGAATCTTTTAGGCACTGCTGCTCTCTTGTCTCCTTTGGTCCATTCAGCCTTGACGATATCAGACACTGAATGATGTACTGGAAACACTGGACTTTCTTTCCTTTTACCTAGGAAAGCTGTATCCAAAACATCCTGTTCTTCCATAAGCCCTAAGGTCTTACGCAGATGTTTTAGGAAAGGTTCCATTTTATCCAAGTTGAATGATCCTTCATTCTCTATTATCTCACCTTCTCCCTCTGATGAATAAATGGACAGTAAATCCTGCATGCTGTCCAGGTCTTCTTCCGTCCTGCGAGATGTACCCTCCTCTGGGTCCTCTATTCTCGCTCTCTTACGTGCTGGAGAATTTTGCATAGAAACTGTTGGAATTGAGCTGGAACTTCTTGTTCGGAAGCTTTTTTCATACATTCCTGACACAATTTGTTAGGTTCTGAAGCAGGGATTTTTGTTTCACAGCCAGAACAATTCTTCAGTTTATGGGGAGTTTTGCCTTCTTTCAGATCAATTTTATCTTTAGAATTTGAAGAGAAAGGCTTAGGAGTAGCCATGGTAACAAATACTTTAAAAACAAAACTTTCAAATATAAATTAAAACTAGAAATAAGCGAGAAAGCTTAAATAGGAGGACTTACCCTTCCTCTTGTTTCCTCCGGATCCAGCTTTCTCCAGTGTTCCATAGTAACATAGTAAATTAGGTTGAAAAAAGACACAAGTCCATCAAGTTCAACCTTCGCCTCATACCTCAGTAACTGAGAATTTTCCTGCTACCAATTAAATTAGTCTTTATCAGACCTTCCTCATCAGCCTACTGATAAACAGTATAACATTATGTTCCCTTTTAAAAGAAATGTATCTAATCTTCTCTTAAATGTATCCATTGTATCTGCCATAACTACCTCTCTGGGCAATGAATTCCACAATTTGACAGACCTTATCATAAAAAAAAACCTTCCTCTGCTGAAGTTTAAACCTCCTTTCCTCTAATCTCAAGGGGTATCCTCTGGTCACCTGATCAGGCCTTGGAATAAATAGCTCACCGCAGAGATCCTTGTATTGACCTCTCATATACTTGTACAATATGATAAGGTCTCCTCTTAGTCGTCTTTTCTCTAGAGTACATAAACCAAGTTTGTTTAGTCGTTCCTCACATGTCAAGTCCTCCATTCCCTTGCCCGCCATTACCAGGGGCTGCTCATGACTCCTCGTATCTAATCCTTTGTCTTTTTCCATACTGGTGCTGAAATCGGAGTCCTCGGTGGATCTTGTTCCTGGACCGGACCTCTGCTGCGGTCTTATCCAGGTATGTTATTTTTACTTAATTTAGCTTTGCGGGATGCTATGTCCCGCTATCCGCCGCCAGCGGGCATAAAAATAAAAAAAAAAGACTGGAGAGGAGAAGGGGAAGTGGCTTAAATAATTTCCGGGTCAAAGAGTAAGCACCAGCTAGCGGGGGACGCGACTCATTTTGTTTTCATCGTCGTGGAAGGAAACACGGAGGAAATGTACCTACCATTCCCTAACCTCCAAGGTCAAAGTGTTACACCCTCAAATTGCCTTCCCAGGCTGTGTAATCCGTGATGTACAAACAAATGCTGATCACTATATGTGAGTCCTGCTGGTATACCCAGACTGACTATCACAAGTTAGAGCTACAAATGTCAATATCCAGCACTCAATCAGACCCCACCATTGGAATAGAACAATGTGTGCACCACGTGACCCCAAACGACCAGTGAATGGTTATCTTGTCAGATTTTTGGAGTGTGTGTCGCTCTTGTATATGGCCACCAATGAGTTAATCGCACTTTCCAGTAAATCAACAGAGCCCAAACACAGTCCAAATGAACTGGACTACACAGTTCCACTTATAATAAGATACATCCCAAAATCCTAATAAAAAAATGTGTAATAATAATAAAAAAAAAAAATTATAAAAAAAAATATACTAAACAACTAAGATGAAGGAGCCTATAAGACATATATACCAATATGGTCGTTGCAGACGACACTATTATTGGTATTGGTATCCACACAGTTACATCTCCTATATATGTTCATATACTGGAACTTCAATTGATGAACAATTGAAGTTATCCCATCCATATGTTGACTCTCCAATCAAACCTTTAAATTTAAAGTCTCTTCTCATCTGAAAGTATATGGATTGTTGATCAATGACCTGTGACCAGAAAGACTGAGTCTGGATATTTGCTGGAAAAATAGAAAAAGTATATTGCGTGTGGTGTAGTGTGGTAAGGGAGAGGTTTAAAAAAAACCTCTCTGAGAGTTTTTTTCCCTCCCTTTTGCTGTGATACAAGAAACGAATTGCAGTGTGGTGGGAGAGGCTAATTGCTGTGTTTATAATTGGTGGATTCCTGGCTTAAATAGCAGGGAGTGAGAGAGCTCTGTAAATTAATCAGTGACCTGGAACCTGAAAGACTGAGTTTGGATATTTGCTGGAAAAATAAAAAAAAGTATATTGTGTGTGGTGCAGTGTGGTAAGGGAGAGGTAAAAAAACATCTCTTTGGGGGGGGGGGTTTCCCTCTCTTTGCTGTGAGTAGCTAATTGCTGTGTTTGTAATTTTTGGATTCCTGGCTTAAATAGCAGATACATAGTGAATACTTGAACGTGTGAATCTTGCATCAGTGTGTAAGTGCAGAAGTGTGGTAAGTGAGGGAATTTAAATAACAGGGGATTACACGGGGGTACACATTTATCAACCTTATTGTGCAGCTAGTTTTTTCCTTCCTGTCTTTTTAGCTTGTGGTAACTGCCATATTTGAGTGGAAGCATGATTGTCCATTTAACTCAGTGCACAAACTGCCATATGTTTGCACAGTTGGAACAACCGTTCCAGGGTGCATACCTCTGTGGCAGATGTGAGCAAGTGGTCTCTCTGGAAGCTCGTAATAGAGATCTGGAGGAGCAAGTTGCAACATTGAGAGAGACGGACAATCTTGAGAGGGAAGTAGTGTTAGGTATTTCTGGGGGTGGAGACTGCACAAAGAAAGAGCAGGTAGTCAGATGGGTTACAGTTAGACATAGCAAGGGGGGTGGGTAGAGGAATAGGGAGGACACTCCTGTGTTTACTAACCCAAGCAGATTTGCTACATTGAGTAATGATGTTGGGGATGTTGACACAGGAATGCCTTTGCTGGAGAGGACTGTTCTCTCTAACAGACGGGAGAACAGCCCCTCTAGCACGGATGGGATCCGGGACTCAGGCAGACCTAGACAGATGTTGGTGGTAGGGGATTCTATTATTAGGAAGACAGACAGGGTAATCTGTCACCAAGATCGCCACAATCGTACAGTTTACTGTCTCCTGGGAGCTCTGGTTCGACAGGTGGCTGATCGGGTTGATTGTTGGGAGGGGCTGGGCATGACCTGGCTGTCATGGCACATGACAAACTGTGATAAAGTGAAAAGGGCACTGCTACTGAGACTTCCATGTATATATAAATGTTTCAAGTAAATAATCACTCACTGCCGACTGGCCTTTCCTTCGTGGTACAGGTTCAAGGTATCCCGTACCCTTTAATATTCCAAAAGACAAACAGGAACCACATTTCAACATAGTAGGTAAAACCAGTATAAATCTTTTATAGCAGGATATCAAAACAGACACTACACTTGCCACAACAGTCTCACTCGTTTCGCACCTGTGCTTAATCATTCCATACTTTTTAAAGTGAAGGGCAACACCTTCCCATTGCACTAGCCAATAGCATGTAGAAAGGCAACCACCATATCAAAACAAAAGGTCGATATATTTAACCCATTGATATACCGCAATAGGTCGGCGTGCACTTCAAACGTCAAAGGATGGGTCTATTAACATAGAACAAATACAATTTTAAAATAAACAGAACAATTAAAAAAATGCAAAGAGACCAAAAAGAGTAACCACCACCACTGTGTCAAACAGACAAAAACTTATCACTGTCTCATGTAGCTCAAACATAAAGAATGGTTAATGGATGACCAAATATTACATAAACCTTATGAGCAAATTCACATAAATCTCCTATGATGGTGTAAATGAGTTTATTATTAGGTTACTACCTTTACTTCACCAAAATATCACACAGCGTTAACAAGCAAAAACTATGTCATAATGCATATTTAAAAATTGAGCAACCAATGCCTAAACAAAATTTTAACCTATAATCACAGAATCCATATTTGTTAAGAGGATTCTGCAGAATCATCATATACAAGTCCTATCTTATCTTAAAGGTAAAGTTTCTAAAAACACCCAGGCTTTTGCTCACCCTATATTAAAGGCGAAGTGTCCAACAAATAAAGTAACATTAAAAAGCCTGGTCGAATCCCCATAATATTCTCAAAAACAGGGTTTCAAACAAAGCAAAACTTTTATTCATCTCATATTGAAGGCAAGGTATTAGACAAATAAAGACACATCAAAAGCCTTATTAAGTCCTTGTGGATCCAGAACACCTCTCTCTGGGATAGCAATCTATCTTCGAATGGGTGCAATCACTTTTTCTATGCCAACCACAGAGAAGTGTTCGAGACCTGAACCATGATTCAACCAAAAATGTTGAGCCACACCTCTTTTAAGATCTCCACAATTTATGTTACTGATGTACTCCCTTACACATTCCCTAAGAGATCTGCAGGTTTTCCATATGTACTGAACATTACAAACTGTACACGTGAATATACCACAAACTTAGTCGCACAATTTATATATTGTTTGATTTTATAATGTGATTTATTCGTAGCAGATCTAAAATCTTTTGTAGGGACAATCCACCTGCAGCATGAAGATCTACTATTACCACAAGGAAAACTTCCTACCATTCTCAACCAGGTATAGTCATGCTGTTTTTTTCTCCTACATGCATACTGGGAGAGACACTTGCTAAAGTAGGGGCTTTCTTAGATACAAACTTACAGCCTCTTTCCACATATGGTTGGATACTTTTTCAGCAAGCAATGTGGGAAGATGGCATTTAACAATTTTGGTAATCTTTTGAAATTCAATACTATAATTAGTGCTGAAGACCACTCAATCTTCCAATGGTTCCCTCTGCACTTGAGTATCCAACAATTCTTGTCGTGATCTAGCTCTTGCTATATTCTCGGCCCAATCAACTATCCATCCCGGGTAAAACTTTTTCCCTTAATTCAACACAAGCTCTTTCAAAGAGGGTATCAGTGGAGCAATTATGACGCAACCTCATAAAAACTGTCCCACTGGCACCCCCTTAATCGTATGTTGTGGGTGACAACTCTCTGCCTGTAACAGAGTTGGCAGCAACAGGTTTCCTATGGATATCTGTAACTATAGTTCCAGAATCACGAGGAGATCTCAAGATCCAAAAAAATTATTTTGTTAGGATCACTAGTGAAGGTGAAAACAAGATTGTTATCATTGTGATTTAAACTAGTGTACTCATTCAAGTGATAGTGGATAACCCTAAGTCCCAACTCATGGAGTATACAAGAGTACAGCGATGCTACATCACAACTTACCCAGCAATAGCTGGCATCCCATTGCATCCCCATCATATCCTGTAGTACTTGCTTAGTGTCTTTAAGATAAGAGTTGAGCCTCAAAACTAATGGCTGCAAGCAAACATCCACATACTCACCCAGCCAATTCCCATCCCTATAGGCCTACCTGCTGGATTCTCAAGTCTCTTGTGCAATTTGGGTAAATGGTGGAATATTGGGATCACAGACTGAGCTACTTTAAGCAGCTCCGCTTCCCTAACAGAGAAAAATCCCCCCCAAGGTGCCACAGTCAACGAGCAAATCCAGCAGGCATTTACATTTTAAAGTGGGATTTCCACATAACTTCTGATAGGTATCCACATCTGAAAGCTGTCGTAATTCCTCATCAACATACATAGTGGTATCCAGTACCACCACAGCCCCCCCCCCCTTGTCCGCCTCTTTGATGGTTATAAGAGCATTGTCAGACAAGGACTTTATGGCCTGCCTCTCAGAGTGGCTAAGGCTCTGCCCCACTGCCCCCCCCCCCCTTTTTTTTAGTATGGATGGACAAACTCTCCACTTTTTCCTGAAAGACATTCACCGGAGGACTTCTGGCATGCACCGGATAAAAACCACTAGTCACTCTCAGACATCTGGACGGCCTAGGAACACGTGTTAGTATCCAGATCCCGAAAGTGTCCATCATTCATGGATCCACACATTATACAATGACTGTAGATCAATGGTCACACACTGATCACGGAAGAGACCCGTCAGTCGAGTGCATTCCAGCCAAACTATGTCAACAATGGAAGGAATCTCAGGTATAACCTCCCGACTATTCTCCATAGAGACCGTATCAGTGGAAGCAACAGAAAAGTGCTTCTTGAAGACCAATTTACATACAAATGTATTAACATCCAACACTGTTTGAAAGAGATTAAAGTGTGTCACTGGGGCAAATTTAAGCCCCCTAACACACTTTTCTCATCATCAGTCAGGATATATGATGAAATATTTAATCACTGATATCTGTCCCTCAAGAGTCTCTCTCTTCTCGGTTATCTGCGGTGCTGATTGGCATTTGAATGTCCCTCTTCCTGTGAGTTTCTTCTTGGTTGTTTGTTTCTCGATGGCCTCCTTCCTGGTCTTCTCAAGTTTTTTTTAATTCTCTCCCTGAAGATCTTTCACTAGAATCACCGAAAACCGATTCCACTCTCGATAAACGATCACTATCAGTGGCTGTGGTGTCTGAAGTCATAGAAGATTCAAAATCTGTGGACTATCCACTATATATTAAAGGAAAAGTGTCCAATGAATAAAGTAACATTAAAAAGCCTTGTTGAATCCCAGTAATATTCTCAAATGACAAAGTCAGTGGAAAATGGAGGTCTGTTAAGAAGGATTTCAGGGACTTAGGCTATAAGCTTAAGCAGAGGACCTCTAAGGTAGTGTTTTCTGAAATACTATCTGTGCCACGCACTACATTAGAAAGGCAACGGGAGATTAGGGAGTTAAATGCGTGGCTAAAGACTTGGTGTAAGCAGGAGGGGTTTGGGTTTCTAGAGCACTGTGTAGCCTTTTCCCTTGGGGGCAATCTTTATAGTAGTGATGGATTGCACCTTAGCGGAAGGGGGGGGGCACAGTGCTGGGCAATAGGATGGTTAGAGGGCTGGAGGAGACTTTAAACTAGAAAGGGGGGGGCTGCAACACAGGCTGGGGAAGATAGTATAATTGAGGAAATGGAATTAGAAAAGGGGCATGGGGGTGGAGAGGGGGAATGGACTAGTTCATCTACTAGAGCATTGCCATTGTTAGAGCCTGATAAAAGACAAATACATTTGACAAATAATGAAATGTTTAGGAATGGCAAAATTATAAAATGTATGCATGCAAATGCTCGCAGTCTGGCTAATAAGATGGGGTAACTAGAAATGATTGCAACACATGAGCAGTATGATCTGATTGGAGTGTCTGAAACCTGGTTAGATGATACATATGACTTAGTCAATCTAGAGGGTTATTTCACTTTTTAAGAGGGACAGGTTTAATAAAAGGGGAGGAGGGGTATGCCTATATGTAAAGTGGTCCTTAAAACCTAGTTTAAGGGAAGATATAAATGAAGGGTCCAATGAAAAGGTAGAGGCTTTGTGGGTTGAAATATACACTGGGGGCACACATAATAAAAATATATTAGTGGGGATTTGCTATAGGCCACCTAATATTGGGGAGTTGGAGGAAGCCCAATTTTTACTGCAAATGGAAAAGGCTTTTAGGTCAGCAAAAGGTAATTATAATGGGAGATTTCATTTATCCTGAAGTTGACTGGAGTAATATGACCTCCGGCACAACAAAGGGAAATATTGTTCTAAGTATGATAAATGATAGTTTTATGTCCCAAGTAGTAGAGGAGCCAACTAGAAAAGAGGCCTTGCTTGACCCAGTGCTCTCAAACAATTCTGATATGATAAACAATGTACAAGTAAGGGAACATTTGGGCAGCAGTGACCTTAATATTGTATAACCAAAACATTCAAATTTAAAAAGTCTAATTTTACAAAGTTAAAGAAGTATTAAAGGAAATCCAGTGGGATGTACTTTTCAAAGATAAAAATGCACAAGAATCATGGAATGTATTTTAAATGCTCTTAGGCAAATATACATGTCAATATATACCATTGGGGTATAAGCACAAAAGGAGTAAAGCGAAACCAATGTGGCTTAATAATGTGGTTAGCAGGGAAATGAGAAATAAAAAGCAGGCTTTTAAAGTGTTTAAGTCAAACAGGTCAAACAGATCATTTAAAAAATGAAGAATGTAATAAAATCTGCAAGCAAGCAATTAAGCTAGCTAAAATAGAAAATGAGAGAAATATTGCAAATGAGAGCAAGAAAACCCCTAAACAATTCTACAAGTATATTAATAACAAAAAAGTTAAGGTTGATATTAGTCCTCTTAGGACTGAGACAGAATAATTGATTAGTGAGGATAAAGCTATGGCTGACACCCTAAATACATTCTTTGCTTCAATATATGCAAAGGAGGCAGCAGTGACAGGCTATGGGCAACCGGACAGAACCACAGCATTTCCTGCATTATCTACATGGCTTACTGAGGACAAGGTCCAAAAGAGACTGGAAAGGGTTATAGTGAATAAAGCACACGGACCGGACGGTATACACCCAAGGGTGCTTAAGGAACTTACTTCAGTAATAGCAAAACCATTATACTTAATATTTATTGATTCACTTTTATCAGACATAGTGCCCTGTGATTGGAGGAAAGCTGATGTAGTTCCATTGTTTAAAAAGGGAGCAAGATCCAAACCAGGAAATTATAGACATGTGAGCTTGACTTCCATAGTGGGTAAGATACTAGAAGGGTTATTAACTGACAGTAGTCAGAACTGTGTGAAGACAAACAATATTATTAGTAGGAATCAGCATGGTTTCATGAAGAACAGATCATGTCAGACTAATTTACTTGCATTTTATGAAAGAGTGAGTAGTAATTTGGACAGGGGAATTGCTGTTGATGTAGTATACTTGGATTTTGCAAAAGCCTTTGACACAGTGCCTCACAACAGGTTACTGCATAAATGAAAAGGCTTCGGTTTGGGTGGTGTTATCTGTACATGGATTGAGAACTGGTTAAATGATAGATGGCAGAGAGTTGTTGTAAATGGAACTTTTTCAAATTGGTCTAGGGTTATAAGTGGGGTGCCGCAGGGTTCAGTCCTGGGCCCAATGCTTTTTAATTTGTTTATTAATGATCTAGAAGTGGGAATTGAAAGTAGCATCTCAATCTTTGCTGATGACACTAAGCTATGTAAGGAAATACATACAGAGCTCGATGTTTTTTCCCTACAGAAGGATTTAGATAAACTAAGTGAATGGGCAGAAAAGTGGCAGATGCCATTTAATGTAGATAAATGTAAGGTTATGCATTTGGGCTGTAGAAACAAACTTGCAACATATACTATAAATGGGAAACAACTTGGGGAATCCTCATTAGAGAAAGATTTAGGAGTACTGATAGACGATCGACTTCACAGCAGTGTGCAGAGTCACTCAGCTGCTACAAGAGCAAATAGGGCACTAGCCTTCACAAAAAGAAGCAAGGGATGCCAATATTATCCTTCCTCTGTATAAATCCTTGGTTAGGCCTCATCTACAATATGGAGTACAATTTTGGGCTCCTGTTTTTAAAAAATACATTACTTAACTGGAAAAGGTGCAGACATGCAACAAAACTGGTAAAGGGATTAGAGGAAATGAGTTATAAAGAGAGACTAGCCAAACGGGATTGGTTTACATTAGAGAAGAGACGTCTAAGGGGTGATATGATTACCATTTACAATATAAAGAACTATCCAATGAATTATTTGCGCAAACAGCTGAGCTAAGAACAAGAAGTCATCCATTAAGACTAGAGGAAAGACGCTTTCGACTAAAACAAAGGCAGGGATTCTTTAAAGACTATGGTATTCTTTGCCTCGGGATGTTGTGCTTGCAAATAATGCAACTGCATTCAAAAAAGCAATGGATGCCTATTTAGCACAGAACAATATTGAAAACTAGTTGTGGGGAAAATACCCATTCCAACCAGTTTTGAAATCACAGAGATGTATGCACACTTTTGATTTGTCATGAATGAATTTCAATTTATGTACCTCACATATTCTTGTTTTGTGAATTTCATTACTATATATTAAGTAGCAGCCTCCACACCAATTGATCAATCAGTGGGGCAGATAAAGTCAAAATCTTCATTGATTTCTGATCCTGCCCTAATTATATGCAACTGCATAAAAACATACTCCAATACGCATATTGCTGCATATAATAAAATCGGAAATAATTGTTATTTGCACCGTGGGGGTTAAATAGCTGGTATCATTCAACGATGATATATAAAGACACATTAGGCTAGCAGCTCAACCTTATTACTAAACATGAAGCAGTAGCCTCCACACAAATTGGTCAATCAGTGGGGCAGATAAAGTAAAAGTCCTCATTGATTTCCAACTAGGCTTTAATCGGACGCAACTGAATAAAAATACTCAAATACGCATATTGTTGCGTACAATAAGATTGAAAATAATTGTTATTCTTACTGTGGGAGCTAAATAGTTGGTATTCAAAACACATTACGCTAGCATGTTTTACAATTGCTCAAATGAGCATGGAGAATAATTGAAGGCACTAGATTAAGTACACACACCGGATGCCTATATTATAAGGTATAACACAACAGGTATAGCACCATATATATGGCATCATTGAGTGTTTGTACATCAGTCATGAATGCACAACCTTGCAAAGGTCAATCATGAACGCACAACCTCGCAAAGGTATAATAATGCGACCAATACATTGAAGATTAAGTCGCTATTTTGCAATATCTTGATACTTTATTCATTACGCAACAGTACAAATAACCATACATGAATTTATGACCTAATAAAAGTTATGTTTTAGTAAGTGATTTAAATTCAGAGCCTTCCTATGACCCACATCTTCCTATAAAATTTATGAGGTAATATTTCATAACAAGGGGTTTAACGGAGTGCATACAATAGAGAATACTTTCTTTTCTTCTTTTGAGAGGAAAAATGGTTTGTCTGTCTCAGTTATTATATTCTCATTACAACCGAAGAGCATTCATTATTTGAGCTATAATCCCCACATAATAATTTTGGAGTTTGTGCGATTTCCAACCCATGTATTTGGGTAATTTTTGTTGGTAATATTGAAAATTATGACAGATGGCTTCAAAGCAGATAGAATATTTAGCCGGGGAACTATTTGACTACCAGTTGGAGTCAGGAAGGACTACATCCACCCCCCACACACACACACACACACTTGGGGCTAGATTGGAAATTGCTCCAGAGGGCTTTTTTGCCTTCCTCTGGATCAACAGGGGTGTTTTTGGCATGGGCTGGACTTGTTGGACGCATGTCTTCTCAGCCTCATCTACTATGTTACTATGTATAAAGGAGTATTTATATTCCACTGGTATTTAAAGAGCCATAGTGATGTAGCCACTAATCTGTATAATCCTGCAATTTTGTATGGCGGTGAATGACTGAAACCTACCATGTTCTGAATTACCTTGTGTCCATGTGTTTCTTGGATTTATACCTCGATCAATGCAGCACTTCCCCTCTCTGCTCACCAATATTTTTACTCTGTTACCTTGTATCAAGGTTCTACTCTTACTGCACATTTTTCTTTCTATTCACCCGGGGTTGCATTGTACTTGTCAAGGTTGCTTCTGCACTGCCTGTCCCAACAGGATTCTCCTTCACTCCTCCATAATAGTGGCGTTTCTTTTTTGAAGCTCTTAAATATATATCTCTGTGGATAGAATATACTGTGTGGGCATTCTCGAAATCCTCGACGATTTCTTTTTCAAGGATCAAACACAGACTAACTTACCTTCACCTTAGTTCACTCATATCTTCAATATGCTCCTACTTAATCCTACTTGCAATACACACGTGACCCTACATATATAATAGAATATAATGTTCTATATAGCCACACAAAATAAAATTATGAAAAATGCATTATAACAATCCCTTTTAAAGGTAAATCAATAGATTCGCTTAGTTATTAAATATCCCATTCCCACACTTAATAATTATCTTTTTATAATTATTATAAAAAATTTTTTTTAGGATTTTGGGATGTATCATATTATAAGTGGAACTGTGTAGTCAGGTTCTTTTGGACTGTTTGGGCTCTATTTACTGGAAAGTGGTATTAACCTATTGGTGTCCATATACCGGAGCAACACACACTCCAAATATTTTATAAGATAACCATTGACTGGCTGGGGTCACATGGAACACACACTTTGTTCTATTCCCATGGGGGTCTGATTGAGTGCTGGATATTGACATTTGTAGATCTAACTTGTGATAATCAGTCTGGGTATACCAGCGGGACTGCACTGAGTGTGCCAGCAATTGATTTATGTCACAGACATGATGTTGCCTGGCTACTCCCTCACTGGCTTCCCCAACAGACGTGAGATCCAATAGACAAGGGCCAGTCAGATTGCCTCAGTCATAGATTTTGATGGACAAGCGGGACTCCTCCCAGGTCCGCTTGCCCTGGACACCCAGACCCACACCCCAGCTGCTGAGGCTGGAGTCATCTGTGACCAGGGTCCACGCAGTAGTCACAAAGGGTCTCCCCTGTTCCTGGTTCAGCCTCCGCAACCACCACTGGAGGTCCCTCCTGGTCTCCAGCGAGAGGGAGATCAGATGTCTGGACAACATCCCACTGCAGTTCTCTCATGTGAAATTGGGAGTAGGGATCACCACCAAGGTTGGCACTACTTTGTCCAGAACTCCCATTCTGGAGGCAAAGGGGACGTGTTCTCAAACGTGAGGGAAAGGGACGTTAGTCACAGACGCACTATCAAAGATGGCCGCAATCTGATTATGCTTCGGGTTTGACTAAGGTTAGATTTCTATCGATGCCAACATTGTTTTTATGAAGATACACTTACACAATAAATACATGGGTTAAGAGTTGAATCGACAGGAAAGTTGTACTTTAACCTAGAAAATAGGATTTTAGTCTTACCTCTTAAATCCTTTTCTCTTACTCCATACAGGTTACTGGTAACTTTGGGTAGGTGATCAGCCCCTTTAATAGGCAGGAACAATTCTGAGAAGTGACTGCTGGGTGAAGCCTACCTACTCTCCTTAGCTTGCAGCTAGCCAATCCCCACCCAGTAAGATTTGCAGACTAACTATTGACGAGGTAGTAAGAGGGTAAAGGAAGACTCCTGTGAGCATGAACCCGAAAATACCCCCACGTTCTGCTACAGGAGAGTCAAGCATGATCCCATGCCACGGTGGGAGACCAATAAACTGTATGGACTAAGAGAAAAGGATTTAACAGGTAAGACTAAAATCCTATTTTCTCTGTCATCCAATACAGGTTACTGATAACTTTGGGATGTCCAACCATTAAGTTCCCCAGGGTGGGAAGAAAGACAAGGACCCGGCACAGGCCCCCAAAGTCACCAGAGCACCAATGAACCTACAGATCATGAATAACTCAACAATAACCGCAAAGTGTCAAGGGACACTTAACAGGGGCCAAACAAACCCCAGGAACTGTTACACAACACACAGGCAAGGCTGCCTCCAGGATCTTCCTCCCAAAACTGGCAACAGCCGATGCCAGCAATCCACACGATAGTGTTTAGCAAAAGTATGCACAGACGACCAAGTGGCCGCCTTACACAACTGATCAGCTGAGGCCTGATTCTTATAGGCCCAAGAAGCCCCAATAGACCTTGCAGAATGAACCGTGACCCTGAAGGGAACAGGCTTCTTCCGAAGTTCGTTAGCCTTACGAATCATGGACTTGATCCAAGAAGCAGTGGTTACCTTGGAAGCAGGCTTCCCTGCCCTAGGACCCTCAGGAATGACAAAGTTTTAGACTGCCGCAAGGACTCAGTGCGATGCACAACTTGAGACCGCGCATAACATCCAACAGATGAAGATCCTACTCTTTGTCAGAAGTAGGGTTAGGACAGAACGAAGGAACCACAATCTCCTGATTAATGTGGAACTCAGACACCACCTTCGGGATAAAATCTTGAGGTGTGAAGCACCACCTTGTCCTTGTGAAAGTGCAAAAAGTGTGGTCTGCAAGACAGGGCATGTAGCCCCGTAACTTGGCGAACAGAAACAAGCGCCAGGAGAAAGGCCATCTTCCACGTCAGCATATGAAGAGGAATAGTAGCCAAACACTCAAAAGGAGGAAGCTGAAGAACTCCCAAAACAAAGTTAAGGTCCCACTGAGGAGCAGGGGGCTTAAACACCAGACGGGTATGAGCAACCCCCTGGAAGAAAATCTTATCAGGAATGATAGCAAGATGCCTCAAAGACGACAGAGCGCAGAAGTCTGAACCGTAAGAGACCTCAGACTGAGATCCTTATCCACACCATCCTGGAGGAAGGAAAGAACTGTAGGAAGGTCAAAATCCTGAGACAGGTCTTTGTCAGCCCGCCAAGATAGAAAGGTAGCACAAACACAATGGAAGGCCTGAGAGAAAACAGGCTTACAGGCACTAAGCATAGTAGCCACCACACCAGAAGAAAAAACATTCTTCAAAACTGAGGATTCACTCTCCATGCCGTAAAAGCCAGACAGTGAATGTCTCCTTTGCAGGGGTAAACTTGTAGAAGAAGATCTGGAACGGGGGGCGGGGGGGGGGTGTCGAATAGGTTCTGCCACAGAGGTCCAGAAGCTCCGGAAACCAAGCCTGTCAAGGCTAGTACGGATCAATCAGAATGACTGGGCAGCGCTCCAGTCTCAGCACTGCCCAGCAAGGGAATGAGAAGAAAATGTACGCCAGGGGAAATGTCCACGGGATCGACAAGGCATCCACTGCCAGAGCCAGGTGATCCGCTCAGCAAGAGCAGAAAGTTGGAACTTTCCTGTTGTGCCTGGTTGCCATCAGTTCGATGCATGGAAGACCTCACTGCTGGATGATGAGGTTGAACACCTGTGGCTGTCGCTCCCACTCTCTGCTGTCCACCGTGTGCAGACTGAGGAAGTCTGCCAGAACTTTGTCTATGCCAGGAAACTGAACTGCAGAAATGGCAGGGTCATGCTCCTCTGCCCAGGACAAAACAGCCTTGACCTCTAGCCAAGCTGTGAGACTTCTTGTGCCTCCTTGCTGGTTGATGTAGGCCACTGCTGTGTCGTTGTCCGACTGTACCCTGACCGGGCAATCCTCCAGTTGCTGAGTCCAGTGTTATAGGGCATGAAATATCGCCCGAAGCTCCAAGACATTGATGGAAAGGAGAGATTCCTCCTGAGACCACCCGCCCTAAACACTCAAGTGCCCCAGCACAGCGCCGCATCCGGAGAGGCTGGAATTCGTTGTCACTGTGGTCCAGAAGGGCACCAGGAAGGGTCTGCCTTTCAGGAGATTGTTCAGGTTGAGCCACCACAAAAGGCTTAGAAACCTCTGAAGTTCCCTGGTGTGAGCCATGGTGAATGGGACTGCTTCTACGGTGGAAATGAACTTCCCCACCACGGACGACAACTTGTTGGCTGGAACTGGATCCTGAGACAGGATAGCCTGGACCTTCAGTGGTATCTGACGAGCCACTTCATCTGTGAGAAATACCATCCCTCTGAGTGTTGAAGAGGAGGCCCAGAAAGACCATCCTCTGGGAAGGAACAAGGTCTGACTTGTCCAAATTGATCCACCCGTGATGGGGGACAGCATGAATGCAGTCCTGCACCTGTTGATGATGGAGTTCTGGAGAAGAGGCCTTCAGAAGGAGGTAGCCCATATATATGGAAGTCTCCCTGATGCCGTTCCGATGTAGGACGGAGATAAATACACCCAGGACTCTTTTGAAGACTTGAGGAGCCATGGTCAGATGAAACTGGAAATTCCCTCGGTCGCAAGCAAAGTGGTAATATTGATGACTGTCTGGATGAATGGTGATGTGCAGATAGGCATCTAGAAGATCTAGAGAGGCCAGAAATTCTCCAGGGAACATGGCCGCTATAACTGTGCGCAGAGACTCCTGGCGGTATTGGGACCAGACCACAAAGGAGTTGAGATCTTTCAGATCCAAAGTGGGACGACAGCCGCCATCCTGTTGGAGTAGAATCCCAAGCCCCCCTCCCGAGGAGGAACTGATTCTAGGACCGCCTAGTCCAGAAGGGCCTGAATAGCTTCCTCAAAAAGGCAGTGCTTTTCCGTTCCCAAGGGAGAAGAAGAGAAGGTCCTGGGAGGAGGAAGGGAGGTGAAGGGAATCCTGTACCCCGTAGCTACCACCTGTAAAACCCACAGGTCCACCACAGAGGTCTGCCAAGCAGAGAGGTAGTGGTGTAAGCTGCCCCCTACCTGCGGGTATGGATCCGGGTTCGGCGAGTCATGCAGGAGGAGGTTTGGAAGCCTTGGGCTTCGTAGGACTTGGATCTCCATTGCTGCTTAGGCTTGGATGAGGAGCGTGGAGCTTGAGGGACCGTCTGGGTAGCTTGGCGAGAAAAAGCAGATTCCTTTTGACAGGCGCCTTCTTCCTCAGGACCACTGGCAGGTGAGTACTCTTCCCTCCAGTGGCCTCGCTGATGAGATCCTAGAGCTCAGGTCCAAACAGGGAGAAGCCCTGAAAAAGGCAAAGACAGGAGAGCCTTCTTGGAGGCCATGTCAGCAGACCAGATCTTGAGCCAAAGAGCACGTCTGGCCACCACAGACATGGTTGACTCCCTGGCTACCATACGCACAGCATCAAACAGGGCAGCAGAGACATAATGCTGAGCCTCAGCAATGTTAGCGAGAAGTCTCAACAGGTTAGCAGTAGGGGCCCCCTGACGGACAGTAAAAACAGCCACAGCCTTATTCACCCATGCTGCAGCAAAGGCAGGGCAGAGCCAGCCGTTGCAAAAATAGCTTTTAGAGAGGTCTCAAGCTTCTTGTCAGTCCAGTCTTTCAGAGCAGAGGCATCAGCCACCGGCAAAGTAGTGAAATTAGAAAGCCTGGAAACTGGGGCATCCACTTTGCGGGGAGGATGGACCCACTGCATAAGGGTCGTTTCAGAGAATGGGTAAAGCTTAGCGAACTTCCTAGACATGGATTGTTTCCTGTCTGGAAACTTCCACTCCTCAGACACGAACCGGTCAAGGGTGGGGTTAGGTGGAAAACAAGTATGGGGCCTAACAGGCTCCTGAAACATCAGAGGGGTCAAAAGACACCCGTACCAAGGGAATGTTCAGGGTGGTTAGCACACCCCTGATCAGGCCCTCAGCTGAGGGAATGGGGTCAGCCTCAAAGGGGTCCCCAAAAAAACTGAGATGAAGGAACAGCTGAACAGTCATCATCAGAGTCCACCAATAATTCCTCCTCAGATGAGTCAGACACATCAGGTACACCTGGTAGTTTAGATCTGATATGGGTGGGGGCCTGCCACTAGTGAAAGACCCCCTGTAAAGTGGATGGAAGGAGATGTAAGGTGGACCAGAGTTCCCTGGTAGTAGCCTTAAACTCTTGCATCCAAACTGGCTCTATTGCATGGCTGGAGGCCCCTGCAGGGGATTCAGGGGCAGCAGCGCATGCTGGGCAAACATGACCTGAGAATTCTTTAGGTAACCCTGAGTGACATGAGGAGCAATGAGGGACACAGACACCCCAGTGTCCTTAAGTCTTAGGTTTAGCCCCAAGGTCTAGCGGAGCAGACATTCTCACAGAGTCAAATGGTCAAAGTATCAAACACCCACAAAGAAGTGTGTATGATAAGTCTATTTTAGCATTTCTGGGGTGATTTTATTTATCTGGTAGGCAAAGGGTTAAACTGTTGAGGAGAGGAGAGTCCAAGCCCTGCGTAGGATACTCGATCTGCGAATACACAAAATGGCTGCTGCAACGGGAGCCAATCAGAAACGAGCGTGCAAAGCGATGGTCATGGAAATCATAGTTTCTCTAAGGGAGTACCCCAAAAGTGCCCGAAGCCCCGTAAGGCACCCAACATGCCCAGAACGTTGACCGAATGACAGAGCAAGGGCAAACCAACAAAATGAGTCATCTTTGACCTCGCTAAGTGGAGCGGTTGCAGAGACCCCTGTGTGGAGGGGAAGCATGGGACATGTGAACCTCAGCACTCAAAGGGTGCTCACCTTTTTCAGCAGATCTTGTGTCTTCAGTTTACCATTTATCAAGAAGCCTCAGTGGGCAACTCCTGGGGAAAGAACTCTCAGCCAAGATTTTCCCCCCAGGGCTTAGGTCCACAAAAGCACCTGGTAAACTGAGCTATCCACATTTGGGTGATGGGAATGGTCAGTGATGGTAATCAGTCTAATGGTGGTATCCAACAGAAAAATAATAAAAAGCTAAAACTATAGCAGAACTGTTCTCTTGCCTTGTGTCTTGACCAAGGAACAAATCTTACTGGTTGGGGATTGGCTAGCTGCAAGCTAAGGAGAAGAGGTAGGCTCCACCCAGCAGTCACTTCTCAGAACTGTTCCTGCCTACTTACAGGGGCTGATCGCCTACCCACAGTTATCAGTAACCCATATTGGACAACAGAGAAAGTTTTTCTTTTTTCTGTCCAGCTCTATCTAATAGACAGGACCAGGAACTTCATGTTTAGGATGTGATTAGGTTCTTGAAGTTCTATGTTCATCACATACAACCTTTACAGAATTCTGATTTGGTTAGGTTCTCAGAATGAAGCCTGTGTATGTTCAGGTTATGGTGCATTCTACCATATTGCCAAGTGCGTCTTGGGACTACAAGAATCAGGCATCTGCTGAGCAGTTGTGTAAGGCAGCAATAGTTTTGGCCAGAAGGTCCTGCAAGCTTTTATGTTTATGTAGGTGTCCTCCTTTATTTAATTTTGGCCAGTATCATGTTGCAGTGGACCCTGGTACAGGAGTGTTTTACAAGCTGCAAGCTGAGTGAGGTGTAGAGTACAATGTTGGGTGTTGCTGCAGTGGACATTGCTTACCACATTGCATTCTCCTGGGAAGTACTTTGAAAGAAAGTCGGGGGGGGGGGGTATGGAGTTGCTTGCTGCTGTGGGTTGTGGCTCCCACCATCACCAGCCGGCTAATGGATGTTGTGGTCCCGAGAGTCTAAAGGTACAGTAGAGAAATAGCCCTGCTGTAGGCATTATTTGTGTGATTTAAAAAGCCTCAGTTTTGGTGCCTCAGGTAATTTTGCATCTTTATAGGAGTAGTGCAGTTTTCCTATAAAAAAAAAACCCAAACACCACATTCTTCTTACATCCTATATGGAAAACAGGAACCATGAGTGTTAAGCTCCCCTCCTGAGGGCAGGGCACAAAAAAGACAGGGCCTTTGAGGCAGATACTCCCTCCTCATTCTCCAGCCAATTACCCCACCCTTCCCAGATTCAAGTGACCTCTCAAGCAAGGGATAATAGATTTGAAATCTAGATTTCAGTGCCATGGCATGCCCCATAAAGTTCCCACTGGATAGGTTAAGGAGCAAATTAAAACATGAAATGAGTGGACACTCACCCTTAAAAGACACTGCTTTATTACAACACTATACCATGGAGTAGTAAATTACTCGGGCCAAGGCGATAGCCAAGCAGCAAGCTAGTTACTCTGGTGAAGGCAATAGAGTAGCTAGGGGTCCAAGGGGATAGCAGAGTAGCAATTTACTCTGGCTAACAGCTTTTTTGCAACATTGTGTTGCTTTGTAGAGGTGCAACAAAATACTCTTGACAAAGTAACACATTGTGAGAAATAGTTGACAGTCAGAATAGTGTGTTACTCTGCTAGTCCATCTGCAAGAGTATTATATATATAATATAATAATATATATATAGTATCTGCAAGAGTTACTCGTTAGGGCTATCCCCTTGGACAAACTAACTAGCTACTCTGTTATCCCCTTGGCCAAAGTAACATGCTACTCCGCTAACCCCTTTGATGCAATACATTATAAAATGATGTAACAGATCAGCTCTATTTCTCCTTGATAAGGGTGTCTGTTGGGAGTACAAGACAATAGGACAGTGTAATAGAAGTGGAAATTCTTACACTACACTAAAATTAAAGTCTCATCAGCCTGCTGAATGCCTATTTGAAGTAAAGTTCACAGCAGTTTGGTAATGTAGTAGTGCAAACTCATTCTCTGGATAGGATTTCAATGTGTTAAAGTGAACCACTCTTGACTTTTTTTTTTCCTTCTTTTTGCATATTTGAAAATGTCATTCAGAACTAACTATGTATCATGTTAAGTCCAGCAGATGTATAGTTCAGGAAATATTGACACTTCTTCCTGGGAAAAGTGAAAGTTTCCTGGTACAGCACAGTGCTGCTTTAGCAAATGAAACATCACTGAACCATTCATTAGCATACAAAATGTCACTGAAAAGTTTAATTGGCATATGAATTGTCACTGGTAAGATAATAGGCATACCAAGTATGACTTATTAACTGTACATTTGCTGGTCTTTTAGCTAACAAAACGTAGTCAGTTTAAATGAAGTTTCCAAATATTAAAACTTGAATCAAGGTAACAGGTCCACTTTAACTTTGAGCCCTTAAATCGAAAGAGCCAATCGGCTATCTCCTTTCACTGTCAGGAGACAGTGAAACCATTCCTGTCCCACACGGAGTGCTGTCATGACTGACAGTGGTCCCTGTCAGTTTAAAAGGGCAGAGCTCATTTCATTAACATAAGATAAGCAATTTTGGTTATTAACCTTAACTTGATGGCACAGTGTGGCACTTTAAAAACCAACTATTTCTGTGCTGGGCCATTATCATCACAGAGTGCTATGAAGGAACAGACAGAACCCACATACTGAATATATTTCTAATAGCACAGCAATTTATAAGTTTGGCCTTTTCCCTTTTAATCACCAAAGAAAGTCATCACATTGATACGCTGCACCAATGACTCACTTCATTATACTGATAAGGCCAAAATACAATCATTAAAATCTATTTTATTGCTTGCAAAAATAAAAAATCATACCTGTACAGCATCCATGGTATAAATCATGTGAACAATCCAAACTAACAGAGTGGGAATAGGCAAGCTAACCTGCCTTACTGATATGCATCTGTTAGCCAGGTTAGCTTGTCTGTTAGATTGGATTGCATGTTCACACGATTTATACCACGGATTCTGTGCAAGTATGATTTGTAATGTTTGCAAACAAAAAATTGACAATTTTAAAGAGGAACTTTAATCTTCTTTAAAGGGATAGTAATACTTAAAATGTAAAAAAATATATGTTGTAGGGTTTATCCCCCTGAGTATAACAAGAGTACTCCCACTGCTGGAAGGTGTTTCATTCAAAAGTTATTAATTTTGCTACACCATCCTATGGAGATTTATGGTCCTGGGACCAGAGCTGTCCATAGGATCGTGTAGCAACAGCGCCACTGTACAATTTCAGGCCACTGTGATATTGCAGCTAAAAAATTCAACTTTGAAAATTAATAACTTTTGAATAAAACACCTTTCAGCAGTGGGAGTACTCTTGTTTTACTCAGGGGGATAAACCCTACAACATATTTTTTTTTACATTTTAAGTATTACTCTCTCTTTAAAGTCGCCCTCAAATAATTAAGCATATTGCGACTAGCTTCAAAATAGTTCTATTAGCTCTCAGAAGTACCAGATTCTGAAGTGATCCTTAATCTTTGGAGACCGGAAGCCAGGCATCAGGGCATATATCTTGTCTTAGAGACGTCTGCCTGCCTGCGCTGTCTGTCACGGTCTCCTTTAGGAGGCAAGGCACCGGAAGGGACTGATGGCGCAGGCACGCAGATGGCACTAACCTGGCCATCAGTCTCTGAAGAATAAGGATTACTTCAGAATCGGGTACTTCTGAGAGCTAATAGAACTATTATGAATCTAGTCGCCATATGCTTAATTATTGGAGGGCGACTTTATAGAAGGTGAAAGTTCCATTTAATGATTGGATTTTGGCCTCATCAGTATAATGAAGTGAGTCATTGATGCAAATGTCTCAATGTGATCACTGTCACAGATATTGCCAGGGCACGGCACAGGTCCAAGGACTGGTGTGCAAAAATCACTATTGTAGTCAATCAGCTTCATAAATGTGCAGTGTCACCCAGCTTCTGCAAGAGCCAGTTAAATTTGATTATGTATAAAATTAGAGGTATAGAGGTTTGTGATTATGTAAATATATAGCTGTATAAATAATTCAACAAAAGATCTTAACTTACACAGTAGATGTCAATATAAGCCCGGTACATATATGTACTTTTTATTTGCATTTAAAATTTGCTGTAATCTGTTACTGAACAGTCATTTCACTGTCTGCTCTAGCTATTCAGTACACATAACATACTATATTAAAGGGATTTGGAGCTAAACGGTAATAAAGACATATGATTTAAAAGAATGGTGAATCAGCACCTGTTATCAATTCTTGGAAGCAAATCAGGTAAAGGTTTCAGATGTGCAAACAATTTAATAACAAATAAATGAGCAATCAAATGTTTATTCAAACATTAATAATATTCTATGCCATTCTGCAAGAAAAAAAATTAAAAACACTTTACTCACTGGCTCAATGAAATCAATGTTGTATTACATAGTGCAAGCATTACCATGTACATTTCCACACTCAAACCCCTAACTTATATACCCCTGCTAACATCCATTAAAATAAAGTCACTTAAAATAAACTCTTTTCTCCAGTCTAAACATAACTTACTAGAAACCTATTAGCCATAGTAAATGAAAAGAGGAGCAATTCTGAGCCAGACAGTCAAACTGAAGGGGGGGGGGGGGGAGAACTATCCAATTATTTAACCCTTTGAGTGCCAGAAGGTATTTAACCCTTTGAGTGCCAGAAGGGTACCCCTCTGGCACTCAAAGGGTTAAAGTAAAACAACTTAGATGATTTTGAAATAACTTTCAAAATCACCTAAGTTATATTGTCTATTTTTTATATTTAAAGTGTTAGTAATGTCCAAAAATTTTAATAAATTCGTAGAGGGTAAAAAAAGAATCGTATTGCCACAAACCCCATCTCTCAAACCACTATGGTTTGAGAGATATTGGCAGTCAAAGTTCCCCCCTCCCTCCCCTTCTCTTGATGTCAGCTGTAAAGCTGACAGAAGGAAATTAGTGTCGGCAGACACGATGAGGCTCTTCAGCAGAGCCGAAATCCAGTTATTGCAAAAGTATTACTTCATTGGAAAGGTCTACAAAGTCTGCTTACAAACCAGGCACACTTTGTAGACCTTTACAATGAAGTAATTTGTTTGCAATAACTGGATTTCAGTTCTGCTGGGATCTCTGACTGGGATCTCCTGCTGTCAGCTAGACGCTGATATCAGGAGAAGGGGAGGGAAGGGAGAACTTTGATTGCAAATAGCTCTCACACCGGAAAGGTTTGAGAGATGGGGTTTGTGGCAATGTGATTAGTTTTTTTACCCTCTACAAGTCAATTAAACTTATTTTTGGACATTACCAACACTTTACCAATACAATCCACACTGCTTTCTCTCACACCCGCCACATACTGTACAGTTTTTTACATAAACTTACCAACCTCAAATTGTTTAGATACTGTCAAGATGGATGCTCCCACCAATGTGAGAATGTAGACAGGTGACAGTTCCATGGTCTTTTACCTTCTGAATGCTAGAGAGCTCACCAATACCTTTCTAGTGGGATTTAAGGCCCAGTTTATTCAGCTGTGCAGACAGTTTGCCCTCGCGCAGATTGTAAGTCTAACACTACAGTTATAAACCTTGAAATGTCAACACTCTGGTAAGAAAGGAAAAAAAAAAAAAAAAACGCGCTCAGCTACAAATATCCTTAACTTAAAGGGATAGTAATACTTCATTTTAACTTTATTTTATTTTGTAGGCATTAAAAAAACATGAAGAATGATATAAGTCTTATCTCTGAAACCTTTATGGTTTAAGAGATATTCACAAACAAAGTATCCCCCCCCTGTTCAACCATATCAGAAGGGAGATGCCCAGGTAGACTGCAGAGAGGGACAATCTTCAATTAAGATAATGGAAAAAGCTGATAAACTTGTCAAGGGGGGAAGGGCTTTCATTGTTTTCATACAAAGAAAATTGTCCCCTTCTGTTATCTGTACTGTCATACAACCAGACTCACATCTGAGAAGAGATGGCTTACACTAGGTAAAAGGGGCGGGGAGGGGAACTTTGCTTGTGAATATCTCATAAACCATAAAGGTTTGAGAGATAAGACTTATATCATTCTTCATGTTTTTTTAATGCCTACAAAATAAAATAAAGTTAAAACGAAGTGTTACTATCCCTTTAAAAATACAGCATACATTTATATGCATAAACTATTTCAAATGCAATTGTTTGTTTTTGTTTACCAATTATAAATACACTTGTTGGAAATGATAAATAATTTGGATAAAGAAAAGCATGGTTATGGCTTGATTAAAAACATATCTTCGAAGCCCAGACTTAAGGCATCCCATTGGTTTGCATATTCAGAAGAATGCTGTGTAACCATAGGTGGTACGTGCAAAGAAGCGATTCCGGAGCAATCCAACCACGCTACCGGAGACCAATGAAAAGTTCCATTAAGTGAAGGGGAACTTAACACAATGAGTGCTAAGGAGGTATCCAACACATTGCAAAACAATGCTTGGAGACCTCTTTAGCCTTCAAGGTGTTTAAATTTCAATGTAAAAGCAATTAGAATTTGGGGAATTTTAATTTGTTCTTCCTTAAGGTGCAGTTGGTTTGCACCTGTTTCTTTATGCATATAGCCCATGCATCTCTCATAAGTACCTTTATAAAAAAAAAAAAAAAAATAAAATAAAAAAAAATAAAATAAAAATGCATTTTGCTTTTCTAATCAATACGTCACATCAGAAATCGATGGATGCACAGTATAAATTCCACTGATTTAAAAGGAAATGCATTCCTTGACTCTGTTTAGGAAAACCTGCTCAAAGTTGCCAGAGGTTTGCCAAGCTAAAATACTGCTGTATATGGTGTACACAAGGCTATACAGCAATGAGTCTATCTCCTGTAACCTCGCCATGAACTAGTTATTGGCACTTAGTCTCTGGCTGCAGTGGCCACTGGGTTTTCCTTTGGTGTACTGACTTTGGGAATGCAGTCCGGGGGACCCTGAGGATGTCCAGCAGCCGGATGTTTAGCAGCTTGAGTCATCTTAGAGGCACCTGAACGATGTCTTCTCCGGCCTGTATCATCACTTGTTGAGGACTGGCGCCTCTGCCTCCCAGATTCTTCAGCAATTGGAGGCTGTAAAATGCAGGCCATTATTATGTTGTGGAATCAGAAATGCATAGATCTACAATACAACAGCAAGATTTTTGATGTGTTTACAAAATCTATTCAGAGTTCTACCAAAAACCTGAATAATAAATGGAACCCAAGGGCATGTTGCCTGGCACCAAGCATCCCCACATACATCTTTTCCTGCCAGTTACTTAACTTGGAGACCACCAGACACTTCTGAATCTTCACGAAGGGTCAAGTGACATCAGTGACTACTTATTATTCAATATGACCAAATAATACAGGGTATGAGCAGAAACAAGTGCCCTCCATGCTCAGACTTTGTATTACAAATAAACATGTGCAAATAGTGAGTTTCACCTTTACACATGATCAGTTGTAATACAGGATTTGAAGCATGGGTGAAGTTTGTCCCTGCTCAGACCCTGTATTTTTGGGTCATAAAGAACAGGAAGTAGGTACCATCGTCACTTGACCCCTCAAGAAACAGTTGAGGGATCAGGTGATAAAGTGTTTGGTTGGTCAAGGTTAATGTGAGCTTGCTAGTTATGCCTTTTCGTTCGATAGATTTATAATTAGGATTTACTGTCCCTTATTTCAAAATTCAAAATACTGAACAAGGATTTTAAACAAATGAAATGTTTTAATACAAATATCAGTTTATGAAAATAATTCCCTTTTAAGCACCTGGATGCCAGAAAGGTCTCTAACACATTGCTTTGCAATGTTTTGGAGACTTCTACAGCATCCAAGGGGATTATAATGAATAGAGCATGAAAGCACCAGTAACATTTTCTCACAGCCATTAGATAAACAAAAAAAAATAAAATGTTGACACAGTTTCCCCGATTGCACCATCAACAAAGTGACAACAGTGTTGCACATGGACCATCTTCCTAATATTGCTTCAATATTAACCAATCAGCATGCAGGATGAGAACAGTGTTGGTCAATGTTGACACCATGTAAACTTGTAATGTAAGCTATATGCCACTTCATACCCACTCCCTACACAATATTTCAAACTTACATCAACCCTGAAGTCTTCCAGCCTCTTAAATCTGCTTAGGTAGTTCTGTAATTTGGGGTCAATAGTCAAATTTTTTATTTTTGAATACTTAAGATAAGCCCAAAACTTCTCCAGTCCGTACAGCTGACCTAAGTGTAAAGATAATAAAAATTCAGAACAGAAAAAAATTATGTCAATTTGTTGCAAATAATTTGGAATAGATTACCAGTTTCATAATCCTTCATGGTTTCTTCTTGGAAGTCTTTGAATATTTCCTGTCTGAATTTCTTTTCCAGTCCATAGCTGTAAAACCTGAACAAGCATTCTAAGCCATACCTGAAATGGAGACAAAACAGTAAAAGGACACATTAGTGACCACAATTCCAACCAAGCAATAATTTGGGGATATTGTAATTTTGAAAACATTACATTTAAAAAAAATGCAGAATATGTTTTGGCCTGATTTTTCAGTGACTACTCAGAGTCACGAATGTAATCAATAATGCCACAAGAGTGGTTTGTATGAAATTTACATTGCTAAAATATTTTGGGACATCATGTGCAGGGCTGGTAATTTACAATAAAGTAAGTAATGAAAATGGAGTAGTAATTTTTTTCTAGTAACTTTCCCTTACCAAAATGAGACTGTATTATGGAGGTAGTATTCCAATGCATAATACTCGCATAATCTTTATTTGGACAACAGACCAATCTTAATGGAGTTTTTAATACTTTTGATAGGGCATTGCATATGGACTGTATATAAAAATTAGTTCTTTACCATGCCTCCCCTAACATATAAACACATTAATCCCTTCAGAACCAAAAGCTTGGGCTATTTCCTGTACACTGTAGGCCAGACATTTTCAGAATTGTTGCTATCCATCTGTACAGGCTTTATTTCTCCTGGGAAATTTCTACTTACATATAGAAAACTATGTATCTGTTTTTTTCAGAACAAATTGAGCTTTTTCATGGAGCCTTACATGAAATTAATTTTGAACCATGCAAGGAGCTGAGGTCATAATTAAAACAATGTAAAAAATTACTTACTTTGTTAAAGTCACATACCATATATAAAAAACATTTACCTTGGTTGTGAAAGTTTTGATTATTTAAAAAAGCCCCAAGTCCCCCCAAATACAAAATACCAACTTTGTATAGTTTTTACCTACATCCATGGTTAGTGCAGAGACCTAATTACCAGGAGAGCAAAATGGTATTTTCAACTTTATGAACTAATATGCACATACTAGAGTTTTTGTGGTAAAACTACCGTAAAAACAGCAGAATAACTAAATAAGACTATTTTTTTCAGGAAAGTATCCTACTACTTCGAATGAGGGGTCATTTGCCTTCTTACCCCAAGCCTGGTGTGCACAAATGTTTCCAGGTGGTGGTGCTAAATGGAAAAAAGGCATTTTCTTAAATTTCTGCCCCTTCAAATGTAGTGAAATCTGTGAAAATCATAGAATTTCCAACTGTATTAGTTAGCTAGTGTTCTTAGGAGAAAAATGACACCTCACTGGTATGAGTTGACATACCTTAGGGGGTGCCAGAAGTAGACCCTCTGATTTTTCTAACAATTTCTCAAACATGATTTGCCTGTACAAAATGGTTATAGCAGCTACAGAAGTATAGACAGGTAGACAAACCATACCATTTATGAAAGAGGATAACCTGCCGCATAGAATGAGGGGTCATTTGCCTTTCTACCCCTAAGTTAGTGTGCATAACTATTTCCAGAATGTGGTGCTACGGGTAAAAAAAAAAAAAAAATGTATTTATTTATTCTTTACACTTCAAAGATACTAAAATGGTTCAATACCATGGGATTTCCTAGGAGGACCTGCCAGCCTAAGAAAAATGGTACCCCATTGTTTTTTTGTTTTTTTTTTAAAGTATTGTACCAGGAAAAACACATTGAGATTGTCTCTTGTTTTCAAGTATGTCTTGGACTCAAGACCCTCAGAAGGGTGAAGGGCTAAGCTGACCATGCTGGGACTAGAACCTGCGACCTTGCGGTTTGAATAGATTTTACAACTGGTGCATTAACAGACTAAGCCATCTCATCATACTGGGTGCCAAGAGCGTGGCTATGTGTGATTCTATAGCTACCAGTTGAAACAAGTTAGGGGGTCAGCCAGTGTACATGCAGACCCGTGGGTGCCACTGGATCCGGGGAAGGGGTTGTCATTTGGCATATGTGGGTACGTCTACCAGTGGATTGAAATCCCCCCCACCCCCTTGGCACACAGTTAATTTTTTTCCCTGTTTTATTTTTGCTTTTAAATTATTACAGACCTCATTGGGGGCATTAGGACCCTCCTGATTCTCCCAATGAGGTCTGAATGAAACACATGGCAAGCAAAATAGTTGATCCTGCAAGTGCTATAGGGACGTCCAGCGCAATATGCTGAAGACCCCGTGGCACTCACAGGATCAATTATTTTGCTTGCCATGTGTTTCATCATTCAGACCTCACAGGGGTCTTCAGAGCATTGCTCTGGACGTCCCTATGGCACTCACTGGGTTATATTTTTTTTTTATAAGGCGTGAATGTGATCAGGCAAAGCTTCTTAACCCCTTAAGGACCCATGATGGTCCAGGACCGTCATGGCTTGCTTTCCCTTAAGGACCGATGACTGTCCTGAACGGTCATGGAATTCCAGGCTCCCCACGCAGCTGCATGCCATTCGGGGAGTCTGGAATGTGATTCTAAATAAAAAAAAATGGTCCTTAAGTGACTGCCGATTGCGTGTGCGGCCGGTCCTCGAGGGGTTGAAGTCACTGGCGACCATGTACCAATGACATTAAGAGGCTTCCTCCGATCCCACCCAATCCTACACGTAAGTTCAGGTAGGAGAAGGGGAAGCTATGTTTCTCCTTTGTACATATTTATTTCCCAGCTGATCTCGCTCACGCTGGGAGATCAATAACTTAGGGTGTATCAGGAGAGTTCTTGATGCCCCCCACCCAATAGATTGCCAGGCTTATTTTATTTATTTATTTTTTTTAATTTAATTTGGCCACTGCATGCCGGTTTTACCAGCTTATGCAGTGACCACATTTAATGCTTACTTTGTACAAGCTTAACACAGCAGGAACTGCTGTCTAAACTCAGATTTAATTTTACTGGCCCTTTAACCCCTAGAGTGCCAAGTGGGTGCAACTCAGCAGTTCCTGTCATTCTATGGAACTGGAAAACTGATACCAATGATTCACCTCTCCAGTAGAATGCAGCTGAATAATTATCTGAAATCTGGCAACAGTGTTGGGAAGAACTTTCAAAACAATATTTGATTTCCATTGTGGAAAGAATGCCAAGAGTGTGTTCGGCTGTTATACCTGCAAAAGGTGGCTACTAAAATTTAGATTACAATTTGTTAAGGAAAATGATTCCATGATTTCTTTAATGTCCAACTGTTTATTTGTTCTATGCTTTATTTTCAGAGTACATTAAGACATTAAACTGCTTAAATTTCATTAAAAACTGGAAAAATGTGTTTTAAAACTTTTGACCAGTAGTGTGTATATTATATATAGCTCCTTTTGTACCTGTAGTTTTCCTTTGCTTCCTCTACAGCAAGCTGTTTAAACTCCTCGTACATTTTCTTGTTAAAATGATCTCTTAGAAAGAAGGACCAGAAACGAAAAAGTGTGTTCATCTCTGGAGACTGGCCAATTCCTAGGCGTTTTCTCTCTGAAAACAAAAAGCAAGATCTTTTGGATTCAAATAGCAGTTGCTCATTGTACATAACAGTAATGTATCCAATCGCCCAGGTTACCACTGAGAGAAGATACTGGCAATGTCTAAGCTGGTTTATTATGTTAAGTACTTACTGCCAAGGAGGTTACAGAGATCTTGAACAATACAAAGAAATAAACTGGAGACCTCTCTAGCATCCAAGAGTTTAAAAACTAATCATGGTACACAATTATTGTTAATTTAAACAGGATTATTGCCCTAGGATTGGGGCTCTCCATAATCCCCAGATGTCCAACAGCCAGCTGTAATTGAAGAGATATGCAGTTTAACTGGAGAGCTACCTTGTTCCAAACCGCTGGCTACAGGGAAAGCACTTTATGATGTGTAGATGATCTAAAATAGGATTTTAACAAAACTTATCGTAAAATCCTTCTCTCTTTTGTCCATGTGGAACACAGGAACCATGGGGTTTAGCTCCCTCCTCCAGGAAGGCAGCGCACATCAAAAAGACAGTCTGAGGCAGATACTCCTTCCTACTCCTCCAGTTCAACCCTCTGCCTTAATCCAGATTTATAAGATTAAGAGCCAGGACGATATAAAAAACATGGGAAAAAAAAGATAGATTCTCTTAATCGAGGGATCTCAACAGGACTCCTCTGCCTGGGGTAGGGAACACAGGTAGGTTTCTGTTGAGGTGGGAGTCCTGGTGTTCCATAATAACTGAAGGGAAATGGATTTAACTGCACGTTCACGAAAATCCAAATTTCACTGTCGTCCAATACAGGTCACTGGTACTCTGGGAGGCGTAAGTCCCCTTTAATAGGCAGGAACAATTATGCAAATAATTTGCAAGGGGCGGAGCCTCCCCTCTTACTTAAGCCACCTTCTGGCCAGAGCCACCCATATTGATTTGTTCCTGGTGTGCTTCACACCAGGTAGAGAACATCTATGCATCTTAGTATTTTATTATTTTTTATTCAAATATGGAATACCACCATTAGGAGGGTGACCATGGCTGTGAATTGCCCTCTTTAAAGTGGCTGGTGCAGCTTCCAGGGATTTTCTGTGGACCTATACCCTGAAGAGGGGACAGCTTGTGTTAAGCAGCTCCCCTGTTGGGGAATTTACCTCTGGTTCTTTCCCTCCCTATCATGGTCACCTGAAGACAGAAGTCAGCAAGGAAGGTGAGTCACCCATTGAGTGCTGAAGGTCCACTTGTCCCCACAGTGTCCCTTTGATGGGCTTGTATTTGGGAGTTTTAATACACTCCAGCACTCATAGGGTGTTTTTATTGCATTATTACTGTTTATGCAATTTCTGTGTTATTCTCTGAGTTTTGGAGCATTGGGTATTCATTTATTTATGTTTCTCATGTGTTTCATGCTTGTTTGGGCACTTTTTAATGTTTTACTAAACTTTATTAAAAATGGTGTTCCGCGCCTTTAAGCGCGGCTTTTTCCCGCTCAGACGCAAGGGCTCCTTTACTCTCTATGGGAATTCACAGTATGGGACATATCTCTGGAACCGCTTGTCACAGCAACTTCAGAGAGGGCTCATTTTGATTCTAGGCTCCTGCTCTATCATCCGGAATGTGTTTTATTTATGTGGGGTGTTCAGGGGGGCTTCGGGCACTGTTTGGGGTACTTGTAAGGAAAAACTACATTTCCGATGAGCGCTTGGTTCGCGCTCGTTTCTGATTGGCTGTCACGACGGCCGCCATTTTGTGGTACTTTTCCTAGGCGAGTACACTACGCAGGGACCGAGCCTTCTCTCTCCTCAACAGATTAACCCTTCGCTGGCCAGATAAGTCCGTTTTTAGAACATTTCTGGGGTGAAACTTTAATCTTAACACTTTTTCTGGGTGATAGTGTTATTAGTGGGGTATATTGACGCTGTGAGCATGTCTACTTCACTGGAGCTAGGGGCTAGACCCAAGTCTAAGGAGGATGGGGGGTCCGCTACCCCCATGGCGTTTTGCTCCTCTTGCCACATTGGGCTGGATGGCGATAATGTGGGGGATCTATGCCCTAATTGTACTGGTCAAGATAGCAACCCTGGGCTTCCCAGCCACGCTATTGAGCCATCTTGGGTGAGGGAGTTTAAAGCTGCCACTAGGGATCTCAGATCCACGCTTCAACTCTTTCCCTCTCAGGTACAGGGGGCTCTCCAGGTCTGGCAGACCCCCTCTACTATCAGGACCTCCCTGCCTAAGCCACAGGGAGCTCCTGATATCACTGATTCTTCTGAAGAAGAACTTTTACAGGATTCTGATGCTGAGGAACGTACTGTTATTGAATCTAACAGGTCCATTGGGGACCCCTATGAGTGTGACCCTGAAGTTTCGGCTGAGGGTCTGATCAGAGCGGTTCTGAATACGCTCAACCTTCCTCTGACTCAGGAATCCACTTATGATCCTACTGATGTTTTTCAGAAAAAGCCATCTAAGCCTGTTTGTTTTCCAACTAACCCTACTCTTGCCCGTCTGGTCTCTGAGGCATGGAAGAATGCTGATAGATCTTCCTCTGTCTCCAAAAAGTTTGCCAAACTTTATCCTTTTCCTGAGGCGGAGCTGGCAAAATGGGTTCATCCTCCCAAAGTGGATGCTCCTGTGTCTAGACTATCCAAATCTACTGCTTTGGCTGTCTCAGATGCCTCTGCCTTGCAGGACTGGACGGATAAGAAACTAGAGCTCTCTCTTAAGTCTATTTTTGCCTCCATTGGCACAGCCATGCGCCCCACTTTTGCTGTGGCATGGGTTAATAGAGCTATTGCGGCCTGGACTGAACGACTGACTGAAGCGGTTCGCCAGGATGCGCCTGTATCTGAACAGTTGCAGCTTCTTGCTAATATCACTGAAGCTCAGAACTATGTTGCTGATGCTGCTTTTGATGCTGTGCGCATGATGGCGAGGGCCTCCACTTCTTCTGTGGTGGCTAGACGCGCTCTTTGGCTGAAAATTTGGTCTGCTGATACAGCCTCTAAGAAGGCTTTGCTTTCCTTGCCCTTTCAGGGGAATTTGCTTTTTGGGTCTGAACTCAAAGAAATGATCAGTGAGGCCACTGGCGGTAAAAGTACTCTTCTACCCTCAGTCTTTTAGAAAAAGTTTCCAGCCAAACGCAATCGGTCCTTTCGTTCCTTTCAGACTGAGACACGCTCCTCGGCCCAAACGGGTCCTCCCACTACGCGCTCCTCCTCCAAGCCCAAACAGTCCTGGAGGCCCAAAGTTGCCTCCAAGGCCAAGACCTCCAAGACTGCTTCGGCATGACTCGCCGAACCCGGGTCCGCATCAGGCTGTAGGCGGTCGTCTCCGCATCTTTCGCCGGACTTGGGAGGAGTCAGTGGCGGACCCATGGGTTCTTCAGGTGGTGTCAGAGGGATACAGGATCCCTTTCTCTTCCCTTCCTCCTTTTCGGTTCCATTTTACTCGTCCTTCTCAGGAACCCACAAAAAGGCGTCTGTTCGACGACGCTATTCAGGATCTCTTGGACAAAGAGGGCCTGGAGGCGGTTCCTCAGGGGGACACAGGTTCAGGATTTTATTCCAACCTGTTTGTGGTAGCCAAAAAGGACGGAGGAGCCCGTCCCATTTTGGATCTCAAAGATCTCAATGCCTATGTGGTGACTTCCCACTTCCGCCAGGAGTCCTTGCGCTCTGTGATTGCAGCAATGTCTCCAGGGGAGTTTCTTGCCTCCCTGGACCTTCAGGATGCTTATCTTCACATCCCTATTCATCCAGAGAGCAGGCGGTATCTCAGGATTGCCTGCCACAGGGGACACTTTCAGTTTGCAGCGCTCCCCTTTGGGCTGACTTCAGCCCCTCAGGTCTTCCAGAGGGTGTTGGGCTCCTTGATAGCGGTGCTCCATCAGGATGGGATCAGAGTGACCCCCTACATGGACGATCTCCTACTGAAGGCCTCCTCAGCGGAGCTTCTCCATCAGCAATTACAGATGTGCATGCACACCCTGAACCGTCATGGCTGGATCCTGAATCTGGACAAGTCGGACTTGATTCCATCTCAGAGGCTTCTGTTCCTGGGTCTCCTGTTCGACACTCGCCAATGCATGGTGTTTCTTCCAGAGGACGTGGCTCACCAGATAGCTGTCAGAGTGGCTGGAATTCTGGACCTGGACGTGATTCCAGTTCCGAAGTTGTCGTCCTTAGTGGGGAAGTTCATTTCCACAATCGAAGCAGTACCATTTGCCATGGCCCACTCCAGGGATCTTCAGAGATTCGTGATCCAGACGTGCAAGAATCATCCAGATCATCAACATCTGTCTGTTTCTCTTCCTCCTCATGTCGAGTCGAGTCTGCACTGGTGGTTAGATCTCTCTCATCTCCTAAAAGGGAAATCCTTTCTAGTTCCTCCTTGGACCACAGTCACTACGGATGCCAGCCTTCGGGGCTGGGGTGCAGTCTGGGGTCGCTTCAGTGCTCAGGGGAAATGGGGTCTGGAGGAATCCATGCTCTCCATCAATGTTCTGGAACTTCGAGCTGTCCGGCTGGCCCTGAGGCACTGGGAGTCTCAATTGACCGGTCTTCCAGTCAGAGTGGAGTCCGACAACGCCACGGCGGTGGCTTACATCAACAGGCAAGGCGGCACAAGAAGCGGTTCTGCCTGGTGGGAGGTCAAGGATATTTTGTCTTGGGCAGAAGATCACGTGCCTGTCATCTCTGCGGTTCATATTCCAGGCGTGGACAACGTCATGGCAGACTTCCTCAGTCGTCATACCGTCGACAGCGGAGAATGGGCTCTGCACCCAGAGGTGTTTCACATGCTCACCCAACGGTGGGGGATGCCTGTGGTGGATCTGATGGCTACCAGACACAACAGGAAGGTTCCGGTGTTTTGCTCCCGGTTGAGGGACTCCCTTGCTCTAGCAGTGGATGCCTTGTCGATCCCTTGGGACTTCTCCCTGGCTTACATCTTCCCTCCTCTTCCTCTATTGGTCAGAGTTATCCAGAAGTTGAAGAGGGAACGTTGTCCTGTCATCCTGATTGCTCCAAACTGGCCTCGCCAGTCCTGGTTTCCGGAATTGATGGCCATGTCAGTGAAGGATCCAATCCCACTTCCAGCCCGTCCGGACCTGCTTCTTCAGGGGTATCTGTGGAAAGAGGATGTTCACTCTCTCCATTTGATGGCATGGCGGTTGAATCCTCGATTCTAGCTAAGAAAGGCTTTTCTCCTTCTGTGGTATCGACGATGCTCAGTGCTCGTAAGCCTGTGTCTTCCAAGATCTATCATCGCATATGGTCAACTTTCGTGACATGGTGCTCTGACAAGAAGTTGTCTCTTGACTTCCATCTTCCCACTGTCCTGGCCTTCTTGCAGGACGGTGTGGATAAGGGGCTCAGTCTGAGTTCCCTCAAAGTTCAGACCTCTGCCTTGTCTGTGTTTTTCCAGGAACGGATTGCTGTCCTTCCTGATGTGAAAGTCTTTTTCCAGGGTGTAACTCATGTTCGACCTGCCTTTAAGAGTCCTGCTCCCCAGTGGGATCTCAATTTGGTGCTGGGAGTTCTTCAGCGACCACCGTTTGAATCCTTGGCTTCCATTCCATTACGTCTTGTGACTTGGAAGATAGCCTTCCTCTTGGCTGTGGTGTCAGTGCGCCGGGTAGCAGAGTTACAGGCCTTGTCTTGTAAACCTCCTTACCTGGTGTTCCACAAGGATAAGGCTGTGCTTCGCACTACCAAGGAATTCTTACCCAAGGTTGTGTCTGAGTTTCACATCAATCAGGAGATTGTGGTTCCCTCTTTCTGCCCTAATCCTTCATCTGACAAGGAAAGAGATCTCCATCTGTTGGATGTGGTGCGTTGCCTCAAGTTTTATGTTCATCGCACCGAGTCGATCAGGAAGTCTGACGCTCTATTCGTCATTCCTGAGGGGCCTAGGGCAGGAAGACCGGCTTCCAAAGTTACCATTGCCTCTTGGATTAAGGCTACTATTCGGGAAGCCTATAAGTTGCGGAATAAACATGTTCCCTTCCGGGTAACTGCCCATTCCACCAGATCTATTGGGGCCTCTTGGGCCTACAAGAATCAAGCTTCTGCTGATCAACTGTGCAGAGCGGCCACTTGGTCCTCTGTGCACACATTTTCAAAGCACTATCGAGTTGATGTACTGGCGTCGGCTGATGCCAGTTTTGGAAGGAAGGTCCTGGAGGCAGTCTTGCCTGTGTAGGTCTTCCGCTCTGTGATCCTTAGTGCTTCTTTACTGTTGAGCCCGGTTGGCTCTAGTTCCGTGTGCTGTGCTAGTTCAGGGATTGTTCCCTTGGTTGGTGTCCGTTGACACTTACAGTTTGGGCTATGTTATCAACTGGTCATAACAGTTCTAGTGACTTGGGCCTTGCGCCTGGTCCTTGCCTTACTTCCCGCCTCTGGATCAGCTCAATGTTTGTAAATCCCAGAGTACCAGTGACCTGTATTGGACGACAGTGAAAATAGGATTTTAGTCTTACCTGTTAAATCCTTTTCACTTAGTCCATACAGGTCACTGGTCTCCCACCCTGTCAAGGGACCAGTCTTGGCTCTCCTGTGGCATTCAGTGGGAGACCGTTCGGGCATGCTCACAGGAGTCTTTTTGCTTACCTGAGGTCAGTTCTTAGGGTCTCAAATCAATATGAGTGGCTCTGGCCAGAAGGTGGCTTAAGTAAGAGGGGAGGCTCCGCCCCTTGCAAATTATTTGCATAATTGTTCCTGCCTATTAAAGGGGACTTACGCCTCCCAGAGTACCAGTGACCTGTATGGACTAAGTGAAAAGGATTTAACAGGTAAGACTAAAATCCTATTTTTTGTCTTATGTCACATATGGAACACAGGAACCATGAGGATATAACCAAAGCATCCCAATAATTCCAGGAAGGGAAAGGAGAAAAAATGGACTCTCCCCATAGGATGCCAGTATTCTGGATCTACTAACTTCATGTGTCAAGAGACACCAAACTAACCCAAACAAGAGCTAAATCAGACTCAAACTACTGAACAAAACATGGCTATAGTGGGGGAAGATTTAAAACGACAAAAGTCCTTAGACTGAAGGACCTTCTGGTCAAATATGGCCAAAACACTAAGATCGTGTTTGGTAAACCTATGCAAGGAGGACCATCTAGCAGTCTTGTACAGCTGTTCGGCAGAGGCCTAGTTTTTGTAGGACGAGGAAGCACCCACCGATCTGGTGGATTGCACAATGACACTGAAAGGAACAGGTCTCTTCCTGATCACATATGTCTGGTGTATGGTACCATTGATTCGAGAAGCAATGGTGATGTTAGAACCTGCCTGACCCACCCCCTTGGGTCCACAGGAATGACAAAGAGGGAACCAGCCTTGCAGAAAGGTTGAATTTGATGCACATAATACTTCAAGACATCATACCAAGTCCAACAGGTGAAGTTTTCTCCTGTTTGGAGGCGGGGACAGGACAAAGAAGGCAAGATGATCTTGTGATTGATGTGAAAATCCAAAACCACCTTGGGTAAAAACTCCTGGGAGATTGCATGGCCTTGTCCAGATGAAAAGCCAGGAAAGGAGGTTTGCAAGACAGAGATGGCAACTCAGCAATGCAACCCTCTGTACAGAGATTATGACAAAGGAAATCCATTTCCTTTTAGTAAGGAAAAAACAAAACAAAAAAAAAAACAAAAAAAACACACAAAGACAGAGGTAAAAGGTTGTAAATGGAGGTCTCTGAAGTACGCTGAGAACGAAGTTGAGATCCCGTGGAGGAATGGTCTCTATGAAGGAAGGAAGGAAGGCTTGAGCCACCCCTTGAACAAAGGTTTTATCATCAGGAAGGATTGCAATATGCCTCTGAAAGAGGAAAGAGCCAAGATTTGTACCTTACTAGAACCTAGTACAGAACTTTGTGTTCCTATAGGAGCCAAATGTTATGCTCTTGGCTAATATAGGATCAATAAGTAAAAAAATCAATATAAAGTAATTTATATGCACTTACCCTGGTGTCGGGTGCTGCTGTTCGATGTTCCTACTAGAACTTAGACCAAGACCCTTGTTCACACCACCTTGTAGAAAGACTGTAGGAAGTTAAACAATCTGGGTAGACACATCCTACTCAGCACAACACTAGTGAAAGATTGACCAAATCCTATTGCATGTCTTAGAAGAGAAAGGCTTCCTAGTCTGAGCCATGTTAGAAATTACAAACTGAGAAAACTTTCCATTTCAGGATGGTGGTTTCAAAAGTCATTCCAACAAAGCTAGCCTTTCCACATCCATGTACCAGATGGGACCCTGGTGATCCTGAGAAGCAGTCTCCCCCTTATCAGGGGCATCAGAGCCCTGAAGGGTCTTCAACATTCCTCTGATACTGTCCACTCCACTGAGGGGACAGGATCAGCCTCATCGGAATACCCAAAGGATGAGGAAAAGTGCATATCTTCTTCTGAATGAAACTGCTCATCAGATGACACCCCAGTTACCTGGTTATATTCCTTAAAAACAGGATCATCCTGTCTGATGGTGGGAATGGGTCACCAAGAATGGAGGGACCCCTGAACAGAAGACGGAACCGATTCCACAGAGGACACCGAACCTAAGCTGGATGGGCATGAGGGGAGTAGTAGAAGCCACAGGACAGGATGGACATAGAGGCCCAGAATATTCCCTTGGAAGCTCAGCATGGCATGAAGAACACTGAGTTGGGGGGTTAGAGAAGCCCGTGAATTATTGGGTTTGGTTTGATCCTAAGGGTCAGACATGTCCTGAGAAGTAGACAAACTACATAAAGACACAAGTCTAATAAAAAGCCTCCAGAAAGACCCACACAGCACTTATTTGGTATGCAAAGTGCAGGAGAGGCAGCCTCTGTGTACTATAAGAAGTAAAGTAGAAGCCAAAAAGAGCACCTAAATCAATGAAAAAAGCCAGGGAAACAGAGGATCCTGGGCAATGCAATTTCGCCACTGCTGTAACAAAGCATTGAGTGGCTCTTCAACTGTACATCATAAATTATACATTAGTGGACAGTCAGGGTCCTAATTATGCAATACAGCATAATCAGAGGAGTAGAGACAACTTTGACCCAAATTACTTAAATGGGTGCAAATAAGTCTAGGCAGCAAAGATGGCCTGTTATGCCAGGACCATCATGGATTTCATGACCCATGACTGTTCTGGCATGCCGTGGGTTAACTCTCCCATCGCACCCGCACAGAGCAATGGGAGAGAGGCAGACTGGCTATTGCTAAGTGCTCCGATACCGGAGCACTTTGTTTCAGCCAGTGAACACAATCTAGCGAATCACATGTTGTAACACTAACAAATCAAATGTTGTAAAAGCAGAATGACAGGGACAGTGTTTACAAACACTGTCTCCATCACATCTCTGCCTCCCTCCTTCTCACACACATCTGAGGAGAAGAGAGGCACAGAGGAAATCTTGCTGCTGCTTGCTGATCCATTCAAGCTCCTGTTCCAGTGTTATTAAACACGCACAAAAAAAAAAAAAGTTTATTATGGTTTTTATATAGATGTTTAGAGTTAAGATAGTTTAGATAGGCAGTTGGTTTGGGTTAGGTAAGGTTCAGGGAATACATTGGATAGGGTAAGGTTTAACCCCTTAACGGTCATGGTACGTCATGGGTAAAAAGTGCCTGAACAACCCATGACATATTATGACCGTCATGGATTTCAGGGCTCCCCGCGTGGCTGCACGCCCTTCGGGGAGCCCTGATTCGGATAGTTAAAAAAATAAATAAATAAATAAATAATGCTCCGTGGTCCTTTAGTGACCTCCGCGTGCCTGCACGGCCGGTCGTTAAGGGGTTAATTTAGGACAGGTTACATAATGCAGCGGAGGAATAGTTTACAAGAGGCATATGCATTTTTGGTGTCTGACTCAGAAGCCACAGACACTGTACAGTGTCACACTTTGACATCACGCAGTTTTCACAGAGTGAGAGCTCTAGTGATGACACTGGGCCTTCTGTCAAGAAAAATCGTACCGTCCGAAGAGCTGCCTCAAGACCTGCCACAAGTACTACCACTCCATCGGATTCTAATGAATGGGCATCACCAACCAATATATGAACACAAATTCCTGAATTCACAGGCAACCCAGGAATTCAAGTGGATGTGGCAGGATTTACCCATGTTTAGTTTTATTTATTTTTGAGGGATGAAATTTTGGAGGAAATTGTGTCACAAACCAATCTGCATAGAGCTCAATATATTGCTGCCAATCCACCAGCGTTTGTTTCTAAGCAAGAAATATGGCAACACATAGACCTCTTAGAATTCAAAAATTCTGGGCCTTAAAAAGAGTACAATGGGGATAATAATAATAATAATAATAATAATAATAATAATAATAATAATAATAATAATAAAAAAAAACAAAAAACAAAAAAAAAAACACCCACACACGTATCCGATCATACTGGAGAGTAAAATCCCCATAAAAACCCCATATGTGATACCCCTATATTCTCAAAAACAATGACCAGTACTAGACTTGAAATGAATTTGCGCTTTATGCATTTTAGTGATAATACCCTCTGCCTCCCAAAATAACACCCCAGTATGACAGGCTGTACAAAATTTACTCCCTAATAATAATTTAGAGAAAGAGTTTTCCCAAGTATATATATGCCCCAAAAACACATAAGCTGAGATGAATCCCTGAATGAAGTATAAAGTTAGCTTTCAAGCAGTATATTCCCTCCAAGAGATCCAAGTTCGTTGTTAAATTTTAAAAATTGTGCAAAAGTGCCACAGGTTATACCAAGTTTTTAGAATTTATGAGGGCAAGGACAGCCAACTTGATCATCCTGGTTGCCCCGCATCTCTGGGAACAAATTGGAAAATAGTTTGGGATCTTATTTACTCCTTATTAAAAAAAGGTTATCAGTTATTTGTTGATAACCATTACACCAGCCCCCTTTTATTGAAGTGACTTTTTTGTTTTGACACCATGGTCTGTCGCACTGTTAGGTGCAGTTGCAGGGAGATGCCCAAAGCACTGGTAGACACAAAACTAAAACAGAACGTCCTTAGCTTTGTGGCAACAGGAACTGATGGCAGTTAAGTTTAAGGACAATAAAAGACATCTACATGCTTACCAACATGCATGAGGACAGAACTCTGACAGTCTCTGTTTGTGGCAGAAGGGAGTTACTGAGAAAACCAGTCTGCATCAGAGACTATAACCACCACATGGGGGAGTTTATCTGTTTGATCAGCTCATGCAGCCGTACCTCACTATGAGAAAGTGTAGGGCATGGTACAAAAAGGTTGCCATTTACATGATGCAGACTGCGGTACACAATTCTTTTTTGATTTTCAAACTGACAAACCCAACTCCAAAATGTAGTTTTTTGCAGTTTCAATTCCATCTTATTCCCCTATTTTTGTTTCAAGAGGCACTAGAAAATCATTCCACTAAGATCCTGGATAGTACACTTTATTTTTAAAATCCCCCAAACCCCCAAAAGAAAAACCTACAGAAGTGCTGCAGGGTTTGCTACAGCAAGGGAATATGGACAGACACCACCACTTACTGTCCTGATTCCCCTCCCAAAACTGGCCTCTGCATGGGTGACTGCTTCTAGCAATATCATTTAGGCACAATGCAGTTTTTCCCCCTGAAATATCCTGTTTTTTTATTTTTCAAAACACATCCCTCTTTTGATCGAACACTATCAGAATATAATGGGAAGCAATGGACCCCAAGTTTTTTCCCCATGTCTGAAAATGGAAACACACATGTTCCCAACTGGGCCCAGTAGCTACCCCAACCCTATCTATGCATATGGGGAATTGCCGTACTCAAACGATTTAGCCGAACACGATTGGGAAGCATTTAAAAGATCTGCAAATATCCTCTGACTGAAATCCACAGCAACACTAAAATAGGTGTGAAAAAATGATATTTCTCTTCCTTACTGCAGGTTTTGGGAGGGATTGGTGACAGAGTGGAAGTGAAAAAATTGTCAGAATGCAAACAGAATAATAGCTAGGGTTGCCTACGCTTCTACAACATATACTTCTGGGGGTAAAATTCATTGCAGCATTGCCAAACAGCCCCAAATGGGACGGCACCAGCTGTAAAAAAGAGGATTTTAGTCTTACCTGTTAAATCCTTTTCTCTTAGTCCATACAGGTTACTGGTAACTTTGTGTAGGCAATCAGCCCCTTTAAGTAGACAGGAACAATTCTGAGAAGTGACTGCTGGGTGGAGCCTACCTCCTCTCCTTAGCTTGCAGCTAGCCAATCCCCACCCAGTAAGATTTGAAGACTATCGACTAGGTAGTGAGAAGGTAAGGGAAGACTCCTGTGAGCATGAACCCAAAAGGACCCCCACGTTCTGCCACAGGAGAGCCAAGCATGGTCCCTTGACAGGATGGGAGACCAGTAACCTGTATGGACTAAGAGAAAAGGCTTTAACAGGTAAGACTAAAATCCCATTTTCTCTGTCATCCAATACAGGTTACTGGTATTTTTGGGATGTCCAACCATTAAGTTCCTCAGGGTGGGAAGAAAGGAAAGGACCAGGAGCAGGCCCCCAAAGTCACCAGAGCACAAATGAACCAACATATCATGAATAGCTCAACAATAACCACAAAGTGACAACGGACACTGAACAGGGGTAAAACAGACCCCAGGGACTGTTACACAGCACATTGAACTAGAGCCAACAGGGTTCAAAAGTGAAAGTACTGAGAGACTAATGAGATCCTAGACAGGCAAGGCTGCCTCCAGGATCTTCCTCCTAAAACTGACATCAGTCGATGCCAGTACATCCACACGAGTGTGTTTGGAAAAGGTATGCACAGACGGCCAAGTGGCCGCTTTGCACAACTGATCAGCAGAGGCCTGATTCTTGCAGGCCCAAGGTGCCCCAATAGACCTCACAGAATGAGCCGTGACACGAAAGGGAACAGGCTTCTTCCTAAGTTCGTATGCCTTCCGAATAGAGGACTTGATCCAAGAAGAAATGGTTACTTTGGAAGCAAGCTTCCCTGCCCTGGGACCCTCAGGAATGACAGTGTCAGACTGCCTCAATGGCTCAGTGCGATGCACATAGAACTTGAGACAACGTTCAACATCCAACAGGTGAAGATCCTTCTCCTTGCAGAATTAGGGTTAGGGCAGAAAGGAACCTCAGTCGACACACAGTGGGCAGCGAAGTCTGCCAGAACGTTGTCTACGCCAGGAATATGAACTGCGGAAATGGCAGGGACATGCTCCTCTGCCCAGGACAAAATAGCTAACCTCTAGCCAAGCTGCGAGACTTCTTGTGCCGCTTTGCTTGTTGATGTAGGCTACCGCTGTGGCTTTGTTTGACTGTATCCTGACCAGGCAATCCTCCAGCTGTCTTGTCCCGTGTCGCAGGGCATGAAAAACTGCCCAAAGCTCCAGGACATTGATGGAAAGGAGAGATTCCTCCTGGGACCACCAGCCCTGAGCATTCAAGTGCCCCAGGACTGCTGCCCATCCGGAGAGGCTGGCATCTGTTGTCACTGTTGTCCAGAATGGCACCCGGAAGGGCCTGCCTTTCAGGAGATTATTCAGGTTGAGCTCAGCTCCATGTGAAGGAGAGACAGGGACCTCTCCAGGAGATCCAGTCGGCCCCTGCATGCCAGGATTAGAAACCTCTGAAGTTTCCTGGTATGGGCCATGGCAAATGGAACAGCTTCTATGGTGTAAATGAACTTCCCCACCAGAGATGACAACTTCTTGAATGGAACTGGAGCCTGAGACAGGACAGCTTGGATCTTCAGTGCTATCTGATGAGCCACTTGGTCCGTGAGAAACACCATCCCTCTCTGGGTGTCAAAAAGGAGGCCCAGAAACAACATCATCTGTGAAGGAACAAGGTCCGACTTGTCCAGATTGATGATTCACCCATGATGGGACAGAGCATGAATGCAATCCTGCACCTGCTGATGAAGGAGTTCCGGAGAAGATGCCTTCAGAAGTAGGTCATCCATGTACGGGGTGACTTTGATGCCATCCCGATGGAGGCCGGAAATCAATGCTCCCAGGACTCTGTTGAAGACCTGAGGGGCCGTAGTCAGGCCAAAGGGGACGGCTGAAAACTGGAAATGCCCTCGGTCACAGGTAAATCAAAGAAATTGCTGACTCTCTGGATGAATGGTGACGTGGAAATAAGCATCCTGAAGATCCAGCGAGGACAGAAATTCCCCAGGGGACATGGCAGCTATCACCGTGTGCAGTGACTCCTGGCGGAATTGGGACTGGACCACAAAGGAGTTTAGATCCTTCAAATCCAAAATGGGACAGCAGCCGCCATCCTTCTTGGAAATCACAAAGACTGCAGTAGAACCCCAACCCGCATTCCTAAGGAGGAACAGGTTCCAAGACCGCCTTGTGCAGAAGGGCCTGAATGGCTCCCTTGAAAAGGCTGCACTTTTCCGCTCCCTAGAAGAGAGCGAGAAGAGGTGGTCTGAGAAGGAGGAAGGGAAGTGAAGGGGATCCTGTACCCCATAGCCCCCACCTGCACAGGTCCACCACAGAAGCCTTCCAAGCAGAGAGGTAGTGGCGTAAGCTGCCCCCTACCTGTGGGTGGGGACCCGGATTCAGCGAGTCATGCAGGAGGAGGTTTGGAAGCCTTGGGCTTAGCATAGGACTTGGACCTCCATTGCTGCTTAGGCTTGGATGAGGAGCCTGAGGCACTGCCTGGGTCGCCTGGATTGAGTCAGCCGGAAAGGATGAAAAAGCAGATTCCTTTTGACAGGCGCCTTCTTCCTCTGGACCATTGGCAGGCAAGTACTCTTCCCTCCAGTGGTTTCACTGATCAGATCCTTGAGATCAGGCCCAAACAGTGAGGTACCCTGAAAGGGCAAGGACAGGCGAGCCCTCTTGGAGGCCATGTCAGCAGACCAGATCTTGAGCCAAAGAGCCCATCTGGCTACCACAGACATAGTTGATGCCCTGGCTACCATGCGCACAGGGGCAAACAGGGCAACAGAAACATAATGCTGAGCCTTAGATGTTGGCGAGAAGCCGCAACAGACCAGTAGTAGGAGCTCCCTGACGGACAGGTCAGCCACGGCTCTATTCACCCACGCCGCAGCAAATGCGGGGAGCAGAGCAGAACCAGCTGTTGCAAAAATGGCCTTGAGAGAGGTCTCAAGGTTTTTGTCAGTCCAGTCTTTCATAGCAGATGTATCAGCCACAGGCAAGGCAGTGGACTTAAAAAGCCTGGAGACAGGGGCATCCACTTTGGGGGGGATGAACCCACTGAGCTAGGGCCACTTCAGAGAACGAATAAAGCTTAGCAAATTTCCTAGATACAGATGGTTTCTTGTCTGGAAACTTCCACTCCTCAGACACCAAGAGGTCAAGGGTGTGGTTAGGTGGAAAACAAGTATGGGGCCTAACAGGCTCTTGAACCACATCAGAGGGATCAGAAGAAACCTTTTGTACCAAGGAAATGTTTCAGGGTGCTCAACACAACCCTTATCAGGTCCTCAGCTGAGGAGACAGGATCAGACTCAAAAGGGGAACAGTCTTCATCATCAGAAGCCACCATTAATTCCTCTTCAGAGGAATCAGACATCAGGTATACCCGGCGGTTTAGGCAGGGAAGATCGGATAGGGGCGGGGGCCTGTCACAAGTGAAAGACCCCCTGCAAGGTGGATGGAAGCAGTTGTAATGTGGACCGGAGGTCCCTGGTAGTAGCCTTAAACTCTTGCAGCAAAACTGACTCTAGTGCATGGCTAGAGGCCCCTCTGCAGGGGGGTCAGGGGCAGCAGCACATGCTGGGCAAACATGACCTGAGTATTCGGCAGGTAACCCTGATTGACATGAGGAGCAATGAGGGACAAAGACACCCCAGTATCCTTAGTCTTAGGCCTAGCCCCAAGGTCTAAAGGAGTAGACATTCTCACAGAGTCAAACAAAGTATCAAAAACACCCAGAAAATAGTGTATGATAAATAAAAACACCCCAGAAATGCCAAAATACTTATCTGGTAGAAGAAGGGTTAAACTGCTGAGAAGAGAAGGAGTCCAAGCCCTGCATAGGATACTCAATCAGCGACAAAATGTCTGCCGTGGCGGGAGCCAAACAGAAGCGAGCTCGTGAAGCAAGAGCTCATGGGAATTGTAGTTTCACTGATAAAGTACTCCAACAGTGCCCAAAGCCCCCTGAGCCCCCCCAACATGCCCAGAACATTGACCAGATAACAGAGCAAGGGGAGACCAACCAAATGAGCCATCTCTGACCTCGCTACATGGAACGGTTCAGAGATATGTCCCAAACTGTAAAGCCCCATAGAAGTGAATGGAGCAATGGAGTCTATGCGTTAAACACAAAGTTAGCAAGGTGAATAACAAACTGTGAAACCACACAAAAGCCCACTAGAACAAGTCAGCAGACCCAATAAACACTGGTCCCAGTAGGGAAAGTGCCCACAACACCCCCAAAAGATGCTAACCAGCAGCAAAAGGGTTAAGTTACCACAGAAAGTTGCTCCAAACACCTCAAAGACATACAGATAAACCCAATCAGTGCATGAGTATGTAATAGGAACTCCAAATGAGACCCCTGTGTGGAGGGGAAGAATGGGACACGTGGACCTCAGCACTCAAAGGGTGCTCACCTTTTTCAGCAGGTCTTCTGTCTTCAGATTACTATATATCAAGAAGAAGCCTCAGTGGGTAACTCCTGGGTAAAGAACTTGCATTCAAGATTTTCCACCAGGGCTTAGGTCCACAAAGGCACCTGGTAAATTGAGCTATCCACATTTGGATGATGGGAATTGTCAGTGATGGTAATCGGTCTAATGGTGGTATCACATATCTAACAGAAAAATAATAAAAAAGCTAAAACTATAGCAGAACTGTTCTCTTGCCTTGTGTCTTGACCAAGGAACAAATCTTACTGGTTGGGGATTGGCTAGCTGCAAGGTAAGGAGAGGAGGTAGACTCCACCCAGCAGTCACTACTCGTTCCTGCATACTTAAGAGGGGCTGATCGCCTACCTGAAGTTACCAGTAACCTGTATTGGACGACAGAGAAATGGCATGTCTGTAAATGAAAACATATGTTACCAACTGGGCCCAGTAGCTGCCGCAAACCCTGACAAACCTATGCATATGGGGCACTGCCATACTCAGAAGGAGCGGAACACTAAATCAATGCATTTTTGTGCTGGAAATTCACAACATTGAAACCCAAGTGTGAAAAATGCTGATTTTTTTTTTTTTTTTTTTTTTTTTTTTTTTTTTTAATACTTACATCAAGTTTTACGAGGGATTGGTGGTAAAATGGATGCGTGAAAAATGTGAAAAAACATCTGAAATGAAAGCCTGCGTTGTCTACTTTTCAAAAATATACACTTTTGGGGGAAATTTTAAAGTGGAGCACTGTTAGACAGCCACAAATGAGACATGGCACCAGTGATGCAAGCTGTGAAAATTCAAAGTGTGACACTGGAAATGAGCATGTTCCAATTTGAGCCCCGTAGCTCCCCCACATCCTGAGAAACCTATGCAGATTGGGTATTGCCATACTCAGAAGAAGGAGCTGAACAATAATCAATGCGTTCTTTAAAATCTGCAGCTATCCTTTGCTTAATATCAACAGTAACATTGAAATGCAAGTGTGAAAACTGCAAAAAAAAGAAAATATTACCACAATTTTGGAACAGATGTGGAAAAATAGCTGAATAAATAACTCCAAAATTCAATTTATTTCCCATATGTTGTCTACTTTTCAGAAACATACTTTTGTGGGGCATTTTTGGGTTCTGACACCATCAACTAAGTTATGATCCTCACAAGCCAAATGTTGAAAAATTACAGATTGGAAATAATGGTGTTCATCTTGTAAAATGTACCCTGTATGTGTGAGAAAGGGATTAAATACTAGGCATATGGGGTACTCTTATATTCAGGAGAAGCATATGAATATATATAGGGGTATATTTTTCTAATTAACTATTATAATAGTGTACAAGTCCTGACAGGAAATTTGTTTTCCCCTGTTTTTTTTTCTATTTTAATCAAATTAAAAGATCAGGTATTCATATAATTGTGGTATCAAAAGAAATCCCTACTTGTGCTTAAAAAGTTATATAATTTGTGTGGGTGTACTAAAGGAATTAAAGAGAAAATATGGTTGAACAAAGACACAGTCAAAGTCAAAATTTATCCGGTCCACCTCAGATTTTCCTGGCAAATGTTTTACAAATTAAGCTGAAATGTCCCAAAACCCCTTGGTGCACTAGAGGGAGAAAATACAGGTAAAAGTTACTCTGGTGACTAGCAGCACAGCTACCAAAGCACAAAGTAGCAGTAAGAGGGTTAATTTGGGAAGAGGAAGTAATGTAGCCATCTCTGCTACTCAGACGTAAAGGGAGAGAGAATGATAAGGAAGGAACGAGTGCCTATTCACCACACAAAGTGTGAATGTGGATATAGTGGGACATAGAATAGGACCATGGCATTCAAAAAGTTACTCACCAAGCCTCTGTCTTCAGGCTCCCAGCTTCATAAAGCAGAACCTCAGAGATTCAGCCATGAGGAACAGACTTTTCATAAAGTCAACCCCCACATGGAAATGGTTCATAGAATCTCCTGTGAACTGGACAATCCAACTCCAGGGAAGCCAGTGATGGAAGCCCACCTAGTGAGGGATTATACTGCCCATATCTAAAACAAAAAAAAAAAAAAACACAAAAACTAAGACTTGCTACTGCACCTCCATTCACCTTCTCAGAGCACACAAATCTGGATTAAGGTGAGGAGACGAGCTGGAGCAGGGAGTCTCCACTCAAAGACCCTGCCCTCTTGGAGGAGGGAACTCAACCTCATAGAAATAGGTTTTCCATATAAAACGTGAATGAACACAAACTTTTTGGGTACAGATGCGAAATACCATTTTTTCGGTGGGACTGGATTTGGGGAAAAAAAAAAAAAAAAAGTGTGTCATGAATACACTGCATAGCAATGTGTGTGGATCAAAACCAGACATATACCTACCATGGTTGATCAAAGAAGAATAGTGTATTAACATACCCAATGTTATAACACATTATATTATGTATATATAAAAAATATAGTGTGTGTGTGCGCGCACGTGTATATTATATTTATATACACACACACCTGTAAAATACATACATATTTTAATCCCTGTTTTTAGCATGTTTTTAAGATTCTAAGATTTTGTGATTTATATCTTAAGCAACATATCCAGAGGTTGATCACTTTTTTTTTTTAAGCCATTATAATGTTTCAATTTATATGCGATAAACCTCCATTTGGTGAAGGATTTGTGTACAGCTAGGTTCTTCAGTTATTTTTCCAAGAAAACCTTAGAAACCTTAGATAAAAGCAACATTATTAGAACACTAGAGGGACACTGAGGGCTATTGAACCAACATGAATATAGAAAGATCACCTGCTCTTTCTTCTGTTTAAAACATATACACAGTTAGAAAGCACAGGTGATGGCATAGCAATCATATTATAGACATCCATTCTTAAATTCTCTTGAATGCAGCTTTTTAAATCCCTTAGATGCTAGGTCTCCAACACAATGTGAAGCATTCAAGAGGTTAAAAGCTCAATTTAATTTACCAGGAAATGTTATTTGTCCCCTATGATGCAGTTGGTTTACTCCAGAATAACTCCATGGGCCGTTGTGTTTTAGCAAGAGGAAGGGGGAAGAGCAGTATCTGAATTAGTTGGCAAGATGGTTCAGTTGGTTAAACTAAGGAATGCCTGGGCACAATATTCTAAGCGCCCTAAGCCACGCCTATGTTCACACCCCAACTCTCTGCATATGACCCCACCCACATTGTTTCTTGCCGCCGCCCCCACCCCCCAAACATAACAAGACAACAAATCTAATGCGTTGGAGAGGTTTCTAGCATTCAAGGTGTTAAAAGCCCATAAAGGGATATTTAAATTCACCACCACAAGGAAGGATTGTACGTCTGCTGCAGGGTCAATGGGAATGCACTGATCATATCCACAACTCAGAAGCTGGATATGACCAGCGCAGCTAAGACAACCCACAAAATGCTGCTCTTGGCAGCTGCCTACTCTATGATGGAGGGTGAAAGTGTGAAAAAGTGAATGAAAGACAAACAAATAGATTTTAAGTTTTTGGTGTCTGTTAGCAAATAGAGAAACTGCACGAGCAGGAAGTCCATAAATGGAATTCCAAATTATATCCCATATACTTTGTCTGATCCATTACATCACATCCTGATTTTTAGCTTCATACCATTTAAGCACCTTCTGCGATATTTATGGTACACTTGCTGTGTAAATCCATTTTCTTTTAAAAGTTCATGTGAAGGATGTTGAAACTTTGGCAGAGAATGAGGGGTACAGCCATAGCTTCCTACAAGTGGGGTGCCGTCTGAAGGGGAGGCATTTGAACTGCTGTAAGAAAAATAATGATTTTGTAAACAAAGAAACAAAACCGCAATTACATCACATGCTGAAATGTTACATCAAAAACAACTGGAATTTCAAGTAAATAAACACAAACAAGGTGTGGTGTGGAGTAGAGGGTTATGATTAGCATCCAGGGTTTTAATAGCTATACTGCTAAATAGGTCTCTAGAGCGTGGCTTCACATTTTGTGGAGAAGTTTCTAGACTCAAAGGGTAACCCCCCTTTTTGCCCCTCCCTTTTTCCCACATGTCATAGCCCTCTTATCTACTTGATTGACAAGCCTAGGTCTATAACAGAGATGAGCAAAATACAGAGCTATTTACCCTGGTCTTCAGATCTGACTGGTTATACACAAAGAGCCATGCTGCTGCATAGAGAAATAGAATTTCTGTCTTTTTCTGAAGGGAAAGTGTGTTGCATTTTACTACAGAACAATATTGATGCACCACTGTACCGAGTTAGAATTAATACTTTCACGGTCTCATCTGTCTGTCTCATCATACAGACAATTGCCATTTTCACTCACACCATGCATCTGTCTCCACTGCTTTCTACTGGCCAACCAAGGAGGATTGGAGCAGTAACTGAACAGCTGATAGAGAGCCATAGGTTTCCCACCCTAGTCTAGATGATGAGACACCTCAGCCCCCATAGTGTTAGCAACATTTCCAGATTAACATTTCCCTGATTATCCATCCAGAAAACAAGTTGATGTCATTATGGCTTCTATTTATAATGTGACTAGACCTCCCTTTTAACAGACCTCTTATGAAAGAGGATTTTAGTCTTACCTGTTAAATCTTTGTCCATACAGGTTACTGGTAACTTTGGATAGACGATCAGCCCCTTTAAGTAGGCAGGAACAATTCTGAGAAGTTACTGCAGGGTGGAGCCTACATCTTCTCCTTAGCTTGCAGCTAGCCAATCCCCAACCAGTAAGATTTGCAGACTAACTACTGACTAGGTAGTAAGAAGATAAAGGAAGACTCCTGTGAGCATGAACCCAAAAGGACCCCCACATTCTGCCACAGGAGAGCAAAGCATGGTCCCTTGACAGGATGGGAGACCAGTAACCTGTATGGACAAAGAGAAAAGGATTTAACAGGTAAGACTAAAATCCTCTTTTCTCTGTTGTCCAATACAGGTTACTGGTAACTTTGGGCTGTCCAACCATTAAGTTTGCCAGAGGCGGGAAATAAGGCAAGGACCAGGTGCCAGGCCCCCAAAGTCACCAGAGCATATATGAACCATCAGATCAGTGATAGCCCAACAAAAACAAATGAAGTGTCAATGGACACTGAACAGGGCTAACACCCCAGGAACTGTCACACAGCACACTGAACTAGAGCAAACAGGACTCAAAAGTGAAGGAAGCACCAAAGAATCAACGAAGATCACAGACAGGCAAGACTGCCTCCAGGATCTTCCTCCCAAAGCTGGTGTCAGCCGATGCCAGAACATCAACACGGCACTGCTTCGAAAAGGTGTGCACAGACGACCAAGTGTCAGCCTTGCAGAACTGATCAGCAGAGGCCTGATTCTTGTAAGCCAAAGAAACCCCAGTAGATCTAGAGAATGAGCCATGACCCGAAAGGGAACAGGCTTCTTCCTTAGCTCGTAAGCCTTACTAATAGTGGACTTGATCCAAGACGCAATTGTCACTTTCATACAGGTGTCCCTGCCCTGGGGCCCTCAGGAATGAAGAACAGCTTGTCAAATTGTCTAATGGACTCAGTGCGATGAACATAAAACTTGATACAATGCACCACATCTAACAAGTGGAGATCCTTCTTGTCAGAAAAAGGTTCAGGGCAGAAAGTAGCCAGAATCTCCTGATTAATGAGGAACTCAGAAACCACCATTGGGAGAAACTTCTGTGAGGTGCGAAGCACTGCCATGTCTAAGTGAAACACCAAAAAGGGTGGTTTACAAGACAGAGCATGCAACTCCACGACATGGCGAACAGACACGATTGCCAGGAGAAAGGCCAAAGTACCACGTCAGCAGACGTAGAGGAATAGTAGCCAAAGACAAAGGGTCAGTGCCCAAAACAAAGTTAAGATCCCACTGAGGAGCGGGAGTCAAATACAGGACTAATATGAACACCACCCTGGAGGAAACTCTAGACAGCAGGAAGAATAGCAATGCACCTCTGAATGAAAAACAGCGCGCCGATGCCTGAACCGTAAGGGAACTCAATTGAGGCCCTTGTCCACGCCTTCCTGTAGGAAGGCCAGGACCATAGGAAAACCAAAATCCGGAGATAGGTCCTTATCAGCACACCAACAGAGAAAGGAAGACCAGACTCGATGGTAAGTCTTAGAGGAAACAGGCTTGCGTGCACCAAGCATAGTCACCACCACACCAGAAGAAAACCTTTTCTACCACAGTGGTGAGGATTCAATGTCCAAGCCGTCAAAGCTAGAGGATAGACATCCTCCTTCCACAGGTAACCCTGTAGAAGATCCGGACAGCCGGAAAGGCTCCGCCACCAATAAATCCAGAAGCTCCGGAAATCAAGACTGGCGAGGCCAGAATGGAGCGATCAGAAAGACTGAACAGCGCTCCAGTCTCAGGCATTCCCATGTTGCACAAGGTGATAAGGGAACTATCAAATTCCGGATATCTTACAAAATCTTACTTCTCTCCTCTACTCATTCTTACATTTCCACTCTGATCTCCTGTTATACCCCATCCCGCCACTTCCAATGACAAATGATGATCTTCTCTCAGCTCCTTTTGTGTCTACAGCCCTGTCACATATCAAGCCTCTCTCTCTCATTGCTCCGTATTTATGGAATGCTCTACCATCCAACCTGCACCACTGCATCTCGCTGATAACCTTCAAATCTCACTTGAAAATGCACCTCTTGGATAAAATCTCAACATGCTAGAAGGCACTGATGTTGTACAATGAACGCTCTTATAAATTATTTACTTTACTGATGTCCTCTATCATCATCAGAAGTAGCACTGTATTCAGCACTTGATCCTTATGTACTCTGTATGTCTCCCATTACCACTTTAGATTGTAAGCTTTCAGGCAGGGACCTCCCACCCAATGTTTCACTCCACAAAGCACCTGTAACCCTGTATTGTTTAAAACCTTAAATTGTAAAAGCGCTGCGTACACTTGTGGCGCTATATAAACATATTCATTCATTCAAGATGGAAGCCAGAGGAAATAACCAAGGAATGGACAAGGCCTCCACTGCTAGAGCTAGAGGATCCCTCCCGGTTGTGCCTTGTCACCATCAGGTTGATGCATGGAAGACCCCACCTCTGAACAACAAGGAAGAACACCTCAGGATGCAGTTTATACTCAGCTGTCCACTGTGTCGACTGAGGAAACCATTGGCAGGAGGGTACTCTTACCCCCTGTGGCCTCACTAATCAGATCCTTAAGACCTGGCCCAAATAGAGAAGTGCCCTGAAAGGGCAAGGAGAGCAATGCTTTCTTAAAAGCAGAGTCAGCAGACCAGATATTGAGCCAAAGAGCTTGTCTTGCAACCACAGACATGGTGGAAACCCTTCTCACCAACAGATGTCATCAACAAGGCAGCAGAGACCTAATGCTGGGCTTCAGAATGTTGGCCAGAAGTCTCAACATGGCAGAAGCAAGAGCTCCCTGGGGAACTGCAAGCGTGAGCAGTTTACTCCAAACTGCAATGGCCCTATACCCAGGCCGCAGCAAATGCTGGCGTACGGAAGTACCAGTGATGGCAAAAATGGACTTGAGGGAGGCCCCAAGTTTCTAGTCAGGCCAGTATTTAAGAGCAGAGGCATCAACACCTAGCAAAACAGTGGACTTAAAAAGCCTAGAAAACAGGGGCATCCATCTTGGGGGGGGGGGACCCACTGAGCTTGCGCTGCATCAGAAAAGGGGGGGAAGGCTTAGCAAACTCGGAGACAGAGGGCTTTCTGTCAGGAGTCTACCACTCAGGCACTAAACTGGTCAAGAGTGGGTTAGGTGGAAAACAAGTATGGGGCTGTTAGGGCTCCAGAAGTACATCAGAGGAGTCCAAAGAAACCTCTTGAACCATGGGAATGTTTAGGGTGTTTAATACGGGCTCTGATCAGGCCTTCAGCAGAGGGATCAGGGTCAGCCTCAAAGAGTGGTCTCCAAAGAACTGAGATGAGACCATTGCAGAACATTCCTCAGCGTCAGAATCCACCAACAGTTCCTCATCAGAGGAATCTGATACGTCAGGTACTCCCTGCGGTTTCAGTAGGGAAGACCTGACAGAAGTAGGGGTCTGCCAGGAGCAGAAGACCCCCTGTAACTGGGATGGAAGAGTTGTGTATACTGGAGGTCTCTAGTAGCAGCCTAAACTGACGGTCCCTGGGGGAAACTCAGGAACAGAAGAACATGCTGGGCATAAAGGACCTGAGAATTCTCTAGGTAACCCTGATTGACAAGAGGATCAATGCGCAAAGGGGGACACAGAGACCCCAGCGTCCTTAGTCTTAGTCCTAGCCCCAAGGTCCAAAGGAACAGACATTCCCACAGTGTCAAAACATTCAAAGTGTAAGGAAATACCCAAATACAGTGTGTATGATTAAAATTTCACCCCAGAAATCGCTAAAATACACTGATCTGGCAGGCGAAGGGTTAATCTGCTAGGTCCAAGCCCTGCATAGGATACTCGTTCAAAAAAATATGTTGTAGAGTTTATCCCCCTGAGTAAAACAAGGGTACTCCCACTGCTGAAAGGTGTTTCATTCAAAAGTTATTAATTTTCAAAGTTGAATTTTTTAGGTGCAATATCACAGTGGCCTGAAATTGTACAGTGGCGCTGTTGCTACACCATCCTATGGAGATTTATGGTCAACTGACCAGAGCTATCCATAGGATCGTGTAGCAACAGCGCCACTGTACAATTTCAGGCCACTGTGATATTGCACCTAAAAAATTCAACTTTGAAAATTAATAACTTTTGAATGAAACACCTTTCAGCAGTGGGAGTACCCTTGTTTAACTCAGGGGGATAAACCCTACAACATATTTTTTTTTTTACATTTTAAGTATTACTATCCCTTTAAAATCATGGGCAATATTATATTATAATTAATTATATTATATTAATATATATATATATATATATATATATATATATATATATATATATATATATATATATATATATATATATATATATATATAAAATCCATATGGAATGACGGCACTCTCAGGGTCTTTTTCCAAAGTTCAAAATAAGTTACATTTATTTAGAATCGACGTTTCGGCTGTCACCGCAGCCTTTCTCGGTGACAGCCGAAACGTCGATTCTAAATAAATGTAACTTATTTTGAACTTTGGAAAAAGACCCTGAGAGTGCCGTCATTCCATATGGATTTTCTGTATTATTTTCTTCACCCGATGAGCACCCAGGTCACCTCGATTTATTCACAGTGAGTGCATTCCAACAACCTAAAGACTTTCTATATTATATATATATATATATATATGTTATTATATATATATATATATATATATATATTAGATTTTTATATAAATATTAGATTTTTATTATAGACCACAAGGCCCATGGGGTTGAGCTCCCCTTCTCCAGAAGGCAAAACACAAACAAAAACACACAGGTTCTTTGAGGCAGATCCCACCTCTTACTCCAAAGTGGCACAGAGGAAGTACAAAAAGCAGGAAGAAAAGAAGAAACACATTGAGCAAAGACCCAAAGAGGACTCCTCTACCTGGGTAAGGAGAGACTGTTTTTTTTCCCTCTGGGTAGGAGTCCTTTGTTCCATATGGACTAAAGAGAAAATTATTTAATGGTAAAATCACTAAAATCCTGTTTTCTCTCACATCCAATATGGAACACAGTAACCATGAGATATACCAAAGACCTCACTAAGATTCCTGGGAGGCAAAAGGGAAAACCTCTTCCCACAGAACCTCAGGTGTCGACGGACACAGAACTGACACAGCAAACAACCACACAAGAACCACCAGGGCTCAAAACTACTGAACAAGAAGTAGAGATAAGAAAGAGTCCTTAAAACAGGCACGACTGTCTTAAGGACCTTCTGTCCAAACCTAGCTTCAACTGAGGCCAGGACACGGACACAAAATTTGGTGAATGTGTGCAAGGAGGAACATGTTGTAGCCTTACACAGCAGTTCGGCAGAGGCCCGATTCTTGTGTGCCCAGAAGCCACCCACAGAGCTGGTGGAGTGCACCGTGACCCTGAATGGGACAGGTTTGTTTCTGATTACATAGGCTTGCCACAAGGTATCCTTGCTCCAAGAAGCCACAGTGTCTTTGGATGCAGCCTGACCCACTCTAGGGCCATCTGGGATGACAAAGAATCTGCCTTTCTAAAAAGGCTTTGTGCATCGAAATACATCAAACAGATCCTCTGTTTGGTGGAAGGATCAGTACAAAAACAAGGAAGGACAATTTCCTGGTTGGTGTGAAAACCTGAGACTATTTTAGTTAAGATGCCTTCGGAGGCAAGAAGTACCACCTTGTCCTGGTGAAAAACCAGAAAAGGAGGCTTACATACAAGGCTTGTAACTCAAAGTGTTTGTACAGAAACAACGGCTAAAAGAAAAGCCATTTTAAGTGGCAAAAAGCAAAAGGGAACCAGTGAAAAAGATTCAAAGGGAGGTCTGAAGAACTCCCAAAACAAAGTTAAGGTTCCACAGAGGAGTGGGATCCCTAGAGGGGAATGTAAGCCATCCCTTGAACAAAGGTTTTAACATATGGTAAAAGCAATACATTTCTAACTGAACTGAAAGAGATGAAATCTGTACCTTGATAGAGCTCAGGCAGAGACCTCTGTTCACACCATCTTGTAAGAAAGCCAAAATCATAGGAAGGGTGAAGGACTTATCAATGCACCACAGGTAAAAAAAAAAAAAATAAAAAAAAAAAAAAATGGAACAGATTCTACAATATGCATTGTAAGAAATGTGTTTCTTCACTTGGATCATGGCTGAGAGGACCTCAGCCAAGAAATCCTCTCTCAAGATGTTGGCTTCAAGAGCCATGCCTTCAAGGCCAACATTTCTGCCTGTTGGTAACAGAGAAGGCCCTGAAGGGAAGGAAAACCGGTTGAGAAGATCTGAAAACTGGGGCCAAAAGGGGACAGTTAGGATCATTAGAGCATTTTCCATCTTGATCTTCTTGATCACCCTGGGAATTAGAGGTAGTGGAGGAAACATGTATGCCAGAAGGAAGTTGCATAAAATGGAAATCAAAATATTAATATTTTGTATAGCGCTCACTATATACCTCCTTAAAAGGATCCTGCTGCTAAATATCCACTGTGACTGAGAAGTCAATAGTCACCATAAAACTGACATGTGGAAACAGGAAATTGTGGAAAAAGTGCTTGGCTCTTAATGCATAAAAAAATTAAAATATTTATTTTATATATATATATAATTATATATATATATATATATATATATATATATATATATATATATATCTATATCTCACAGATAGTAAGAATATATTTCTATTTTATTAATAAATACCTAAAAATGCAAACACTAATCGATATGATAACTTCGATATTTACAATAAAAAATAGTATACCAAGATGTTTCTATAAATCAAAAGTAATTCATAAAGTGTTCTCTTGTATAGTGCTTTTAGAGGTTAATGATGATAAATCCAGCAAGCAGGGTTTTTGCCTCATATAAGAGGATTTTAGTCTTGCCTGTTAAATCCTTTTCTATTAGTCCATATAGGTGACTGGTACTATGGGTAGGGGACCGCCCCTTTAAGTAGGCAGGAACAATTCTTTGAAAGAATTCTGGGTGGGGCCTACCTCCTCTCCTTAGCTGCAGCTAGCCCCTCCCCCTCCAGAAAGATATGCAACACGAAAGGACTCCCACATTCAGTCACAGGAGAACCAAGTCTGGTCCCTTGACAGATTGGAAGACCAGTAACCTATATGGAAAAGGATTTAATAGGCAAGACTAAAATCCTCTTTTCTCTGTCATCCAATATAGGTTACTGGTACTATGGGATGTCCAACCATTGAGTTTCCCAGAGGTGGGAAGTAAGGCAAGGACCCAAAGTCACCAAAGCCTATATGAACTATCAGATCACAGACAGCTCAACAATAACACTGAAGTGTCAATGGACACAAAACCGGTGCAGAACCACACCAGGAACATAGCACAGCACACAAAACTCGAGCCAACTGGGCTCAAAAGTGAAGGAGCACTGAAGAGATGAAAGGAGAACCTAGACAGGCAAAACTGCCTCTAGGATCCTCCTTCCCAAGCTGGCATCAGACGCCGCCAAAACACTGGCTCGGTGCACAACCAAGTGGCAGCCTTGCACAACTGATCAGCTGAGGCTTGATTCTTGTATGCCCAAGAAGCCCCAATGCATCTGGTGGAATGAGCCAAAACCCGAAAGGGAACCAGCCTTACGAATAGTAGACTTAATCCAAGATGCAATGGTCACCTTGGATGCCAGTCTCCCTGCCCTTGGACCCTCAGGAATGACGAACAAGGCGTCAGCCTGGTGAACAGACTACGTTTGGTGTACATAGAACTTGAGACATCTCACCACATCCAACAAGTGAAGATCCTCTTCCTTGTCAGAGGTCGGGTCAGGACAAAAAGAGGGCACCACAATTTCCTGATTAATGTGCAAGTCCGAGACTACCTTCGGGAGAAACTCCTGAAAGGTGCGAAGAACCGCCTTGTCTTTATTAAAAGACCAAGAAGGGAGGTTTACAAAACAGGGCATGCAACTCCGCGACACGGCGAACATACACAAATCACTAGAAGAAAGGCCATTTTCCAAGTCAGCATGCGCAAGGGAATAGTGGCCAAGGACTCAAAGGGAGGGCGTTGAAGGACGCCGAAAAATAAATTAAGATCCCACTGAGGAGTAGGGCTCTTAAAGGCAGGACGAGTATGAACAACAACCTGAAAGAAAACCCTGACATCAGGAAGAATTGCAATAAGTCTCTGAAAGAAGACAGAGGGCAGAAGTCTGAACCTTAAAGGGTTAGTAATGTCCACTAACAATGTGCCCTAGTTTGAACCAGTAAAGTTTTTAAGTAGGTATAGCGCTGTTTGTAAAGTCTGTACACCTTTACCATCCATCCACAAATCTGTTCTGAAGTCTTCCCCTCCCGCCCCTTTTCCATCAAAGTGCCTGTAAGTCTATTGGAGCTGACTTCGTGTCGGCCGACACGATGGCTCCTGTAGAGAGAGAAACTTCAATGCATGATATATGAAAGCCTGCCCGCTCAGCAGTGACTTGTCATCAGCAGGCAAGGAGCACTTTCCCCCCCTCCAATCAGGTATTTCATGGGAACGCACGTCCAGGACAGCAATATAACAAGCACACGCTTGATCTTCAGATTTTTAAAGATGGCGTCCGGGCTTCGCTTGCCAGTAAACTTTAAGAGGTAATATCTTATGAATGATTTAATGCTGAGCAAAACTATTAATAGCGATTGACTGTATTGAGCATTCACTATACTATACAGAGTTTTCAAAGTAGGACATTACTAACACTTTAAGGGAACTCAGACTGAGGCCCTTATCCACTCCATCCTGCAGAAAGGATAGGACCGTAGGAAGATCAAAGTCCTGAGAAAAATCCCTATCCGCACACCAAGAGAGAAAGTTAGACCAGACTATGGTAGGCCTTGGAGAAAACAGGCTTGCGGGCACTAGGCATAGTGGCTACCATGCCAGAAGAGAAACACTTTCAGTATTGAGGATTCAATTTCCATGTAGTAAAACCCAGAAGGTCCACTTTCCTCCTTCCACACGGACCCCTGAAGGAGATCCTGACGGCAGGGGAGCTGAAAGGGCTCCAACACAGAGATCCAGGCGCTCCGGAAACCAAGCCTGACAAGGCCAGTACGGAGCAATCATTATTACTGGAGAACCCTCCAGATGCCGTTTCCGCAACACCCTGTGTAGCATGGGAACGGGAGGAAAGATGTACGTCAGAGGGAAGTGCCATGGGATTGACATGGCATCCACTGCCAGAGGTAGAGGGTCCCTCCAGCGGGAACACAACGGAACCTTTCAATTGTGCCTTGTTGCCATCAGAACAATACAAGGAAGTCACCACTTCTGAGCAAAGAGGTTGAACACTCCTGGATTCAGTTCCCACGCCTCGCTGTCTACAGTGTCTACTTAGGAAGTCTGCCAGCACGTTATCTAAGATGGGAATATGAACTGCGGATATGACAGAAACATGTTCTTCTGCCCAGGTTAAAATATCTTTGACCTCCAACCAAGCTGCAAGACATCTTGTGCAGCCTTTCTTGTTGATGTAGGCCACGGCTGTGGCATTGTCGGACTGGACTCTGACCGGGCAGTCCTGCAGATGAGGTGTCCAATGGAGAAGGGCAGAAAATATCTCACGAAGCTACAACACATTGATGGGAAGGAGAGACTCCTCCGGAGACCACCGGCCCTGGGCATTGCTGTGACCCAGGACTATTCCCCAGCCAGAGACTGGCATCTGTAGCCACGGTAGTCCAGAAGGAGACTAGGAAGGGCTTGCCCTTCAGCAGGTTGGGAAGGTGGAGCCACCATGACAGACTCAGCTCCACATGAAGCAGAAGAGATACGGACATCTTCAGTAGATCCGGTTTCCCTCTGCACGCCTGGATCACATACCCCTGGAGTTCCCTGGCATGAGCCATGGCGTACAGAACCACTTCCATGGTAGAAATGAACTTCCCCACTAGCCAGAACAGCAGACACCTTGCGGATGATCTGGTGAGCAACCTCGTCCGTTAGAACCCTACCCGCTTGCTACACATTCTGGTTTGGAGAGAGCCCAGGTCGCACCAGGTAGTAGGAATGAGTCGACAGTGAAAGATTTCTGCCAGCTGATATTCCAGGATTACCGTGGACTCATTTACACCAAATATAGAATCTTGAGATCGTCAAAATTAGACAGACATAGACAATTTAAAACAGGAACATTGTCTTCTATTACCCTATATATTTATATGAGGCAAAAGCCCTGCTTGCTGGATTTATCCTCATTAACCTCTAAAAGCACTATACAAGAGGACACTATGAAAAACTTTTGATTATAGAAACACAAGCTTGTTATACTATTTTTTTAGTTAACATTGGAATTATATAGATAATTTATTAATAAACAATACTTAAAAATGCACTAATATATATTCTTACCATCTGTGAGCCATCTATTTATATATATTTTTATGCATTAAGATCCAAGGCTTTTTCCACAATTTCCTATTTTCACATGGAAATCCCATCCATCGCAAAGATCCAAGAATCCTGTGTCTTGGTAAAGAACACTGGATCCTTCTTGTTCTCATGGGATCAGGTCCACCGATGGACAACCCCAGCAGTGAACTCAATGTTTAAACACCTCTTGGTTGAGTTTCCAGTTCAATGGATCAAGATCCTGAAGGCTGAGAAAGTCTGCAACCAGGTTTTCCACTCTGGGATGTAGTCTGCTAAGATGGCTGAAACATGAGCTACCGCCCATTTAAGGAGTTCCCTAACTTGTGTTCAAGTCAATTTGCTTTAAGATCCTCATTAATGGCTGATGTACGAGATTGCCGTTGAACTGTCGGACTGCAATCACAGTGGGGTTCCCATCAGTACTCAGGGACCAGCGAAGGAGTGCAAGTTGAATAGCCCAAATCGACAGGCTGTTGAACAGACTCTCCTCCCCCATCCAGAGTCCCTGAGCTGTCAGAGTACCTAGATTTGCTCCCCAGTCCCTTAGACTAGCATGCACTTCAATCAGGTTCCATTCCAGTATTACAAAGGGCTGTCCCCATGACAGAGGAGATATATGTAGCAAACAATGTAGGTCCTTCCTCGTCCTATAGGACAGAGTCATGAAGTGAGATGAAATTGCTGTCAGGACGAGCTTCCGAGGACATCCAGTTGAACCTCCCTCATGTGAAACGGAGCATAAGGAACAGTTTCTATGGAGGATACCAATTATCCAAGGACAAGTAATCTCCTATTGTTACTGAGGGCCAGGCAAAAACTTGGGAAAGCTCCTGAAACAGGATCAGAATCTTGTCCTCCCTTGCAGGGTGTCAAACCTCATGGCCAAGAAATACAGAGTCTGCAAGAGAATCAGAGGAGGTTGAGGACCCATGATGGACCAGGATGCAGACACACTCATCAATGAGGAAAGAAAGTCCTCCAAAGGAGTTGATCAGAAGATCATCGAGAAATGGAGTCAGAGAAATCATATGGCTATCATGTAATGGCTGCGGCATATCAAGTCCAAGATAGGACAGCAGCCAACGTCCTTTCTGTGGACCACAAAAATATTTGAGTAAAAGCGCTAGCAGCATTCCTGGGATGGGACCAGAACCTGCTAGCTCAACAGGGACGAAATGGCATCTATAAAGATATGTACTTGCCCGGGTTCCAGAGGAACTCTTGATAAAAAGAAGAGATGAGGTTGGAAGGAATTTTAAGTCTATCGTGTACCCTTCTGAAATGAGCAGTAAGAGGATTTTAGTCTTACCTGATAAATCCTTTTCTCTTAGTCCATACAGGTCACTGGTAACTCTGGGTAGGCGATCCGCCCCTTTAAGGAGGCAGGAACAATTCTAGAATTGTATGCAGGGGGTGGAGCCTACCTTCCCTCCTTGGCTGCAGGTAGCCAACCAGCTCCAGAAAGATTTGAGATACAAACTATTGACTAGATAGTAGATGGGAAAGAAGACTCCTGTGAGCATGACCCCGAAGGACCCCCCCCCCCCCCCGTCTGCCACAGGAGAGCCAAGGATGGTCCCTTGACAGGGTAGGACTAAAATCCTCTTTTCTCTGTGATGTCTCTGATGTCCAACCATTGAGCCTCCCAGAGGCGGGAAGGCAAGGACCAGGCGCATGGCCCCCAAAGTCACCAGTGCAGATATGAACCATCGTATCAGAGATAGCCCAACAAAACAACTGGTGTCAACGGACACTGAACAGGGGTAACACCACCCCAGAAACTGTTACACAGCACACTGAGCTAGAGCCATCAGGGCTCAAAAGTGAAGGAAGCACCAAGAACCGAAGGGAATCCTAGGACAGGCAAGACTGCCTCCAGGATTTTCCTCCCAAAGCTGGCATCAGCCGATGCAAGCACATCGACACGGCAGTGCTTTGAAAAGGTTTACACAGACGACCAAGTGGCTGCCTTGCACAACTGAACAGCGGAGGTCTGATTCTTGTAAGCCGAAGAGGCCCAAATGGACCTTGTAGAACGAGCCGTGACCCTGAAAGGAACAGGCTTCTTCCTTAGCTCATAAGCCTTACGAATAGTGGACTTAATCCAAGAAGCAATAGTCCCTTTAGATGCAGGTCTTCCTGCCCTAGGACCCTCAGGAATGAGGAACAGTGCGTCCGATTTCCTGATAGACGCGGTGCATTGTCTCAAGTTTTATGTACATCACACGGAGTCTAACAAGTGGAGATCCCTCTCCTTGTCAGGTAGGGTCTGGGCAGAAAGAGGGCACCACAATCTCCTGATTGATGTGGAACTCAGAGACCACCTTTGGGAGGAACTCCTGAGAGGTGCGAAGCACCGCCCTGTCCTTGTGAAACACCAAATAGGGTGGCTTACAGGACATAGCATGCAACTCAGCGACACGGCGGACACAATTGCCAGGACGAAGACCATTTTCCACGTCAAGAGGCGTAGAGGAATAGTAGCCAAAAACTCAAATGGGAAACGCTGAAGAACACGCAAAACCAAGTTAAGATCCCACTGAGAAGCAGAAATCTTAAAGGCAGGCTAAGCATGAGCAATGCCCTGGAAGAAAACCTTGACATCAGGAAGGATGGCAATGCGCCTCTGAAAGAAAACAGAGCGCAGATGTCTGAACCTTAAGAGAACTCAAACTGAGGCCCTTATCCATACAGTCCTGCAAGGTGGCCAGGACCGTAGGCAGATCGAAATCCTGAGACAGGTCCTTGTCAGCACACCAAGATAGAAATGTCGACCAGAAACAATGGTAGATCTTGGAAGAAACAGGATTTCGGGCACTGAGCACAGTAGCCACCACACCAGAAGAGAACCCTTCTTCAATATTGAGGATTCAATTTCTGAGCTGTCAAAGCTAGCCGATGAACATCCTCCTTCCACAGGTAACCCTGTAGAAGAGGGTCTGGACGGTATGGGAGCCGGAATGGCTCCGCCACTGACAAATCCAGAAGCTCCAGAAACCAAGACTGATGAGGTCAGTATGGAGCAATCAGAATGACTGGACAATGCTCCAGTCGTAATTTCCGTAACACCCTGTGCAACATTGGGACGGGAGGAAATATGTAGGCCAGAGGGAATAACCAAAGAATGCACATCACATCTACTGCCAGAGCTAGGTGGTCTCTCCACTGAGAGCAGAACCTAGGTACTTTCCTGCTGTGTCTTGTTGCCATAAGTTCGATGTAAGGAGGACCCCATTTCTGAACAATGAGGTTGAACACCTCTAGGTGTATGTCCCACTTTCTGCTGTCCACTGTGTGTTGACTGGGGTAGTCCGCCATGACGGTGTCTACGCCAGGAATGTGCACTGCGGATATAGCAGGAACGTGTTCTTCTGTCCAGGGTAAAATAGCCTTTACTTCTAACCAAGCAGCGAGACTTCTTGTTCCGCCTTACTTGTTGATGTAAGCCACAGCATTGGCGTTGTTGGACTCTACACGGACTGGACAGTCCTCCAACCGAGATGTCCAATGTCGAACGCCATGAAATATCGCCCGAAGCTCCAATATGTTAATCGGAAGGAGGGGGGACTCCTGAGACCACTGACCCTGAGCGCTCAAGCGACCCAGGACCACTCCCCAACTGGAGAGAATGGCACCCATCACCTTGGTCCAGAAGGGTACCAGGAATAACTTGCCCTTCAGCACGTTGGAAAGGTCGAGCCACCATGACAAGCTCAGCTCCACATGAAGAGGAAGGGAAACAAATTACTTCCGAAGATCCTGTTGACCCTTGCACACCTGGATCATGAACCTCTGGCACTCCCTGGTGTGCGCCATGGCAAATGGAACCGCTTCTATGGTGGAGATGAATTTTCCCACTAGAGAGGATAGCTTCTGTACTGGAACTGGATCCTGAGCCAGAACCGCAGAAACCCTGTGGGCGATCTGGTGAGCCACTTCGTCCCTGAGGAACACCATGCTCTTCTGAGTGTCAAAGAGAAGGCCCAGGAAGATCAGACGCTGAGATGGGATAAGATCTGACTTGTCCAAGTTGATTATCCACCCGTGATGGGTGAGAGCATGAATGCATTGCTGAACCTGCTGATGGAGAAGTTCCGCAGAGGGGGCTTTCAAAAGCAAGTCGTCCACATATGGAGTAACTCTGATGCCGTTCCGTTGAAGTACAGATATCAAGGCTCCCAGGACACTCTAAGACCTGAAGAGCTGTCAGACCAAATGGAAGAGCTGAGAACTGGAAATGTCCCCTGTCGCAGGCAAACCAGAGGTACTGCCAACAATCTGGGTAAATGGCAATGTGTAAGTACGCATCCTGTAGATCCAGAAAAGCAAGGAATTAGCCCCAGGGACATGGCAGCAATCACCGTCCGTAGAGACTCCTGGTGATATAATGAGTCCGGGTCACAAAGGAATTGAGATCCTTCAAGTCCAAAATGGGACAACAACTGTCATCCTTCTTGGAGACCACAAAGAGGTTTGAGTAAAAACCCATACCCTTGTCCTGAACTGGCACTGGCTCTAGAACATCCTTCTCCAGAAGAGCCTGAACAGCGCTGTCTAACAAGACTTTCTCTGCACCGTGAGGCGTGTGAGAAGGGCGAAAACGAAAGGGAGGAAGAGCAATGAAAGGGATCTTGTACCCTTCCGTCACCACCTGTAAAATCCATGGGGCCACCACTGAACTCTCCCAAATGCTGTGATAGTGTTGCAGATGACCTCCCACAGCAGAGTGCGGACCCGGGTTCGTTGAGTCATGCTGAAGAAGGCTTGGAAGCCTTGGGTCTAGAGGAGACCTTGGGCTTCCATTGTTGTTTGGGCTTGGAGGAGGTGCATGGAGCTGAGGGAGCCTTCTGGTTTGCCGGACGTGTCTCATTCTGTACTTTTAGCCCCTGTGGCCTCACTCATCAGATCCTTAAGATCTGGCCCAAACAAGGAGGTACCCTGAAAGGGTAGGGAGAGTAATGCTTTCTTAGAAGCAGTGTCGGAAGACCAGATCTTGAGCCAAAGAGCTCGTCTGGACACCACAGTCATGGTTGAAACCCTAACCAACAATCGGATGGCATCAAATAAGGCAGCAAAAACAGTGCTGTGCCTCCAATATGTTGGCAAGAAGGCACAACTTATTCGAGGTAGGCACATCCTGACGGACAGCCCGGGTGAGCTGTTCAGTCCAGACAGCAATGGCCCGGTTCACCCATGCTGCTGTGAACGCTGGACGCATGGCAGAACTAGCAGTGGCAAAACTGGACTTGAGTGAGACCTCAAGTTTGTCAGTCCAGTCCTTCAGAACAGAGGCATCAGAGACTGGTAAGTAAGTAGACTTAGATAGCCTGGTAACAGGAGCATCCACTTTAGGAGGATAAACCCACTGATTAAGCGCAGCTTCAGAAAAAAGAAAGCTTGGCAATTTTCTTGGACACAGAGGGTTTCTTGTCTGGGGATTTACACTCTTCAGACACAAGGTGGTCAAGAGTGGGGTTAGGTGGAAAGTAAGTAAGGGGCTTTTTAGGCTCCTGGAACACATCAGAGGGATCAGAAGGAACCTCCTGAACTAAGGGAATGTTAAGAGTAGTGAAGACAGCCCTGATCAGGCCCTCAGCAGAGGGTTCAGGATCAGCTTCAAAAGGGTCACCAAAAAACTGAGAAGAGCCCAACACAGAACATTCCTCAACATCTGAATCCACCAGCAGTTCCTCCTCAGAGGAATCTGACACGTCAGGTACTCCCTGAGGTTTGGGCAGGGAAGACTTGACTGAGGAGGGGGCCTGCCAAGACTGAAAGGCCCCCTGTAACTGGGATGGAAAGAGCTGCAATGTGTAGCAGCCTTAAACTCTTGCACCCAAGCTGGCTCTAATGCATGCCTGGAATGCTGTCAGGGACATCAGAACCTGCTGGGCATGCACTCATGGGAAATGTAGTTTTCCCAGAAAGTTACCCCAAACAGTGCCCGAAGCCCCCTGAGCACCCCAACACACTAGAAACATGAACCGGATGATAGAGCAAGAGCAGACAAGTAAAATGAGCCGTCGCTAGGTTAAACGGTTGCAGAGATATGTCCCAAACAGTACAGTCCCATAGAAGTGAATGGAGCAATGGCGTCTATGCGGTAAAGGACGCTGAACTCAAATTTTACAAAATTAAGAGTGTAATACTAAAATGTCTAAAATAGCATTAGAACATGTGAGTACACCCAAAAACCACTAATCCAGTAGGAAAAGTGTTAGAAACCCCCCAAAAAGTGCCAATCCAGCATCTAAAGGGTTACGTACCACAAACCTGCTCCAAAACACCCAACAGACATACAGATAGACCCAATGAGTGCAGGAGTGTGCAACAGGAACTCCAATGAAGACACCCCTGTGTGGAGGGGCACTGTTGGACAAGTGGACCTGCAGCACTCAAAGGGTTGCTCACCTTTCCTGCAGATCTTCTGTCTTCAGATTACCATGTAGTAAGAAGTAACCTCAGTGGGTAACTCCTGAGGAAAGAACTTGTAGCAAAGATTTTCCCCCCTCAGGGCTTAAGGACCACAAAAAGCACCTGGATACTGAGCTAGTCACATCTAAGGGCATTGTCAGTTATGGTAAGCCGCCTAATGGTGGTATTCCATATCTAACAGAAAAATAAAAAATTAGCTAAAACTATAGCAGAACTGTTCTCTTGTCTGTGTGTTATCTTTATCAAGGAACATACCTTTCTGGAGCTGGTTGGCAGACTGCCCCCAAGGAGGGAAGGTAGGCTCCACCCCCTGCATATAATTCTAAAATTGTTCCTGCCTACTTAAAGGGTGGATCGCCTACCCAGAGTTACCAGTAACCTGTTTTGGATGACAGAAAAAACAAACATTCTGTAAAAGAATATGCACAAGCATCTTGAAAAACATGCAAGTATGGACCAGGCGGCAGCAAGTCAACTGGAAGATGGCTTGTCAGCCTTAATCTTCTGAGCAAACTTCTTGATATGATAAGCCTGTTTGGGGCGGGCCTGGGATGCCTGGACGAGTTGAAACCTTTGCTCCCAGAACTGGCAGGGGGGTGAAAACCATACATCTTTCTGGTCAGGTCAGGCCCAAAGAGTTTCTTACCCACAAGAGAGCGAAACTAGGGATCTCTTGGTCTACTGACCAACTTTTGAGCCACAAGTTATACGATGAGCGGCAATAGATAATGGCAAGGACTTACCAGAAAGCCTGGTGCCATCAAACTCTGCTTCAAAGAGACATGCGTTGGCTTTCAAGATAATAGCAAGCATAACCAAAAGTGCCTCATTAGGATCACCACCACAAATTACATCAGTTGTTCCCCACAAAGGACTCTATTGACCCAAGCTGAAGCATAGCTGCCCCATGACCTCAAAATTCACCTATAATAAAGAGTCAAGGTATTGGTCAGCATCCTCTTTGTAGCCTGTAGTATCTGCCAATGGAATGGATGTATTTCTCCAAACAACAAATAGGGGGATCAATCACCAGAGTGGAATCCAATTGCTTAAGGGCCTCGGCATTAAAAAAGGTATAATTTGGAAATGCGTCTAGTAAAGAAGAGACTCTTATCTGGCATCTTCCATTACCCCAACAGAACTTTTTTTATTTAAAATGCATTTTGGAGGAAAGATTAGGGAGTCTTTCTGCATCTCTGGAAAATGTTCTGTGAGGCGGACCAAATAGCAGAGGTCTCAGAGACCTGTCTCCATATCTTCCTTCTTGGTGTCTATCTCCTAATCAGATGAGTCCCCAGCTAGCCGAGAGTCACCTGAAAACAGGATCAGTGTGTATAACAGAGGGAATAGAGGGGTTGCCATGAGTGGAGAACCCCTTGAATCTATGAGGGAATGGATGAAACAGAAGACAGTTTTAACTCAAGCTGACTCTTGATCAGTGCTTGACAGCCTCAGAGGTGAAGGAATCACAATGCAGGAGGGACAAAGGGTGCAAGAATATTCCCTTGAAAGCCCAGCATGGCAGGAGAAACAATGAGCTAAAGGGGATAAGGAAGACCCAGAGTCTTTTGTTTTGGATTTCTGTATGTGTTCCTTGGGATCAGACATGTCCAGAGAACATCTTGTACTAGGACAAAGTAGTAATAAAATTAGAATAAACCCCAGAAAGGACCCCACAGGTACTTGGAAAGGAGACTGGGAACTGGGGGATGCTCTGAACTGTAATTTTCTATGCATTGCCCATAATTAGCAAACAGTGGCTCCCCACCTACAAAACTCCGCAAGTAATTTGGCCATAAAATATGCAGACCATGCGATAGAGCATGGTCAGTGGTGAAGAAAAAACCCTATGCCCCCTGTGCCCCTGTAAACGTGAAAGAGTCTAAAATTTAAGACATATGGCATACTTACATATTCAGTAGTATTAGTATATTTGGGGGTATTTTTTTTCCAGAAGCATTGTTTACACATCATAACATGAAAACCTATACAAAATGTATTTTTTTTTTTTTATTTTTTTTTTTTTTTTTAAATGTGTTAGCCATATAAATGTGCAAACGAAAGCCCTACTTATGCTTTAAAAAAAAGTTTATAATTAGTGTGGGTGCACTAAATTAATTACATGGAAAATGTGGTTGAACAATGACATACTAAAAAGGCCAACATTGCTCTTATCCTCTAGTGTAAAAATAGCCCTCGTCACTAAGGGATTACCTGACTATCTTTTATTTTGCAACACAAACAGTTAATAAAAACCAAAGAAACAGAGGGTACCTAATACGCTCCAGCTCGTGGATGTACTGTCAAAGCTTCTTGTTAGCTTCATAAGACTGTTTACTCAGTTAGTGGATTAGGAAGGCAATAGGAAAAATTAAAAGGAACACAGTTTGTTTTGGTAGATGAACATGAAAGTACCTCCCGCTAGCAGGATGGTGTTAACGGGGAAAACAACAACATTTGTGTGATTATGCTCTTCCGTGTAGGTCAATATACTCAACTTGTTAGCGACCTTTTTTCTGTTTATACGTTCAAATAGTAAATAAAACTCTCTGAACAGGACAATTTATACATGTGTTAAACAAGTTTAGGATAATATTTTAAGAATGTAACTTATGAAACATTTTTATAAGCATGTGCGATTTTAAATTATAACAACCTATTTCATTTTTAAGTGTTAGTGTTCCTTTAAGAGCCATATATACCTTTGACAACATTCCCTGTAAATGGTTATACTTTAACACAGCAGACAGGAATAAAACTGAAATCACACCTGACAGATGATGTCCTAGGCCGATGTTCCTTGGAATCCATCACCCAACCCACATGATACGCCAGAGGTGGATTAGAGCTGTGTCTGGTTTTCCTCTTCCTTGGGGTCTATAATAAAAAAATTTAAATATTTTGAAAGCTTTCAAAAATACCTATTTTTTTCCTTAGCCGTGGTTTTTTTTTTATTTTTATTTTTTTTTAACTTAAAACAATAGTTTGACACAGTCAGCTTTGTTAGTTAGTGTAAACCTGGGAAGCACGATAGTCAGATATTAACTTCTGACACTGCTTGCCACCCCATCTGCACCTTCCTGCCAGCCACTACTCTCTAATTTGCATAAACGGATAATTAAATCTAAATATATCACTATTGTTCGAAACAAAAAGTGTCTAACAAATGTGTGTTATTCTGAAATGTCCTTGAAAAAAAAAATCACCAGTGGTGTTACAAAGTGAAAGTTCCACTTAAACAGTGAATATGCAGTTTGCCCAAACCTTACCTGCACATCGACAGAGTTTGCTTCTTTCACTACAGGGTAAAATCTTGGCGTTTTGCTGGGATCCTGCATACGTGGAGTCCGTGGAGTTTTTGGTGTTCTTGAGGGACAGGCTATTGGTGACTCTGGAACACCTGTTGGCCCCATGTGTGCAGTCACAGATGCTGGAACCTCCACAAGTTCAGAAGCAACTGTCAAATAAAAAGAAAAGGGCCAGCCCGATTAGATTAATTAATTGCATTATATGATGTGTGTTACCACCCCTCACAGATCTCAGCAGCGTCAAAAAACACAAAATGTAAAACAGACATTTTCACACATTTAAAAAGGGACAAAGAATATCTCCTCTCCAATTGTCCCATTTGAAATTCCAGCCATACAGCCTATTCAGAATCACGTCACAATATAAAATCATAATATTTACAGTGAGCACTCAGCCTGCTGTTCAGATGCCAGACAACATTCGCATATAGAGTAGTGTGCCGAAAGATTAAAATAAGTTCTGGAGCAAACCAACTGAATGAAATGGGGAAATTGAAAATGTTATCTCTATGGGACAGCTAACTATTTAAAGGGATAGTAATACTTAAAATGTAAAAAAAAATATGTTGTAGGGTTTATCCCCCTGAGTAAAACAAGAGTACTCCCACTGCTGAGAGGTCTTTCATTCAAAAGTTATTAATTTTCAAAGTTGAAATTGTACAGTGGCGCTGTTGCTACACCATCCTATGGAGATTTATGGTCAACTGACCAGAGTTGTCCATAGGATCGTGTAGCAACAGCGCCACTGTACAATTTCAGGCCACTGTGATATTGCACCTAAAACAATTCAAAATTAATAACTTTTGAATAAAACACCTCTGAGCAGTGGGAGTACTCTTGTTTTACTCAGGGGGATAAACCCTACAACATATTTTTTTTTACATTTTAAGTATTACTATCCCTTTAAGTTATCCCAATACAGCATTTGCTGCTTGCATTTTAGTAAGTAAACTAATTTCAGGACTCTGTGCTCAGAAATGGCCACAAAGAATTTGCTATAAAGTAATATGAGGGAAGCGCTTAGCCTTTTAAAAGGATCAGAACGGTGTGGAAGATATTGCAAAGTAATGCCTTTCACAGGTTATTATATCATGTAAGGTAAATTGCAGCTGTGAACGCAAACAAATGAACATAACTAAGAACCTGAACATACTACAAATAGAACACAAAAGAAAAATAAGTTGGAAACCTCTCTAGCACCAGATAATTAAAATCCCCATTTACATAAATGGGAATTCTAGTAATTTTTATTTGCCTGCTGAAGTACTTTTGGTTTGACCCAGAATTGCTCCACTTTTCTTTGTGCAAATAAACCCATGCAAGCACCAAGCAGAGTGAAAATGATAGTGAAATAATAAATACCTTGGTGAAAATTCGGTAAGTTCAGTGGAGACTCCCCAAGCTTTTGTTCAACCTGCGGCTCTGGAGCAAGGTGGTCAAACTCCTCTTTGCTGATGAAATTCAACTTCCTAAAATTTTCTATTTCTTGCTGATTTTTGGAAAGGAAAAATAAGACTTAATCTACTTGTGAATGGATGAAAATGTTCAATAAATCATATAGATAATGACAGTTGTCAATATCTGGAGGTCTGACAATTGACTGCCCCTACTTTAGTGGACAGATTAAGTAATAACATGAGAACCAGAAATCTTTCCCACTGAAGTGACATCCAACCAGGACTCAGTTTGTCAAGCAATGTACTTAACGTGACAGTTTAAAGTGGACCTCTCACTTGAAAAAATGTTATCTATACACTACATTTTTAGATTGTCAGTTCTTTTTAATTTAACCTTTTAAAACGTGAACTTTGGATGACCTGTTAGTGCTTATGAGTATGGCATGTTGGATTCCCCAGCACAACCTCTACAGCATGTACTATTTCAATATAAAGGTTGAAGAGGCATTCATTTCATCTGGCACAACAAATATATTTGACATAAGAGTGTGGTTGATATCAATAACTTTCCTAAAAATTGTATATTTTGGGCAGGGGTGGAAAAATCACAGGAACCCAGGAGTATCGGAAGTCCCATGATGACAGTGGTTTTTATTGTGGAACAGAGTCAATGTTTTAGGCACTGAAACAGGGGGTGCTTAGGGACACTGGGTAGACCATGCTATGTTGGGTTTGCATTCATAACTTTGAAGTTCGAGACTGAAATCAATGAAGATACTAAAACACTTTATGGGATGATAATGTTGGTTTAAAAGGGGTACTCCCAAGCCACTGCTCCTCCTATTTCATGCAAGGAAGGAATTTTTCATTTGAGATTGTTTATTCTGCTAAATGAAGGCATTTAAAATAAATTGCAATTTTTTAATGTGAGGAAGTCTTACTGGTACTGTAAGACATTTAGGATTCTCAGTAAGATGATAGTTTGATTCTGAAAGAGGGATGTAGTTTTATCTGAAAATAGGATTTTAGCCTTACCTTGTTAAATCCTTTTCTCTTCGTCCGTATGGAACACAGGTACCACGGAGTTGATCTTCCTTTGGAAGGCGGAACACATCAAAAAAGACAAGGTCTCCCTTCTGCAGGCCAACTTCTCTCCACCTCTAGTTTTAGGATGGGAAAGAACCACATCAAATAGAGATAGCGAGAGAAGAAGAAAGCTCCTGTGAGAAAAGACCATAGAAGGACTCCCACAACCAGATGGGCGAGGCCAAGAGTGGTCCCTTTCTCTGGGTGAGAGACCTGTGCTCCATATGGACTAAGAAAGATTTAACAGGTAAGACTAAAATTCTGTTTTCTCTATCGTCCAATATGGAACACAGGTACCATTGGGATATACCAACAGTATGTTCCCAGAGGCAACAAGAAGAAGAAAGGACCTCATTCCTGTCCCCATGATATCTAGTCCAAACCAAACAGTGTCAAAGGACACTAAAGAAGTTGCACAGCACACAACCAGGCTCAAACATGTTAACAGTAAGGCACTGGAGGAGAAAAAAAAAAAGAAAAAAAAAAAAAAAAAAGAAAAAAAGGTCCTTCAACAAGCAGAACCACCTGAAGGAGCTTCCTGCCAAAGCTGGCTTAAGCAGAAGTCAGAACATCCACTCGATCGCGCTTGGCAAAGGTATGAAAGGATGACCAAGTAGCAGCATTGCACAGTTGCTCAGCCGAGGCCCGATTCTTGTAGGCCCAAGAGGCCCCAACAGACTTGGTGGAATGTGCTTTAACTTGAAAGGGAACAGGTTTCTTCTGGAGTTCATGTGCCTAAAGAATGGTAGGGTTTGATCCAAGATGCAATGGTGTCCTTGGAAGGACAAGCCTGACCAGCCCTGGGACCTTAAGAAATAATAAGGAAGACTTACAAAAAGACTCTGAGGGTGTACACATAGAACTTAATGCGGTGCACCAAGTCAGAAGAAAAGCCATCTTCCACATCAACAGACGCAAAGGAATGGTAGCAAGGGAGGCCTCTACAAAACTACCAGAACCAAATTAAGGTCCAACAGAAGCATGAGAGCCTTGTAGGCAGGGAAAGCATGAGTGACGCCCTGAATGAACACCCTGACATCAGGCAGATTGTGTTTTTACAGAGGCGTAGTGCCAAACGCAGAAATCTGAACCATCAAGGAACTCCAGCAGAGTCATTTGACCTTCCGGTGGATCTGTCCTCACAAAGTCCAGTGAAGACAGGTAGAGCCCTGTCCACACACGAGGGCCAAGATGCACTAAAAGTCGCTGTGGTGTTGATCTGATATTGACGATATGTTCGAATCATTCCGAGAATTCGATCTGCACACAAATCGACATTCACCAAAATTGTCGCATGGGAGGGGAGGGTTGGAAAATGTCACTATTAGCATACAGGATTTTAGAAGTATTGTTGGTGTGGAAGGGATCTCCTCCCCTCACACATCAACACTACGACAATTCTGAACAGCATTCACTGTGCTTCCCTACCTAGCCAGTAGGGGAATAAAGAGAAGGCTTTCAACACCAAGGACAGCACTGAATGCCATAGGGATGTGCATTGCTCACCCCTGTGGCATTCAAAGGGTTAAAATTAACAGAACTAGCACATCAAACACTACACAATGTTCCCCCCTTCGACATTCCCCCCCACTTTTGTATGTCAACAGATTGCATATATTTGACATACTAACTCCATTTGACTTTCACCTCAGGAGCTGCCATTTAGTAGATGAACCTGTTCTTTATTCGACACTTAACCCTTTGAGTTTCAGAGAGGCAAGAAGTCTGACTCCGGTGACAGATTCATTGACGAGATCACAGCACTGTGCATTCTAAGAATGAACCCGGTGACAGGGTTCATTCATTCAACAAGCGCTTGATGCTACAGTGGCTTATACAGCTGCTGGTAGTATCAAGAAGGCAGAAAAAAATCCTTTGGTGTCGCCCCATTGATTATCTATCCAAAAGGATAGATGATCCATGATAGGGGGGCTATCTGGAGGGGTCTGGTGCCCCCTGGAGGTCTGCAAGTTTTATTTAATTATAAAAGGCACATATAACCTATGTGAAACATAGGTTATATGTGCATTATTTAATAAACAGCCATTTGTCACCCCCATGCTAGGGGGGGGTCATGATAACCCCCTTTAGGTCTGATGTTTTGTTTAACCACATTAAACATATTACACATATAATTAAATGTTTGACACATTAAATGTTTTACACATATACGGGCAAGATATACAGCCGCATAACCTGCCCTTTAACCCTTTGAGTACCAGAGGGGTAGCAAACACATTGCTAAGCAATGCCTTCCTACCTCTCTTGTACTCAAAGGGTTAAGTGTTGAATAAAGGACAGGTTTGTCGACTAAATGGCAGCTCCTGAGGTGAAAGTCAAATGGAGTTAGTATGTCGAATATATGCAATACATGTCGACATACTAACATACTAAGGGGGGGGGGATGACGAAGGGGGGACATTGTGCAGTGCTTAGTGTACTAGTTCTGTTTATTTTAACCCTTTGAATGCCACAAGGGTGAGCAATGCACATCCTTATGTCATTCAATGCTGCCCTTGGTGCTGAAAGCCTCTTTATTCCCCTACTGGCTAGGTAGGGAAGCACAGAGAATGTTGTTCAAAATTGTCATAGCTCTCCCTGCTGTTTCTCCACAGGAAAGTACAGGGGAGATCGCAACTACGACAGCCTGAGTTAGGTGAAGTGGAGACTGAACTCCGACAGCAGAGGCTGCTATCGGAGTTCACTGAATGAGTCTAAGTGTCACATTATCATATCAACACACCTCCTTGCAAACAAATGTGTCTCATTATTCAGCAATTCCATATGGAAAGGAGTCGTCATGCTTCATTACCATATGGAAACAGGCCATTGTCGATGTGATGAATGAAAATTCGTAAACCTGTCGGACTGATGTCGATGTGGGCAGCTTTTTGTCGGAGTGCTGGTGATGTAATGTCGTAGACAGTTTGGTGAATACTGTGGATGTGCCTACGACACTGCTCTGGCAGAACATTGACATTTGTAGCCCTCTTTAGTGCCCAGGAGTGAAAAATGGACCAAACCCTATGGCAGGCCTTAGAGGAAAACAGGATTCCTGGATCACAGTAGAAATGACCTTAGGAGAGAAATCTTTTATCCTCAAGATGTGGGCTTCAACAGCCATGCTGTCAAAAGCCAGCTTCTCCACGTCCTCTTTCCCAGGGTATTTCTGAAGAAGGTGGTCAGGTCCGGGTGGCAGTGGAAATGGATCCTGAAGTCCCACAGCATCCACCAGTGGCAGAGCAGTGAACTTTGCTAGCATGGAAAATGGGGGATCCACAGAAGGGGGATAGGCCCTCTGCACCAAAGGTGCCTCAGAAAAGGGGTACAGCTTACAGAACCTTTTAGAAGTTGACAAACTCTTACATGGTGTCTTCAAGAATAAACTGATCTAGAGTGGTGTTAGGTGGAAAACTGTGGAGGATTTCCTACACCTCTGGAAAACATCTGTAGAGGATTTACCTTCATGAGGGGCATTACGGCCCTGAAGGGTCCTCAAAACAGCCCTGCTAAGCCGCTCAGCAGAGGGAAGAGAATCAGATTCCTAAGAGTCTCCATAGGAGTAGGAAGAATCCATATCTTCATATTGCTCTTCCTCTAGTTCATCCTCAGAACAGTACTCCTCAAAGAAGGCCCCTATGAGTGCAGGAATATTCTGAGCACTAGGAGCAACATACCTGAAGGTTGTAGGGGGTTTCCAAGACTGAAGAACCCATTGGATGGATTGAGGAAACTGCCATAATTTACAATGTTTTAACCCAAGCTGCCTCTTGTTCAGTGATGGAGGGGCAGTGTGGAGTAGTAAGGGCCACAGCACAGGAGGGGCACACTCTCTAGGAAGCCCCGCTCAACATGAGGAACAGTAAGCAAGGAAGGGTCAGAGATGCCCCTGAGTCCTTAGCTTTAGGTCTAGCACCATGTACATTAGGATCTGTCATCATGACAGGAGTAGTGTCTAAAACTAGCAAAAATCACTAGTAACAGTCCCCCCGCCCCCCCAAAAAAAAAAAAAAGCCCAGAAAGTACTTATCTGACACACGAAGGGCTAATCTGGAGGTGCAAAGTAAAAATAAAAAAATAAGACCTAAAAACTAAGCAGTGCAGGCTTGATCCCCTTGTTTAAGAGGTCACTTGAATCTGTATATGTAGGGATCAAGCTGGAGAGAGAGGAGGAAATCCCCTCAAAGACCCTGTTTTTTCTGAAGTTCCTGAGCCTCTGGAGGAGAGAAGCTTGATACCATGGTTCCTGTACTGGGTGGCAAGTTTAATCTTGAAGTCTTTAAATTAACCCATATGAAGGGGGATAAGGTTCTTAAATTCTAAGGTGCTTACAAAGTCTGAATTGAATATGTTGGGATTATAGTGGCCAGGCACTCCTCAAGCAGCTTAAATATAATTGGGGATAGTGGGCACCCTCTGTATATTGCAATTCTTGAACCCTTTATGTACCGGGGTGGACCGCAGCACATTGCTTTGCAATGTGTTGCCCACCCCTTTGTCACTTAAGGTTTAATGTAAAAAGGTCAGATAAACAAGTGACCAACAGGCACATGAAACAGAAACAAAGAGAAGCTCCCTAATGGTGCAATGGTTACTATTATATTAATACCATGAAAATAAAACAAAGAATCTCACTCACATTTAGATATCAGGGGGCTGTTATCAACCACTCTGACTGAAGAGCTCACAGAAAATCTACCCAATCTCCATTCAGGTAAGGCCCGGTACTGCTGACCTTGTAGCTGCTTCCAATGGTGTTCTCCCACAATATAATCTAGATGTAAAACGGTTTACTTATAGGCTGCATTTTAGCTTTGACAAAGCGGCTGGAGCCGCGAAAGGCATAAGCGTTGAAAAGCCTTGTTATTGTTCTTTTAATATTATTTTGTTAACATTAAATTACTTTTATAAAGTCTCTGCCTGACCTTTCTTTGCAGAGTTTGATCAAATATGGGTGATCATGAATAGTGGAAGGAATTTCATTACGAATACTAACCAGATGTGGGTATAAAATATCAAAAAAGTGTTTTTAAATATATAACACAAGAACGACAGCAGGAAGCCATCTGGCCTAAGACCTTTACAGGAGGGCATTTGTTTTATGGCTAGGAGCATCGCTTCCATTGTTATACGGGATGCAAGATCTTCAGAGTGTTAATATGTGAATATTTGAGACCCCTATGCAGTTTTTCCCATGCTCTACATTGGGCTGAGACACTGGTGGCCAGAGATTATACAAAGTTTCACAGTAACACTTGACGGTACTGGATATCTTGGGGTATTCTTGTGTGTGCTCATGGGAGCTATTTCCAACTGAATACAAAGGAGTTTTTAAATTTATTTTTAGCAAAGGAGTTTTGGCCTCCACTCTAAGAGCTATGACCTCCTGCCATGTTTTGAAACTTGTTGGCTAGTGAGACCATGCAATAATATGAATTATAACCTTTATGTAATAAATATTGGCTTGCCTGAGGAATATGAAGTTGATGCTACACTATTGGAAGTGTAGATTGGATAGTTTACAGGTGTCTATTAGCACAGACTGTTTAAGGCATTTACTGATGTAATTAATTTGTTTGTTGGGGAGGAAATCTTGGATTCATGGGTAGTATTGTAGTATTCATGTCACTACTTTTTATTGTTATGTCCGACTGGAAGGAGCTTAGGCTGTCCAACACGTGTTGCATTAACTTCTGACATGAGTTATCCAATAGAGAGAGGACTCAGTATGCCGTTAATTGGGAGGTATCTGCTCTCGCTTCACCTTTGAAATATCTCATTTAAAAGATTGTGTGGCTACACGCTGCATTAAGTAAGTCACTGTGATTAAAAGGGCAACATGAGAATCTCGCCCTGCATAAGCGTGAGATTCTCATGTCGCCTCAAAAAGTTGCTGCTGCTGAAACATGTCAGGGCTTAACTGCACTACAACTCCCATAATCCTTATCCATCTTCACTGCCCGCAATCAAAAGGCGATTTTATCATACTTTATTGTACTTCAGCAGATTCTTAGGTAAACTTAAACTTTAGCTTGCAATCTTTGGAAAAAACATGGAATGCATTTAATGCCTTGAAAAGTCCATATCCTGAGCAATGCTGCGGGCTCTCCCCCACCCCCCCTTCCTCTGCGTGCTCTGCTCCACCCTGTCATTCTGTACTTCTATGCTCTTATATGCAGGGTGAGATTCTCATGTCGCCCTTTTAATCACAGTGACTTGCTTAATGCAGCGTGTAGCCGCACGATCTTTTAAATGCAATATTTCAAAAGGATAATACTGTTGCTCTCGTGGTCAAAAGAATCTTGGTATTCAAAGGGGACTAACTTGTGAATTAAAATACCTACCCCCTTTTTTCTTTCCTGGGACTGAAGTATTGCCTAGGGAAGTTATGGCATGACTGGGGGATTGTCTGTGTGGAAATGTGTCTCCTGTATAAAATAGATATGCCCCTCCTTCGTAATGCCCGCCATTTGTGTGGCAAATTATGCCCTTTAAGGTGTCATAAGTCTTGGCTAGCGAGACACTACTTACTGCTATAAAGCACTAGATGTGAGTGAGCGTGGCTGGTTTAGTATTTAAATTGGGCAGTATGTCTGAATTTTCTGCCCACCTCATTGCTCATTTTACCTGGCCATTTAGAAACTGCCTCATCCAATCTTCCATGAATCCAGTTGTACAATGTGAATTCTGCACATTGAAATATAGCACGTAGCACATCCTGAAACATCCAGGAAACCTTTCAATACCAGGTGATATTGGAGACCATTGAAATATTAACCCTTAGCGTATCACTAGTGTAGCCATCAGTTGTACATCATGCGTTTTTAAGCCAGCGAAAGCTGTTTACAATTGAAATGGAGATCCACAAGTAATACCACCAAGATTACAGTTAAAGTAGTGCTACTCTAGTGACTACAAGGAGCTTACAATTGAAGTGGAGCTTCACAAGTGAAATCACAGAGTTTAGAATTGGAGTAGTCCTACATTAGTGATTACAAAGAGCTTGCAATTAAAATGGAGCTGCACTAGTATTGCAGCTCCACTTCAATTGTAATTTCTGTGGGGTCACTACTCATTTAGTATATTTACTGCAAAAATAGACACCACCAATGTATGAAAAAGAGAATATGTGGAGACTGAGGATATCTGTAACCTTCGGCAAGGCAAGCAGAGCATCAAACTGCTCAGTCTAAGGGTTATTATTCACAGGTTGTAAGTGTAGCATCAGACAAGTTTTGATCTGCTATTGTGCAGCTACTATTCATACCTGGTTAATCAAAGCACATGGGAGGGGGATTGCTATTTTAATGATTATTATTAATTATGATTTCCTAAGCTTTATGTCCCTTTGCCGCACGTAAGCCAGAAGTGAAACTGGTAATATATGTAGCTATAGGGGCTGGGAGAAAAAACAGATTAGGTCTCTGTACTAAACCAAGACTCTGATTTTAACATTCAACATAACAGGTGTAACATTTTACCTTCTCTAACCTGTGTAGCTCTACATGTATTTACAAGGTGCATCCAGCCATATCTGTCCAATGGGCTAATCATGAACTCAATCATAAAAATGATCAGGCTAGACTGAAGGATATGAACATGTATAGCGTGGAAGAGTGGAGAGAGGGGATGTGATAGAATAATTCAAATGAAAAAGGTACTCAAACTACAGGAGGGAAGTATATTTCAAAGAAGTAGAAATGATAGGACCAGAGGTCATAGTCTAAAACTAGAGGGACAGAAGCTTAGATGTAATGTAAGAAAGTTCTGCTTCTATGGGAGGGTGGTAGATAAGTGTAAGCCTACCAGGAGAAGTTGTTGAGGTTAATACAGTGAGAAAATGTAAGCATTCGTGGGATAGGCATAAGGCTACCCTGAACAAAAGACCAGACAAAGGACTACATAAGGTTTGAGGTTTTTACAGACTGGATGGGTCAAATGGTTCTTATCTGCAGTCACATTCTATGTTTCAACATGTATCTTGTCTATGCACGAGTTACAAGGATGTTATGGGCGGGTTCTTATCCCTCCCCCTCATCTTTCCTTGACACCAGCCATTTCTCCTGACCTGGTCAACTGTGCACTGCAGTTTCCATGGCAAACTCACCAGGATTGCATGGCAACATTACATGACATACATACAAGGGGGATATTTTCATGCGAATCCTGTGCACCAACTATAAGAGTTAACAGGACTTGCACAAATGAAAATGTCTCAAGTATGGATTACTGGGCAGTACTGCAAGGGCAGCTCTAGCTCTGTTCATAAATCTTCAGGGCTAACCTGTTCACATAAGAAGGGGATTATGCCAGTTAAAGAAAAGGAAGGATATGGGGATAATAAAACCAACTCCACTTCAAGTCTTTGCCCAGGGAGAAATAGGACAAATAAATAGGACCATAGCACTCAAATGGTTAACTTACCAATCTTCTTTCTTCAGGTTCCCACGTACAGTGCAGAACCTAAGAAGTTGAGCCATGAGGTCCAGACTTGTAATAATGTCAACCTCCACAGGAAAATGGTACAGTAATACACCTGTGAACTGTGCAATCCAACTTCAGGGAAGCCATTTAATAGGTGCCTGTCTAAATGGGGGATTATACAGCTCCATATTTAAGCAGAAACATTAAAAACGTGTCTAAAATCTAAGAGCAGTGCCAGTAATGTCATAACTATATTTGTGGTAGGCGCTAACCTCAATGCTATGACTAGATGACTGTGGCATAATCTAAGTCTCAAAACCTAGACCTAGAATAGACACCCCTGGCTGATTTGAGGCCAAAAAGAGGCGACCAAATGCTTGAAATGTTTATTAGAAAATCAATAAGTCAAAGTTGATAGACCAAGACGTATTTCGGCTTTTGGATCAGGAATGTATCCAGCAAAGCAGTGGGGCTTCCATCTCCCTAATCTTTGGATGATGTGTGGAGGCGTGTGATGGCTGGAGGCCACTAAAGCGTGCCTATATGGAAGGAGTGTCCTGAGTAGTGGTCTGGGTTGGCATCTACTTGAGATAGCAAAATACGGACTACTTTGATAAATGTAGAAGTTGTCAGAGGACCGTTGTGCATTGGTAGAAGAGGGTTGGAGTCTGGAAGTGGTTCCAGCTGTGCGTATAACTTAGAGTGCTTTGACAGCACACCAATTGTCGTGAGTGGGAAATATTGGTATCAGGGCGCCATTACATGCTTGGTCTGTTTTTGATTTAGTGAGGTGAAATATGAAATGGTCTGAATGGGCTTAAAGAGTGGCTTTCGTGAGAAATATCGAGGATGAATGAGATTTGAGAAATTCACCTGGTCTCATGAAGCCAAAAAAGCCCAGACAGATGGCTGAGAGAAGCACAAGACTGGTTTTCTGACCGAAGGGTTAGTAGATAGGTTCTCGTACAGTTTGCGAAAAAGAGCTCCCGATATTGGAAGTCTCTTCTTGATTTGGTTATGAGGGGTCCTCTCCAGCCCCTTTAAAAATAATTTGACATGGTAATTTGTAAACAAGGAGGGACGTTCTGGTTGGATGAAAGAGGTGATGGTGTATGCCTGCTAGTTGAAGTCTGATTGAATGGGGGGGAGAGGTGAAGGGCCAGGAGACAGTGAGCGGCATAGTCTAAGATGGAGTAAGTGGAATAGTTGAGAGGAGTTTTATTTAAAAGTAGAAATTTGTTGAAAGGTGTCCATGCCCTGGCGTAAATCTTTTTGGTACTTTGTGCTAGTGCCAGGTCGATGAGAGAAATGGCTGCTAGGTGGTGGCTCATTCGAGTGTAAGTAGGTTGAATGGAGGAGTGGGTGTCGGCATGCGGCTGACTTGAGGGTTGAGGTCGAGAAATGTCTGCAAATCGGAAAGAAGGTGGTTAATGGATTGGGAACTAGAGTGAGGAGCCTGATGACTTGAAAAGGTGAATTTGAAGTACAGGGAAAGCCATGTAAGCTTCCTCAAGAAAGACATAATAAGAGGTGAAGATGATCTACCTTTGTTAATTATGCTGGCTGTGGCGGGGTCTGATGTATAGAATGTCACTGACATGAATGACCAATGTTTCCCCCAACTGACAGCAGTGGCCACCACTGGAACAAGTTCCATGTGGCTACAGTAATTTACAAATTTTTGATTATCTAGGAGTTGGAGGGGCCATGAGTCGCAAATCCATTCTGTCTTATAGGAAGCTGCATAACCTGCTGTAAAGGATGCTGAGGAGAAAACTACTGGGGAGGAGGACGACATTGGTTTGCTAAGGCTGGATATGCCGTCCCAATGACGCAGGAAACCTGCCCACATAGCCAAATCTGAACGGGCTGCACTGTTTAAAATAATTGGAACTGAGTCATTGCTATGGGACAGGAGTGAGCGGAGATAAGAAATTAATGACCTGCCTTGGGGAATGATTCTGTTGGCAAAGTTGAGAAATCCTAGCAGGGATTGGAGCTTGTGCCTAGTGCATGTGATTTTGTTTGAAAAGTCGTGAACAATGGCTTGAAACTTTGTCTGATGGTAGACGAGCTTCTACATTGCCAGAGTCTAGATGAATTCCTAGAAATTCAATCTCTGCGGAAGGGCCGAAAGTTTTGTCTGGAGAAAGTGGAATATTGAGATCTTTGAACAATTTGATTAAGGATTGAAGGGCTGATGGTTGAACATAAGCAGGTTCGACTAGCAGGAAGTCATCTAAGTAATGTAAAACCATTGGGCACCTGCAATGGTTCAGGAGGAGCCATGAAAGTGCCTCAGCGAAAAAGTTGAAAATCTTAGGGCTGCTTTTGGAGCTGAATATTAAGCGAGAAGCAAAGAAGAAATTGTCCTGCCACTTGATACCCTGCAGGTGCCAATGAGCTGGGTGCACAGGGATTAATTTGAAAGCGTTTTCCAAGTCGACCTTAGACAACCAACAATTTGGGCCTGCTTGTTGAATGAGAGAAATGGCATGTTCAATACTATGGTATTCCAGAGAAAATTCAGATGAAGTGATTAGGGAGTTGATGCTGGGGATGGGAGAGGAGTGGGGGGCGGAAAAATCTATTATGAGCCTTTGTTTATTGGAAAAATTTTTAGTGGCAATGCCTATTGGGTTAGATCTCCAAATAGGAAACGGGGGGGACTGGGAAGGACCTATAAGGTGATCTTTAGAAATGTCTTTCTGGAGTAGGAAATTGACTGATGATGGGTCAGAGGTGGCGGAATGCAGATTGGGGCATTCTAATAATTGGGAGGGGAGTGCCAGTGTGCCTATAAGGAAACCTTCCTGGAAACCGTTAATTAGAAATGAGGAAGTTTTTGTTAGGATGGTTTGAAAGCAATGATTTGAGAAGACCAGTATTTACATTTCCTAGTCATTTATTAGAGCATCCCTGACGGGGGCAAATGATATGGGAGTGTGAATCATGAAAAATAGAACACATATGTAGCATTCTGAAATTATGAAAAAACATCAACGGCCATTGAAGTTATTACAAATTGGGGAAGAACCCATGTAATGAATGGGGCGCCCGAGCTTGTCGACTGATGGTCTGTTTCTCGTTGGAGGGGGTTCGGAGAGGAATTCGATGGGGGGAGCAGCTGAAGGAGGGACAGATGAGCTAGGCCATGCTGAGGGGCACAAGCTGAGGTTGTGGTTTGCAGACTGACAGGATGGACAAACTGGGGTTTTCAGCCCCACGAAGTAGCAGCAAAATAGTTCATGGTCTAGAGAACCCCAGTCTGTCATGAAGCCAAATTGTTCTAATGCGGCTGCTGCTTTCGCTGAGAATGCCAAATGGTAATCATAATAACTAAATCCTCCATAGCGGTAGCCCAGGTCAACTAAAATGTACAAATATTGATCGAGTTCCTGCCTCCTGGAGGGGAAGGAGGAGCACAAAATATCTCTAAATATACTAAATGTGAAGACAAATTCAGGTATGCTAAGTTTTTTTTAGACAGTCTTGGGTCCTTGGTCTTTAGGGTAACCGCTACATCCCCGCATTGTAAAGTGCAATTTTCTGCTTGGTCTTGTGTAGCGATAAGCAGGGATACTAAGTTAACGTTCCTCCCCTCCAGGATGTCTCGGCGAAGGTTGGCCAGAACCATGTGAGCTGGCGTGATTTGAGGATTATGTGATGAACTGGGGTTACCTTGATTTGGAGACGGTGTAGGAGAACCTTCAAGGTGAGAAGATGTTCTGGACATGGTTTCTAGGGATATGATTTGACTTTGCATATCTGACATAGCTGTGGACATAGATGTAAGTAGTTGCATGATACTGTCCAACTGTGAAGAATGGGTTTCCTGAATTGAAGTGCTGGGTGAAGGGGGCCAATTATGAATAACTTGAGGAGAGGGAGGGGGGATGGAGCTTGGGATGGGAATAGGAGGCAGAATAGTTCCGGCTTCCTGGCGGATGATGGATAGGGGATGTGACGACGAGTTAGTTCTGTGGTAATTCTGGAAATACTCCATTCTTTATATAACTGGCTTCTGGACTCCGGAGCTGCAGGGGGATCTTGCGGAGGAGCTTCCTGGTTAGCCTCTGGTCTAGGTGGATCTTCTTCCATGGCTGATGGAGGAGAATGTGAGAACAGTTAGAATGAGGATGTGAGGCAGGGGAATTAAAGTGATAATGATAAGCTTGGGAGGGGTGCAAACCTGTCAGATGGGATGGAGCTCAAGGACCCCTTGACCCTGGTGGCTCCACAGACTGAAAGTCTGAGGAGGCGGGGAGAAGGTGGAGGCGGGTGATCCGCAACTCATCGTTCAAGCGGATGACTGCGAATACTCCCGACTTTGGATATCCGACTTACCTGTTTCAGCACCAGGTAGAAATGGATATCGAGGCCAGGGGAAAAGAAAGTGATGGGGGAGGGGAAGCATGGTGAGGAGGGAAAGAAGCTAGGACGTGAATAAGGGAAAACATGCCAGGCAGGGGAGTTTTACCTCTGACGAGATGCCCGGAACTGTAATTGATGGCTGATACTATATACTATGTAGAGGTGACCCTCCGACGGGAGGATCGGACCATAGACTAGATGCAATCCCTGACGGGAGACTGCTGTAAACTCTATGTTTTGGCATCTCTGACGGGAGACTGACTTAATGAAGGTGTTCTACCGTTTCCTCTGACGGGAGGAAATTCTGATATGTGGTGGGGTAAGGTGAGGGGGGGGGGGGGCGTGGAAGACGTGAGCTAGATAAGGAAGTGATGTCTACGTAGGATATGATGGTATCCTGGGAGTACCTGACAATGCCTACCTTGGTAAGGATCCATGTATGTGAAAAGGATGCGTTTGACTGGAGGCTCGTTCGTTTATGCTGTAGGACTGTGGATAGGAATTAGGATTGACATTTAATTACTCACTGAAGCCTGGAAGTTGCAGTATAAGGAAAGCTTGAGGAATGCCCTCTTACCTGATGTGTATGAGCGGCAGAAATAGCTTGGACTGTGGTTGCGCTGGAACGGGTGACTGTATTCAGATGCCTTCGCTTGGAAGGAGAATGTTACTGAAATAGTGTAGAAGGAGAACATACAAAAAAAAGTGGGATGACATTTTTTTTTTTTTTTTATTATGGAAAGAGTTTCCCATGTGCCAGAAGTGAGCCTGCTGGGCATTGATGGACTGACCAGAGGGATTGAAATCTAGATTTACTGGAAGAATAGTGTAGATATGGTATAATTATATCCTCTTTTGGACAAAAAGAACAGACCGAAATAACAGAAGCTTCAAAACAAAGCAAAATCTACAGACATCATATGAATCCTAACATTTGTACCTAACTGTTAATATAGATGTAATTAACAAGTTAATATTAAAATGAAACTGTCATTTGACAGATCTGCATGAAACAATTTCCCAACAGGACAAATGTCATTCTATGTAGATTGTAAAGTAATGGTCTTATAAACAGTGTTGCAGTCAGCTGTTGAAAACTGTGGTGAAAGAGGACATTTGGCCTAGAGCCAAGAGGTTGATAACTTTGAATGCAGGAAGATCGGGTACTAAGTGAATGAGCGTCAGAGAGGGGATAATTGTACCCGATAACCTCCAGAGGTAAGTACATGAGAATGTGAAAGTTAGCTTCCCTGCCATGCCCCAACTTAAGGTAGCGGGAATTGGAATGACCTTACCGTAATTACGAGAGCGTTCGGATGAAGCTGGGCGGCTGATCAGCGTGGACGCGCGCTTGACTGAGTTGGTCTGGCGGAGTGTGAAAATGACATCACCACGTTATACGTACCTACGGGTACGGCGATAAGGAAAAGCGAATGCCGGGGGTTTGAGTGCACTAGAGTGCCTGGTCATACCTCTGACGGGAGATAACCAGATACCTGATTTGCAGGGGAGAGTAGAAGAGAGACGTAACTGCTTGACGCCTCAAATAGGAGGTGAGAGGACAGTTTTAAAGCCCTCTCGCCCCTCCCACAAATGCAGGCTCAGCCTGCTCACATGTGCTCCTGCCCCCTCGATGCATTTTTCATTTGGGCTCTATTCATTCGGGCAGACCGAATGAACAGAGCCCAAATGTTAAGCTCCGAGATGTTGGAGCACTGTAGTGCATGATGATTTTCCCAGCGGTGGCTTAGCTGGTGACGTCAGACGCATCGTAACTCACTGTGTCTGCGCAACAGCCACCGGAGGAGCCACAGCCACACCCAGGAGGACGTGATGGATGATGGAGCATTCAGCGTAGGCCAGCGGCGGGGCACTGGGGCAGCAGCAGCAATTTGAGCAGTGAGTCACAGGGGAGGGCAAGAGTGAGACATTATGTTAGACAAAAAACGTAGACAGTCTTATGTCAGGCCAACTGTTCTCTGTTTAAACAAACCTCCCAGGGGTTGTGTGTAGTGAAGAAAACATATCTCTGCACCTTACAACTCCATTGTGAGCCCTTTCACCTGCTAATAGATGCAATTAACCATGTAGGTACCAGCAACAGTCTACTTCATATTGCACTGGAGTGTCCTGCAGTACAAACTTGATAAAGTTATCTGTATTATACAGCAAATGCCTTAAATGCTACTGTGGTTTCCCACCATAGCCTTTAAGGCGTTTGCTGTACAATACAGAGAACTTTATCAAGTTTGCACATTTAGCGCCAGTCCTTCACACAGTAGATGTTGGCCCAACACTGGGAAATACTGAGTAGCATATTCTCTTCTGTATTTATTAATCTATTTTGCATCTCTGAGGCACTCCCACTTTAACATTTTTCAGTGCCACTGTGCCAAAGGATTTTAACTGCTTAGTATTCAAGCAGTTAAAATCATCTGGCACTCAATGGGTTAAAGTGGCAGTGACTCAGAGATTAAAAATAGATTAATAAATACAGAAGAGAATACAGAGAAGCCTGTCCCTCAAATGTTAACTGCCAGAGGGGTGTCCTTGTTGCAAATTGTTAACCCGTTTCATTCCAGAAGGTTGCGCAACACTATATATAGTTTTTTATAATTGCCCTCCTACTTTTGTCCCTGGCCCCCTCATGTGCCCCCCTAAATATATATTCTGGAGACGCCACTGGCCAGTTTGCTCCTTTTCTTGCGAGGTCATTTTAATCTAGAGGCAAGGGTAAAGCTGAAGGAAGAGATTGGAATCTCTGCCTCAAAGTTCCTGCATTCTTGAACTGCCCTGCCCTCTGGAGGAGGTGATCTTAATCCCATGGTTCTTGGGTTCCATGTAGGACATAAGAGAAAATCTAATGGCACTCTTACTGCAGTCAAAGCCAGCTGATATCAATGGGTACATTACTTGCAAATAGTCCTGGATAACATGATCATCTGTGACTATCTGGCCTTTCTTCTAATACAACCCACATTATCCTCAGTCAGTTGATGATGGGAGTGTAGAGACACTGTTTTGCCTTCCCTAGGAAAGTGGTTTTTGCCTGGAGTCTGGCAACAATGAATCATGGGACTTTATTCTTCAAGCTAAAGAGATGCAATTCTGGAACAAATCAATTGCATTTGAGGGCTGACATGAGAATTCAACAAGTTTCCATTGATATTTTAATGAGGCTTTTAACCCCTTGAATGCAGGAGAGGCCTCCCATTCTCTTTTCCTTCTCCTTTCAACCATTTTGCATGAAGAATATGGCCATATGTCTAGCTCTCTGCATTTGATATCCAGTGCTAATCAAAAATTCATATTGGGGAACCAATACACACAGAACTCACAAGCTCAGGTGTGCTCTGGAGTAATTTGAATTGAACAGTTGGACATCCCAGCATTGGAAAAAGTGTTTTTTGTGTTGACATTCTAACCTGCAGTAAGAAGGTTAAAGGGTTAAAGTTTAAAAGGTTGTGTTTTTCTCTGGGAGTGTGTGTAATTAATTAATTAAGGGTGGGGTTTGTGAACAATCCCCTGTGTAGGCCTGTATAAATCTAGGTACAGGACTCACAGAGCTTGCTCACAAATAGAGCGTGCTCTTTCCTAAGTGTTCTGTAATAAGTGTACAGTTTGTGAAACACAGCAGTTGGTGCAACAGAGGAGGTAGTGCAACACAGGTAAATTAATTGCTTACATTTTAGGAACTCACACTTGCACCATACATGATGAGCAAGTTTGGAGATCTCACTCAGTGCACATCATGCCATATGTATGCATGCTTGGAACAGCAGTTCCAGGGTCCATACCGCTGTAGCAAATGTGAGCAAGTGGCCCTTCTAGAAGCTCAGATTGGAGCTCTAGAGGGTCATATTGCAACATTGAGAGACATTGACAACCTTGAGAGGAGTCTCTTGCTAACGGAGCAGAGTCTAGCTGGGTCACCTAGCAAAGAGGGAGGAGATCAGCTAGAAGGGAACCAGGCACATAGCTGGGTGACAGTTAGAAGTGGTTGCAGTGGGGGAGGGAAGAGGAAGAGGGCAGCCAGTCCTGAGTTTTTCCATCCAAACAAATTTGCTCATTTAAGTGAAGATGTTGGGAAGGCAAACCCAGAGGTGGAATTGCTGGAGAGGACTGTTCTCCCTAACAGCCGGGAGAACAGCTCCTCTAGCACAGAGGGGATCCAGAGGAAAGGGAAGCCTAGGCAGGTTGTGGTGGTAGGGGACTCTATTATTAGGAGAACAGATAGGGTAATCTGTGGCTCTGATCGCAGCAACCGAATGGTTTGCTGTCTCCCGGGTGCCCGGGTTCGGCATGTTGCAGACAGGGTGGACAGATTATTGGGAGGGGCTGGAGAGGATCCAGCTGTCTTGGTGCATATTGGTACCAATGACAAAGTTAGAGGAAGGTGGAGAGTCCTAAAAGGTAATTTTAGGGATTTGGGCAGTAAGATTAGGAACAGGACCTCCAAGGTAGTATTCTCAGAGATACTACCTGTGCCATGCGCTACGCCAGAGAGACAGCGGGAGATTAGGGAGCTCAATGCATGGCTGAAGTCTTGGTGTAAGAAGGAGGGCTTTGGGTTTTTAGAGCACTGGGCTGATTTTGCTTTGGGGTACAATCTCTATAGCAGGGATGGATTGCACCTGAATGCAAGAGGGTCTCAAGTGCTTGGGGAGAGGATTACTAGACGGTTGGAGGAGATTTTAAACTAGGAAGGGGGGGGGAGGGGCCAATAAATACTGGGATAGATAGTATAGAAAGGGAAGGCGATGTAGTTAATAACCAGGTGGGAGGATCTGGGGGCGGGGTTAGTACAGATGATAGGGAGATGACTATAAGCCACAACAAAATTAAATCACAAATGGAACACAGCAGTGGCATAAATTGTATGCTTGCAAATGCCAGAAGTTTAACTGGTAAAATAGGGGAACTGGAGCTGGTAGCTGAAATTGAAAACTATGACTTGATAGGCATAACAGAAACATGGTGGGATGACACACATGATTGGGCAATCAATTTAGAGGGCTACATGTTATTTAGAAAAGATAGGTCAAGCAAAAGAGGGGGTGGGGTCTGTCTGTATATCAAACCAGCATTATTGCCTCAATTGCGGGAAGATATATGTGATGACAGTAGTGAACATGTGGAATCCCTGTGGGTTGAAATAGTCACTGGGGATAAAACTGCCCAGAAAATATTAGTGGGTATTTGTTATAAACCACCAAACATTGGTGACCTTGAAGAAACACAGCTATTAATGCAAATAGAAAAGGCTTCCCAAATAGGGAGAACTATAATTATGGGGGATTTTAATTATCCAGAAATAGACTGGAAAAATGGAATAGCTAACTCTGCTAAAAGCAGCAAGTTTCTGAACTTGTTGAATGACAATTTTTTGTCACAACTAGTGCAGACCTCAACCAGAGGGAATGCATGTCTGGATTTGGTAATAACTGACCATGAAGAACTTATCTCTAACATCCAAGTAAGGGAGCACTTGGGGAATAGTGACCATAACATGGTATCGTTTGAGATTAATTCAAAAAAACAAGTTGATATGAGTTCCACCAAAACACTGAATTTTAAAAAGGCCAACTTTAGCAGGTTTAATTCATCCCTTGGTCTCGTTGACTGGGATAAAATATTTTCAGGAAAAAACACAGAAGGTAAGTGGAATACCTTTAAAATAACATTGCAAAAATACACATATCAATTTATCCCTGTTGGAAACAAATACAAAAGAAGCAAATTAAAACCAATGTGGCTAACCAGTAAAGTAATTCATGAAATAAATAACAAGAAAGCGGCATTTAAACATTACAAAGCTGAGGGATCAGCAGAGGCATTTGCAGAATACAAAAATGTCAACAAAACCTGTAAAAAGGCTATTAAATTAGCTAGACTGGAGAATGAAAAAAATATTGCTAAGGAGAGCAAAAGCAACCCAAAAAAATTCTTTAAATACATTAATGGCAAAAAATTAAAGTCTGATAATGTTGGGTCCTTGTTAGCTGAAACGGGTGAGATGGTCAAAGGTGACAGAGAGAAGGCAGATATTTTAAATAATTTCTTTTCTTCTGTTTTTACCAAGGAAGACCCATTGGACAAGAGTCTGCAAACTACTTTTACAGAACAGTCACAGCAAGCATGGGACTGGCTAACACAAGAAAAAGTGTTAAAACAATTGAATGGTGTCAAGGTAGACAAAGCTCCGGGGCCAGATGGTATACACCCACGGGTACTTAAAGAGCTAAGCCAGACCCTGGCCAGACCGATATATCTGATTTTCAGGGATTCTTTTATTTCTGGTATGGTGCCCATGGATTGGCGTAAAGCAGATGTGGTGCCCATATTTAAAAAGGGATCAAAGTCCCAGCCAGGAAATTACAGACCCGTAAGTTTGACATCTGTGGTAGGGAAGCTGTTTGAAAGGTTGCTAAGGGAATATATTCAAGAATTCTGCTGGAACAGGAATATCATTAGCAATAGCCAACATGGCTTTGTGAAAGATAGGTCTTGTCAAACGAACTTGATCGCATTTTATGAAAAAGTAAGTAATAATATAGATGAGGGAGCGGCGGTTGACGTGATCTATTTAGACTTTGCCAAGGCATTTGATACGGTTCCACACAAGAGGTTACTGTACAAATTGAATGAAATAGGACTAGGGCAAAATGTTTGTGAGTGGATTGGAAATTGGCTGAAAGATAGAATGCAAAGAGTGGTAGTAAATGGCAAGTTCTCCAGTTGGATAAACGTGATAAGTGGAGTGCCTCAGGGATCTGTCCTGGGTCCTCTTCTTTTTAATTTGTTTATTAATGACCTCCCAGAGGGCATAGGAAGCCATGTATCAGTGTTTGCCGATGACACAAAATTAAGTAAGGTAATAAAGTCTGAACTGGATGTGTCTTCATTACAAGAGGACTTGGACAAATTGAGTAACTGGGTAGGCAAATGGCAAATGAGATTCAATATAGACAAGTGTAAAGTTATGCATTTTGGGTATAATAATAAAAATGCAACATATAGTTTAAATGGCGTTTCTCTGGGGAAATCTACTAATGAAAAGGATTTAGGAGTAATGGTAGACAATAGACTTAGCAGTAGCATGCAGTGCCAGCTGGCAGCGGCAAAGGCCAATAAGATATTGGCATGTATTAAAAGGGGTATTGACTCAAGGGAGGAAGATATAATTATGCCTCTTTACAGGTCCATGGTAAGACCCCACCTAGAATATGCTGTTCAATTCTGGGCGCCCTTTCTGAAGAAGGACATTATGGAACTAGAGAGAGTGCAGAGGAGGGCTACAAAACTAGTAAGGGGAATGGAATGTTTTAGTTATGAAGAGAGGCTAGAAAAGTTAAACTTGTACACACTAGAGAAACGGCGTCTTAGAGGGGATATGATAACACTATATAAATATGTTCAAGGCCCATATAAAGGGCTTTCAAATGACCTGTTCATTAACAGAACAGTACACAGGACAAGGGGCCACCCGCTTAGACTTGAGGAAAGGAGATTTAGTCTACAACAGCGGAAGGGTTTCTTTACAGTAAGGACAATAAAGGTATGGAATGCACTTCCGGAGGAGGTGGTGCTATCAAATACATTAGATGCCTTTAAAAGGGGCCTGGATACTTATTTAAAAGAGCATAATATAGAGGGCTATGCACGTTAGTATTGGGATTAATATTTAGTTAGGGCTTGTTGATCCAGGGAGAAGTCTGATTGCCATTTGGAGTCAGATGCCTTCTTTTGGGTCAGCGATGGTAAACAGGAATAGGAAAAGGGTTGAACTGGATGGACGCAAGTCTTTTTTCAACCTAAATTACTATGTAACTATGTAACTATGTATGATTCATAGTTGCCATACAGACTTTCATGAGGAATTATTAGGTGATCTAATGGTCATACATTCAAAATATAAGAAAAAAAAAAATATAGCAATTCTGCAGTAATACATTTGCACCACAAGGGAAAAACAAAAATTCCCATAGTGTTAAAAGGGGATTTTAACTTGTTGAATGGTAGAGAAGTCTCCAGCATTCAAGGACGTTAAAATCCTCATTTAAAAACTGGAAAGGTTTAGTTATTTTCTATATTGTTGTTTGTTTGCCCAAGAATTCCTCCACATTTCTTCTGAACATACGGCCTTTTAAATGGTCCTTTTGGTTTGGCTTCAGGAACTCTACAAATTGTCTGGGACATCTGTACAGTTTAATGTTGGTATTTAGTGACACTTCGTTCACTGTATAGTGTCATATGGCACAAATCAGTTTTCAGTTGTACTTACTCCACCACCAATACTCACTCTGGGATGCATTAAACAGACTAACAGGGAAATATCACACTTCAAAGCCTTAAATGAAATTAAGTGTGTGGGGGGGGGGGGGGGGGACAAAAAAAGAAAAAAAAGAAAAAAAAAAAAAAAAACTTGCCGATACTTCAAAAGGTATGTACAAGTATAATGACTTCTAGTTGCTAACCATTGTTTTTATCATAAATAAGAATGAAAAAGGCATAAGTGTTAAGCTGCTAAAAACATACCTTTGAAGCCAGATAATCTGGTTCTCCTTCATCCATCCAGAGGTCCTGCTCATAATAATAAAGACCATCATTAATAACCTTGGCAAGTTCAGAGGTCATTTTTGCTCGTGAGACATGATTTCCTGTACGGTCTCCACCAGGATGCTTTTTCAGGTGCGGAGGTGTCTGTGTTACAATTATGATTTTGTTGAGGTCTTTATCCTCAATTTCATAATCAGAGTCATCATCAGACCAGTCAGTGAATGTGTTTTTACGCCCTTGCATGTGCTGGATTTCCTCATCAAACATGAAGTCCAGTTCTTCCTGCTCTGGTTCATCACATACTTTGGGTTTGGAGGTTTCCTTGGGGGAGACTTTTACTTCCTGTATGGGAATAGAGACTATGGGGAATATGTATAAAGACAAAATTGGAGCAATTCCAGCACAAACCAGCTACCCCATATGGAAAAAAAAATGTAAACATTTAAATGGCTCTTAACCCCTTGAGAGATAGAAAGGTATCCAACGAATGACAAAGCAATGAGTTGGAAACCTCTAGCATTCAATGCATTAACCATTTGGGTGCCAGAGAGATATACAAACCAATGCATACCTCTATCACTCAAAGGGTTAAAAGACCACTCACAATAGACACAATCTTAAAGTGATATTGCTTGAAAATAATTTTATTTTATATTGTAGCCCTTAAAAAAAAATTAAAAATGATATAAGTCTCATCTCCCAAACCTTTATTAGAAGTAAAGTTCCCCTGGATTGACGTCACTGCTCTAACTGTCAGATTTGAAATCCAGTCCGCAGACTGGCTGCGGCTCTTCAGCAGTGCAGAGATCACGATCTTTAAGAATTTCTTCATTGGAATGGTCTACAAAGTGTGATTGCAAGCCAGGCACACTTTGTAGACAGTTCCAGTGAAGTAGTTATTTTTAAAGATTGTGATCTCGGCACTGCTAAAGAGCTGCCCGCTGATCTGTGAACCGGATTCCAAATCTGTCCAATAGATGGCAGACTTGGCTAAAATAGCCGGGAAAGGGGAACTTTACTTGCCAATATCTCCGAAATCATAAAGGTTTGGGAGATAAGACATATAATTCTTAATAAGGTCTACAATATAAAATAAAATTATGTTCAAGCAATACTATCCCTTTATCTGTGTGTGCCGAAGGGATAAAGAACGCATTGCTTTCGTACCCCTCTGGCACTCAAAGGGTTAAGAGAGTAACCACAGAGAAAAGACCCACCTATTGTTCTTTAAAAGACCGTTGGATTGTCAAATAGCAAAATGTCACTATCCAGCTACTAGACTAAAATTACATTTCAGTGAGTTAGAGAGGGGAAAAAAAAAAAAAAAAAAAAAAGGTATATTGCTATTCACGGCTGCGGTGTTTGTTTATTTTGTAACAGAACGATTTCAAGAACAAGGTATTCCTGTACATATAGTAACCCTTTGAGTGGATCAGGCCCCCCTTTTTGCCTAGTTTGAGACTAGATTGTATGACTTTCTAACAATAGATATTGAAGGAGTTCGAAGCATGCGACTCTACTCTTCAGTTATTAAAAACACTGACACCTCCTAATAAACCCCCACTTATCATAATCTGGGCTGAAAATGGTCGCTAAGAATCTGTGTTGCATGGACTGGTTTCATATATTGTTAGCACTATATAACGTGTTTACAATTTCAAAAATTCCTCCTACTGAAGACTTCCTAAGAAGACTTCAATGAGACGCGTTTTGAATGCAGGATTCATGCAGAATCATGTCTGCCTCCATGAACATAATATTCAATATTAAATAAAACTCATTTTGGAGTACCAGTACACAAAGAATGTATTAGGTGTCCAAGATTATTTTCTGCCAAGATTAAGATAACTTGGGGGTTGTTATTATTATTAGGAGATTTTAGTATGCCTTAAAAGGCAGAGGTTTTAAAACTTCATTCTGTAGAACCAGAGATTGTTTTGAAGCTGTACAGAGGGTGCCACAGGTCAGAGAACTAGGCTAGAGTGACAGACCCTGTACTTGTGATTCACTGTACCACAAATCTACTGATAGTCATGGAAACAATCCAAACAGATTTCTATTGTAAATCAGCTTTAGAATAGGATTTTAGCCTTACCTGTTAAATCCTTTTCTCTTAGTCCATACAGGTTACTGGTAACTTTGGGTAGGTGATCAGCCCCTTTAAGTAGACAGGAACAATTCTGAGAAGTGACTGCGGGGTGGAGCCTACCTCTTCTCCTTAGCTTGCAGCTAGCCAATCCCCAACCAGTAAGATTTGCAGATTAACTATTGACTAGGTAGTAAGAAGATAAAGGAAGACTCCTGTGAGCATGAACCCACGTTCTGCCACAGGAGAGCCAAGCATGGTCCCTTGACAGGGTGGGAGACCAGTAACCTGTATGGACTAAGAAAAGGATTTAACAGGTAAGACTAAAATCCTATTTTCTCTGTCGTCCAATACAGGTTACTGGTAACTTTGGGATGTCCAACTATTAAGTTCCCCAGGGCGGGAAAAAAGCAAGGACCAGGCACAGGACCACAAAGTCACCAGAGCACCAATGAACAAACAGATCATGAATAGCTCAACACAAGGGTCAAACAAACCCCAGGAACTGTTACACAGCACTCTGAACTAGAGCCAACAGGGCTCAAAGTGAAAGAGTACTGGGAGACTAATGAGATAATAGACAAGCAAGGCTGCCTCCAGGATCTTCCTCCCAAAACTAGCATCACCCGATGCCAGCACATCCACACGATCGGGTTTAGCAAATGTATGCACAGACGACCAACTGGCCGCCTTGCACAACTGATCAGCTGAGGCCTGGTTCTTGTAGGCCCCAAGAAGCCCCAATAGACCTCGCAGAATGAGCCATGACCCTGAAGGGAACAGGCTTCTTCCGAAGTGCATAAGCCTTACGAATCATGGACTTGATCCAAAAAGCAATAGTTACCTTGGAAGCAGGCTTCCCTGCCCTAGGACCCTCAGGAATGACAGAAAGTGTCAGACTGCCGCAAGGACTCTGTGCAATGCACATAGAACTTGAGACCACAAAAAACATCCAACAGACGAAGATCCCTCTCTGTCATAAGTAGGGATGGGACAGAAGGAAGGAACCACAATCTCCTGATTAATGTGGAACTCTGACACCACCTTCGGAAGAAACTTGTGAGGTGCGAAGCACCGTCTTGTCCTTGTGAAAGACCAAAAAAGGTGGTCTGCAAGACAGGGCATGCAGCTCCGCAACTCGGCGAACAGAAACAATCGCCAAGAGAAAGGCCATCTTCCACGTCAGAATACGAAGAGGAATAGTAGCCAAAGACTCAAAAGGGGGATGCTGAAGAACTCCTAAAACCAAGTTAAGCTCCCACAGAGGAGCAGGGTATGAGCAACACACCCTGGAAGAAAACCTTGACATCAGGAATGAGAGCAAGACACCTCTGAAAGAAGACAGATGGCGCAGAAGTCTGAACCTTAAGAGAACTCACACAGAGACCCTTATCCACACCATCCTGGAGGAAGGGAAGAACTTTAGGAAGGTCAAAATCCTGAGACAGGTCTTTGACAGCACACCAAGATAGAAAGGTAGACCAAACCCGATGGTAGGCCTTAGAGGAAACAGGCCTACGGGCACTAAGAATAGTAGACACACACCAGAAGAAAACCCTTTCTTCAAAATTGAGGATTCAAACTCCATGCCGTCAAAGCCAGGTGATGAACGCCTTCCTTCCAGAGGTAACCTTGTAGAAGATCCGGGCAGGGGTGGGGGAGTCGAAGAGGTTCCGCCACTGAGAGGTCCAGAAGCTCCAGAAACAAAGCCTGTTGAGGCCAGTACGGAGCATGACTGGGCAGCGCTCCAGTCCCTGCTTCCATAGCACCCTGTGCAACAGGGGAATGGGAGGAAACATGTAAGCTAGGGGAAATGTCCACAGGATTAACAAGGCATCCACTGCCAGAGCCAGGAGGATCCACCCAGCGAGAGCAGAATGTTGGAACCTTCCTGTTGTGCCTGGTTGACATCAGGTCGATTCATGGAAGACCCCACTGCTGGATGATGAGGTTGAATACCTCTGGATGTAGCTCCCACTCTCCGGTGTCCATGTGCCAACTGAGGAAGTCTGCCAGAACGTTGTCTACGCCAGAAATATGAACTGCAGAAATGGCAGGGACATGCTCCTCTGCCCACTACAAAATAGCCTTGACCTCTAGGCCAAGCTGCGAGACTTCTTGTGTCGCCTTGTTGATGTAGGCTACCGCTGTGGCGTTGTCCGACTGTACCCTGACCAGGCAATCCTCCAGTTGCAGAGTCCAGTGTTGTAGGGCATAAAATATCGCCTGACGCTCCAACACATTGATGGGAAGGAGAGATTCCTCCTGAAACCACCTGCCCTGAACACTGAAGTGCCCCAGTACTGCACCCCATCCGGAAAGGCTGGAATCTGTCATCACTGTGGTCCAGAAGGTCACCAGGAAGGAGACTGTTCAGGTTGAGCCACCACGAGAGACTCTGCTCTACGTGAAGAGGAAGAAAGATCTTTCCAGGAGATCTCGTCGACCCCTGTATGCCAGGATTAGGGACCTCTGAAGTTCCCTGGGGTGAGTCATGGCAAATGGGACTGCTTCTATGGTGGAAATGAACTTCCCCACCAAAGATGACAACTTTTGGCTGGAACTGGATCCTGAGAAAGGATAGCCTGGATCTTCAGTGCTATCTGATGAGCCACTTCACCCGTGAGAAATACCATCCCTCTCTGAGTGTCGAAGAGGAGGCACAGAAAGACCATCCTCTGGTAAGGAACAAGGTCTGACTTCTCCAGATTGATGATCCATCCGTGATAGGGAGAGAGCATGAATGCAGTACTGCACCTGCTAATTAAGGAGTTCTGGAGAAGAGGCCTTCAGAAGGAGGTCGTCCATATATGGAGTCACCCTGATGCCATTGCGATGTAGGACAGAGATCAATGCTCTCAGGACTTGAGAAGCCGTGGTTAGGCCAAAGGGGAGGGCTGAAAACTGGAAATGCCCTCGGTCGCAAGCAAAGCGGAGATACTACAGACTCTCTGGATGAATAGTGATGTGCAGATAGGTATCCTGAAGATCCAGAGAGGCCAGAAATTCCCCAAGGGACATGATCGCTATCACTGTGCACAGAGACTCCTGGCGGTATTGGGACTGGGCAACAAAGGAGTTGAGATCTTTCAGATCCAAAATGGGACGACAGTCGCCATCCTTCTTGTAGAATCCCAAGCCCCTCTCCTGAGGAGGAACTGGTTCCAGGACTGCCTTGTCCAGAAAGGCCTGAATAGCTTTGTCGAAAAGGCAGCACTTTTCCACTCCCAAGGGAAAATGAGAAGAGAAGGTCCTTGGAGAAGGAAGGGAGGTGAAGGGAATCCTGTACCCAGTAGCTACCGCCTGTAAAGCCCACTGGTTGCGCCACAGTGGCCTGCCAAGCCAAGAGGTAGTGGTGTAAGCGGCCACCTACCTGCGGGTGGGGACCTGGGTTCAGGTTCAGCGAATCATGCAAAAGATTTGGAAGCCTTGAATTTCGGAAGACTTGGACCCGCATTGCTGCTTAGACTTGGATGAGGAGCGGAGCCTTAGGGACCGTCTGGGTCGCTTGGCGTGGACAATAGAGCAGATTCCTTTTGACAGGCGTCTTCTTCCTCAGGACCAGTGGCAGGTGAGTACTCTTCCCTCCAGTGGCCTCGATGATGAGATCCTTGAGCTCAGGTCCAAACAGGGAGGAGCCCTGAAAAGGCAAAGATAGGACAGGCTTCTTGGAGGCCGTGTAAGCAGACCAGATCTTGAGCTGAAGAGCACGTCTGGCTACCACAGACATGGTAAATGCCCTGGCTACCATACGTACAGCATCAAACAGAGCAGCAGAGACATAATGCTGAGCCTCAGCAATGTTCGCGAGAAGTCGCAACATGTCAGCAGTACGGGCCCCCTGATGGACAGCTGAATTGAGCTGTTCAGGCCAAACAGCCATAGCCCTATTCACCATGCTGCAGCAAAGACAGGGAGGAGGGCAGAGCCAGCCGTTGCAAAATAGCCTTGAGAGAGATCTCAAGCTTCTTATAAGTCCAGTCTTTAAGAGCAGAGGTATCAGCCACCGGCAAAGCAGTGGACTTAGAAAGCCTGGAAACTGGTGCATCCACTTTGGGGGGGATGGACCCAGTGTGTGAGGGTTGTTTCAGAGAACGGGTAAAGCCTAGAGAACTTCTTAGACACCGATGGCTTCCTGTCTGGAAACTTCCACTCCTCAGACACCAAGCGGTCAAGGATGGGGTTAGGTGGAAAACAAGTATGGGGCCTAACAGGCTCAGAGGGGTCAGAAGAAACCTCCTGTACCAAGGGAATGTTCAGGGTGGTTAGCACACCCCTGATCAGGTCCTTAGCTGAGGGAATGGGGTCAGCCTCAAAGGGGTCCCCAAAAAACTGAGATGAAGGAACAGATGAACAGTCATCATCAGAGTCCACCAATAATTCCTCCTCAGAGGAATCAGACACACCAGGTACACCCAGTGGTTTAGGCAGGGAAGATCTAATAGGGGCAGGGGCCTGCCAAGAGTGAAAGACCACCTGCAAGGTGGATGGAAGGAGTTGTAAGGTGGACCGGAGGTCCCTGGTAGTAGCCTTAAACTCTTGCATCCAAACTGGCTCTAGTGCATGACTGTAGGCCCCTGCAGGGGATTCAGGGGCAGCAGCGCATGCTGGGCAAACATGACCTGAGAATTCTCTAGGTGACATGAGGAGAGAGGAGCAATGAGGGACACAGACACCCCAGTGTCCTTAGGCTTAGGTTTAGCTCCAAGGTCTAACAGACTAGACATTCTCACAGAGAAACGGTCAAAGTATCAGAAACACCACACAGAGTGTGTATGATAAAATCACCCCAGAAACACTTAAATAGACTTATCTAGTAGGCGAAGGGTTAAAATGCTGAGGAGAGAAGAAGAGTCCAAGCCCTGCGTAGGATACTCTATCTGTGAGTACACAAAATGGCTGCCGTGACAGGAGCCAATCAGAAAAGAGGGTGCAAAGTGAGCGCTCATGGGAATCTTAGTTTTGCTAACGTAGTACCTCAACAGTGCCCGAAGCCCCCTAAGGCCCCCCAACACCCCCTGAATGTTGACCGGATGACAGAGCAAGGGGCAAACCATCAAAATGAGCTCTCTGACCTGGCTACGTGGGGCGGTTGCAGAGATGTCCCAAGCTGTAAAGTCCCATAGAAGTGAATGGAGCATTGGCGTCTATGCTGTAAACAAAGTAAACAAGGTGAATACCAAAACTTAAAACCACTCAAAAGCCAACTAGAATTAAACAGTAGATCCAATAAACACTGGTACCAGTAGGGAAAAGTGCCCAAAACCCCCCCAAAAGGTGCTATCCAGAAGCAGAAGGGTTAAGTTACAACAGAAACTTGCTCCAAACACCTCACAGACATAAAGATAAACCCAATGAGTGCATGGGTATGTAATAGGAACTCAAAATGAGACCCCTGTGCAGAGGGGAAGCATGGGACATGTGGACCAGAGCACTCAAAGGGTTCCCACCTTTTTCAGCAAATCTTATGTCTTCAGATTACCATATATCAAGAAGCCTCAGTTGGCAACTCCTGGGGAAAGAACTCACATCCAAGATTTCCCCCCCAGGGTTTAGGTCCACAAAAGCACCTGGTAAACTGAGCTATCCACATTTGGGTGATGGGAATTGTCAGTGATGGTAATCCATCTAATTGTGGTACTGCATACCAAACAGAAAAATAATAAAGCTAAAACTATAGCAGAACTGTTCTCTTGCCTTGTGACTTGACCAAGGAACAAATCTTACTGGTTGGTGATTGGCTACTTAAAGGGGCTGATCGCCTACCCAAAGTTACCAGTAACCTGTATTGGACCACAGAGACACATTTTAAATATGGCGAGTGCTGGCTTTTTTCCTTTCTACTTTAAATGCTGTTGCAAATACTATTTTTTGTACTTAGCCAGTGCACTAGGAGATTGTGTTGTGAGGAATAGCTTATTTCTTACTTTCGGCACAGTGAAGCTCTACAGTATCCAATAGCAAAAATGTGTTCCCAATCCCCAAACGGATTACATCAACAATCCCTCCTAAGACTCTGAAGCCCTGTATGGCTGTGTATCAGATTTTGAAAGTAAAATGTTATAATTTGAAAACGGTTTTAAGGGATTAGTTTCTAATCTCATATTTATCACACATTTAAAGATTTATTCAATACAATAATTTAATATAATCATTTAAGATAAAAACAATAAAGAGTTACCTTTGGTTTAACAGGGGGTACTCTGTGTCTTCTTTTAACTTCGATCCAGGGCTCAGAGTCCAGCTCTGGCATACTTGTGGATAAGGCTCTTGGCATGGTTTGTAAATTGTTTGGCTCTTTGCTTCTGTTCTGAAGTAGGCTTCCCTTTCTTGGAGAATTTGGGGCAGACTCTAAGATTATGAACAGAAATGTCAGAATACTGAAGGATTAGGAAAGTGCAAACAAAGCTGACAAAGGGGATTTCAACAGGACCATTAAAAAAAAAAAAAAAACAAAAAAAAACACAAAAAAACCAAACAAAAAGACTATTTGGCACTGCAATCAATTGTAAATGCATATGTTTAGATCAGTGGTTCTCAACTCCTGTCCTCAGGACCCACTAACTGGCCAGGACTTAGGGATTTCTCTGTCAGAGCACAGGTGTGGTGATCAGAGGCTCAGTCACACTGATTAACTCACCTGTGCTCTAACAAGGAAATCAAATCCTGGTCTGTTAGTGGGTCCTGAGGACAGGAGTTGAGAGCCACTGGTTTAGATGACATTACAGTGATTATCACATTATATAAGCCTTTTTAACAAGTATTTCTAAATTTTGGAAAACTGCAGGATAGCCCTACACAGGACCAAATGAGTCAGGAGAAGAGAGGATGTGAACTATTCCAAGGTGTGGAGTGAAGTGTTAGCAGGTGGAAAAAAAAAAAAAAAAAAAAGTCAAAGAGAGGCGGCACAGTAATAATCACCCAGTCTGTTGTACGGATGATAAACTTCATAGAAGCCAAAAGGCATATAATGCAGCATACTGAAAGGTACTGATAAACTTTGAGTACCATTTTCCACCCACTTCATGATAATTCTGTGAACCAAATTACAATTTATATCCCTAAGCAGCACCACATGAGCCCCCTCTGGGGACCCGAGAAAAAAGTTCTCAGGTGTGCAAATTTCCCACAAACCGGATGAGAAGAAAAGGAAGGATACAATTAATCCTAAGATAGTCTCTCTCAGAATTAGTCTTTGGGGCACACAAAAAATGTTGGCTTTTAAATATCTCTATTAATAACAGGTTAGCAATCAGTGGCTGAGTCATTGTGATTGAGTTGCATGTGCCTAACTAGGGAAATCCTGAAAACATGACCTGTTTGTATGCCCAGAGCATTGGTGCGGAGAATCACTGCTCTAAGTAGTTTCTAAATGTTTTCCTATATTTGTTGGCCTCCATTCACAATTACGCCAAGGGCCTCAGAGATTTGCAAAACGGTCTTGCTAACATAAAGGTGGAATTTTTTTTTATTTATTTATTTTAATGAAAAATTCCTAAATATTTAACCATCACAGCTCTGCAAAACATAAATGAGTCTATTTAACATTCATGTTTTTTAAAATATTAAGCTCCACAGGGTAACATAGGAAGTGGAGAAGTGATATCAATGCATAAGATTTTTTTTCAATTTGTTATTCCATCTTTTCCCTTACATGTATGTGTTCACTGCACTCCATTCTGCACCTCCAACTCAGATCTGTCTTCATCCTGAGTTTTAACCTTTTGTGCTATTCTTTAACTCCCTGTTCCAGTCTCCATATTGCCTGCCTCTCCATCCTCATATCTCCCTGCATTCAGATGTTTTAATGGTGTCATACCAGACTGCACTCAGGGCTTTCCCTATGCAAAATAACTTCTAACTCGCTTCACTCACTCAATCAGTTTTAACATGGACGAATTTAAATTCAGGCATAGTTAGGGTTAAGTGCTTCAGTGTGGGGTATTAGTTGGCACCTTTATTCCAAGTACTTTGAGAGGTGGACAGGAGAGGACAGCTGCAGAACAACCACTTAACCCCTTAATAACTGCGAAAATCTGAGGTGGACTGCCCTTAAGGACCGGAGAAATTCTGACCTTTTTTTGACTATGTAATAGTTCAATAGTGTTTTCCCTCTAAGGCCTGTATTCATCTAGGTGTGAATGGATTAATATTCAGGAAAATCAGAGGATTTCTTTGCATATTAAAGATTCACCCATTGAGCAACTTTCGGATTGCATCTGGCCGTCGCTTATTCTTCAATAAGCGATGGCCAGATAGATTTGCAACCCCATTTGGCGTATTCCCTTTGAATGCATGGAGCGAACACACGCATACACATTTTCGCTTATGCATATACGTGTGTTTTCACACTATGACTGACCAATTTACGCAAGTTTCCCTACTTTGCATATGCGTTTTTTTTTGAATACTCACTGCTCCTGAAGAAATAACCTTAGTGTTCTGAAATGTGTTGAATTTTGTTTTACATTTTACCATATATAAGTGGTGATTTTATATATTATAATTGGAATAAATTCAGTTTTTTGTACTCTTTAAAGAGTCAAAGTTTTATTCCTTTTAAGCTTCCAATTGCCAGTAACTATTTTGAAGGAGACACTACTATTCAATACACACCGATTTTAAATATCGCATGGACTTCATATCAGGAGATGACCTAAAATCCCTCATATGCCATCTAAGTCCTGGTAGAGTTAATCAGACTTCCCAGACAGAATCTAAACTGTGAGTACCATCATATCTGTCATATTTCAATCTAAAACATCAACATTTGGGATTCCCATAGTCGCAATATAACGTTTGGAGGCAACCTGTAAAAAAATACCGCATACGCTATGAACTTGTCAGACTACGTGTCTTACAAGCGAAACACGACATGAGTGAGTGGCATTTCTCTAAAGATCAATTGTCATCCTATATGCTACTGTGTCATTTTCCATTTGAACTACACAATAGCAATATAAGCACATTTAACATCGCGCTAGCTTTTCTTGCAGAACCAGTAATTTCTCTTATTCTTAGAGGCTTTTTCCAGACGCTTTTTTATCTTTCAGTTTTCATTTATTCTTAGCACTCACCTATCGTCTTGCACTATACCTATAAAGTGGCCAGTTCTTAAGTGGGCACTGTCCCTCTGGGTCAAAAATCCCCAAGTCCCTCTTTCCCTCAGAATTTCAATTTTTTTTTTTTTTACATTACTGTTTGAGGTGTATCAATATAACTTTAATTTTACTTCTTTGTTTTTTTTTTAAATAAAATGTTGTAAATTAAATGCTTTGATATTTCTCCACATAACTTAAATAATCAGAGTGGTGTCAGTAGGTCAGAGAGACCTACATTTAGCCTGCCCCAGCACCAGCATTGAAGGGGTTAATACCCCCACACTTTGGCCTCTGTATTTGATTTTATGTCTGCTTCTCTTTTCCTTACGCTCATAGTAAAGGAAGAGAGGGAGGCAGAGAGCAGTCACAAGGACAATGTGGGAAACACATTGCCTTTGTGAATGAAAATGCCAGCACATGTGAAGGAATCACGTGTACCAGCAGAAGAGAAGTACCTAAACTACAGTTTCAGCATCTGTAATGATAGCAGCGTGCACCAAGGCACACTGCTATCATTTAACCCATTACATGCCAGGACCATCATGGGTCCTTAAGGGAAGTTTACCCATGACGGTCCTGGCATGCCATGGGTCGTTAAGGGGTTAAATACAACAGGCAAGTAAACAAAAAGGGATGCAGTGAAATAGCAGGGTAGACATAAAAAAAGTGTGATAAATAGTGTAACGGGCCTTAGGCCGTTACTAGAGCCTTTTCTGGGCATGGCATTTATTCATCCCTGGGCCCAAGGATTATGGATATTGGACACTCTTGGACACTCCTTTGTGCCCGGGCCTACAATCTCTCAAGCCCTTATCCTGGACTAAGAGACTTTGGCTAGCCTTATGTGGATAGGCAGCTGTGCCAGAGGAAAGAACAATTCAAGGCTTGGGTGCTGCAAACTCTTCTGACCTGCAAAGGGTTAATCATTTGAGTTTGAGCATATTTACTTTCAATATGTATTGTAGTCCCCCAAGCCTTTTGCTTAATTACTCAACCCCTGGCCATTGTTAAGGGATTTTATATTCTGGCCACTGAAGTCATTGTATTGAGCACTGTCCTGTGACCCCCTGCTGTGTGATTAATCCAATCATGTCTGCCCTATTATGTTTCCCTGAAACATTTGTTGTTGGTTCTTGGACCCCTTTGTGGTGACTGAATTATCCCTGTGACTACCCCATTGTGTTCTACCAGGAGGAATTGTGATTGTATTAAGTCTCATGTACTGTGCTCCAAGTTAGTGTGGTTTGAAACTGTATAAATATGCTGTGGGTTGTTGTAATAAAGAGTTAGTCTTCTGGAAGAACTAAGAAGGAGTCCTGGTTTTCTTTATGCTCTTGTGGTTTAAAGTATCCTCTCTGATGCCCACCTGAGCTGTGTATCCTGCATTGCCGACCGTCTGCTGCCAGCTATCTGCGGATCTAATTTGGTATGCTGTCAGGCGGCGGCGTGGACTCCAGGCTCCCTTGCTTCCAGCGATCCGGCGACTGTTTCCAGTGACTGTCCATACTTTGACTGGGGCATCTGACAGAGCTTATCTGGCGTCAAGAAGGAGAGACCTGGGAACGACGGCAGAAGGCGACGCGGTCCCTTCTAGCTTCCGTTACACTGGTGGCAGCGGTGGGATCGAACTGAAACCAGCTTCCAGGGGGAGATACAGCCGCTGGCTTGACCCCGGTTTCAGCAACGCGAGATCTAACTGAAACCAGCTTCCAGGGGGAGATACAGCCGCTGGCTTGACCCCGGTTTCAGCAACGCGAAATCTAACTGAAACCAGCTTCCAGGGGGAGATACAGCGGCTGGCTTGACCCCGGATTCAGCAACAGGATTCGAGGTTGTCTCAATTGAGGTTTCACACAACACCTAGGAAAAGGCTGCCTGAACTATGGCACACACCTACAATAATGCAACTATGGCATCACTAAAGGAGATGGGGATCCAGAGAGGCCAAGATGTGGAAGGGCTAAGAAGAAAGGATCTGATCCAGCTGCTGCAGGAGATGGACGAGAACGATGCCGAATTAGCTCGAAGCACACCGTTACCGAGGGATTCCAGTCCAGTTCGTCGTCGATCGGTCGACAACAGATATTCAACGGAAAATGGAGAATTGAGGCAACCGGAGTTAGTGGATAATGACCCGGTGGCGACCATGGTAGCTCGCCGACTACCGCTCTACGGCCCTAACCCCTCAATCGAACTGATTAACCAACTCATGGAAAAGGCTCGAGAGGATCATCTGCAGGAGCTGGCTATCCGACACCAGGGTATGAGGCTACCTCCTCCTGCGATGGCCGAGAAAAGCAGCACCGGGCTGCCCCTTACACATCAGTCCTTTTCCATGTTCGATGACACACAAGGAGATATTGATGGGTTCTTACAGGACTTTGAAAGATTATGCAGACTCTTCCAAGTCGACCAGCAGCACTGGTCGGGCATCCTTGCCGGAAAACTGACCGGGAGGGCCAGCGAGGCTTACCGCACGGTGCCTGACCAGGACATCGGCAATTATGCCGCGGTCAAGAAGAGACTGTTGGCTAGGTATGCCATTACACCAGATACCTATCGCCGGAAATTCAGGGACACTAAGAAAAAGGGTACAGACACCTTTTCAGAATGGGGACATACCTTTGAGCGGGCCGCTAGGAGCTGGCTTCAAGGCTGTGGGGCTACCACTTTTGAGGAGTGCTGTCAACAAATGCTGCTGGAACATTTTTATCTAAATATTCCTGACCCAGTGCGGGATTGGGTGCGGGACCGGAACCCCACTACCCTCAGCCAAGCTGCCTCGCTTGCGGATCAGTATGAGGACAATCGGAGCATGGGCCACAAAGTACCATCCATCCCAGGGGGAGGGGGGTCCCGGGTCCCTGCCCCTACCCCTAATGCATACCGGTCGGGGCCCCGACCTCCACAGGCCCCCTACCACCCACCTCGTCACACTAACCCCCCGGCACTGTGTTTTACATGCCAGCAACCTGGTCATCGCCAAGCCAATTGCCCCAGGAACAGGGGACCCACCGCCAGGTATCAATCTGCCCCTCGGGCAAATCAAAGCTCCGCAACAGGTAGGGGGCCCCCACATCAGGCCCATTGTGTAGGGGGGAGGACCCCTGGAATACCTACCATACACCCTATGACCCAGACTGGCCCCGTCCGATGGATATGGGTGAGGCTGCAGGAGACCGTCACGAATGGGACTATTTCCATGAAGTTACCCTGGCCCAGGAGGACTCAACAGACAACCGGCACCAGCACATCCAAACGGTACGTCTCAACGGGCACACCACTCAAGGAATGCGAGACTCTGGGGCCACTCTTACCTTAGTGCAACCTCACTGCTTACCCCCCAGACTCAGAGTGCCCCGAATGGTGGAGATCCGGGTGGCTGGAGGCCGAGTGTACAAGCTTCCTATGGCCAAGGTCCAACTGGATTGGGGGGCAGGACCCCAAGAAAGAATTGTGGGGGTCATGCCAGGACTTCCTACGGACGTGCTACTAGGGAATGACTTGGGCAATCTGGAGAGTTACTTCGGCACCGCCAGGGACCAAGAGGACTGCAATGTCGTCACAAGATCCGCGGCACGTCAACAGAGGGTAAGGTCAACACCACCTCCCGCCCCTACAACAGTAACCCTTGACGAACCCAGTATAGCTTGGCTGCCGCCCCCAGCTTTCCGGTCTGCTCTCCAGACAGACCCCACTTTAGCAGGGTACAGACGACAGGCAGACACCAGAGCCATTGGGAGGGAGGGGGAACAATTTGTGTGGGAGAACGGGTTGTTATACCGGACCACCCAGACTCACTGTCAGGGCCCCAACACAGTCACTTGCACCCAGTTAGTAGTGCCCCTACAGCATAGGGAGGCCCTCATGGCCCTGGCCCATGACATTCCCTTAGCAGGACATTCGGGAATCCGGCGCACCGAAAAGCGCCTAACCCGAGCGTTCTTTTGGCCCAAAGTGTCCCGGGATGTTCGCCTCTTTTGCCGCACCTGCGACACATGTCAGCGGGTAGGAAAAAGGGGAGATCATCCGCCAGCACCCCTGCACCCTCTACCCTTGATAGGGGAACCTTTTCAACGAGTAGCCATTGACATCATAGGTCCACTCGCTCGGCCTAGCCACACGGGTAAGAGATATATCCTTACCATTGTGGACTTTGCCACCCGTTACCCGGAGGCCGTGGCACTATCCAGCATCTCTGCTGAAAGCGTCGCGGATGCGTTAGTCAGGGTATTTACCCGGGTCGGATTCCCTAGGGAGATAGTATCGGATCGAGGCACACAGTTTACCTCAGATATAATGCAACAACTCTGGAAACTATGCGGGGTTAAACCCCTCCATACCACACCCTACCATCCCCAGACAAATGGGCTCTGCGAGAGGTTCAACGGAACCTTGAAACAGATGCTCAAAGCTTTCACCCAGTCACACCGTGATTGGGAGCGCTACCTGCCCCACCTACTGTTCGCCTACCGGGAGGTGCCTCAGGAGTCCACGGGATTTTCCCCCTTTGAACTATTGTTTGGGAGGAAGGTCCGGGGACCCCTGAATCTACTCCGCGAATACTGGGAGGGGAAGTGTGACTCTGAGGAGACGCCTACCGTCACCTACGTTGTAGAACTGAGGGAAAAGTTGAAGACCCTTATGGGACTAGCCCACCAGAATTTAGCTCAGGCCCAAGCGACCCAAAAGCAGCACTATGACCGTAAGGCCCAACACAGAACGTTCCACGTGGGTCAGCAGGTCTTAGCCCTGCGCCCAGTGAGACAAAATAAGTTGCAGACCGCGTGGGAGGGTCCCTACCGGGTAATTGACCAGCTAGGGGACACCACGTATGTTATTGGCCGCGGGAATTCACAGCAGGACCAAAGGACCTGCCATGTCAATTCCCTTAAAGCATACCATGCTAGAGAGGAGGCCGTAATGGCCATCTGTAACATGGAGGGGGAAGACCCAGAGGAGCAGGATATCCCTGACTTCTTAGCCGAATCCCAGACCCAGGCAAACAGACACCCCTTAAAGCTAGGGACCCATTTGAACAAGGTTCAGCAGGGACAAATTGAGAAGATAGTGAAAAAATGGCCCGAGCTATTCTCCCCACTTCCCGGTTCCACTACAGTAGCCCAACATGAGGTCCACACCACAGGGTCCGGGCCCCTACGTCAGCCAGCCTATCGGGTCCCTGAGTCAGTCAAGCGTAGCATGTGGCAGGAGTTGCAGGATATGTTAAATATGGGGGTCATTGAGCCGTCCGCCAGTCCTTGGGCCTCCCCGGTAGTCCTAGTACCCAAGAAGGACGGAACCACCCGGTTCTGTGTGGACTACCGGAGGCTCAATGATCGGACAGTCACTGATGCGTACCCCATGGCCCGGGTAGATGAGTTGCTAGACCGTCTCGCTGGAGCTAGCATTGTCTCCACCCTCGACCTGAGTCGAGGGTACTGGCAGATTCCACTGGCCCCTGAGGCAGTGGCCAAGTCCGCCTTCATCACCCCTTTTGGCCTCTACCAATTCAAGGTAATGCCATTTGGGATGAAGAACGCCCCGGCTACCTTCCAGAGGTTGGTGGACCATCTGCTGGCAGGGGCACAGGAGTTTGCCTGTGCCTATCTGGATGACATTGCTATCTTCAGCGACTCCTGGGAGGAGCACCTCCTACACCTAGAGGCTATTTTAGGGAGGATAGCCCGTGCCGGGCTCACCATCCGGCCGGATAAATGCCAGATAGGGATGGGGGAGGTCCAGTACTTAGGTCACCGGGTAGGAGGAGGGCAACAACGGCCCGAGCCAGCTAAGATTGAAGCCATCCTAAAATGGCCTACCCCCAGGACCAAGAAGCAGGTCCTGGCCTTTTTGGGAACCGCAGGGTATTACCGTAAATTTGTGCCCCAGTATAGCACCATAGCCAAACCCCTGACGGACCTGACCAGGAAGGCCCTGCCCCGTAATGTAGACTGGTCCCCGGCTTGCGAACAAGCCTTTCAGACCCTAAAAGAGGCATTGGGGCGGGAACCGGTGTTGGCCGCCCCGGATTTTAACAAGACTTTCTTGGTTCACACAGATGCCTCTGACTGTGGGCTAGGAGCTGTCCTGAGCCAGGTGAACCAAGAAGGAGAAGAGCACCCCATTGCTTATCTGAGCCGGAAGCTATTACCAAGGGAGACATCCTACGCTGCTGTGGAGAAGGAGTGTCTTGCACTAGTGTGGGCCCTGAAGAAATTCCAACCCTACCTGTACGGGAGAGAATTCACCGTAATAACGGACCATAATCCACTGGTATGGCTCAACCGAGTCTCAGGGGACAATGGGAGACTGCTACGGTGGAGCCTGGCATTACAAACCTTTAATTTTTCCATTCAATACCGGCCCGGCAAGGACAATCATAATGCTGATGGGCTATCTCGCCAGGAGGACCTATGAACTTTGGATTTTCCGAGTTTATTCCGGACCCTGGGTTGAGTTTAAAAAGGGGAGTAATGTAACGGGCCTTAGGCCGTTACTAGAGCCTTGTCTGGGCATGGCATTTATTCATCCCTGGGCCCAAGGATTATGGATATTGGACACTCTTGGACACTCCTTTGTGCCCGGGCCTACAATCTCTCAAGCCCTTATCCTGGACTAAGAGACTTTGGCTAGCCTTATGTGGATAGGCAGCTGTGCCAGAGGAAAGAACAATTCAAGGCTTGGGTGCTGCAAACTCTTCTGACCTGCAAAGGGTTAATCATTTGAGTTTGAGCATATTTACTTTCAATATGTATTGTAGTCCCCCAAGCCTTTTGCTTAATTACTCAACCCCTGGCCATTGTTAAGGGATTTTATATTCTGGCCACTGAAGTCATTGTATTGAGCACTGTCCTGTGACCCCCTGCTGTGTGATTAATCCAATCATGTCTGCCCTATTATGTTTCCCTGAATCATTTGTTGTTGGTTCTTGGACCCCTTTGTGGTGACTGAATTATCCCTGTGACTACCCCATTGTGTTCTACCAGGAGGAATTGTGATTGTATTAAGTCTCATGTACTGTGCTCCAAGTTAGTGTGGTTTGAAACTGTATAAATATGCTGTGGGTTGTTGTAATAAAGAGTTAGTCTTCTGGAAGAACTAAGAAGGAGTCCTGGTTTTCTTTATGCTCTTGTGGTTTAAAGTATCCTCTCTGATGCCCACCTGAGCTGTGTATCCTGCATTGCCGACCGTCTGCTGCCAGCTATCTGCGGATCTAATTTGGTATGCTGTCAGGCGGCGGCGTGGACTCCAGGCTCCCTTGCTTCCAGCGATCCGGCGACTGTTTCCAGTGACTGTCCATACTTTGACTGGGGCATCTGACAGAGCTTATCTGGCGTCAAGAAGGAGAGACCTGGGAACGACGGCAGAAGGCGACGCGGTCCCTTCTAGCTTCCGTTACAAATAGATTAACCAGTCCTTCAAACCCACCTTGGTTAGTGATACTTTGCTCATTTCCTTACTTCCTGTTCCACCCCCTTTTAACTTTGTAACATGCATACCACTTTTATTACAGTTTTTCTTTTATCCCCACAGTCGTGCTCCTCACTTGCACCAGAACATTCTAATCTACCATGGGCTTCTGCATACATGTGCACTACCCTCTGAGTGTTGGTGGAGAGTGCTAAAAACAAGCCCACCCAGCCCCATTAGTCATAGCAAGCAACACATACTTTATAGCTAACTGCAAACAGCTCACTACATTTTATGCATTTTACGACTTTCCTTGGCAAAAACAACAACAAAAAGACCACTTTAAAAAAAATAAAATTAAAAATGTTGCATTATAACATATGCAGTATACGGACCTAAATGGATGCACTAAAAGCATGGTGTTATGCAGATAAACAGAAAATACTTACCGGCACAAAATCCTGGCTAGGCCCTAAATTATCTAATACTGCCATTGTCATTCAAAGATACTCATGCTTTAGGAAAGACCAAGCAAAGAGGAGGAGGCATAATCATATACATACAAGTCTCTAAGCGTCACACCTCTAAACTACTCTTGTAATTCATAAAAACAAGGGAAAAGGAAGAAGGACGAGGAAGAGGAAGAGAGAGAAAAGGAGGAAGAGGAGGAGAGGGACTCTAGACCTGTATGAAATAAAAAATGTAGCACCTGCACGAGACTCCAGTACTTTTCCAGGAATAAATTCCGGGCAGTTGATGAACCTAGAAAAATCAGTGCGTGGCACATCGTGGGCAGGAGCACCAGGAATAGGCCATTTTTCTGGATCAACTTTCTTCCTTATCTTTTGATCTACTATTTCTACTTCTGTACTGTTCTTCAAGGCCTGAAATATAGGTTTTAATTTGGTTTATTAATACTTAAAAGGGATTTAAGTACTTAATATAAAACTATATAAAGTAAAATAAAAGAATTAACCATTTTAAACACTAAAGGGGTGTGCAAGGCATTGCAAAGCAATGAGCTGTACTCTGCTTTGCTCTGGTCCTTTAAGGTTTAAAGTTATAAAAAACACACACACACACACACACACAAAACACACACACACACAAAACACACACACACACAAAACACACACACACAAACGGCTTAAATCCAAAACTCACAACATTTTGGATCAGATAAGAGCCTTTAGTAAGATAGACACAGTTTGGGTGACTATTTTTAAATAAAACTTTTGGAGTTTAAACCCTGTGAGTGGCAGCTAAATATTTCACTGTCTGAAGCACCCAGACATTTTTTCTACTGAAATAGGAGTGCACACCTGCAACTTTTAATAAATACATCTTATTTGGTGCATGTCCCATACAGATAACGTAAATAGATATACTCAGCCCGAGGTGTTCAGGGCGAACAGGAGACGGCACACATATAACAAAAAAGTGTATTGCCTATAGCATCTTACCCAAATATTTTTGGTACACTAGGTACCTTCCGCAGGGCAGAGGGAGACACGTCAGTGCAATACACACACTATTTATACAATAGGATTTTAGTCTTACCTGTTAAATCCTTTTCTCTTAGGCCATACAGGTTACTGGTAACTTTGGGTAGGTGATCAGCCCCTTTAAGTAGGCAGGAACAATTCTGAGAAGCGACTACGAAGAGAAGGTAGGCTCCACCCAGCAGCTTGCAGCTAGCCAATCCCCAACCAGTAAGATTTGCAGACTAATTATTGACTAGGTAGTAAGGTGGTAAAAGACGACTCCTGTGAGCACAAACCCTAAAGTATGGTCTCTTAACAGGGTGGGAGACCAGTAACCTGTATGAACTAAGTGAAAAGGATTTAACAGGTAAGACTAAAATCCTCTTCTCTGTCGTCCAATATAGGTTACTGGTAACTTTGGGATGTCCAGTCATTAAGAAAGGCAAGGACCAGGCGCAGGCCCGAAAGTCACCAGAGCACCAATGAACCTGCAGATCATGAAGAGCTCAACAATAACTGCAATGTGTCAACGGACAATGAACAGGGGCAAAACCCCTGGAACTGTTACACAGGACACTGAACTAGAGCCAACAGCGCTCAAAAGTTGGAGTACTGACAGACTAATGAGATCCTAGACAAGCAAGGCTGCCTCCAGGATCTTCCTTCCAAAACTGGCATCAGCTGATGCCAGCACATCCACACAATAGTGTTTAGCAAAAGTATGCACAGACGACCAAGTGGCCTCTTTACACAAACTAATCAGCTGAGGCCTGATTTTTGTAGGCCCAAGGACTCTGTGAAAAGCACATAGAACTTGAGACACTGCACAACATCCAATAGATAAAGATCCTTCTCTATCAGAAGTCGGGTTAGGGCAGACTGAAGGAACCACAATCTCCTGATTAATATGAAACTCGGACACCACATTCAGGAGAAATTCTTGTGAGGTGTGAAGCACTTCTTGTCCTTGTGAAACACCAAAAAGGGTGGCCTACAAGACGGGGCATGCAGCTCCGCAACACAGCGAACAGAAACTATCGCCAGGAGAAAGGCCATACGTAGAGGAATGGTAGCCAATAACTCAAAAAGGAGGCCCTGAAGTACTCCTAAAACCAAGTTAAGGTCTCACTGAGCAGTAGGATTTAAACACCAGATGGGTATGAGCAACACCGTGGAAGAAAACCATGACATCAGGAATGAGAGCAAGACGCTTCTGAAAGAAGACAGAGCGCGCAGAAGTCTGAACCTTAAGAGAACTCAGAGACCCTTATCCACACAATCCTGGAGAAAGAAAAGAACTTTAGGAAGGTCAAAATCCTGAGACAGGTCTTTGACAGCACACCAAGATAGAAAGGTAGACCAAACTCGATGGTAGGCCTTTGAGGAAACAGGCTTACGGGCACTAAGCATAGTAGCCACCACACCAGGAAAAAAAACAAACAAAAAAAAACAAAAACACAAAAACAAAAAACAAACAACCCTTTCTTCAAAATTGAGGATTCAACCTCCATGCCGTCAAAGCCAGATGATGAACGTCCAGAGGTAACCTTGTAGAAGAAGATCCACACAGTGTAAAGTCAAAGAGGTTCCTCCACTGAGAGGTCCAGAAGCTCCTGAAACCAAGCCTGCAGAGGCCAGTAAGGAGCAATCAGAATGACTGGACAGAGTTCCAGTCTCAGTTTCCGTAGCACCTTGTTCAACAGGGGAATGGGAAGAATTAGGTATGCCAGAGGAAATGTCCACTGGATCAATAAGGCATCCACTGCCAGAGCCAGGGGAACTGCCCAGCAACAGCAGAATGTTGGGAGCCTTCCTGTTGTGCCTGGTTGCCATTAGGTTGATACATGAAGACCCCACTGCTGGATGATGAGGTTGAACACCTCTGGATGTAGCTCCCACTCTCCTCTGTCCACCATGTGCTGACTGATGAAGTCTGCCAGAACGTTGTCTACACCAGGAATATGAACTGGAGAAATGGCAGGGACATGCTCCTCTACCCATAATAAAATAGCCTTGACCTATAGACAAGCTGCAAGGCTTCTTTTGCCACCTTGATTGTTGATGTAGGCTACCTCTGTGGCATTCTCTGACTATACCCTTACCAGACAATCCTCCAGTTGCCGAGTCCAGTGTTGTAGGGCATGAAATATGGCCCAAAGCTCCAAGACAATGATGAGAGATTCCTCCTGGGACCCCCAGCCCTGAGCATTCAAGTGCCCTAGTACCGCTCCCCATCCGGAGAGGCCGGCATCCGCCATTACTGTTGTCCAGAAAGGCCTGCCTTTCAAGAGATTGTTTAGGTTGAGCCACCACAAGAGGCTCTGCTCCATAAGATAGGGATCTTTCCAGGAGATCTGGTCGACCCCTGCATGCCAGGATTAGAAACCTCCGAAGTTCTCCGGTATGAGCCATGGCAAACGGGACTGCTTCTATGGTGGAAATGAACGTCGCCACCAAAGATGACAACTTCTTGGCCGGAACTGGATCCAGAGACAGGATAGCCTGGACCTTTAGTGCTATCTGATGAGCCACTTTGCCCGTGAGAAACACCATCACTCTCTGGGTGTCTAGGAGGATACCCAGAAAACCATCCTCTGGGAAGGGACAAGGTCTGACTTGTCCAGATTGATGATCCACCCGTGATGGAAGAGAGCATGAATGTAGTCCTGCACCTGCCAATGAAGGAGTTCTGGAGAAGAGGTCTTCAGAAGGAGGTCGTCCACATATGGAGAAACTCTGATGCCGTTCCAATGTAGGACAGAGATCAATGCTCCCAGGACTCTGTTGAAGACTTGCGGAGCCGTGGTCAGGACAAAGGGGACAGCAGAAAACTGGAAATGCCCTCGGTCACAGGCAAAGTGGATATATTGCCGACTCTGGATGAATGGTGATGTGCAGATTTGGCATCTTGAAGATCCAGAGAGGCCAGAAATTTCCTAGGGGCCATGGCCGCTATCACTGTGCGTAGTGACTCCTGGCTGTATTGGGACTGGACCACAAAGGAGTTGAGATCTATCAAATCCAAAATGGTACAACAGCAGCCGTCCTTCTTGGAGACCACAAAGAGGTTGGAGTAGAATCCCAAGCCTCTCTCCTGAAGAGGAACTGGTTCCAGGACAGGCTTGTCCAGAAGGGCCTGAATGGCCTCCTCGAAAAGGCGGCGCTTTTCCGCTCCCATGGGAGAACGAGAAGAGGAGGTCCTGGAAGGAGGAAAGGAGGTGAAGGGGATCCTGTACCCCATACCAACAACTTGCAAAACCCATGGGTCCACCACAGAGGCCTCCCAAGCCTAGAGGTAGTGGCGTAAGCAGCCAACTATCTGCGGGTGGAGACACTGGTTCAGCGAGTCATGCAGAAGGAGGTTTGGAAGCTTTGGGCTTCGCGGAGGACTTGGGCCTCCATTGCTGCTTAGGCTTGAATGAGAAGCGCAGAGCCTGAGGGACCGTCTGGGTCACTTGGCGTGAGACTGCCTGAAAGGGACGAAAAAGCAGATTCCTTTTGACAGGCGCCTTTTTCCCTTAGGACCACTGGCAGGTGAGTACTCTTCCCTCCAGTGGCTTCGCTGATCAGATCCTTGAGCTCAGGCCCAAACAGGGAGGTGCCCTGAAAGGGTAAAGACAGTAGAGCTCTCCTGGAAGCCGTGTCAGTAGACCAGATCTTGAGCCAAAGAGCACATCTGGCTACCAGACATGTTAGATGCCCTGGCTACCATATGTACAGTGTCAAAAGGGGCAGCAGAAACAATGCTGAACCTCAGCAATGTTGGCAAGAAGCCGCAACATGTCAGCAGTAGGGGCCCCCTGAAGGACAGCTGAAGTGAGCTGTTCAGTCCAAACAGCCACAGCTCTATTCACCCATGCTGCAGCAAATGCAGGATGCAGAGCAAGCAAAAATAGCCTTAAGAAAGGTCAAGATTCTTGTCAGTCCAGTCTTTCAGAGCAGATGCATCAGCCACAGGCAAGGCAGTGGACTTAGAAAGCCTGGAAACAGGGGCATCCACCGTGGGGGGGATGGACCCACTGCGTAAGGGCCATTTCAGAGAACGGGTAAAGCTTAGCAAACTTTCTAGACACAGATGGTTTCCTGTCTGGAAACTTCTACTCCTCAGACACCAAGTGGTCAAGAGCAGGGTTAGGTGGAAAACAAGTATGGGGCCTAACAGGCTCCTGAAACACATCAGAGGGGGTCAGAAGAGGCCTCCTGCACCAAGGGAATGTTCAGGGTGGTCAACACAGCCCTGATCAGGCCCTCAGCTGAGGGGATGGGATCAGCCTCAAAGGGGTCCCCAAAAAAAAAACTGTAGATGAAGGAACAGCTGAACTGTCAGAGTCCACCAATAATTCCTCCTCAGAGGAATCAGACACACCAGGTCTGATGGGGCAGGGGCCTGCCACGAGTGGAAGACCCCCTGTAAAGTGGATGGAAGGAGTTGTAAGGTAGACCGGAGGTCCCTGGTAGTAGCCTTAAACTCTTACATCCATACTGGCTCTAGTGCATGGCTGGAGGTCCCTGAAGGGGATTCAGGGGCAGCAGCGCATGCTGGGCAAACATGACCTGAGAATTCTCTAGGTAACCCTGAGTGACATGAGGAGCAATAAGGGACACAAACACCTTAGTGTCCTTAGTCTTAGGTTTAGCCCCAAGGTCTAACGGAGTAGACATTCTCACAGAGTCCAAGCCCTGCACAGAATACTCGATCAGCGAAGACACAAAATGGCTGGCACAGCAGAAGCCAATCAGAAACGAGTGTGCGAAGACAGAGCTCATGGAAATCGCAGTTTCACTAGCCGAGTACCCCAACAGTGCCCGAAGCCCCCTAAGGACCTCAACATGCCAGGATGACAGAGTAAGGGCAAACACACAAAATGAGCCATGTCTGACCTCACTACGTGGAGAGGTTGCAGAGGTACGGCCCAAACTGTAAATCCCATAGAAGTGAAAGAAGCAATGGTGTCTATGCGGTAAACGCGAGCAACACAAAGTTAACGAGGTGAATACAAAAACGTAAAACCACTCAAAAACAAACTAGAATAAATCAGTAGACCCAATAAACCCTGGTCCCACTAGGGAAAGTATCCAAAACTCCCAAAAAGGTGCTAACCAGGAGCAAAAGGTTAAGTTACCACAGAAACTTGCTCTAAACACCTCACAGACATACAGATAAACCCAGTGTTTGCATGAGTATGTAATAGGAACTCCAAATGAGACCCTTGTGCGGAGGGGGAAGCATGGGACATGTGGACCTCTGCACTCAAAGGGTGCTCACCTTTTTCAGCAGGTGTTCTGTCTTCAGATTACCATATATCAAGAATAAGCCTCAGTGGGCAACTCCTGGGGAAAGAACTTGCAGCCAAGATTCCCCCCCAAGGGCTTAGGTCCACAAAAGCACCTGGTAAACGGAGCTATCCACGTTTGGGTGATGGGAATTGTCAGTGATGGTAATCCGCCTAATGGCGATATCCCATAGCGAACGGAAAAATAAATCTAAAACTATAGCAGAACTGTTCTCATGCCTTGTGTCTAGACCAAGGAACAAATCTTACTGGTTGGGGATTGGCTAGCTGCAAGCTAAGAAGAGGAGGTAGGCTCCACCCAGCAGTCACTTCTCAGACTTGTTCCTGCCTTACTTAAAGGGGCTGATAGTCTACCGAAAGTTACCTGTATTGGATGACAGAGAAATATTTATTAATATTAAAAACACACACAAACACACACACACACTAAAGTAAATCACATACTCCAGAACAGCAGAAAAGACTCCAAAAACAGTATTCTCAGGTACCCTGATACAGCTAAAGCCAAAAGGAGACAAAAGCCATGGCAGACCACAGCCACATGGATGCTAAACTGGCTTAAAGGGATAGTAATGTGTTGATATTAAAGAAAAGTTAGATTTCAAGATTTCAAGAGATTTTTAGGCTTACCTGTTAAATCGTTTACTCTTAGTCGATATGACATACAGGTACCATGGGGAGGCGACAGCCCAAGCTAGAGCATCAAGACGATAGCGCAGTGCAAAGGTGTGCTCAGAGGACTAAGTAGTCGCCTTGCACAGCTGTTCTGCAGATGCTTGTACTTGCAAGAGGCCCCAACAGACCTGGTGGAGTATGCTGTAATATGTAAAGGAAAAAGTTTCTTTCTGAGCTCATAAGCCTTGCGAATGGTAGACTTAATCCAAGATGCAATAGTAACCCTGGAAGCAGCCAAACCTGCCCTAGGACCTTCAGGGATGACAAATAAGGCATCAGTCTTACGGACAGACTCTGTATGGTGCACATAGAACATAAAGCAGCGTACCACATCTAATAAATGAAGATCCATCTCCTTGTCAGACTTTGGGTCAGGACAAAAGGAAGTCACAACAATCTCCTGATTGATGTGAAACTCAGAGGCCGCCTTAGGAAGGAATTCCAGGGAGGTACGAAGAACGGCTTTAACCTTGTGAAACACCAGGAACAGCTGTTTGCAGGGCAAGGCCGGCAATTCAGCAACTCTGTGGATAGAGACCACTGCAAGAAGACAGGTCTTCTTCCACGTCAAAAGGCTTAGAGGAATGGTTGCTAAGGACTGAAAGGGAGGCTGATGCAAGACTCCCAAAACCACTGGGGAGTGGGAGCCCTATAGGTAGGGAGAGCAACGTGGAAAAAGACACCTTGACGTCTGGTCAGATGGTGATCAGTTTCTGGAAAAACAGAGCACCAAGTTTGCACCCTTAACGAGCCAAGAGTGCCCTTTGTTCACACCGTCCTGCAAAAAGGACAGGATGGTGGCTTCAACAACCATGCAGTCAAAGCCACGAGCTGAACATCCTCCTTTCGAAGGTATCCCTGAAGGAGGAGATCCGGCCTGAGTGGCAGTAGAAATGGATCCAGAATGGAGAGGGCTACAAGTTCTAGGAACCATGTCCTCCTGGGCCATTAGGGGACAATCATGATTACTGTTGAGTTGTCCATTCAAATCTCCTGAAGCACCCTGGGAATGAGGGGAACAGGATGGGAATATTTAGGCCAGATGAAAGCACCATGGGATTGCCAAAGCGTCCAACGAGAAGGCCAGAGGATCCCCCCCCCCATGGAAACAAAACATCAGAACCGTCCTGTTGTCCCTGGTGGCCATTAGGGCCATCTGAGCAAGACGCCAGGACATTGTCTATGCCTGGTAAGTGCACGGTGGAAATAGCCAGAATATGATCATCCGTACATTCTAAAATAGATTTGACTTCAGACCCAGCAGGAGAGCTTCTTGTGCCTCCTTGCTTGTTGATGTACGCCATAGTTGTGGAATTGTCCGAGTGGACATGGACTGGACAACCCTTTAATTGAAGAGACCAGAACATTCATGGAATGAAGGGACTCCTCCCAGGCCCACCTGCCCTGGATCCCCAGGTGACCCAGGTCAGCACCTCAGCCCCACAGGCTGGCATCCATCATCACAAAGATCCAATACTGGATCAAAAAGGGTTTCCCCTTCTCCAAATTGGACCTGTCCAGCCACCAGAGCTGGTACTGCCTGAGAAGAGAGACCCTTAGAAAACTTGAGATCCAAGAGGTCCGGGTTCCTGTGCAAAGTACCGACAGTGAATCTCTGGCACTCCCTGGTGTATGCTATGGAGTACAGAACCATCTCCATTGTTGACACCCTGCTACCCGCAAGAATTATGAACCTGCGTACCGGAGCTGAGGGTCACTACAGAGATTGGGAGACCAATTGCATGGTCTGCTGAATGAAGTCCTCAGTCAGGAAACCTCTCTTGGTGGGTAGTGAACCTGATTCTAAGGAATACCAGGACCTGAGAAGGGACCACAGCAGACTACCCATGATGGAGAATCTGAGCACAATTCTGGCTATGTTGGTCCAGGAGGCCCCTTGACTCACCCTTCAACAGAAGTTTGACCATGTAAGGAGTTATCTGTATCCCACGGGTATGAAAGAAGGCAATCAGTGCCCCCAGGACCCTGGCAAACACCCGAGGAGTGGATGTACACTCAAAGGGCAGAGTGGTGAACTGGAAGTGCCCCAGGTCAAGGGAAGAGGAGGTACTTCTGACTGTCCGGATAAAATCGGGACATGAAAGTAAGTTTCTGCAGATCCAAAAATACCAGGAATTCCCTTGGACACATAGCTGCGATGATACAGTGCAAGGAATCAATCTTGAAGTGTGTAGTCACCACAAAATAATTGAGGTCTTTGAGGTCCAGTATAGGACAGCTGCCGCCACCCCTCTTGGCCACCACGAAGAGACTGGAATAGAATCCTAAACCTCTCTCTAGAGGAGGAACAGGGATCAGAGCTCCCTTGTTCAAGAGCCTGAACAGCCTTGCGGAAAAGACGCAACATTTGCTGCCCCAGGGGGGGACCTGGACTGGAAGAATCTGTAGGGTGGAAGGGATTTGAAAGCAAACTTACTCTTCTGAAACACCTGCAGAACCCACTGATCCGCCATGGATTCTGCACAGGCAGATGAAAAATGGCACCCACCTACAGTCAGCTGCGGACCAGGACTGTGTGAGTCATGCGGAGGCAGACTTTTCAGATTTCGGCTTGGCAGGTGGCGTGCTCAGAGTGCCACTGCTGTCTGGGCTTGGTGGTGGGTAGCAGGGTGCCAGTTTGAGTCATGTTCAGATTCTGCCTTTGCTCCTCTGTTTGGCGGGGAAGAAAAAAAAACAAAACAAAATGCAGTTTCCTCTCCATGTGCGAGCATTTGGAGACCTGGGGCAACAGGGTGCTCTTGCCTCCATTGGCTTCACTGATAAGCTGTTACAGTTCAAGCCCAAAAAGATTTGCTTTGAAAGGAGACAGAAATCAGTGACTTCTTCGATGAAAGGTCAGCAGACCAAATCTCGAGCAACAAGATGCATCTGGTCGTGACAGAGAAGGAAGAAGCCTTAGCTGAAAGTCTGACATCTTCAGTTAGTCAGTGACATATGTCTGAGCCTCAGACGTTGACCAAGAGGGCTAAAAGATTCTCCTTAGGGATGTCATTTCTGACCGCCTCAGTAAGTTGTCCCCCCCCCGGATAGAGGTAGATCTAGTAACCCAAACAGATGCCAGAGTAGGCCACAGAGCAACACCAATGACAGCAAAGGTATATTTGAGGACAGCCTTAAGTTTCCGGTCAGTCAAATCCTTAAATGCAGTAGCTTCAGCGAGGGGAAGAGATGTATACTTAGAAAGACTAGAAATAGGGGGGGGGGGGGGGTCAACTGTAGGGGAGGGGAGGCCCACTGAGCCAAAGCTGCCTCTGAAAAGCGGAACAGGTTATTACATTTCTTAGAAAGAGAAAGTCTCCTGTCCGCAGTCTTCCACTCACCCAATATAACTTGGTCAAGAGTGTGGTTGGCGGGACACTGTAGGACATCATATGCCTTTGACAGACATTAGAAGAATATTGGCCCTCAGCAGGGGTATTAGTGGCCTTAAGGGTGGTTAAGAGGATTTTAGTCTTACCTGTTAAATCCTTTTCTCTTAGTCCATACAGGTTACTGGTAACTTTGGGTAGGCGATCAGCCCCTGTTAAGTAGGCAGGAACAATTCTGAGAAATGACTGCTGGGTGGAGCCTACCTCCTCTCCTTAGCTTGCAGCTAGCCAATCCCCAAATCAGTAAGATTTGCAGACTAACTAACTACTGACTAGGTAGTAAGAAAGTAAAGGAAGACTCCTGTGACTATAAGCCCGAAAGGACCCCATATTCTGCACAGGAGAGCCAAGCATGGCTCCTTGACAGGGTGGGAGACCAGTAACCTGTATGCATTAAGAGAAAAGGATTTAACAGGTAAGACTAAAATCCTCTTTTCTCTGTCGTCCACTACAGTTTACTGGTAACTTTGGGATGTCCAACCATGGAGTTCCCCAGGGCAGGAAGGTGGCAAGGACCAGGTGCAGGAACCCAAAGTCACCAGAGCACCAATGAACCAACAGATCATGAATAGCTCAACAATAATGGACAATGAACAGGGGTAAAACAGACCCCAGGAAAGGTTACACAGCACACTGAACTAGAGCCAACAGGGCTCAAAAGAGAAAGAGTACTGAAGAGATGAAGGAGATCCTAGACAGGCAAGGCTGCCTCCAGGACCTTCCTCCCAAATCTGGCATCATCCGATGCCAGCACATCCACACGATAGTGTTTTGAAAAGGTATGCACAGACGACCAAGTGGCCACCTTGCACAACCGATCAGCTGAGGCCTGATTTTTGTAGGCCCAAGATGCCCCAACAGACCTTGAAGAATGAGCCATGACAAGAAAGGATACAGGCTTCTTCCTAAGTTTGTAAGCCTTATGAATAGTGGACTTGATCCAAGAAGCAATGGTTACCTTGGAAGCAGGCTTCCCTGCCCTGGGACCCTCAAGAATGACAAAAGGAGTGTCTGACTGCCGCAAGGGCTCAGGGCGATGCACACCATCCAACAAGTGAAGATCCTTCTTGTCAGAAGCAGGGTTAGGGCAGAAAGGAGGAACAACAATCTCCTGATTAATGTGGAACACAGACACCACCTTCGAGAAAAACTCCTGTAAAGTACTGCCTTGCCCTTGTGAAACACCAAAAAGGGTGGCCTACAAGCAGAGTTGCATGCCCTGTCAACACGGCGAACAGACACAATCGCCAGGAGAAAAGCCATCTTCCACATCAGCAGACATAGAGGAATAGCGGCCAAGGACTCAAAAGGAGGGTGTTGAAGGATGTCCAAAACCAAGTTAAGATCCCACCGAGGAGCAGGGGCCTTAAACACAGGATGGGTATGAGCAACACCCTGGAAGAAAACCTTGACATCAGGAAGAATAGCAATGTGCCTCTGAAAGAAAACAGAGAGCAGAAATCTGAACCTTAAGAGAAAGCGCATGGAGACCCATATCCACACCATCCTGGAGGAAGGAAAGGACCGTAGGAAGATCAAAATCCTGAGGAAGATCCCTATCAGCACACCAAGATAGAAAGGTAGACCAAATTCGATGGTAGGCCTGAGAGGAAACAGGCTTACGTGCACAAAGCATGGTAGCCACCAAACCAGAAGAACAACCCTTCTTCAGAATTGAGGATTCAATCTCCATGCCATCAAAGCCAGATTATGAACATCCTACTTCCACAGGTAACCCTGTAGAAGATCTGGACAGGAGGGGAGCTGAAGAGGTTCTGCCAGATCCAGAAGCTCCGGAAACCAAGCCTGTAGAGGCCAGTACGGAGCAATCAGAATGACTGGACAGTGCTCCAGTCTCAGTTTCCTGATCACACCTGTGCAACACGGGAATGGGAGGAAAGAGGTATGCCAGCGGAAAAATCCATGGGATCGACAAGGCATCCACTGCTAGAGCTAGGGGGTCCGCCCAGCGAGAGCAGAATGTCGGGACCTTCCTGTTGTGTCTTGTTACCATCAGGTCGATGCACGGAAGACCCCACCGCTGGACAATGAGGTCAAATCACTCTTGATGCAGTTCCCACTCTCTGCTGTACACTGTGTCAACTGAGGAAGCCTGCCAGAACGCTGTCTACGCCAGGAATATGAATTACAGAAATACCAAGGACATGCTCCTCTGCCCAGGACAAAATAGCCTTGACCTCTAACCAAGCCGCAAGACTTCTTGCGCCGCCTTGCTAGTTGATGTAGGCTACCGCTGTGGCGTTGTCCAACTGGACCCTGACAGGGCAATCCTCCAGTTGGCAAGTCCAGTGGCACAGGGCATGAAATATCGCCCGAAGCTCCAAGACATTGATGGGAAGGAGAGATTCCTCATGGGACCACTAGCCCCAAACATTCAAGTGCCCCAGGACTGCTCCCCATCCGGAGAGGCTGTATCACGGTGCCCGTGATTGGCTGCAGTTACTTGTCTGTCACCAGTAGGGGGCTTCTATTGGCTGTCTGCAGATAGCCCGCCTCTTATTGACTATTTAAACCTGGATTGGGCACCCTTTGAGTGCCCTTTCGTGTTGTTTCTGACCTTCTTGCTATCACTATGCTAGTGATAGCTGGGCCTCTGTTCCAGTGTTCCTGAGTTCCTGATCTCATGTGTTCCTGAGTTCCTGATCTCTACTGTTCCAGTGTTTCCTGCATGCTGAAGTACTTCCAGTCCTGGTTCCGGCCTAGTCTCTGGTGTTGCAGTTCCTGCTGAACTTCTCTGCTGTTTTCTGACCTGACTGATCGTTGCTGGTTCCTGTCATCTCATCACCTGTCTTCAGTATCCTGGCGACCTTCTGCCTGGTCGCGTTGGTGACATTGCTACAATTCCGTGTTGGTCCCAGCGTGCGGACGCTGGTTTGCTCCCAAGCCTTGCGGCTATACAAACTCGCTTGTTACACCAGTGTGCGGTCACTGGTTTGCTCCAAAGCCTATCAGCTATACAAATCTGTGTTGGTCCCAGCGTGCGGACGCTGGTTTGCTCCTAAGCCTTGCGGCTATACAAACTCGCCTGTTACACCAGTGTGCGGTCACTGGTTTGCTCCAAAGCCTATCAGCTATACAAATCTGTGTTGGTCCCAGCGTGCGGACGCTGGTTTGCTCCTAAGCCTTGCGGCTATACAAACTCACTTGTTACACCAGTGTGCGGTCACTGGTTTGCTCCAAAGCCTTTCAGCTATACAAATCTGTGTTGGTCCCAGCGTGCGGACGCTGGTTTGCTCCTAGCCTTGCGGCTATACAAACTCACTTGTTACACCAGTGTGCGGTCACTGGTTTGCTCCAAAGCCTTTCAGCTATACAAATCTGTGTTGGTCCCAGCGTGCGGACGCTGGTTTGCTCCTAAGCCTTGCGGCTATACAACTCGCTTGTTACACCAGTGTGCGGTCACTGGTTTGCTCCAAAGCCTATCAGCTATACAAATCTGTGTTGGTCCCAGCGTGCGGACGCTGGTTTGCTCCTAAGCCTTGCGGCTATACTACTCGCTTGTTACTCCAGTGTGCGGTCACTGGTTTGCTCGCTAAGCCTAACGGCTATACTATTCAGTGTTGGTCCCAGCGTGCGGACGCTGGTTTGCTCCAAAGCCTTGCTGCTTAACGATTCTGCTATTTGCCAGTTCCATCTGACTGCTGCTATTATCTCTGGGCTGCCCTGCCCGGTATTGGTAAGGCCGGTAGAACCTTTTGCCACATTCCATCTGAGGTTGCCTTACCCGGTATTGGCAGGGCCGGTAGAGCCTACATTGTGTATCTATTGAGGCTGCCTTGCCCGGTAATTTGGTAAGGCCGGTAAACCGTTATGCTATTCCATCTGCAGGTTGCCTTACCCGGTATTGGCAAGGCCGGTAGAGCCTAAAGACTGTCCTGTCCGGTATATTGACAGGACCGGTAGAGTCTGCCTTCTGTCTGTGCTATTTTCTGCATATATATTTATGTATGTTATTGCCATCCTAAGTTATCATTTATTATTTCAATAAAATTGATTTTTTTTACCTAAAACTTGTGTCTGAGAGTCATAATAAACCGTGACAGTACGAAAGGGCCATGACCTCAGACAGCAAGGGTGAAGGTAACGCACAGAATATCCATTGGAGGATGGATGTGCTCGAGCAACGTTTGGATCAGTTGGCAGTTGCAATTCAAACGATCCTTGAACGCACGGTACCTGCTGCCCAATCTAGCTCTAGCCCGGTGGTCTCGCCAAGTCAGACACCGGAAAGTGATACCAGACCCCTAGGGGGTACTGTTAAAGGGTTAACGGCTTCTGCACCCTTGCCGCTAAGATATGATGGTGACCCTAGTCTCTGCAGAGGGTTCATCAATCAACTCGAAATCTTTATGGAATTGACGGCACACGCATTTCCCAATGATCGTAGTAAAGTGGGGTTCACGATATCACTGCTCACTGGCAGAGCATTGGCTTGGGCTAACCCCTTGTGGGAGAATGCTAAACCTTGTACTAAGAACTTTAGTGAATTTGTGCGTTCCTTTCGAAGAGTGTTTGAGCCTCCTGGTAGAACCACCTCTGCTGCCAAACGCCTTATGGAGATACAACAGGGCAGGCGTACAGTGGGCGACTATGCCATCGAATTCCGCACATTGGCAGCAGAGGTAGGTTGGAATAACGAGGCATTATTGGCAGCCTTCTCTCAAGGCCTGAATGACCACATTAAAGACGAAATCGCTGCTAAAGATCTACCTATTGATCTAGATGATTACATTGAGTATGTTATGATAATTGACTCCAGAATACGTGAGAGATCAATTGCCAGAGATCGTAAGTTACGGTCAAAAAATAATGAGCCTAGTAGCATGTTTTGCCCACCCATCCCTCCCTTGGCATTGAAGTCTAGTGAACCAGTACGGGAAACAAGTGAACCTATGGAAATAGGCTTCACTAGACTATCCAAGGCAGAGAGACTATATCGCAAAAAACAAGGGTTATGTTTATACTGCGGTAAAAAAGGGCACTTGCTAAATTCCTGTCCGGTACGTCCGGGAAACGCACACACCTAGGGTATCTTGGGGGACAGGCCCTAGGTGGTGTACAATCGTCCCCAGTGTCGGGCATAATGAAACCCACCATACAGGTGGTATTGTCTTGGGCACAACGCTCTGTGGAGGTTTTGGCCTTGGTTGACTCCGGTGCAGCAGGGTATTTTATGGATAATACCTTTGCTGAATTGCACGGAGTTCCACGCATTGAAAGAGAAAACCCCTTGACTATTGAAGCGATTGATGGTAGACCCTTAGAACCGCCTCAGGTTATATTTGAAACTATGCCATTGTCTATGACTATTGGGGCACTTCACAGAGAAGAGCAGCAGTTTCAACTGATTAATTCCCCGCACCATGCGGTGATATTGGGATTTCCGTGGTTACAGTTACATAACCCACAATTCGATTGGAAAAAGTGTGAAATTGCTGCTTGGTCCCAGTTTTGTATGGACAAGTGCGTCATCCAGCCTATTAAGGTCATGTGCACCTCCTCTGCTATGCCGGATGTGTACCAACAGTTTGGCGATGTTTTTAGCAAAGGAGAGGCTAGTATGCTACCCCAGCATAGACCTTATGATTGTTGCATTGAATTGCAGCCTGGTGCAGTACCTCCGAAAGGACGCACTTATCCATTATCTTGTGATGAAAATAAGGCTATGGAGGATTACATTTCTGATGCCCTTGCTAGAGGGATCATACGTAAATCTACCTCTCCAGCTGGGGCTGGGTTCTTTTTTGTAAAAAAGAAAAATGGCGAATTAAGACCATGCATTGACTACCGGGGCTTGAATAAACTAATGGCAAAAAACGCATACCCAATACCACTCATCACCGAGCTTTTTGACAGGCTTAAGGGCGCTTCGATATTTACCAAGTTTGACCTACGGGCCGCTTACAATCTGGTTCGCATTCGAGCAGGTGATGAGTGGAAAACTGCCTTTAATACTCGAGCTGGGCACTACGAGTATCTAGTAATGCCTTTTGGGCTGTGTAATGCACCCGCAGTTTTCCAGGAACTGATAAATGATGTTCTGAGAGATATGTTACAGACATGTGTTGTGGTGTACCTCGACGATATACTGATTTACTCCCAAAACATGGCACAGCACATCAAAGATGTATCCGCAGTATTGCTACGACTCCGTGAGAACAAATTATTTTGTAAAATGGAAAAATGTGAGTTTCATAGAACCAGTGTGCCATTCTTGGGGTTCATAATTGGCAATGATGGCATTGCCATGGACAAAGAAAAGTTGTCAGCTGTCCTACAATGGCCAAAACCCAAGGGTCTTAAAGCCATACAGCGTTTCCTGGGTTTCGCTAATTATTATAGGAGGTTTATTAAGAACTTTTCTTCCATTGTCAAACCTCTGTCCGATCTTACGCACAAGGGTGCTAATCCTTCTTGTTGGCCGGTATCTGCTGAGAAAGCCTTTGAGAATTTGAAGCTGGCATTTGCTGCGGCTCCTGTGTTATCCCACCCCAATCCTTTACTTCCATTTACGTTAGAGGTTGATGCCTCAGATATTGGGGTCGGGGCAGTACTTTCGCAGCGACACGAGAAAGGTGGAACTCTCAGACCTTGTGGGTTTTTCTCTAAAAAATTGACTGTCACTCAAAGCCACTATGAGATAGGTGACAGAGAATTATTGGCCATTATCCTTGCTCTTAAGGAATGGCGTCATTTGCTTGAAGGTACTAAGAATCCTGTCTTAATCCTAACAGATCATAAGAATCTGACCTATCTCTCGGAGGCCAAGAGATTGTCCTCTCGTCAGGCCAGGTGGGCACTGTTCCTGTCTCGATTTAATTTCATTGTATCATATTTACCAGGGTCAAAAAATATCAGGGCTGATGCACTGTCAAGACAATTTGAGGCCGACAGTGACAGAGTGGAAGCACCAGCTCCTATCATCCAACCTGATAGAATACTGGCTACTATACGCACGAGTATCACTTCTCCTCTAGGGGAGGAGATCCTGGCCTCTCAGGGGTCCGCTCCCCATGAAACCCCAGTGGGCAAATGTTTTGTCGCTGAATCATTTCGTACTAGGCTGCTCGAAACCTACCATTCCTCTAAGGCTGCGGGACATATTGGTAGAGACCAATTGTTATGGTCCCTTTCTCAGTTATTTTGGTGGCCTTCCATGAGAAACGATTGTGCCGAATTTACGAATGCCTGTGCCACCTGCGCCCGCGCTAAGACCCCGAGACATCTCCCTGTGGGCTTGCTTCAACCGGTGCCTAATGGCGAACGCCCCTGGTCTCATGTTTCCATTGATTTTATGGGAGAGTTGCCTATGTCGAAGGGGTACTCCTTTATATTCATGGTGGTGGACAGGTTTTCTAAAATGGCTCATTTCGTGCCCCTCCGTGGTCTTCCTTCAGCGAAGGAATTGGCAATGGTGTTCGCCAGAGAAGTATTCCGGTTGCATGGAGTGCCTAGGGTACTGGTGTCTGACAGGGGGAGCCAGTTTGTGTCTAGATTTTGGAGGGCATTTTGCCAACAGATGGGCATACAGCTGTCCTTCTCCTCTGCCTACCATCCCCAGACCAATGGAGCCGCTGAACGAGCTAATCAGGGCTTGGAACAATTTCTCCGTTGTTTCGTTACTGACCATCATGATAATTGGTCCGACTTGTTGCCTTGGGCAGAGTTCGCCAGGAACTGTGCGGTCAATTCTTCATCTGGGAGCTCTCCGTTTCTGATTAATTATGGGTTCCAGCCCTGTTTGCTTCCAGACTCATTTCAGACGCAACAGATTCCAGCTCTGGATGAGCATATCGAGCAACTCCGTTCCACATGGGCACAAGTTCAGAGGGCACTTGGTCAGTCATTTCAGCGTCATCAGCGCCATGCTAATCGCAGAAGGCTTCCAGCGGTTTCCTTTCAGGTTGGGGATAGAGTATGGCTTTCCTCCAGAAATCTCAAGCTGCAGGTTCCGTCTAATAAGTTGGCTCCTCGGTTTATTGGTCCATACAGAGTTATTCGCAAAATTAACCCTGTCTCCTATGCACTAGACCTACCTGCATCCATGCGTATCCATAATGTGTTCCATGTGTCCCTTCTTAAGCCTCTGGTTTGCAATCGCTATACTACCACACCTGTGGTGCCAGGACCTGTTGAGGTCGAGGGCCAGGAGGAGTACGAGGTTCAGAGCATTATTGATTCCCGTAGGCTTAGAGGAAGGGTACAGTACCTGGTACATTGGAAAGGGTATGGTCCTGAGGATCGATCATGGGTGGATAGTACGGACCTTCATGCACCTAGGTTAACTAGGGCCTTTCATGCCAATTACCCGCAGAAACCTAAACCCTATTCTAGGAGAGGGGGTCTTTGAAAGGGGGGTACTATCACGGTGCCCGTGATTGGCTGCAGTTACTTGTCTGTCACCAGTAGGGGGCTTCTATTGGCTGTCTGCAGATAGCCCGCCTCTTATTGACTATTTAAACCTGGATTGGGCACCCTTTGAGTGCCCTTTCGTGTTGTTTCTGACCTTCTTGCTATCACTATGCTAGTGATAGCTGGGCCTCTGTTCCAGTGTTCCTGAGTTCCTGATCTCATGTGTTCCTGAGTTCCTGATCTCTACTGTTCCAGTGTTTCCTGCATGCTGAAGTACTTCCAGTCCTGGTTCCGGCCTAGTCTCTGGTGTTGCAGTTCCTGCTGAACTTCTCTGCTGTTTTCTGACCTGACTGATCGTTGCTGGTTCCTGTCATCTCATCACCTGTCTTCAGTATCCTGGCGACCTTCTGCCTGGTCGCGTTGGTGACATTGCTACAATTCCGTGTTGGTCCCAGCGTGCGGACGCTGGTTTGCTCCCAAGCCTTGCGGCTATACAAACTCGCTTGTTACACCAGTGTGCGGTCACTGGTTTGCTCCAAAGCCTATCAGCTATACAAATCTGTGTTGGTCCCAGCGTGCGGACGCTGGTTTGCTCCTAAGCCTTGCGGCTATACAAACTCGCCTGTTACACCAGTGTGCGGTCACTGGTTTGCTCCAAAGCCTATCAGCTATACAAATCTGTGTTGGTCCCAGCGTGCGGACGCTGGTTTGCTCCTAAGCCTTGCGGCTATACAAACTCACTTGTTACACCAGTGTGCGGTCACTGGTTTGCTCCAAAGCCTTTCAGCTATACAAATCTGTGTTGGTCCCAGCGTGCGGACGCTGGTTTGCTCCTAGCCTTGCGGCTATACAAACTCACTTGTTACACCAGTGTGCGGTCACTGGTTTGCTCCAAAGCCTTTCAGCTATACAAATCTGTGTTGGTCCCAGCGTGCGGACGCTGGTTTGCTCCTAAGCCTTGCGGCTATACAACTCGCTTGTTACACCAGTGTGCGGTCACTGGTTTGCTCCAAAGCCTATCAGCTATACAAATCTGTGTTGGTCCCAGCGTGCGGACGCTGGTTTGCTCCTAAGCCTTGCGGCTATACTACTCGCTTGTTACTCCAGTGTGCGGTCACTGGTTTGCTCGCTAAGCCTAACGGCTATACTATTCAGTGTTGGTCCCAGCGTGCGGACGCTGGTTTGCTCCAAAGCCTTGCTGCTTAACGATTCTGCTATTTGCCAGTTCCATCTGACTGCTGCTATTATCTCTGGGCTGCCCTGCCCGGTATTGGTAAGGCCGGTAGAACCTTTTGCCACATTCCATCTGAGGTTGCCTTACCCGGTATTGGCAGGGCCGGTAGAGCCTACATTGTGTATCTATTGAGGCTGCCTTGCCCGGTAATTTGGTAAGGCCGGTAAACCGTTATGCTATTCCATCTGCAGGTTGCCTTACCCGGTATTGGCAAGGCCGGTAGAGCCTAAAGACTGTCCTGTCCGGTATATTGACAGGACCGGTAGAGTCTGCCTTCTGTCTGTGCTATTTTCTGCATATATATTTATGTATGTTATTGCCATCCTAAGTTATCATTTATTATTTCAATAAAATTGATTTTTTTTACCTAAAACTTGTGTCTGAGAGTCATAATAAACCGTGACAGGCTGGCATTCGTCATCATGGTTGTCTAGAATGGAACTGGGAAGGGCCTGCCTTTCAGGAGATTGTCCAGGTTGAGCAACCACGAGAGGCTCAGCTCCACATGAAGAGGGAGAGATAGGGACCACTCCAGGAGATCCGGTCAACCCCTACAGGCCAGGATTAGAAACCTCTGAAGTTCTCTGGTATGAGCCATGGCAAACGGAACTGCTTCTATGGTGGAAATGAAATTCCCCAACAGGGATGACAACCTCTTGGCCGGAACCGGATGCTGATTCAGGATAGCCTGGACCTTCAGTGCCATCTGATGAGCCACTTAGTTGGTGAGAAACACCATCCCTCTGAGTGTCGAAGAGGATGCCCAGAAAAACCACCCGCTGGAAAGGAACAAGGTCCGACTTGTCCAGATTGATGATCCACCTGTGACGGGACAGAGGATGAATGCAGTCCTGCACCTGCTGATGGAGTTCTGGCCTTCAGAAGGAGGTCGTCCATATATGGGGCAACTCTTATGCCGTCCCGATTGAGGACAGCGATCAAGGTGCCCAGGACTCTGTTGAAGACCTGAGGGGCCGTGGTCAGGCCAAAGGGGAGGGAAGAAAACTGGAAATGCCCTCTGTCACAGGCAAAGCAGAGATACTGCTAACTCTCTGGATGAATGGTAATGTGCAAGTATGCATACTGAAGATCCAGAAAAGCCAGAAATTCCCCAGGGGACATGGCAGCTATCACCGTGCCTAGTGATTCCTGGTGTTACTGGGACCTGACCACAAAGGAGTTGAGATCCTTCAAATCCAAAATGGGAAGACAGACGCCTTCCTTCTTGGAGACCACAAGGAGGTTGGAGTAGAATCCCAACCCCCCTTCCTGAGGAGGATCTGGTTCCAAGACAGCCTTGTCCAGAAGGGCCTGAATGGCTCCCTCGAAAAGGGCAGAGCTTTTCTGCACCCAGAGGAGAGCGAGAAGAGAAGGTCCGGAAGGGAGGTGAAGGGAATCCCACAGCCACCACCTGCAAAGCCCATGGGTCCGCCACAGATACTTCCCAAGCCTAGAGGTAGTGGCGCAAGCGGCCACCCACCTGCGAATGGGGACCCGGATTCGGCGAGTCATACAGAAGGAGGTTTGGAAGCCTTGGGCTTAGTGGAGAACTTGGACCTCCATTGCTGTTTGGATGAGGTGCGCAGATCCTGAGGCACCACCTGGGTCGCCGGACGAGATTCAGTCTGGAAGGGATGAAAAAAACGATTCCGTTTAACAGGAGTCTTCTGCCTAGGAACCACTGGCAGGTGAGTGTTCTTCCCTCCAGTGGCTTCACTGATCAGATCCTTGAAATCAGGCCTGAACAGTGAGGTACAGGAGAGCCCTCTTGGAGGCAGTGTCAGCAGACCAGATCTTGCGCCAAAGAGCACATCTGTGTACCACAGACATTGTGGATGCCCTGGTCACCATATGGTGTCAAACAAGGCAGCAGAAACAATGCTGGGCCTCAGATGTTGGCGAGAAGCAACATGTCAGCAGCAGGAGCTCCCAGATGGACAGGTAAGGTGAGCTGTTCAGTCCAAACGGCTACAGCCCTATTCACCCACGCCACAACAAATGCAGGGCAGAACCAGCAGTCGCAAAAATGGCCTTGAGAGAGGTGTCAAGCTTTTTGTCAGTCCAGTCTTTTAGAGCAGATGCATCAGCCACAGGCAAGGCAGTGGACATAGAAAGCCTGTAAAAAAGGGGAGTCCACCTTTGGAGGATGAACCCACTGAGCTAAGGCCACTTCAGAGAACAGAAAAAGCTTAGCAAATTTCCTAGAGACGGACGGTTTCCTGTCTGGAAACTTCTACTCAGACACCAAGAGGTCAAGGGTGGGGTTAGGTGGAAAACAAGTATGGGGCCTAACATGCTCCTGAAACAGAGGGATCAGAGGAAACCTCCTGTATCAAGGGAATGCTTAGGGTGTTCAAGCACAGCCCTGATCAGGCCCCCAGCTGAGGGGACAGAAGTGTCAAAACAGTATATGAAATCCCAAATACTATGTCCCAGATCAATAATTCACCTCAAAGTTCAAGAGTACTTATCTGGCAGGTGAAGAGTTAATCTGAGAAGGAGAGCAAGGAGATACAAGCCTATGCATAGGATACTCCAATAAGTAAAGAAAATGGCATCTGAAAACCATCAGCCAATCAGAAAAAAGCCCACGAAACAGGCATTCTGGAAGTTGTAGTGATTTTTTAAATGTTGTATCCTAACAATGCTTTAACCTGCACTTGAAGGGCCCCCTAGACACTGGGGATGTAGATCGGATCAGAGGGAAGGAGGCGACAAGAACAATGAGCACTCTTTCAACTCTGTAAGTTAAATGGTTGCAGAATTATGTCCCAAAAAAGTTTGTCCCATTGAATTTTATGGAGCAAGTGCAGCCACTCTGTACACACACCTTAAAGGGATAGTAATGTTTCATAATAAAAGCATCTCCAATTAATCATCATCATAGTATTTGGACTTTGGAGAGTGTTATTTCAATTCTGTCAGAGTTGTAGTTCAAGAGTAATTCAATGACAAAGTATCCCCCTCCCGCCCCTTTTACCGATGTAACACTGTTCAGCCAGAGCAGAAGGGAGGTGCCCAGGTAGACTGCAGAGAGGGACAATCTCCAATTAAGATAAGGGGAAAAACCTGAAAGATTTGTCAAGGGGGCATGGCTTTCATTGTTCTCATAGGAAGAAGATTGTCCCATTCTGTTATCTGTCTGGTCTTTGGACTGCATTCCACATCTGAGAAGAGATGGCTTACACTAGGTAACTTTGCTTGTAAATATCTCTCAAACCATAAAGGTTTGAGAGATAAGACTTATATTGTTCTTGTTTTTTTTAATGCCTACAAAATAAAATAAAGATAAAATGAAGTATTACTATCCTTTTAAAAAGGTGCAGTACACCAAAAATAAAAATGTTAAAAATACCCATATACCAAAGGAAAATATAGGGGATAAAAAAAAATGGGTTTTCTCTTAAGGCTCACCCAACAAATAAGCCCATAATCCAATGAAAGGGTTATTTTACAAAAAAGCACTCCTCCAAGCTCCAAAAACCCTGGGATCAAACCAAATAAGATACCAAACAGGAGTGCAGGAGTTTCATACTCCAATGAGACCCCTGGGTAGAAGGGGACAGTGGCACAAGTGGACCATGGCACTCAAAGGGATAGTAATGTTTCATAATAAAAGCAGCTCTAATTAATCATCATAGTATTTGGACTTTGGAGAGTGTTATTTCAATTCTGTCAGAGTTGTAGTTCCAGAGTAATTCAATGACAAAGTGTCCCCCTCCCACCCCTTTTACTGATGTAACACTGTTCAGCCAGATTAGAAGGGATGTGCCCAGGTAGACTGCAGAGAGGAACAATCTTCAATTAAGATAAAGGAAAAACCTGAAAAGCTTGTCAAGGGGGAGCAGGGCTTTCATTGTTTTCATAGGAATAAGAGTGTCCCCTTCTGTTATCTGTCTGGTCTATGGACTGCATTCCACATTTGAGAAGAGACTGCTTACACTAGGTAAAAGGGGCGGGAGGGGAACTTTGCTTGTGAATATCTCATAAACCATAAAGGTTTGAGAGATAAGACATATTATTCTTTATTTTATAGGCATTAAAAAAACATGAAGTTAAAACGAAGTATTACTATCCCTTCAAAGGGTTGCTACCTTTTACTTTACTTCTTTCTTCAGATTATCATTAAAAGAAGGAGCCTCAGACCCCCAGTCAGGGGGGGGGGAAGAGGGCGAGAGAAAAATATGGGTCCACAACAGCACCTTATAGCTGGACAATTCTCCAGGGGAAGCCAGGAATAGTGGTCCACCTAATGGGGGAATTTTGACATCCCATATCTTATAAGAACATAATGAAAAATTCTAAGAACAAAGCAGAAAAGTTCTCAGCCTCTATCCAGGTTACTGGAACAATTCTATCTGGGGCAGGGCTACTGTGATAGCCTGATAAGGAGGAAGGGGAAGGCTCAACCCACAACTTCTAGAATTGTTCCAGCCTACAGGCAGAAGCTGTTGCCTCCCCATGGTACCTGTATGTCATATTGTACGACCGATAAAATAGGATTTTAGTCTTACCTGTTAAATCCTTTTCTCTTAGTCCATAAAGGTTACTGGTAACTTTGGGAAGGTGACCACCCTTTAAGTAGGAAGGAAACATTTCTTGGAAAGAAGTGCAGGGTGGAGCCTTCCTTCCCTCCTAGCTGGTCACCAGCCAACCCCCTCTAGTTAGATTGATACGCTAACTATTGACTAGATAGCAAGAAGGAAAAAGACGACTCCTGGGTGCATGAACCCAAAAGGACTCCCACGTCCAGTCACAGGAGAACAGAGCAGGGTCCCTTGACAGGGTGGGAGACCAGTAACCTATATGGGACTAAGAGAAAAGGATTTAACAGGTAAGACTAAAATCCTATTTTCTCTGTCATTCCAATATAGATTACTGGTAACTTTGGGATGTCCAAACATTGCCTTCCTGCCTCTGGGAAACTCAATGACCGAGCACTGGCCCCCCAGAGTCACCAGAGCATACATGAACCATCAGATCATAAAGTAGCCCAACAATAACAACAAAGTGTCAATAGACACAAAACTGGGGTATAATCACACCAGGAACCGTAACAGCACACTGAACAAGAGCCAACACGGCTCAAATGGTAAAGCTCACTAAGAAGCATGGAATAAAGCCCCAGACAGTCAGAACTGCCTCCAGGATTTTCCAGCCGAATCCAGATAGTCAGCATGGTAGTGATGAACAAGTGTGCACAGACAACCAAGTGGCCACCTTGCACAAATGATCAGCAGGGGCCGGAGTCACATAAGCCCAAGAGGCCCCCAACAGACCAGGTGTAATGAGCCATGACACGAAAACAAGGCTCAGGCTCTGTCCCGAGGACATAGACTGCACAAAGAGAAAACCAGATCCAAGGTGCAATAGTCACCTTGAATGCAGCCTTGGCAGTCCTGGTACCCTCAGGGATGACAAAGAGCATCAGGTTGGCGAACAGACTCAGCACGTAGTACATAAGACGTAAGGCAGCGCACCACATACAAGTGAAGATACTGCACCCTGTCAGAATAGGGCAGGGCAAAAATAAAGGCACAACAACTCCTGGTTGATGTGGAACTCAGAGAGCACCCAAGGAAGAACTCCTGGAAGTACAAGGAACCACAGTGCCCTGAAAACACCATGAAAGGCAGCTTGCAAGATAAAGCCTGCAGGACAGCAACTCTGCTAACAGAGATAACCACCAGGGGGAAAGCCATCTCTCTAGTCAGAAGACCAAAAGAATAGTGGCCAAGGGCCCAAAAGGAGGTTGCTGCAAGACTCCCAGAACCAGAGCAAGATCCCACTGAGGAATCGTATGCCAAAAGGCAGGGAAAGCAGGAGTGACACCCAGAATAATATCTTGACATTCGGAAGGACGACTAAGCACCTCCAAAAAAGAAGAGAGCAGAAGTCTGAAACGTCAAAGAACTCAGGCTAAAGCCCACGTGCACTCCATCCAGTAAAAAGGACAGGATAGTTGGCAAAGTCTCGGGAGGACAGATCACTGCCCACACAGCAAGAGTGGAAGATAGACCAAATCCAGTAGAAAACCAGAGGAAACAGGCACCCGAGCCCGAATCACAGTGGCAACCACAGCAGGAGAAAATCCTCCTACCTCAAGAACAAGGATACAATCTAAAAAGCATCAAACCCAGATGCCCCATGTACACCCTCCGCAGGTAGTCCTGTGGCAGGAGATCCAGAGTGTGTGGAAGTCAAAACGGTCCACACGCAACAGGTCCAGCGACCGCTGAAAACAGGGACACCGGGATCAGTATGGAGCAACCAGGATGACCATAGATCTTGCCATCCATAGCCCTCTCAGAACCCTGGTAAGCAGAGGAAGAGGAAGAAAAACAGAGACTAAGGGGGAAAAACCCAAGGGAATGATAGAACATTCCCAGCGTAAGCCAAATGGACCCCTCAAGGAGAAGCAGACTAGCAAAAAACTTGCAGTCGAGAGGACGTCTTCCCTGGTTCAACCTGATGGCCTTCATCTAAGAAAGATGAAGGTGAATGCCTCCTGGTGAAGTACCCACTCTCTGGTGTCCACGGTGAGGCGACCTAGGTAGATAGCGAAGACACCTCCTCACCCAGAATCTGAACAGCAAAGAGGGCAAGTACATGGATTTCTGCCCACAAAAACAAACAAAAAAAACCCCACAAAAAACACAGCCTTGACCTCTAAACTGCGAGACATCAGGAGCCATCCAGGCTGATTATATAAGGGACGGTCGAGGAGAGATGACCAACTCCTCAGAGCATGGAATATCTCCCTGAGGTCCGTAATACAGATGGGCAGAAGAGGTTCCTCTGATATGAGAGAGAGAGAGAGAGACACAAACACCAATCCCTGCAAGAATCTAGACACCCCATGCAAAATGGGACCACAACCCACTGTGGAACCTCTGTGGGCCTAGCAACACCTCTATAGCAGAATCCGAGCTCCCCACCAAGGAGGCCAACGGTTTGGCCAGAATAGATCCACAAGCCAGGACAGAGGCCACCCAAAGTGATCCGATAAGGCACATCCTCCATCAGAAAAAGCAAGCCCAGCTGGGTGACAACAGGAAACCCATAAAGACCAAGCTCAGCGAAGGGATAGGGTCCAACCTGGGCATAAGAAGAAACCAACCAGAGAAGGCGACTAAGAGGAAGGAGCCCTGAGCCCTTGTGTGTACTATAGAATCAATGGACCCAAGAATCAATGCACCCAAGACAAATAATCACCAGCGGAGGTCAGCCCAAAGGAGACAGCAGATAACTGGAAGTGCCCATGTCACAAACAAACCAAGGACAACAAGGTGCATGCAGACACCCAGCAACAGCAGCAGCCCTCCAACCTGGCAACCACAGACAGGGTGGAACATGAGAAGGATCCATGTTCAGGGTAATGAACCAGGTCCAGAACCTCCTTGACCAAGAGATACAAAATGGATCCAAGGAAGAAAAACAAGGCAGATCTGGTCCCCACAGGGAAACAAAAAGAAGAAAAGGGAGGAAAAGGAAGGAAAAGGACGGAAAAGGACGGAAAAGGACGGAAAAGGACGGAAAAGGACGGAAAAGGACGGAAACGGACGGAAACGGACGGAAAAGGACGGAAAAGGACGGAAAAGGACGGAAAAGGACGGAAAAGGACGGAAAAGGACGGAAAAGGAAGGAAAAGGAAGGAAAAGGAAGGAGAAGGAAGGAGAAGGAAGGAGAAGGAAGGAAGCTGAAAAGAATCCAGTACCCTTCAGAAACCACCAGCAAGCCCAAGGGTCTGCAAAAAAAGTCTGCAGAATGCTCAACAAAGAAAAGGGAGCCGCAGACAGACACAAACAGGTGCAGGCGGACCAAGGCTCAGCTAATCCTGCCAAAGGAGGTTAGGCTCAGAGGAGGAGCTGCCTTTTCTCCAGTGCTGTGGCAGCATAGGGATGGAACACGGTGGCTGAGACAGCAATTGGCCAGACTGCTGTATTCCTTCAGGAGAAGTGTGAAAAGGAAGATGCAGTCTTGCCTGCGGATAGAGCTTAGAGGCCAAGGAGAACCAAGCACACTGGCCCCCTGTAACCTTGACAATGATGTCCTTCAGATCAGACCAAAAAGGGATGAACCCTGGAAGGGGAGAGAAACCAGAGATTGCCTAAGGGTCGGGATAACAGAACCTAAGCCACAGACAGCACCTAGCAGCCACAGATAGGGATAACAGCATCAGATAAGGCATCAGTAAGATGACGCTGAGCCGCAGAAATATCATCCAAAAGCAACAAAATGGTAGCTTCCGGAGCACCCACACGGACAGTGTCAGACAGCTGGTCAATCTAAACAGCAACAGCTCTGTTAACCCATGCACAAGCCAGGGTAGGTCGCAAGGACACACCTACAGCAGATAATACAGCCTGTAAAACATCATCAAGATCCCCATCAGCTAAATCTGTGACAGCAGAGGTATCCACTGCAGGAGATGCAGGGGAAAGGGAAGGACTGGCAATATAGGAATCAACTTTGGGGGGAGGGGGGGTAGCCCACCAAGCTAAGGCCGCATCAGAAAAAGGGTAGAGCTTAGGCAGTCTCTCAGACAAACTCATGACAGGGGTCTTCCACTCATCCAGGATAGGCTGGTCAAGAGTGGGGCGAGGCGCAAAAAATTTGGAACACATCTTGCATCCCTGAAGGACAGCAGAAGCAGACCGAGGTTCCGAAATAGGAATGAGTACGGTGGTCAGAACTGGCTTAATGGGACCTCAGCAGAGGGTCCAGGGTCAAGTTGAAAGGAGGTGCCACCAAGGTAGAAGGAAGCCCCAAATGAACACACAGCCCTCTGAAACTTCCAGCAGTTCCTCCACAGAAGAATTAAACAAGTCGGGAATGCCAGGTGCCATAGGGGCTACATGACTGAGGGAAGTGGAGGGCATCCAAGACTCAATAACCCCTTGAAGTGAAAGAGGAATCTGAGCCATAGAGGACCTAAAGAAAACAAATATAACTAAAAACTAAGCAGAACCGTTTCTTTTGCCTTTCCTGTTCAAGGAAACAATCTAACTGGAGGGGATTGGCTGGTGACCAGCTAGGAGGGAAGGAAGGCTCCATCCTGCACTTCTTTCCAAGAACGGTTTCCTGCCTACTTAAAGGGGCGGTTGCCTTCCCAAAGTTACCAGTAACCTATATTGGATGACAGATGAACTCTTTTTTTTTTTTTTTTTATTTTTTTATAAACGAAACTAGTTGAAAAGCCCGTGACTGCTTCTGACAAACATACTTAGTGAATTAATATATAGGATGTACCTTTCTAACTGTCCATAACGTTGTAGTCTTAGTTTTAATTTAAAGCGTCCCCCTCACTCCCCTTTTCCATATATCATGCTGCCTCCCCTGAGATCTGAAAACAGGCTACTTGACCTGAGAGATCACAACGAGGGATAATCTTCTATCTATTGATGAAGGAGGGCAGGGTTTCCCTTATACGGACTCAAGATTGTCCATCGCGGTCCACCCGGACCTGCTTGATGCCCTGAGTGAAATCGGCATGATGTATGCAAGAGGCTGGAGAGGGACGCTTTAAAATAAAATAAAGACTACAGTGTTATGGACAGTTAGAAAGGTATGTTTAATCATAAAGCGTATATGGAATAATCGACTTTGCCTTAATATCAACACAATACTATCACATACACATTTTGGCTACTTCAAATATTTTCACAGCACTGTAATAATTTTTGAATTTAGACTCTTGAAGTAGTAATACTACATTATTTCTACTCCGCTAAAAATACATCCTTTTTTTTTCCCACAGCAAAAATTCTTCTGTACCTTTACCGCACCCCCGATTATCAGTTCCACAAAGCATTGCTTAGCAGGAGTGAACAATTAGCATTCAAGGAATTAATAATGGATACAGTCCACAATGAACAAAAATGTAGTTGTGCAGTTCCTCTCACGTGGAGAGGATTTGCCTGACATTTTGAAGCTGGACTGCCTGCATGTGGGAACAGTTTGCTATGGACATTTCCTTTCTGCAATGGCACATGGGAGCAAAAAACTTGACTTTCAGCACCACTGAGAGGACACCATGCCTTAGAGCAAAACACTTTACTTTGTTCATTCTAGGTGGGTGCTCATCACAATCTCTTTGTATTCTATAAATATACACCTATCCTGCTGTGACCAATATTTCAGAAGATGGAGATATGGCAAAGTAAGTATTAAATATACTTATTTATACACTTCCTCTCCTTCAAGATATCTGTACATGCGCGCAAAAGACACGAGTAGGCCTGATTCTCTGGTAGAGTTAGAGATCTCCCACAAGAAGATCTGGTAAGTAGACCCAAGTACTCTTCAGACTCCTCTTACTGTTCAGAACATCATGGGCAACTTCATTAGCAGTTTGGAGGATCTGCCAAGGATGTTTCTTATATTGCTTATAAGCTCCTTAGCAGCCAAGTGGAAGAATCAAAATAAATCATTAAAACATATACTTGTTATCTTGACTTTAGTTTGCACATTTAAAAATATAATTAAAAACTGCCAATACACTTTCAATGCCAGGGGACATGGGGCATTTCTTAGAACCTGTAAGCAAGACACATCTTCAGCATTTTTGCTCTGTTTAGATAGGACTCCCACAGGTAACTTTCTAGTTACATGTGGAAAGCTATACATCATTTGTTTCAGAAAGAACTGCATTTTTTTTTCCCATGGTGCCTCACATGAAGTAAATTGTGGAACATGAGACAAGCTAGGATGAAAGTTACAAAAAAAAAAAAAAAAAAAAAAAAGTAAAACGTTACTTAATTTTCCAAAATCACACACTATAATCAAAATGTTGTGTTGATTGTGAAAATTTCTATTTGAAAAAGCCCCGAATCCCCCCAAGTAACAAAATACCAAATATGTATAGTTTTAAAGATATGCATGGCCTGCACAGGCCCCTAATTACCAGGACAGCAAAATGGTATTTCCAACTTTATGAACTAAAATGCACATTCCAGTGGCTACTTGGTAAAACTACCCTAAAACAGCTCAATAACTATATAAAACCATATATTTCCAGACAGTGGATGTTGCACTGCATCAAATGAGGGGTCAGTTGACTTTCTACCCCTAGCCTGGTGTGAACAAATGTTTCACAAAGTTAGTGAGCTAAAGGAAATAAATGGCATTTTCACCATTCAAATGTAGTGAAATTTGTGAAAATTATGGAATTTCCAACTGTATTCATTAGCTAGTGCTCTTAAGTGAAAAGTGGAACCACATTGGTATGAACTGACATACCGTAGGGGGTGCCAGAAGCAAAAAACACATACTATAACCTGCTTTTTCTTGCATTTTTCCCCAAACAGGCCTTGCCTATATGGTTGTAACAACAAAATAAATGAAAAGGTAGACAAGGCATACAATTTTAGAAAGCCAAACTACCGCATGAAATGAGGGGCCACTTGCCTTTCTACCGCTAGCCTGGTGTGCACAAATGATTCCTGATGGTGAAGGAAAAAACAAAAAATGGCTTTTTTCATTTCCACCCCTTCAAACGTAGTGAAATCTGTAAACACAGACATTTCCAACTGTATTGATTAGCTAGTGCTCTTAGGAGAAAAATGGCACCCCATTGTTAAGAGTTCACATACTGTGGGGTGGAGGGGTTGTCAAAAGCAGAAAACTACACCTATCAGTTTTTTTTTTTTTATTAAATGGCTACCTGTACTAAATGGTAGTAACTATTAAGAGACATTTCAGTAGACATTTGTCCACAAAGCAGACATTCGCCCATGTTAAATGAGGGGTCACTTGCTTTTCTACCCTAGGCTGGAGTGCATAAATATTTTCATAAGGTGGTGTTACAGGAACAACTACACGGATGACATGGATGGACATTTCCACCATTAAAAGATACTAACATTTTTGAAAGCCATTTTACTTTCCTACTGTATTCAATACCTGCTACCAGCCTGAGAAAAATGGTACCCCATTTGTGTGGGTTAATATTCAATATGGGGGTGCCAGGAACACTAACCTACACTTGCCACTTTTCTTTTTGAAATTACATGCCTGTGCTAAAAGGGTCATTACTATAACCATTACACATATGCAGGAAAGGTAGGCAAGATATACCATTTTGGAAAGGAGACATTCATCCGCATCAATTGAGGGGGCACTTGCCTTTTTACCCCCAAGTCTGGTATGCACAACTATTTCCAGATTGTGGCGCAATAGGACACAATTAAGCCACTTTAAATTTCTGATCATTAGCTACTACTCTACCAAGAAAAATTGCACCCTGTTGGTATGAATATAGTCATACTGTGGGGGCACCAGAAGAACAAAACTATGCTAAATACAATAATTTTTCAAAGTTTTTCAACAACGACTTGCCTGTATTTAAATGGTTATAACAAGAGAAATGTAGAAAATGCAGATAAAGCATACAGTTCTGAGACTATTATCCACATCAAATGGGAGGTCATTTTTCTTTTTACTCCTAAGTTGGTGTGCATAATTTCCAGAACAAGTAGTTATAGGAAAACAAAAATCAGTTACTTCAAAGATAACAAAATGGTTCAATACCATGGGATTTCCTAATTTATTCAGGGGCTACTGCCAGTCAAAGAAAAACGGTAGCCCACTGGTATTGGTTGACTTACCATACTGTGTGTCAGGAGAGCTGCTACCAGTAAAGCAAGGATGGGGAAGCAAACTGCTTGTGTGTTATTCTATAGCTACCAGTTGAAACAGGCTAGGGGGTCAGTCAGTGGGACTGCCAGTGGAACAGATGCGTGTGTGTTGGGGTCAGGTAGTGTATGTGGGTATGTCTGCCAGTGTGCAGCGGAATAAGGCTGGGGTTCATATAGTGCATATAGGGGATCTGCAACGATAACCCAGCCAGTTGTGCAGGGAGATCAATATTGGCGGCACAAGTCAAGTGCCAGACATTCTTGGCTATGCGGGTGCACATGGCCAAGCCAGTGTCCCAAACATGACTGGCACTCTAGGGGTTAAAGAGGAACTACAAGTAAAACTACAGTTAGGGTTAAATTATTTGATCCCCTAATAATTTTGTATGTTTGCCCACTGACAAAGAAATGATCAGTCTATAATTTTAATGGTAGGTTTATTTGAACAGTGAGAGACCGAACAAAAAATCCAGAAAAAAGCATTTCAAAAAAAGTTATAATTTGATTTGCATTTTAATGTGTGAAATAAGTATTTGACCCCTATCCAAAACATGACTTAGTACTTGTTGGCAAAACCCTTGTTGGCAATCACAGAGGTCAGACGTTTCTTGTAGTTGGCCCCCAGGTTTGCACACATCTCAGGAGGGATTTTGTCCCACTCCTCTTTGCAGATCCTCCAAAGTCATTAAGGTTACAAGGCTGATGTTTGACAACTCGAACCTTCAGCTCTCTCCACAGATTTTCTATGGGATTAACGTCTGGAGACTGGCTAGGCCACTCCAGGACCGTAATGTGCTTCTTCTTGAGCCACTCCTTTTTTGCCTTGGCCGTGTGTTTTGGGTCATTGTCATGCTGGAATACCCATCCATGACCCATTTTCAATGCCCTGGCTGAGGGAAGGAGGTTCTCATCCAAGATTTGACGGTACATGGCCCTGTCCATCGTCCCTTTGATGTGGTGAAGTTGTCCTGTCCCCTTAGCAGAAAAAACACCCCCCAAAGCATAATGTTTCCACCTCCATGTTTGACGGTGGGGATGGTGTTCTTGGGGTCATAGGCAGAATTCCTCCTCCTCCAAACACTGCGAGTTGATCCCAAAGAGCTTGATTTTGGTCTCATCTGACCTCAACACTTTCACTCAGTTCTCCTCTGAATCATTCAGATATTCACTGGCAAACTTCAGACGGGCATGTACATGAGCAGGGGGACCTTGCGGGCGCTGCAGGATTTCAGTCCTTCACGGCATAATGTGTTACCAATTGTTTTCTTGGTCACTATGGTCCCAGCTGCCTTGAGATCATTGACAAGATCCTCCCGTGTAGGTTCTGGGATGATTCCTCACCGTTCTCATCATTGAAACTCCACGAGGTGAGATCTTCCAAGGAGCCCCAGACCGAGGGAGATGGACAGTTATTTTTGTTTCTTCCATTTGCAAATAATCGCACCAACTGCTGTCACCTTCTCACCAAGCTGATTGGTGATGGTCTTGTAGACCATTCAAGCCTTGTGTAGGCTTACAATCTTGTCCCTGGTCTTGGCCATGGTGGAGAGTTTGGAATCTGATTGATTGATTGCTTCTGTGAACAGGTGTCTTTTAAACAGGCAAGCTGAGATTAGAAGCACTCCCTTTAAGAGTGATCCTAATCTCAGCTGGTTACCTGTATAAAAGACACCTGGGAGGCAGAAATCTTGCTGATTGAAATAAAGTATTTGACCCCCTATCACTCAATAAAATGCAGATCAATTTATAACGTTTTTGAAATGCATTTTTCCGGATTTTTTTTTTGTAGTTATTCTGTCTCATTTTTCAAATAAAGCTACCATTAAAATTATAGACTGATCATTTCTTTGTCAGTGGGCAACAGTACAAAATAAGCAGGGGATCAAATAATTTTTTCCCTCACTGTATCTTCTAGAGACCTAGAAGAAATCAGGCAGGATGACTGATTTTAGAGATTGTGATTCTCATTGTAATTGCCAATGAATGGCTGAGCCAGGTGGGCACCAGGCAATAAGGACTGGCGTTAAAGAGGTAAGCCATCAGACCTGCCTTCCCAAAGCTGAGATATGGAGTGGAACACAGGAGAAAGTTTAATTTACATAGTGGCGAGAGAACAGGGGGCTGCTACAGTTCTGTTTTAATATAAAATATGAATTTCTTTACAAGTCATTCAGGTCTATTGAAATGCACTGTTTACTGTAAGGAGGCGTGACCTAAGGGTAGACTTAAATACAGATAATTATGTACTGGAAATTGCAAATAGAATGCAAAAAATAAATAGATGCAACAGACTATTGTATTGACCTTGGTAAGTCAATGTGTTAATCTGCTGATGTTTTGGCTAACATGATGAATCAACAGGTTTTAAAGAAGCGTTCAAATACGCAGACTTGGTGACAGTAACACTTCATTTAATTCAATACATAGCATTCTAGGTGTGATTGTTGTATTCTTACCACTAATTCTGCAAATATCTGCTTTTTTTGTGGACTTAACACTAATTTTGCATTGCACCAAACGTTTCAATATATTACTGACTCCTTTTCTTGGATACCTGTTTCACAGGCACACAGAACTCGAATTATGTGTACTTTTAATGAACCACCAACTATGCCTTTTGTTTTGTTTGGATTTATAGAGCAAAATGGAAACTTTAGCTGTAAATCTGCAATTCATACACAAGACACACTTCTGGTGAACTTGGCACACAGAAAGGCTGATTTACTAAGTGAAAGTGGTGCAATTCTGGGGCAAACTACTGCACAATTTAGGAAAAAATAAAATTCTGTTTGATTTCAATGGGGCTTTTAACCCTTTGAATGCTAGAGAGGCCTCCAACCAGAATTGCCCCACATTGGTACATCAGGCTCATGGATTTCACAGGTATAAATTACCCATAAAGGCTGCTCAACCTGTTTGAGCTCCCTATTTTGGATTCTGCACGACAGCACTGCAAGTCCACTCTTCCTGGGTACCTAGATGTTCCCCCACTCACTGAACTGTCACCTCTATTGTTGTTACTGAATAGTGATTAGCGTAAACCCTTTAAGTGTTTGCAATGCACTGCATACCCCTCTAGTCCTTAAAGGGTTAACACAATTCTCTCTACATTGTTTTATTTTAACTGCAATGTGTTGCAAGAATACACATAACACTCTCCCAGATTCAAGTTCAATATAAAAGTTTGAGTACAACAATTTACGTGAGAAACTAAACCCCTTCTACTCGATCATATCCTTTACCTTACAGATGAGATCTATATCGGTGGTCAAGGACTGTACTCTATGAAAGCCGGCAATCAGAGAAAGAGGTAAAAATCCTTCAACATCCATCTTTCTCCTGAGAAAGAAGTCTCTTTCCAAGTTTTCCAAGCTGAAGTAATATTCACTACAATGAATAAACATGCAAATATTGTAAAAAGTGTTTTATATCTGGAATGAGTAATTACTTAGGCTGAAGGGCCACATCTATGTTTATCATTTTTTTTTTGCCCGAAAGGCCGTAGTCTATTTGCATCTCCAGAGAGAACCAAGTAGATTTTGTAGGCTTTTAGTGCATGTATAAGTTTGCATTGAATGGCATACCTAATACCTCTGGCCAACAAGTAACACCCTTCCTGAGTGATAGCGAGTAGGGGAAAGAGTGCAGGAGTCAGAAGAAGCATGCGTGCAAGAGAGCAGGCACGCGCTCGCAAGAGCGCGCAGCAGCGCTAGAGAACAAGCGAAAGAGCAACACCTAATAACACCTGAACTTATCTAAATTTGGGCAGAAATTCTTAAAGTTCTATTTGGACTTGCCCTCTTTTTTGCAGGACTAAAGGATACCATACTCCTCCCCCTGAAGGCTTCAGTAAAAGACACAAGTGGGAGGAGTTTGGAATCATGCAGAAAGAATTATGGATGCCTCCAGAGATAGGATATCCAGTACGGATTAAAGATTAATTTTGGAGAACCAGCCCACACAGAATTGATTCATAGCGGTCATTAGGATTTTCTGCCTAAAATAAGGTGTGTGTGGGGGGTGCATGCAGTCATGTGTTCTTTTAAGTACAACATAAGTTTTTTTTTTTTTGTTTTTTTTTTTAAATATCAAAACACAATTAAGTAAAGAAAACTCTAGAATGTGTTAGGTTTGTACTTAAGTTGTCCATCAGCATGAAAAGTGTCCATGAACACAAGCAAAGTACTTACATCTGACGTTTAAGATATTCCTTAAGTATAGTTTCTTCCACAGGATAAACCTGCATCCCAGTCCCATCATTGTAGTAATACACCATATTTACATTCTTTTCAGGCTGGTAGTTCCCCATCTTCGCATGGCAATCTGCAACACCATGTGACCGCTGAAACCACACTATTATAGAATATAAAGTGAAGAAGCCAATTAGCAAAATACTACCATGGACCTTATTCAGGAAGCTACAGAAGAGCAATTATAGCAAAACAACAACTTCATAGACGTTAAAATTCCTGTTTTTATTTAAATTGTGATTTTATCCCCTTAGATGCTATTTGTCTCCAAAACATTGACTTGCAAGTGGTTAAAACTAACATTTAAATCAATCAATGGTAATTTCATTTGCAGCCTCCCCAGAATAGCATTTCATTAAATTTCTCAATATGGCCCTATGATGCATTAACCACATAAAGACTGGTGACGTGTCAGGCCCGTCACCGGTGTCCTTGCCTAAAAGACCAATTGACTGTCCTGACATCACATTTTGTGCTCATGTCTCTGCTGCGGGATTCCTGTGAGCACTACAGTGGTCTGAAACTGACCGATCCAAGACTGGAGTGGTCACTATCAGACCCTAATTCAGCAAGGCTGCACATGTGATCAAAGCGGCCCATAAGAGGAATCCACTTCCCAGCTCACTGGTTGTTAAGGGGTTAAGTGAAAAACATTTTTTTCCAGTTCAGTAATTTTGTGATCAAGTGCAGCAACATGGTATCTTGATGGATGTGTTTTTCCTCTTCATCTTATCTCCAAATCATGTAGTAAGTGACCAATTTCTTACACTTATTTAAGACGGATATATTAACGGATGTAAACAGATCAAGAAGTACCAGTCAAAATATTGGTACATTTTGCAATTGCAATAAATTACAGTTATAAATATATAGCATAATTTCTGTTAGCAACGCGAGTCTGTGCAAGTACTGTGTGCTAACCATTTAACTGAAATGCTTGTTCACAGTTTAAATTCCATGAAGTAAAAAGCATAACCTACAGCAAGAACTGCCCCTTCCCCGACCTCTTCCTCTTGATCTGCCTCTAAAGCTTCCTCTTACATTGCCTCCTTCACTTCTTATACTCGAGACTTCATCTAGGTCATTTCGTTGATCACGTTGCCAACCTATAGAAATATCAAGTGATGACAGCTTGGTTAGCAAATTAAGACTGATAGACCAAATGCCCCATGAGGCACACATACTTCTCACTGATCTTCTTGGTGCTTTTAGACCCTAGAATGCTAGAGAGGTCACCAATGCATTACTTAAAGAGACATTCACACTCCTAAACAACCTGTTCTAGTACTAAAGCACACTGTGTGCTTTAATGCTATGTCTGTGTCAGGCTGCAGGTTTATAAAGTTATGTACTGCTTTGTGCAAGTGTTTCTAGGGATGGGGAAGCTGAACTTCACCACCTCCAACATTATGCAGAGCCTTCACTTGACACCAGTAAGGGTACAGAGTTTCCCTGGTGCCTCTTCAGGTGGTATCCCCACCATCAGAATAATGTCACTCTCTGCCACTGTGTGTCTTCAAGCCCAGTATGAATGTAGCATGAGGGTGGGGGCAGCCCCCTGCCTCCAAAACCCTCCTAGCCTCCTTAGTGCTTTTTCTATCTGCTGTAGAAGCATCCAGACCAATGAACAAAACAATTTACAGCTTAAAATAAATTTCAGTTAGAAGGTTAAGCAATATAGATTGTTAAATGAGGATTTTTATGCATTTACATACAAACGCTTTTCTCTTAGTCCATGTGAAACACAGGAACCATATGATAAAGTAGCCTCCAGCAGGAGGGCAGGGCACGTGACAAAAAAGACTCTCAGAGGCAGAAACAACCTCCCCGGATCCACTTTACTCCTACTGGGCAAAGGTGAAAGAAAAGAAAATAGAAGTGGAAGTGAAATGGAATCTCTTGAGCTAGAGAACCCAAGAGGACCCCCTACCCAGTTTGATCTCTTGGAGGGAAGTCCTGCGTTTCACATGGAACAAGAGAAATGTACACAAAAACCTGTATTTTCTCTTACATCCTATGTGGAACAGAGGAACCATGGGGATATAACCACAGCATCAAGCAAGGTTCCAGGGAAGGAAAGAGGAAAATCCCCTCAAGACAGGCCAGTGCCAACAAAGACAACCTGGAACAACTTGAACCTCTGGTGTCAATGGACACTATCAATGCAAACCAAAAGAAAAAGGAACTAACAGGTTTCAGGCTAAAGGAAATTTACAAAGGACACCTACACAGGTACAGCAGAACGTAGGACCTTCTGGCCAAAACTGGCCTCATCTGAAAGAAACACATTAACGTGGTAGTCTGACAAATGTGTGAAGGAACAACCATGTTGTCAGAGGCCTGATTTTTGTATGGCCCAAGAGGCCATGGCGAATCGACAACTTAATCAAAAAATCCACTGCTACCATAGATGTAGCCTGGCCCATAACAAGGGCTCTTAGGGATGACAAAAAAGCAGAACAAAACAAATTTCACAGAGGTATGGGATCCTGAAAGACTGGGTACGCACGAGTCACCCCTTACACAAAGGTTTTCCCATCAGGCTTAAAGGCAATACACCTCTGGAAAAGGGGAGAGGAATAGCAGAAAGCCGAGGATTAATGGAGCAAAGACAAAGCCCTTTTGGAAGACCATGCTGAAGAAAGGCCATACCAGGAAGCTGAAAAACCCACACCACTTATAGAAAAGGGACCACTCTCTATGGTATGCCTTGGTAGAAAATGGCTTGTGAGACTGCAGCATAGTAGCAATGACAGTCATAAAACTCCTTCCTCAAGATGCTGGCCATCAAAGACAAATTCTCCACCTGTGGATGACACAGTGAACTCAGAGTCAAGAGGTCTGGATGCAGAGGAAGCTGAAACAGCTACAATGGATAGATTGAGAAGATCTAAAAACCAGGCCTGATGGGGCAATCATAATGACACAAGTCTGCTTTAAACAGATTTTTCTCTGCATTTCAGTAATCATAGGATATGAAAGAAAAGTACACAGAGGAAAATGCCTCTGAATGACCACTGTGTCCACAGATAGCTACAGGATCCACATGATCTGGCAAAGAACGGAGGAAATTTGCAGTTCAGTCAAGAGGCCATTAGGACCACCATCCGAGGATCCATACACTCTGGTTGAGCTCCCAATTGCCAGGATCCAGGCTTTGGTAACTGAGAAACTCTGCCATGACAATGTCTATCCCTGCTATGTGAACAGTGGAGAGAGCCAGAACGGGGGCATCAGTCCCTGATAAGCCAAACCTCAGACCAGGAGGTCACAGTTCTGGTCCATCTCTGGTGGCTGATACAGGACACCGCCATATCCTTGTCGGACTGAATTCGCACCAGGGTTCCCTGAATGGGCTGAGACCAATACCACAGGGCTTGGTGAAGCGTCCAAATCTTCCGAACACTGATAGACATAAGAGAATATGTCCAAAGAACCTGAGATGTCAGAGGAGCCAGAGCAGCATCAGTAAATATCAGAACAACATCTATTGTAACTATGACCAGTGACAGATGGGACATCTGAAGCCAACAATGAAATGAAAGTCCGCCTTCAACTGGTTGTACAGGAACATGACCCAGTAGAGATGTCTGGACCAGTTCCTGAGAATTTCCATATGTAGCTCCCACATATGAAACTGAGAAAACAGCACCATCTCCAGAGTAGAAACTAGTTAAGCCCAGCACCTTCATGTACTCCCGTACCATCACAGATGGTAAAATTACAGCTTAAGACATCTGGCAATGTGACAAACTAGTTTTCTGGTAACACCACCTTCCCCAGAAGAGTGTCATTTCTCATAACAAACAAGTCTGAATCTGAAAGTGCTCAAGTGTTCTCTGAAGGGTCCTAAGCATCCTTTAGGTCATGGGAAGCCAAAACCTTTCCTACACACATGAAGGAGCACAAGGACTGCATCTTGAACAGAGGTGCAAGAACAAAAATGTTGAGAAACATTAAGTTCAGACTATGATCTGCTTTTTTTTCAGGAACTATTAAACAGTTTGAGTACAATCTAATGAACCTTTTCTTACATTGCATATCTAGCAGGGAAGAAACTACTTCTAATTCACAAGGAATTTTGAACATGAAAAAGCGACATGGAAGAAGGGGACCTAAACTCTATATGGTACCATTCCTAAATCACCAGCAAAATCCATTGGTCAGCCACAGAAACAACTACGCGTTTTGGAATAATTATTGACAACTACCTATTGCCTGGGGTGAACAAGACCCATGCGAGTCACGCAGAGGTCTGGGTTATCAGTTTTGAGCTTCTCCACAGGCTTCTTGGCTGACCAGGCCCTGCTTGGATTTTGGGTTGGAATGCTTCGGTGTTACTGAGGGAATCTGTGCTCTCACCACATACCCATACTGGTAGGGGTAAAAAACCATGCATCCTCCATGGAAAAAGGAATGTTTAGGAGTAACCTGAGGCAACTAAGTACTCTTGCCTCCAGTGGCATGGCTGATTACCTTCTCTATTATTTGGCCAAACAGCTGTTTGACTGTGAACAGAAAGGACACCAAGAGTTTTTGGAAGATTAGTTAAGCACAGAGAAAATCTAGTTATATTAAGGTCGCACACATTAGCCTCAAGGATGTTTGATATAAATCACCACCAGATCTTCTGTTGGACGCCATCCATGCAGGTGCACCTAAAGTAGATCTCCCAAAGAGCCATAGCAAAGTTAGTGGGTGTATAGAGGCAAGAGGCCACAGAATTTACTTTAAAGAGAATCCAGGTGCTTATGCGCCTGATCCTTAAGTGTTGCAGCATGCACCAGTGACAAAGCTGCATTCTTAGCTAGGCAAGAAACTGGAAGGTCCACAGCAGGGGGGGGGGGTTGCCACTATGCTAAATAAGTAACAGAAAACAAATTGCAGGAGGGAGATATAGCAAAGAAGGAATAGCCTCATGACAGACATCCACCATTCCGCCGGAAGTACTTGGTCTAGGGAATGGTGAAAAGCAAAATGGCAACCACTTTTTTGGCATGTACTGAAAAAGAGGATTTTAGTCTTACCTGTTAAATCCTTTTCTTAGTCCACACAGGTTACTGGTAACTTTGGGTAGGCGATCCGCCTCTTTAAAGAGGCAGGAACAATTCTGAGAAGTGAATGCAGGGGGTGTAGCCTACCTTCCCTCCTTGGTTGAGGCTAGCCAATTAGCTCCAGTAAGATTTGAGACACTAACTATTGACTAGATAGTAAAAGGGAAAGAAGACTCCTGTGAGCATGACCCCGAAGGACCCCCATGATCTGCCACAGGAGAGCCAAGCATGGTCCCTTGACAGGGTGGGAGACCAGTAACCTGTATGGACTAAGAGAAAAGGATTTAACAGGTAAGACTAAAATCCTCTTTTCTCTGTCGTCCAACCATTGAGTTTCCCAGAAGCAGGAAATAAGGAAAGGACCAGGCGCTAGGCCCCCAAAGTCACCAGAGCAGATACGAACCATCAGATCAGAGATAGCCCAACAAAACAAATGAAGTGTCAACAGACACTGAACAGGGGTAACACCACCCCAGGAACTGTTGCACAGCACACTGAACTAGAGCCAACAGGGCTCAAAAGTGAAGGAAGCACCAAAGAACCGAGGAAGATCCTAGACAGGCAAGACTGCCTCCAGGATCTTCCTCCCAAAACTGGCATCAGCTGATGCCAGCATATCAACATGGTAGTGCTTCTAAAAAGTGTGCACAGATGACCAAGTGGCAGCCTCGCACAACTGATCAGCTGAGGCCTGATTCTTGTAAACCAAAGAAGCCCCAATAGATCTAGTAGAATGAGCCGTGACCCAAAAGGGAACAGGCTTCTTCCTTAGCTCGTAAGCCTTACGAATAGTGGACTTGATCCAAGACGCAAGTCACTTTGGATGAAGGTCTTCCTGTCCTGGGGCCCTCAGGAATGACGAACAGCAAGTCAGACAACGCACCACATCAAAAAAGTGGAGATCCCTCTCCTTGTCAGAGGTAGGGTCAGGGCAGAAAGGCGGCACCACAATCTGATTAATGTGGAACTCAAAAACCACCTTCGGGAGAAACTCCTGCGAAGTACCGCCTTGTCTTTCTGAAACACCAAAAAGGGTGGTTTACAAGACAGAGCATGCAACTCCACGACACAGCAAACAGACACGATCGCCAGGAGAAAGGCCATTTTCCAAGTCAGCAGGCGTAGAGGAATAGTAGTCAAGGACTCAAAAGGAGGGCGCTGAAGGACAAAAACCAAGTTAAGATCCCACTGAAGTGGGAGTCTTAAAAGCAGAATGAGTATGAGCAACGCCCTGGAAAAAAACCTTGACACCAGGAAGAATAGCAATGCGCCTCTGAAAGAAAACAGAGCAGAAGTCTGAACCTTAAGGGAACTCAAACTGAGGCCCTTATCCACACCATCCTGCAAGAAAGCCAGGACCATAGGCAGATTAAAATCCTGAGAAAGGTCCCTATCAGCACACTAAGATAGAAAGGTCGACCAGAAATGATGGTAGGCCTCAGAAGAAACAAGTTTGCAGGCAATGAGCATAGTAGCCACCACACCAGATGAAAAACCTTTCACCTTCAATATTAAGGATTCAATTTCCAAGCCGTAAAAGCTAGATTGTGAACATCCTCCTTCCACAGGTAACCCTGTAGTAGATCCGGATGACAAGGGAGCCGGAACGGCTCTGCCACTGACAGATCCAGGAGCTCCGGAAACCAAGCCTGCCGAGGCCATTACGCAGCAATCAGGATGACTGGACAGAGCCTCCAGTCTCAGTTTCCATAACACCCTGTGCAACATGAGAAGGGGAGGAAAGATGTAAGCCAGATGAAATAACGAAGGAATGGACATGGAATCCACCTCTAGAGCTAGAGGATCCCTCCAGCAAGAGAAGAACCTCAGAACCTTCAGGTTGTGTCTTGTCACCATCAGGTCGATGCAAGGAAGACCCCACTTCTGAACACTGAGGGTGAACACCACTATCCGCTGTCCTGTGTGTCGACTGAGAAAGTCTGCCATGATATGGTCTACGCCAGGAAGGTGTACTGTGCATATGGCAGGAACATGTTCTTCTGACCAGGATAAATTAGCCTGGACCTCTAGCCAAGAGGCGAGACTTGTTCCGCCCTGCTTGTTGATGTAAGCCACGGCTGTGGCGTTGTCAGACTGGACCCGGACTGGGCATTTTTCCAGCTGGGCTGTCTAATGACAAAGGATATGAAATATCACCCGAAGCACCAACACGTTGACGGGAAGGAGAGATTCCTCTGGAGACCACTGATCCTGAGCACTCAGACGACCCAGGACCGCTCCCCAGCTGGAGAGGCTGGCATTCGTCGTCACAGTGGTCCAGAAGGATACCAGCAAGGACTTGCCTTTCAGCAGATTGGAGAGGTCGAGCCACCACGACAAACAGTTCCACATAAAGACGAAGGGATATGGATATCTTCACAAGGTCCGGCTGACCCCTGCACACCTGGATCACAAACTTCTTGAGTTCCCAGGTGTGAGCCATTGCAAATGGGACGGCTTCTATGGTGGAGATGAATTTCCCCACTAGAGTGGACAGCTTCTTGGCTGGAACTGGATCGTGAGCCAGAACAGCAGAAACCCTGTGGGCTCTCTGGTGAGCCTCCTCGTCCATGAGAAACACCATGCGCTGCTGAGTGTCGAAGAGAAGGCCCAGGAAGACCAGACGCTGAGAGCGGACAAGATCTGATTTGTCCATGTTGATGATCCACCCGTGATTGGGAGAGCATGAATGCAGTCCTCAACCTGCTGATGAAGTTCCGCAGGAGGGGCTTTCAGAAGCAGGTCGTCCATGTATGGATTAACTCTGATGCTGTCCCGATGGAGGACGGATACCAAAGCTCACAGGACACTGTTGAAGACTGGAGGAGCTGTAGTCAGACCAAAGGGAAGAGCTGAAAACTGAAAATGCCCTTGGTCGCGGGCAAATCTGAGATAATGCCAACTCTCTGGATGAAACGCCATCTGTAGATAAGCATCCTGAAGATCCAGAGAGACAAGGAATTCCCCCAGGGACATAGGGACTCCTGGTGATGAGTCTTGATCACAAAGGAATTGAGATCCATTAAATCCAAAATGGGACGACAGCCACCATCCTTCTTGGAGGCCACAAAGAGGTTTCAGTAAAAACCCATACCTGTGTCCCGAATTGGAACAGGTTCCAGAACATCCTTGTCCAGTAGACCTAGATAGCGCCAGCAAACAGACGGCATTTGAGAGGGGAAAAACCAAAAGGGAGGGAGAGGCGCAAAAGGGATCCTGTACCCTTCCGCCACTACCTGTAAAACCCACAGATCCACCACTGAATCCTCCCAGACGCTGTGGTAGTGACGCAGACGGCCACCCACAGCCGAGTGGGGACCTGGGTTCGGGGAGTCATGCCGAAGGAGGCTTGGAAGAGACCTTGGGCTTCCATTGCTGTTTGGACTTGGAGGAGGAACTCAGAGCTGAGGGAACTGCCTGGTTTGCAGGACGTGTCTCAGTCTGGAAGGAACGAAAAAGCTGATTACGCTTGGAGAGTCTTCCTCCTGGGGACCATAGACAGAAGGGTACTCTTGTCACCTGTGGCCTCACTAATCAGATCCTTAAGATCTTGCCCAAACAAAGAGGTGCCATGAAAAGGCAATGAGAGCAAAGCTTTCTTGGAAGCAGTGTTAGCAGACCAGATGTTGAGCCAAAGAGCTCGTCTGGCAACCACAGACATGGTGGAAACCCTTGCCACCAAACAGATGGCATCAAATAAGGCAGCAGAAACAGTGCTGGGCCTCAGAAATGTTGGCAAGAAGGCACAACATACCCAAAATAGGAGCACCCTGACGGACAGCCAGGGTGAGCTGTTCAGTCCAAACTGCAATGGCTCGGTTCACCCATGCCGCAGCAAACACTGGATGCATGGCAGCACCAGCAGTGGCAAAAATAGACTTGAGGGAGAGCTCAAGTTTCTTGTCAGTCCAGCCTTTCACAGTGGAAGTATCAGCAACTGGCAAGGCAGTGGACTTAGATAGTCTGGAGACAGGAGCATCCACTTTGCGGGGATGAACCCACTGAGCAAGTGCCACCTCAGAGAAGGGGTAAAGCTTGGCAATTTTCTTGGAAACAGAAGGTTTCCTGTCCAGAGACTTCCACTCAGACACAAGGCGGTCAAAAGTGGGGTTAGGTGGAAAAAACAAGTATAGGGCCTTTTCAGAGGGATCCGAAGAAGCCTCCTGAACTAAGGGAATGTTTAGGGTAGTTAAGATGGCTCTGATCAAGCCCTCAGCTGAGGGATCAGGATCAGCCTCAAAGAGGTCCCCAAAAAACTGAGAGAAGCCCACAGCAGAACATTCTTCAACATCCGAATCCACCAACAGTTCCTCCTCAGAGGAATCTGAAACGTCAGGTACTCCCTGCGGTTTCAGCAGGGAAGAGTTGCAATGTAGACCGGAGGTCTCTAGTAGCAGCTTTGAACTCTTGCACCCAAACTGGCTCTAATACATGGCTGGAGGTCCCTGGGAGAGACTCAGGGACATCAGAACATGCTGGGCATAAATGACCTGAGAATTCTCTAGGTAACCCTGAATGACATGAGGAGCAATGCGCAATAGGGGACACAGAGACCCCCAGAATCCTTAGTCTTCGGCCTGGCCCCAAGCTCTAACGGATTGGACATTCTTATAGTGTCAAAACATTTTAAGTATAAGGAACCACCCAGATACAGTGTGTAAGAATAAAAATTTCACCCCAGAAATCGCTAAAATGCACTTATTTGGCGAAGGGTTAATCTGCAGAGGAGAGAAGGAGAGTCCAAGCCCTGTGTAGAATGCTCATTCAGGAAAAGGCATAAAATGGCTGCTGTGGCTGGAGCCAAATCAGTAACGAGCGTGTGAGACAAGCGCTCATGGGAAATTTAGTTTTCCCAGAAAAAGTACCCAACAGTGCCTGAAGCCCCCTGAGCACCCCAACACACTTAAAACGTTAACCGGATGACAGAGCAAGGACAGAATTAAAATGAGCCATCTCTGAAGTCGTTAGGTTGAGCCGAGATGTGTCCCAAACTGTACAGTCCCATATAAGCGAATGGAGCAATGGCGTCTATGCGGAACACATATTTTGCAAAGTTGAAACTGTGAATTAAAATTACATGAAACATCACTAGAACATGTTAGCAGACCCAAAAAACACTTAACCCAGTAGGGAAAGTACCAATAAACTCCCAAAAGATGCTAAACCAGCAGCTGAAGGGTTAAGTTACCACAAACTTGCTCCAAAACACCCAACAGACATACAGATTAACCCAATGAGTGCAGTAGTGTGCAATAGGAACTCCAAATGAAAACCCCTGTGCGGAGGGGCACTGCACCTGCAGCACTCAATGGGTTGCTCACCTTTCCTGCAGATCTTCTGTCTTCAGATTACCAGGTATTAAGAAGAAGCCTCAGTGAGCAACTCCTGAGGAAAGAACTTAAACCTACCATTTTCCCCCCAGGGCTTAAGGTCCACAAAGCACCTGGATACGGAGCTAGCCACATCTAAGGGCATTGTCCGTTATGGTAATCCTCCTAATGGTGGTATCCCATATCTAACAGAAAAATGAATTAGCTAAAACTATACCTGAACTGTTCTCTTGCCTGTGTCTTCATCAAGGAACAAATCTTAATGGAGCGGATTGGCTAGCTGCAGCCAAGGAGGGAAGGTAGGCTCCACCCCCTGCATTCACTTCTAGAATTGTTCCTGCCTAGTTAAAGGGGCGGATCGCCTACCCAAAGTTACCAGTAACCTATATTGGACAACAGAGAAATAGATCACAGGAAGAAGAACTAGAATCAGAGGCCTCAGACCTTAAATCGTATCCAGGACAGGCCGAATAAGACCCTGAGCAAAAGAACCAGGGCCTTCCTCATAAGAGCTCCCAACAGAGAAGGATAAATCCAGGTTGTCCTCATCAGTTTCCCCTTACTCAACAGACGAGAATCCAACAATGCGAGCTTCACCATCTATACAACGGCTCAACCGCCCTTGAAAAGATGAAGGGATAGAACTTAATGAGAAATGAAGACCTTAAACCATGCAGGTTCCTGTTCAACAGATGTGTGTTCCCCCAGAGGATATGTGGAGGCCACAGAACAAGAGGGACAGAGTATGCAGTGCCTTACAACAGTACCAGAAAGTTTCTTAAGACTACCGATCTGGCACGAGAAGCAATGGGTTACAAGGACCCTCAATATCTTAGTAGCCTCAGTCTAGTCCATGTCTACCTTAGGCTCCGACACAGCCAAAAACCCCATTAAAAGTATGAAGTAAAACAATAAAAGTACATATGACTAAAGACCACCCTCTGCTTAGCAGGTTGCACCTATAAAGGAAGAGGGTCATCAAGAGACCATCCTCTTCCTCTGTCCAAAAGCCCAGAAAATTGGGGGGGGGGGCTGTCCCAGGGACTCGGCTAATTATAGTACATAACATTAGAAGCACTCAGCCCCCTTACAGCTGACAATATACAAAAGGCAAGAGAAATACTTTGTGTGCGCTCTTTATGCTCTTTCCAATATGGCCACTATGCTTGCACGTTCTTACACATACCGCTACCAAAAAACTAAAAAGTATGTAAAAAGTACAGAAAAGTTAATAAACCTAGTTAGAAAATTTACTGCCACAATAGGCATATGCTCAAAATAAAGAAAAAGTCAAAATAAAGGCAGAAGAAGCAAAATGCAAGGAATACTTTGCCAGAAATACAGTGTAAGGGAAGTGTTAAATGAAAGTAAAAAATCCTACTCTGCAGCAACAGAAAAAATATAAATAAAGAAAAAGATAGGAACATGGCAATATTTCCTTTCCCAATCACAGAGTGCTAGTCATTCTCAGACACCACAGAACTAAGAAAGATAAACAGGCTGGGACATACTCACAGGTCCTGTGCACTCTAAGTAAGAATCCACCCTCTTCAGGCTCCTACATATCAAGCAGGTAGACTGCTCAGATAAAGATGAGGAGAGGGCTGATAATATAAGCCTTCCATCCCCAGACCCAGGCCCCTGACGTCTTTGTTCTGGTTTAAACCCACTATGGAGACCAGAGATACGAGCCCACCTAATGGGAGATTACACAACCCCATTCCTAACAGAGTAAAAAGAAAAAGACGACTAAGAGAATCTTTGCCCTGCTTCTATTTATTGAAGGTCATTTTCAAACCTGAGCATGCCCGGTGAACTTAAACTGGATCAGGAGTGCGAGTCTGCGCCTCAGAGCGTTTTTAGTCAAGTGCCCTGCCCTCCTGCTGGAGGATACTTTACCCCATGGTTCCAGTGTTCCACATAGGATGTAAGAGAAATACCATTACATATGCTTTTCTACTGCTTAGAAGTCTAAAAAAAGGAGTTTGTGTGCCCCTTTAAATGCCAAATTTCTATCAACTGGGATTTTTATACATCCTCTATGGTGCGGCTGCTTTGATCCAAATGAAATGAAACTAAGTAGCAGAGCTACAGACTACTATCTCACTACTTCCTACAAGTAGTATTCATGATTACCAGAATGATAACTAGCTATGTGGGTGAGTAACAGAACTACATGAAGGTCACATGGGCAAATAGAATTATTATACACCCCATGGCATCCTATCTGATGGATAGCTAGGCCAATGGATATTTGCCAGGCTACCTGATGGAGGCGTAGGCCAGTGGATATGTGACAGGTTCCCGAAGGACAGCTAGTACTGTGGATATGTTTCTTGACTACCTATTGTATAGCTAGTACTCTGGACATGTTTCAGATCAACTTATGGATGTTTGTCCAGTGAAGGGTGATGGTACAACTTAGGGGCTTAGCTGAAAATGCTGGTGGAAGAGCGATCTGGAAAAGCTATTGGGAAGGTACATGGGTATCAAGCTTACCTTAGGGATTAGGGAATAAAATCAGTTATCGTACCAATAGGGACTAGAGAATGGATTCTTAGGTTTTTATAGGGGCATGTCTAGGTGATTTAAATAGAGGCAATGGAATATTCATAGAAAATGCACAAAGAAAGACCAGTGTGGCTTATAAAGAGGTTTGCAGGGAAATGAGAAACAAGAAGCAGGCTTTTAAAATGTCTAAGGCAGAATAGTCAGATGCATCATTTAAAGGGATAGTAAACACACAAAAACAAAAAACACTGTTCGCGAATTGATAGGAATAATAAAACAAACATGTAATGCCCTTATTCCCATCTCTCAAACCGTTATGGTTTGAGAGATGTAAGGAAAAAGACCTACTCTCCCTCCCTTTCTCATGTGTCCGCTGTATAGCGGACGTCATGAGATCCTGCTTCCGGGACCAGACGGCAGCTCTTCAGGAGTGGTCTACAATGTGCCTAAAGTCGGTTGACCGGATTCTGCCTCTGCCAGCTTTATAGCTCGTCAGGCAGAAAGGGGAGCGAGCGGAGGTCTTTATTTTCTTACATCTCTCAAACTAGAACGGTTTGAGAGATGGGAATAAGGGCATTACATGTTTTATTATTCTTATCAATTCGCGAACATTTTTTTTTTGAGTTTACTATCCCTTTAAATAATAAAAAGAATGTAATAAAATCTGCAAAACAAGCAATTAGGCCATATAAAACTGAATGGGAGAACTGCAAAAGAGCAAACAAGTCCTAAACAATTCTACAAGTATATAAATAACAAAGATTAACGTTGATATTGGCCCTCTTAAGGCTGAGACAGGTGAATTGATAAGTGAGGATAAGAGTTCTCACTCTCCCAGATCTACGTCTTGACCACCTAGAAAGACCGCCAGAACGTTTTCTATCCAGGTAATGTAAGTGGCAGAGAGGACAGAACGTGGGCTTCTGTCCAACAGAGAATGTATCTCACTTCAAACCAAGCAGCAGCACTGTGAGTGCCCCCTTAACAGCTGATGCAAGCCACAGCCATGACTGGACCCTCACCGGCTTCCCCTACAACAGTAAGGTCCAGTACACGAGGGCCAGTCAAATTGACCAGAGTACCAAGACATCTATGGACTGAAGAGACTGCTCCGGATTCCACCTGCCCTGAACCTCCAGAAGACAGATAATCGCACCCCAGAAGCTCAGGCTGCCGTCCATCAGGACCAGCGTGCATTCTGGTATCACAAAGTGTTTCTTCTGTTCCAGTTAGTGTCTGCACAACCAAGAAATTAAGGTGCTGGCTGGCCTCCTAAGAGGGAGATATTGGCCGATCCAAGCGCTACGATTTCCGGATCAACTCTGGATGACATGTCTCTGAAGTTCTATTTTGTGCACCTGAGACTAAGGCACAACCTCTAGTGTTGACACTAGTCTTCCCAACTCTCTCATACTCCCTGATCATGGTCGAGGGCCAGTCCAGGGCCTGAGACACCTCCTGCATCACAAGAAGGATTTTCTCCTCTGGCAGGAAAACATTCCCTTGGTGGGTCCGCAATTCACGTGTTCAGAATCCACCGGTGGTAGAAGCAGAGTACATTCTTGAACGTGATGGACCAATAGTTCCTCTGAAGGAGTCTTGAGCAAAAGGTCATCCAGACAGTGTCATGGAGATGCCCTGGGTGTGACTGAAGGCAGCCAAGGCCCCCATGACCCTGGTAATCACACGAAGCACAGACGCAAGGCCAAATGACAGAGCTGTGAACTGGTAAAAATCCAAGCTGAAAGCAAAATCGCACTGAATGTCTGGGTGGATAGGTATGTGTAGATACTTTCCTGAGCACATTGTTGCTATGACAGGACACATAGATTCCATCTTGAGGTGCGTAGTCACCATACACGTGTTGAGACATTTGAGGTCCAAAATGGAACGACAGCTTCCATCCTTTTTTGTTACCACAAAAGAAGACACCCCCCCCTACAGGTACCAGCAGGCCAGGATTCCACAAGTCATGTAGAAAATTGCTTAACAGATTTAGCCCTTGTAGATGATTGCTTGGGCTGCCACTGCTGTCTGAGTTTGGCAGAGGGGTGCGCAAGAGGCATGTGAACTTGGCGTTCTCCAAGTCTCCATTTGGTAGTGGGGGAATGGAAAAGACACAGTTTACTCTCCATAGTTCGATGATTGGGGGGCATCTGAGGCAACAAGGTGCTCTTGCCCCCAGTAGTATCATTAATAATCTGTTTTAGTTTAGGTACAAAAGGGACTTGCCCATAAAAGGTAAGGGAACAAGTGACTTCTTGGAAGACTGATTCGCAAATCTTAAGCCACAGAGGATGTTTCACACCGACAGAGAAGGCTGAGGATTTAGAGGACAACTTAAACACCTCAAAAAGAGCCAGACACAAGTTAGACTCCTTAATGTTGGCCAAAAGGACCAAACAAATCATCCATGGAAACCTTGGCACAGACAGCCTACATCAGCTGTTCACCCCACACAGCAATAGCCCTGTTAACACAAGTAGAGCCAATTTTGCGGCACTTAGACCTATTTTTGCCTCTGAGGATAGAGTGCAGCTTGTTGTCTGCTGCATCTTTAAGCCTTTCTGCATCTATCAAAGGCTGTGCAGTAGTCTTAGCCAACTTGGAAACAGGAGGCTCAGCAGTTGGAGAAGAGGCCCACTGAGCAAAAGATGCCTCTGAAAAGGCGTACTGCTTGGAGAACCTCTTTGTGATAGACAGCAGTTTGTCTGAGGTCTACTACAAGGATCTGGTCAAGAGTGGCATTAGGGGAAAAAATGTGCAAAGGCTTCTTGCGCCTCAGCAGAAGTAGACCCCCCTCATCAGGGATGTCAGAGACCTGAAGAGTCTCCAAGACAGCCCTAATGAGCCCCTCAGATGAGGGAAGGGGGTCAGTCTCATAAGAGACACCACAGAAGTAGGAATAATCCATATCCTCATATCCCCCTCCTCCTCATATTCCCCTTCTGACAATTCCTCCCCTGAAGAAGCCCCTAGAATCTGAGGAACTCAGATAGGGGCCACATATTTAAAAGGTAGAAGTACCCCCTGAAGGGAAAAAGGAATTTGGGTCACTGAGGACAGAATCATTTTGACCCATGCTGGCTCTTTGTCAGTGCAGGAGGGTCCCAGTGGAGTAGTATGGGCCACAGCAAAGAGGTAGAGATCCTGAATGCTCCCCTAGGGTGCCCCGTTTGGCATGAGGAACAGTAACTGAGGGGGGGGGGTAAGGGACACCACCAGGTGTTCTTAGCCTTAGATTTACCCCATGCCTTTTAGTGTCCAACACCCTGACAGTTACAGTGTCCCACACTAGTATAAACTACAAGAAACGAATCCCAGACTAACAAAGCACCCATGAAAGCCCAGAAAATACATTTATCTGGCAAGTGAGGGGTTGATCTGGAGAAGGAGCTCAAGAAGAGAGTCTCCCTCTGTATAGGATAAGCAAGAGAGAAGTAAAATGGAGACTGCAAAATGGACAGCCATACCGAAGAAAGCCAGAGAAACAGGCATTCTGGGAAACAATCTTCTTACTAGCTGTTGCCTAGCAACACCTACAACTCCATATGTTGAACTGCCACAAGGCTCCTGGACACCAGATGAAAGAGCATGAGGAGACAAGAGGATAGAGCCATCTCTGACTTTCATATGACAAACTGTTGGAGAGATGTCTCAAATAAGATTTTTCATAGAAGTCAATGGAGCAAAGATGGCAGTGAGCAGGTTCCAGTTCTTAAAGAGGCTGCAACAACAAATTTGGTCAAATTAACTAAGGTGACCCAGACCCCAAAATACCCCAGAGAAAATCCAAGGAGGACCTAAAAATAGGATACAAGTTAAAGGAAACTGCAAACCATTCCCACAACACCACTGACACAAAGTAGTGAAAACCGCAGCGAAAGTGTTAATCTCTATCTAGACCACAGCCATCCATACTCCAAAGCCCTAAGTGGATGAAATATAGATATGAAAACACCAAACATGAGTGCAAGAGCCTGCAAGGGCTCAAAAATGCCTCTTTATGGAGAGGCACAGGATTAGGACAATGTGGACCACGGCACTCAAAGAGCTAATCACCAGTCTTCTTTCTTCAGTTTACCATTGTAGGCTGGAAGTAAGCAGAGCCCCAAGAAACTCTGCAGGAAGGGAAAACTTGATAACAAGATTTCCTCAACAGAGCTGCAAGGGTCCACACAGCACCTGTACACTGGTCAATACACTCCAGGGGAAGCACAGTAAAGGTAACTAGCCCAATGGGGGAATTTTGACAGCGCCATATCTATTAGAAAAATATAAAATCCAAAAGTAAGAATGCATCCTGCTCCATCCTTTCACCACACAGGACACATTCATACTGGGGGAGGGGGGCTGGGGGAGGTCAGCGGTAGTTTTGAGCTGGATGAGTGGCTGGGAGTCTACACCTACAAGACTGTCTTTTGAGATGTGTCCTACATTCCAAAAGGAAGGACCTCAACCCCATGGGAGAGGTGTCCTGCCCTCCAAAGGACGGACCTCAACCCCACGGTACCCGTGTTCCATATTGGATGTAAGAGATAAATGATACACCAACAAGTGTACAATTCAACAGCCTGAGGTATGAATAATGTGATCAGTCACTTCTGTGTTTCCACTTTCCAGAAGGGATGGGGGAAGAAAAAGAAAAGGAGTGAGAGGGAACCCCCCCCCCCAAAAGATAGAGAACAAACATTACTGTATTTAACCCTTTGAGTGCCAGAGAGGTATCTGTTCACATTGCCAAAAGTTAGAGGAACTGTGTGTTTTGACCTACCAGTAAAACCGCTCATACAGAGCCAAGGATGGGACACACAACGCTCCACTCCATACATGCCCGCAAACCAGTGGGATTACTACAAATATTTTTTCATCAGAAGGTGCAAAGAAAACTCATTTGGTTGTGAGGAGATATACACTCTAACCTTGAACACAACAATATCCACTTTTTTTTTTTATTATTTTAGATTTGTTCACCATCAGATCTTTAGGACAGCAGTGATATTCTCTCTACCATTGTGTATCTTTACAGTTATATTATTTACCTATAGATGGTGTCCAGTTAGTGGGTTATTGGCACCACTTTTCACACAGTTCTTGTCTTTGCCCAGTTCATATATCCATACAAACGTACATACATACATATTTTATTATATATATACACCTATACATACGTACACACACATATATATATATATATATATACATATACACACACTTTTTTAAATGAGTGTAGTCCAGAATCAGTGGGGGGTAAGATCTGGGCTACTTATGAGTCCCCTAATCCCCTTTTGCAAACTTTTACATAAGGTGCTATGACAGGTGATCAAAAGATCTTTGAATATGCATACAATTACATGGTACCTTGGATGAAAGATCTTCCCTCTTTAATATTTGGGCACTGTGGTACATTTAGAACATGATTGGGATATAGGCTTTTTAAGAGTGCAATCCCACATGTTTAAATAATACTGCACAATAGATAACTGACGATTATTTTTTATACTACATGAGACTAGTGAGGAGCAGTCTTTTTTTTTTTTTTTTTTTTTTTAAATTTCAAAAGTGCAACAAAAATGAAACAGGCTTTTATCTAAACATGCTTACTGTGAGTGCAAGTCCCCCGTTTGTTGTTCTGGAGTCTAACCCCCTCAGACTGTGAGCATGAACTCCTGTTACAGCCAGGGCTTTCCTGCGTATCTGGTTTCACCTCCTCTAGTTGAAGTGGCATCCATTTGTATTTGCTGACTGAGAGAAAATAGTAAAGTCACTTGTATAGGAGAATCAAAAGTAATTTCCTTCTTCTATGTTAAAACCAAATTATAAAAAAAGGAATAAATATCCCAGTATTAACAAATACAAGGGGAACATATGTAAATAATGCCAGACTGTTACAAAGCTGAGATGACTGTGTGTTGTCTTCCAGAGCACATGTGGAAGGTTGAAATTTCACACAGTTCAAATATTTTCTGTAAGATTTCTCTTGTAATAAACACTATAGCCAAGCATAGTGGTTCTCAATCATGGGCCATGTTTTTAGATTTCCCTGCATGAGCACAGGTATGTAAATAAAAATGAACAAGCCTAAGATCTACATGTGTTCAAGCAAGGAAATCCTAAAGACACGGCCTGTTTGTGATAATTGAGAACACTTCTAGCGCCCTCACATACACACATCAGGCTCTGCTATCTGCTTAAGTCTTTTACTCGACAAGTCTTCCTGGTTGTCAAAACCTGTTTCAAAGGATCATACAGCCAAGAATTAAGGAGGTTTCTTCATACCAGAAGTGGGTTGGTAAGTATGAATGAACCATTGACTGACACCCTATGTCTATTTTATATTATTTGGGTAAAGTTTAATTATTAATCAAAAGAATTTGAGATTGGTACCGTGTTAATGCCTTGAGTGATAGAAGAGACTGCAATACATTGCTTCCCAGTTTGTTGAAATCTTTCTAGAATTCGGAAATCATCTGTACTAAGGCATAGAAGTGTTTGCACTGTGCACTTATAGAAAAAAGGTGCAGGTTATAAATTGCAAAAGGTTATGTAATAAATTCATGATAAACTAGTTGGAAAAGCAATACTTCTAATGATGTCCTTAGATAAAATAGGTCACTAAAGGGTTAAACTAACAATTGTAAAAGGTGCTTTATTCTGCAGACTATTTTTTTTAAAGCTGATCACCATAAAGTCCCCCACCCCCAATAATTAGGCACATAGACATAAGCATAGAAATAGTGCCGTTACCGAGCAGAAGTACCGCATTATTAAGAAGTACGTCTTCTGTGGCTGGCGGCTAGGCACATGCACAGACACCTTGGGTTAGAGACATCTGCACTGTCCTTCCCAGTCTCCTTCATTGAACCTTAAGGTAACAGGAAGGGGCTGACTGCACAGACACACTTACTTCTAAAGCAAGAAGCCTGGCAGTCAGTCTCAGAAGTCACAGCATTTTTTAATAGTGCTATTATTGAGCATAAGTACCGCATTATTTCTAAGCTTATCACTATATGCCTAATTATTGGCGGGAGTGGGGACTTTATTTAGGGTGATGGTTCTGCTTTAATAATAAAATGTAACCTGCATGGGTTATAAAGATCTCAAAGCTTTGTGAAGCAATGTGTTGGACAAGTCTCTAGCATAAATAGTTCAAAGGAATTCCAATGTTCCAGAATGGCTCGGGAATACCACAAAAAATAAATAAATCTGACAAGGACATCAGCTGTACAAATACCACTCTAGAAAAGGACTTTTACTGTTCAGCCAAGAGGCCATTCAGAAGATTCCACAGATTGACTATAGAGTTGGAGACAGTCTTCCACAACAATGTCTAAACCTGGGATACGAACAGTGAATAGTGCTGGCACGCTAACTTATGCCAACATGAGTATCGGCCAAACCTCAGACCATTGAGCCGTACTTCTGGTCCCTTCCTGGTGGCTGATGTAAACCACCGCTGTTGCAATGTCAGACTGGATCTGCACAGGGGATCCCTGAAGTGATGGCTAGATGAATAGGCCAAAGCTACAGAACATTTTATGTACAGAAGACTTCTTCCTAGTCCAAAGACCCTGAGGATGCAGTGTGGCAACCCCATCCTGTCTGTCTTGTATCAGTTATGACTATAACCCAATTTGGGATAACCAGTAGCTGTCATAGTGACAGACTGGGACCTCTGCAGTTGCCAATTAAGGTCCACCTTTTTTCTGGCTGGACAGTGACATGACAGATGACACTGCTGTCTGGACCAATTGCTTAGAATTTCCTGCATACGGAATTAACACAGAATCTTCACTTCTGGCAGTAACACCTTCCACAGAAGAGTTCCTAATCTCATACCACGAAAGTGAAGGACCTGGGGTGGAACAAAAAAAAAAAAAAAAAAAAAAGACTTCTTGAAACTGAGAACAAGACTTTAACCCTTTCAGTGCCAGAGGAGTACAGAAGGCATTGATTTGCAATGTGTTCAGTAGCCTTCTGGCACTCAAAGGGTTAAGGGCAGGCACACAAGTCTGAAACAAAGCCTTCAGCAAAAGGTCATCCAGGTAGGGCGTTAAGGGGACCCCTATTGAGAAAATGTAAGCTAGCAGAGCTGCGCTAACCTTTGTAAAATACCCACAGAGCACAAGACAATGAACTGACTACAGGGTTGAAAAGGCAAACTGCAGGAAACACGGATGATCTGAATGAATGGGAAAATGCAGGTAAGCATCCTTTATAACTAGTGAAGCCAAAAACTCCCCTGGAAATATGCAAGCTGTGATTAAGCAAGGACTCCATCTTAAACAGAGAAACAAAAACAAAACCTATAAGAAGCTTTAAGTCCAGAATCAGATGTCATTTTTCGTCAGCTATGAAAAAGGTTGGGATAGGAGGGGCACGAGGTCTATGCAGTAGCCATCCAAAATTACCCCAAAAAACTATTGATCCACTACAGTAATGGCCCACGCACCACAGAAAAATAATAGACAACCTCCCATTGCCTGTAGCTGACCAGAACGTGTGAGTCAAGCAGAAGTAGGCTTGTTAGCGTTGGGCTTCTGAGACATCTTTTTGCCTCATCAGGCCTGCTTGGGGTTTCAGGTAAAGCACACCTGGGTCACTGCAGTATTAGGTGCCTTGGGTACGTACCCATACTGGCAGGGTTCCTGAAAACCATGTCTTTCATGGAAAAAAGTTTAAGAGTAACCTAAGGCAACAGCTGCTTCCTGCAAGACCAGTTAGTGACCAGATATTTAGCCACACAGTGCATTGGATAGCCACAGAGGAAGCAAAGGCATTTACTGGAGATTTATTGACGGCAAGGCCGCTTCATTAACATACACATTAGTCTCCAGAATTTTGGATATAATTGCAAGATCTTTTGGTGCAACTGCCTAGACGGCATCAAAGAGCTGATCCCCTAAACAGCCATAGCCCTAGTCAAAGCAACAGCAAAAGTTAGGATATAAAGTGGTACCAGAATCTGGAAAATGTGCCTCCAAGAGATACTCAAGATGTTTATCCGACTGTTCCTTTAGCATTGCAGGATCTGTATTCTTCGCTAGGCAAGAAACTGGGGGGCCCCACTGCGCTAAAGCCTCAGCAGAAAAAGAGGTACAGAAGATATGCCAAGTAAGGAATAGACTCCTTTCAGGCATCCTCCATTCCTCCAGCAATACCTGGTCTAGGGAATAGTAACAAGAAAAAAAGCAACCTCCTTTCTGTGTCTCTTAAAGATAAGACAAGGAAGAAGAACTAGAACTTAGTGCCTATGAGACCATATACATCTCCAGAACAGCTCAAATGAGACTCTCGCAGAAGGACTAGGGTCTCCCTCTAAAGAATCTCCATCAGGGAAGGTGAAATCCAGGTTGTCCTTCAGATTACCCTTCCTCAGTGGAGGAATCCCCAGCCATCATGTCATTAACCTTTGTAAAGTGGTTAAAATGTTTATATATATATATTTTTTTTTTTTTGGTGGGGCAGGATGGGTTCTGATACACATCGGTGTATAATACACATCAGTGTATAATACACATCAGTGTATAATACACATCAGTGTATAATACACATCAGTGTATAATACACATCAGTGTATAATACACATCAGTGTATAATACACATCAGTGTATAATACACAGGTGCAAACTATACCCAAGAGTTTACAAAAGATGAACTTCCTATATATAATACTCATGAACTCCATGAACAAAATTAAAAAAAGCTAATTTTTGCCTCCCAGTTTGCATCCTCTCTTCTCATCCTCCAAAACGGCTATGTGAGCCTTCAGTGTCCTTCCCTCCACCCACCGCCGTGTTTTGCTGGAGTCCCAAAGAAGGCAGCCTGGGGATCTGTTCGGCGGGCGGCATGCTCGTCTTTGCCATCTGCTTCCTCTACCGCTGTTCTCCCTCCAAGATCCTTGGCACATTCGAAACTGCCCGAGTGCCCTGCCAGAATCTTCAGGTTTCAATGTCTTACACCAAGAAAAATAGATTGTAAAAATAAACTAAAACACAGTAACTATTAATAAGAGATTATGTTTAAGTGTAAGAATAAAATTTTTATTATAAATGCATTAGAATTAAAAAGTAAGGAATACCTTACAAGAAAGGCAGCGAGTTAAAAGTAAAGTTCCCTCTTCATGAAAAGGAGGGCAGAAAAGGACAGCAACATAGAAGAAAGCCAAATCGCACAATGTGTTAGTCAGGCTAAATCACCACACTTAAAAGAAATGTGGCTGCCAGACAGACAGGGACATACTCACAGGACCCGTGCACTCAGAATAAAGGAAGCATGTCTTGAGTGTTTAGGGTTCTATATACCATGTAAAAGACTGCTCAGAGCAGATCAGCAGAGAACTGTGAGGAGGGGGCTGATAGCACAAGACATCCTCTAACAGACTCTGGTCTCTGAAGATTGTGCGCTAGTTCGAACCCACAATGGAGGTCAGAGATAAGAGCCCAAATAATGGGGGATTACAGAGCCACATTCTAGCAGAATAAAATAAAAAAGGAAGGCTAACAGAATATTTGCTCCACTCCTGTGGAGGTCACTTTTAAAACGGAGAATTCTTGGTGGGGGTAAAATGGAACAGAGAGAGGGAATCTTTTAAGGCAAATGCCCTGCACTCCTGGGCAGATTATACTCTTCACCCATAGTTCCTGTGTTCCACATAGGACATAAGAGAAATAAGCATGCTTTGCACTGCTGTTAAACAGGATGATATTGTGAGCTGATTCAAGATACAACAGGTGAATGAGTGTGACTGAAAATAGAACAAATAAATATCCAAGCAAATGGCTGTAAAATAATGAACTGTGTGGTTAAATGAGGAAAGAAAGAGAAACGCACAATATATTATTGTGACAATAGTGAGGGATGGGGAGTCATTGAGATTCATGTATAAAAGTAAAGTGGAGCAATTCCAAAGTAAACCAAGTACACCATATAGGACAGAATTCCCAGTCATTTAAATTGCACTTTTAAGCTCTTAAACACAAGAGGTTTCCAAATAATTGCTTCAGAGCATATGACACCTCTAGCACTCAAGGGCTTTACAGTCCCATTTATACCAAAGAGGATATTTATCAGTTTCCGTTGTGCAGTTGGATTGCTCTATAAATGTTTTATTGCTCCATATTACTGCTGCCATGCGAAAGCATGTCATTTCTTTGTACAGCTGAAATCAGGTTTATGAATTCTGTATGTTTACTCCAGCTCAGGAAACACCACCCGTTTTTGGGAGACACCCTGACAACCTCATCCCTCATTCAACCAGTGGCTACAATGGAATTCACAACTCCAACAACCTAATATTTAAATGGTTACCCAGTATCTCAGTAGGATTTCAAAGAGCCAAAGTTTTTGAAATTACAGTTGTAACCTTCTGATTGCCAGAGAGCTATGCAACACATTGCTTCTTAATGTGCGGCACACTGCTCAGTCAACTGAAGTATTACAGATACATTTTAAAAGAACAGAAGAATTAAACTAATGGTCAATGTATTTTCAGAACATTATTTACTTATTTAAAAGGTGGTGGTGATACAAACATTTTTTCTTTTGTGCAGTAGCCTCCACTAGGTCATGGAATGTTAAACTCTCTGCTGGTTCATCCACCTCCTGATTCTCCTTACTCTCATGGAGGTCTTTACTTTCTGGTTTTTCATCATTCCGTGTCTCCATTTTGTCCACTGGATTTTTGTTTGGCCAGTTATTGAGAATATGTTGGAACTAAAAGTATAAAAGAAAGTCAATTAATGTTCACCAGTTAATATGGTTGTGTTTTGTGAATTAAGAACAGTCATTCTATTGTCCATGTTGTTTTATCAAACAGTGGAAAAGGTGAAATTTACTCACCAAAATGTGTTTTTCCTCTGTGTCCTTCTACGGCATAGACTGTGGGTATTAGCTCTACCTCCCAGCTGGTAGGACCAATTAAAATTAAAAAAATGTGTACTTCAACTCCCCACTGCAGTTATACTTTTGTCCAAGCTGAAAAAAGACAACAGGTTAGCTATAGCAAAAGAATGCAGCAAACATCAATCTGTATCACAAGCCTAGCACATAGAACTAGGAACTATACATTACCCACCAAACAGTAGGGATGGGTGCCGTGGAAGAACAGAGGAAAACCAAATATCAATGAGCAAATGCAACCTTTTCCTCTGTGTCCAATTCACAGCCTAGACTTTGGAACTTACCAGAGCAGTACCTCAGACACTAGGGAGGGAATCAAACACCTCTTACACAGGAATGGCTGCTTCAAGCACCTTCCTGCCAAATTTAGCATCTTTGGATGCTTGAAGGTCCAGTCTATAGTGTTTGACATGCGTTGAGACTGAGGACCAGGTGGAAGCCTTGCATATCTCCTCTGGGGTAGTGTCTGCCTTCTGTGCCCATGAGGGGAAAACAGCTCTGGCTGACTCATAGGCTAGCTTAATATAAGTCTCAAATCCACCTTGCAAATGGAGGATTTTGAAGCTGCTGTGCCTTTAAGATTTCCCAAAGAAATGTATGAAGAGAGCATCAGTCTTAAAGGAGCTGTGTTTCCAACTAAATCTGCAAACTAATCAAGTCCTGGTTGTCCTTTCTGTATCAGGTCTGATTTGAACAAATTAAAAAAAAAAAAAAATAATAAATAAATAAATAAAAATAATAATAATAATAATAATATGTAAGAACAGTTTCCTGACCAAGATTGAATTAGACACAGCCTTAGAATGAAATGTAGCTTTTGGCCACAACGACTTTGTCCTGATGAAATATACATTGAAGGACACATAATACCCGAAATTCACTGACCCATCTAGTAAAGTCACAGCCGTGAGCAAGATAGTCTAGAGAGTGATGTTTAAAGGATATCTACAAGGGTTCAAAGTACGGATGGGAGGATAAATTAAGATCCCATGGTGGAATAATCTCCCGGATTGTAGGTTTAATTTTTGTAATAGCTCTCCTAATGAGATAATGGTCAGAAAAAGGGGTTGCCAGAACCGCAGAAAGAGCAGACAATTAAACTTTGAGCGAAGCAGATTTTAAACCCTTCTGGAACTCATCCTGAAGAAAATCCAAAATTCTTTCTGCAGTAATAAAGGGACCTATCCAGATTCCAGCACAAACACAAACTATGAAAGACAGGCAATATCCTGTAGCAGCTCTTAATAGAGGAAGGATGACTGCCTGCGAGAATGGGGTCAATAACAGGGTTGGAAACACCCTTGAGTCTTAAAGAGCTCCGTTCAGCCTCCAAGCCATCAGCCTGAAGAAGAGGATTTTAGTCTTGCTGGTTAAATCCTTTTCTCTTAGTCTATACAGGTTACTGGTAACTTTGGGTAGGCGATCAGCCCCTTTAAGTAAGCAGGAACAATTCTGAGAAGTGACTGCTGGGTGGAGCCTGCCTCTTCCTCTTAGCTTGCAGCTAGCCAATCCCCAACCAGTAAGATTTGCATATTAACTATTGACTAGGTAGTAAGAAGGTAAAGGAAGACTCCTGTGAGCATGAAACCGAAAGGACCCCCACCTTCTGCCACAGGAGAGCCAAGCATGGTCCCTGGGTGGGAGACCAGTAACCTGTATGGACTAAGAGAAAAGGATTTAACAGGTAAGACTAAAAACCTCTTCTCTGTTGCCCAATACATGTTACTCGTAACTTTGGGATGTCCAACCATTGAGTTCCCAGGATGGGAAGAAAGGCAAGAACCAGTCGCAGGCCCCCAAAATCACCTGAGCACCAATGAACCAACAGATCATGAATAGCTCAACAACAATAATGACATCCTAGACAGGAAAAGGCTGTCTCCAGGATCTTCCTCCCAAAACTAGCATCAGGCGATGCCAGCACATCACATGGTAGTGTTTGAAAAAGGTATGCACAGACGACCAAATGGTAACCTTGCACAACTGATCAGCTGAGGCCGGATTCTTGTAGGCCCAAGATGCCCCAATAGACCTTGTAGAATGAGCCGTGACCTGAAAGGGAACAGGCTTCTTCCTAAGGTCGTAAGCCTTACGAACAGTGGACTTGATCCAAGAAGCAATGGTTACCTTGGAAGCAGGCTTCCCCGCCCTGGGACCCTCAGGAATGACAAAAGTGTGTAAGACTCAATGGCTAAGTGCAATGCACATAGAACTCGAGACAATGCACAACATCCAACAGGTGAAGATCCTTCTCCTTGTCAGGGTAAGGGCAAAAAGGAGGAACCACAGTCTCCTGATTAATGTGGAACTAAGATACCACCTTCGGGAGAAATACTTACAAAGTGCGAAGCACTGCCTTGTCCTTGTGAAACACCAAAAAGGGTGGCCTACAAGACAGGGCATGCCGCTCCGCAACATGACAAACAGACACGATCGCCAGGAGAAAGGCTATCTTTCACGTCAGCGGACGGAGAGGAATAGTGGCCAATGACTCAAAGGGAGGGCACTCAAGGATGCCCAAAACCAAGTTAAAGTCCTACTGAGGAGCAAGAGCCTTAAACACAGGACGGGTATGAGCAACACCCTGGAAGAATAGCAAGGCGCCTCTGAAAGAAAACAGACAGAGCAAAGATCTGAACCTTAAGAGAACTCAGACAGAACCTTAGCCACACCATCCAGGAGGAAGGAAAGGACCGTAGGAAGATTGAAATGCTGAGACAGGTCCCTTTCAGCACAGCAAAAAATAGAAAGGTAGACCAAACTCGATGGTAGGCCTTAGAGGAAACCGGCTTACGGGCAATAAGCATAGTAGCCACCACACCAGAAGAAAATCCTCTCTTCTTCAAAATTGAGGATTCAATCTACATGCCGTAAAAGCCAGACGATGAACATCCTCCTTCCACAGGTAACCCTGTAGAAGAAGATCCGGAGAGGAAGGAAGCTGAAGAGGTTCCGCCACAGAGACAGCCAGAAGCTCCGGAAACCAAGCCAGCCGAGGTTAGTACGGAGCAATCAGAATGACTGGGCAGAACGCCAGTTGCAGCTTCCTGATCACCCTGTGCAACAGGGGAATGGGAGGAAAGATGTCGATCCCGTGGAATTTCCCTCTGGCATACAAGGCATCCACTGCTAGAGCCTGGGGATCCGCCCAGTGAGAGCAGAATGCTCTAATCTTCCTGTTGTGTCTTGTCGCCATCAGGTTGATGCACGAAAGACCCCACAACTGGACAATTAAGTCAAACGCCTCTTGAGGCAGTTCCCACTCTCCGCTATCCACTGTGTGTCGACTGTGGAAGCCTGCCAGAATGTTGTTTACACCAGGAATATGAACTGCGGAAATGGCTGGGACATGCTCCTTTGCCCAGTACAAAATAGCCTTCACCTCTAGCCAAGCTGCAAGACTTCTTCTGCCGCCTTGCTTGTTGATGTAGGCTACTGCTGTGGCATTGTCCGACAGTACCTTGACCGGGCAATCCTCCAGCTGTCTTATCCAATGTCGCAGGGCATGAAGAGAAAAATCGCCTGAAGCTCCAGGACATTGATGGGAAGGAGAGATTCCTCCTGAGACCACCGGCTCTGAGCATTCAGTGCCCCAGGACAGCTCCCCATCCAGAGAGGCTGGCATCTGTCATCACCAGGAAGGGGCTGCCTTTCAGCAGATTGTTCAGGTTGAGCCACCACGAGAGGCTCAGCTCCACGTGAAGAGGGAGAGGTAGGGTCCTCTCCAGGAGATCCGGCCGGGCCCTGCATGCCAGTCATGGCAAACGGAACTGCTTCTATGATGGAAATGAACTTCCCCCACCAGGGATGACAACTTCTTGGCTGGAACCGGATCCTGAGACAGGACAGCTTGGACCTTCAGTGCTATCTGATGAGCCACTTCGTCCGTGAGAAACACCACCCCTCTCTGGGTGTCGAAAAGGAGGCCCAGAAACACCATCCTCTGTGAAGGAACAAGGTCCGACTTGTCTAGATTGATGATCCACCCGTGACGGGACAGAGCATGAATGCAATCCTGCACCTACTGATGAAGGAGTTCATGAGAAGATGCCTTCAGAAGGAGTTCATTCATGTATGGGGTAACTCTGATGCGGTCCCGATGGAGGATGGAAATCAATGGTCCCAGGACTCCGTTGAAGACTTGAGGAGCTGTGGTCAGGCCAAAGAGGAGGGCTGAAAACTGCAAATGCCCTTGGTCGCAGGTAAAATGAAGAAATTGCTGAGTCTCTGGATGAATGGTGATGTGCAAATAAGCATCCTGAAGATCCAGCGAGGCCAGAAATTCCCCAGGGAACAGGGCAGCTATCACCGTGCAGAGTGACTCCTGGTGGAATTGGGACCTGACCACAAAGGAGTTTAGATCCTTCAAATCCAAAATGGGATGGCAGCCAACATCCTTCTTGGAAACCACAGAGATTGGAGTAAAACCCAAACCCCTGTTCCTGAGGAGGAACAGGTTCCAAGACCACCTTGTCCAGAAGGGCCTGAATAGCTCCCTTGGAAAGGCGGAGCTTTTCTGCTCTCAGAGGTCCGAGAAGGATGAAGGGAGGTGAAGTGGATCCTGTACCCCGTAGCCACCACCTGCAAAACCCACTGGTCCGCCACAGAGGCCTCCCAAGCCGAGAGGTAGGGATGTAAGCGGCCACCTACCTGCAGGTGGGGACCCGGATTCGTAGAGTCATGCAGGAGGAGGTTTGGAAGCCTTGGGCTTAGGAGAGGACTTGGAACTCCATTGCTGTTCAGGCTTGAATGAGAAGTGCGAAGCCTGAGGTACCACTTGGGTCGCCTGGCACGAGTCAGCCTGAAAGGGATGAAAAAGCCGATTCCTTTTGACAGTCGCCTTCTTCTTCTAGACCACTGGTAGGTGTGTACTCTTCCCTCCAGTGGCTTCACTGATCAGATCCTTGATATCAGTCCCAAACAGTGAGGTGCCCTGAAAGGGCAAGAACAGGAGAGCCCTCTTGGAGGCAGTGTCAGCAGATCAGATCTTGAGCCAAAGAGCCCGTCTGGCTACTAAAGACATAGCCGATGCCCTGGCTACCATGCGCAACAGGGCAGCAGAAACATAATGCTGAACATCAGAGATGTTGGCGAGAAGCTGCAACATGTCAGTAGTAGGAGCTCCCTGACGGACAGCTGAAGTGAGCTGCTCAGTCCAAACAGCCACGGATCTATTCACCCACGCAGCACCAAATATGGGGCACAGGGCAGAACCAGCCGTTGCAAAAATGGCCTTGAGAGGTCAAGCTTTTTGTCAGTCCAGTCTTTCATTGCAGATGCATCAGGCACAGGAAAGGCAGTGGACTTAGAAAGCCTGGAGACAGGGGCATCCAATTTAGGGGGTGAACCCACTGAGCTAGGGCCGATTCAGAGAACAGATAAAGCTTAGCAAATTTCCTACAGCTGGACTGTGTCACCAAGCGGTCAAGGGTGGGGTTAGGTGGAACACAAGTATGGGGCCTAACAGGCTCCTTAAACATATCGGAGGGATCAGAAGAAACCTCCTGTGTCAAGGGAATGTTCAGGGTGCTCAACATAGCCCTGATCAGGCCATCAGATGAGGGGACAGGATCAGCCTCAAAGGGATCTCCAAAAAAAACAGACGAAGAAACAGCAGAACAGTCTTCATCAGAATCCACCAATAATTCCTCTTCAGAGGAATCAGACACATTAGGTACACCCGACAATTTAGGCAGGGAAGCCCCATCAGTGGAAGACCCCCTGCAAGGTGGATGGAAGGAGTTGTAAGGTGGACCAGAGGTCCCTGGTAGTGGCCTTAAACTCTTGCATCCAAACTGGCTCTACTGCATGGCTGGAGGCCCCTCTGCAGGGGATTCAGGGGCAGTAGCGCATGGTAGGCAAACCTGACCTGAGTATTCTCTAGGTAACGCTGAGTGACATGAGAAACAATGGGTGACACAGACACCCCAGTATCTTTAGTCTTAGGCCTAACTCCAAGGTCTAACGGAGTAGACATTCTCACAGAGTCAAAAAACGGTCAAAGTATCAGAAACACCCACAAAATAGTGTGTATGATAAATAAAAACACCAGAAACGCTAAAATAGACTTATCTGGTAGGTGAAGAGTTAAACTGCTGAGGAGAGAAGGAGTCCAAGCCCTGCATAGGATACTCGATCAGCGAAGGCACAAAATGGCTGCTGCTGCAGGAGTCAATCAGAAGCAAGCGCTCATGGGAATTGTAGTTTCACTGATAAAGTACCCCAACAGTGCCCCAAAGCCCCCTGAGCCCCCCCCCCCCAACATGCCCAGATCGTTGACCGGATAACAGAGCAAGGGCAGACCAACCAAAATGAGTCTGACCTCGCTACGTGGAGCGGTTGCAGAGATATGTCCCATAGAAGTGAATGGAGAAATGGCGTCTATTCGGTAAACGCGCACCTTAAAGGCACGTAACACAAAGTTAGCAAGGTGAATAGCAAACTGTAAAACCACTCAAAAGCCCACTAGAACAAGTCAGCAGACCCAATAAACACTGGTCCCAGTAGGGAAAGTGCCCAAAACGGCCCCAAAAGATGCTAACCAGCAGCAAAAGGGTTAAGTTACCACAGAAACTTGCTCCAAACACCCCAAAGACACACAAATAAACCAAATGAATGCATGAGTATGTAATAGGAACTCAAAATGAGATCCCTGTGCAGGGGAAGCATGGGACATGTGGACCTCAGCACTGAAAGGGTGCTCACCTTTTTCACCAGATCTTCTGTCTTCAGATTACCATATATCAAGAATCCGCCTCAGTGGGCAACTCCTGGGTAAAGAACTTGCAGCCATGTTTTTTCCCCCAGGGCTTAGGTCCACAAAAGCACCTGGTAAACTGAGCTATCCACATTTGGGTGATGGGAATTGTCAGTGATGGTAATCAGTCTAATGGTGGTATCCCATATCTAACAGGAAAATAATAAAAAAGCTAAAACTATAGCAGAACTGTTCTCTTGCCTTGTGTCTCAACCAAGGAACAAATCTCACTGGATAGGGATTGGCTAGCTGCAAGCTAAGGAGAGGAAATAGGCTCCACCCATCAGTCACTTCTCAGACTTGTTCCTGCCTACTTAAAGGGGCTGATCGCCTACCCGAAGTTACCAGTAACCTGTATTGGACGACAGAGAAAGTTGGGTTTGGATGGAGGACAGGACTCGGAGATAGTAGATCCGGTACATTTGGAAGAAGCATGTGAGGCTGAACAGACATTTGCTGTAGGACTGCAGATCACAACTTCCTTGGCCAATCTGGAGAGATGAGAATGATGTTGGATCTGTCTTCTGATCTTCCATATTACTTCCATGAGCAGCGGAACAGGAGGAAACAGGTATGCCAGCCTGAGTCTCCACAGTAATTTCAAAGCATCCTGTCCCAGAGCAGGTTTGTCATTCCAACAGGACAGGGACCTCTGGCAGTTTGTTTTTGTTTGTGGCCATAGGAAAGTCTAGAGCCAATACCACAGAATGACATACTTCCCTTTTTAAAGGACCATTTAACCTGGGTCTATCCTTCTGATTATGACGTCTGCCTGATGGTTGAGATGACCAGACAAGTAAGCTGCAAATAGGTCTTGTAAATGTATTTCTGCCCAATGCAGGATTCGTATTGCCAATCTGTTGAGAGGAACACCTTGTTCCTCCTTGATTTAGGAGGTATCAGTCTGCTGTGATGTTCTCTGATTGAATCAAGACTGCTGTTTTGTAGACAGCATCCTGGAAGTGTTTGAGACATTTCCAGATTGACAGGAGTTCCAGCAGGTTGATGTGTAGATTAGTTTCTTGAGGAGTCCAGGTCCCCTGCACTGTTAACCAACTCTAAATTCCTCCCCAGCCCAACTTACTGGTATCCGCCAGTCTAGTTCTAGGAAGGGAACCGACTTCCTCTAGAATAGGCCGATGAATCCACCATGACAATTATTTTCTTGTGGATTGTTGAACTGGAGTATTTTGGGAGAAACTGAAAGTATCCTTTGTTGAACTTCAGATAAATCTCTTGAGTCATCCAGGTCTGAGGTCCTGGAATGTTCCTCTTTTCCTCTGGTCGAAACCACTGCCAGGTTTGTACCTTCTTTCCTCACAAAATGACTGCTGTCTTGCTTGACTGGATCTTGATGGTAAACACCTAGCTCTTTCCTGAGGCAGGAAAGGACTCTTACCACAAGAAAACATTAGTTTTGAACCAGTAAATGAAAGGGAGACTAGCCTGTTTTTGAAGGAAGCAACTGCTTCCCAGGATTTGATCTATAATGCCCTTCTGGCAGTGTCAGATAAAGCAGATCTTGCTAGTAGTCTGATATTAACCCCTTAAGGACTGGCGGTCATGGGACATTTCCGTCCCATAATGACCGCATAGGCGCACTTGGACTCGCCGGTACACGTGACCTGTCACGTGTATCGGCGCGTCATTATGGGGCTTGAAAGAGATCGCTCCGATCTTGGAGCGGTCTATTTCAGGCCCTATTTTTACTTACAGCGCTCCCGGTAGAGCGCTGTAAGTAAAAAGTGCGTGACGTACCATGACTGTCATCGGTCCTTGAGTAGTTCAAGGACCGTGACGGTCCTGGTACGTCAAGGGTCCTTAAGGGGTTAATCAAGAGTCGCCGCAAAAAACAAACAAAAAAAAAAAAAAAACAAACACACTGCGTCTTTGATTGAAGACCATTCAGTAAACAAGATCTGGATACTGAATATTCAGTTTTGCCTTACAGGTGGGATAGTCCAATACACAGGGTACAGAATACACAAGCCATAGCAGTAGCAGATTTTAAGTTATGGTGGAAAACTGCTTTTTAAGAGCAAAGTTTGCTCTTTTGACCATGGGATTGCGTAGTTTTGTTCCATCTACTAATATGGTAGATGTACAGGAAATCTGAGAGTCTGCTGCACATCAACCTTAGGTGGAGTAGCTCATCTTGCAGCATCTTCTTCCATAAAAGGATACATACACTGAGACCTTCTGAACACAGTGGTGCATTTGTCTCCCTGTTACCATTCAATGGTAGAAGGTCCTGTATGGAACTATGGACCAGAATCTGAGGACTGCGTCTCTTGTATCCAGTGAAGGCCGTGTCCATGACGTTAAAGTCTTTTTGCATCAGAGAGGCCCGAAGACTTCTTCATTGCTATAATAAGACTATCCAATTTATTAATACTGAAATTACCCAAATCCTCTGTAATGTCTCCTTCCACAGATAAGGCAGCAGACTAAATTAATCAGGCTTCTTCCTAGTCAATGAGACAGGAGGGCCCTTAATCTGGATAGGATACTCTAGGTCTTTTGCATGCAGATTCCTGCATAGAAGTAAACATCTCATGCATGAAGGTGTGCATCCATCCTAGGAAGTCTTTAAATTGGTATGAAATATCACTCCCAGCAGCAAGTTTCAAACATTCAAATAATTTTGCAGGATCAGAAAAAGCTAGTTTTGAATCACATCCAGAAGAAGTTTTTATTTTTGGAACAGACTAAGCCTCTTTAGTAGTGTCAGTGTCCTTAGACTTGTCACCCTTAGTTTCCCCTCAGACGCAGACATGGTTAAGCATAAATATAACTTATGGCAGTTATAACCATGAAAAACATAGGCATAATATCAAAATTAGATTAAAGTTTGTACTTACAGAGCCAGAAAAAAACAAAAAAAAAAAAAACACCTACCTGGAGAGCCTTAAGTATTGGAGCCAAAAAGCTGCATCCTCGTGCATGCGTTCTAACAATGGAATGCACACAGCCAACTTCCAGGATGAAGCCAGTATAGGCTGTGTCAGTAAGATGCGCCTCTGTTTGGCGATTGGAGGGGGATGTCTGAAGGCATGACTGGAGCGAGTGGAACAGGGCAGTATACAGCAGCTTCGGCCATTTGTCCAGGGAAAAAAGAACCCATACGACCCCTACTTGAGAGTGGTATGAGATGCAGGCAATATTGACCCCGTCCTCCAGCTTGGTAGGACCAAAATAACTGCAGTGGGGAGGTGAAGTATACATTTTATTATTTTAATCAGTCCTACCAGCTGGGAAGCGGAATACCCACAATCTATGCTGTACATTAGACACAGAAGAAAAGAAGATGTTCGCATGCTAGCCCTTAAATTATTTTCTCAGCCCATGTGGAACTCAGGAACCCCAGGAGGTACAGTACCCTCCTCTAGAGGGCAAGGCACTTCCAAAAACAGGTTTCTGAGGCAGAGACACCCTCCTCCCTTCTACTTTACCACCAGACTACTAAGCTCAGTTTTAACACATAGCAAAGCCGAGAGAAAAGCAAAACAGAAGTGGTGAAAGGAGGACAGGGAAACCCCTGAAGAATTAAAAGGACCCTCACCCCCCCCCTTTGGGGAACTCAACCCACTGTTTTCCCCCCTGGAGACAGTCCTGCGTTCCACATGAACTAAGAAAAGGATTTTTCTATCTCATCCAATGTAGAATACAGGTCCCATAAGGATATACCAAAGATTCCAGGGAAGGGACAAAATGGAAATAAATCCTCCAACGCAGACCAGTATTCATATGACTAAACTGGTAGAACATGAACCTCATGTGTAAACGTACGCTAAATAACAGAAAAAAAAAACAAACAAAAAAAAACGAACCAACAGGATCCAGATTTTAAAAAATCAAGGATGACATCTACACAGGTACCACAGCATGAAGACTTTCCGGAGCAAAATGGCTTCAGCTGAAGACAGCACATGAAAATTGCACTATTTGACAAAGGTGTGCAGAGGCAGCCACCGCCACCTTACATAAATGTTCAGCACTGGCCTGATTGTAGGCCCAAGACACTCTCACTGACCTAGTGGAATGCACGGTGACCAAAAAGGTATAGGTTTCTTCTCGATAACATACATCTGGCAAATGGTTACCTTAATCCTGGAAATTATAGTAACCTTAGACGCAGCCTGGTGCACAGGTAGGCCATTAGGAATGAAAAACAGCAAATAAGATTTCCAAAAAAGTTCAGTGCTATGAACACTGGAACAGGACCTTAATCTACTGGATATCGTCAGGTTCTTGATGTACTATCTGCTAGAAGGGGCAGTAAAGAAGAAAGGAAAAACAGTTTCCTAGTTGGCGTGAAAATCCAAAACAATTCCCCTCTATGCAGGGGAAAAAACAGAGGCGGCAGCATACAAGACCAAGCCTGAAGTTCGGCTAACTGCAGAAAAAACAGCCTGAAGAAAAGCGGTCCAGATAGAGGTTCAAAATGAGCAGTCTAAAACACTTCCAACATTATGTTTAAATCAGAAGGTGGAGTGGGAACCAAAACACAGGGTAGGCATGAGATATCCCTTGGACAAGATCTCACATGTCAGGGATAAAGGTAGTACACTGCTAAAAAAAAAAGAACAGAAAGCTGAAATCCAAACTTTGACATTCAGAAAGGGCTTAGTCGTCCATCATACTGAACAAAGCAACCATAAGCTGAAAAGGTAGTGGCCACGAGGCCCAGTTGGCACACCAATTGTAGAAGAGGGACCAAACATTATGACAAGCCACAGACAACACTGTCTTTATAGCCTGAAGCATAGTAGAGATGAAAATCTGAAAACCATTTTTTTTCCAGGATGCTGTCCCCAAGGCATCAAACTTCTCCAGCCAAGAAAGGAACACAACAGGCCAATGAATCATAAGGTCCAGACGCAAAAAAAGACAAAAAGAAGGCTCTGACAGGGAAAGATTGAGACTATCTGAAAAACAGGCCCAACAGTGACAGTATGGAGTCTATCTGGATGACATGAGTCAGCTCCATCCAGACTCCTCAGGACCCTGGGGATCAACTGGGTTGGAGGAAACCTACACCAGAAGAAAATTCCACAGAATGGACATTGCATCCCCCACAAAATTAAAATGATCCAGGGACCTTGCTCAGAATGGAGGAGCTTAACGGTTCAGATGGGAGGACATGATATCCCCCATCAGTGGACAAATCGAGTACAACAAGCTCTGATTCAGCTCCTGCTGTTCTGTATCCAGGAGATGGCATCTGCCATCACATTTTCTACTCTGGGAATGTCAACTGCAGATAAGTCCAGCTCGTGGCTTTGTCAAATGAAAGCTTCCTCTGGACCTCTGCCTAAGCTGTCATACTGAGGCCCTGGTCCATTAGGGGGCCCCACAGCAAACCAGCCCAGCACGCTGGCATCTGTGGTGACAAAACCCAGTTGGGAATGACAAATGGACGTACCAGCATCAGTTGGGACCACTGAAGTCACCAGCAAAGGTCCTACTTCATTCGGACAAAGACATGATACAGGACAGTTGAGACTGATGCCTGAACCAATTCCTGAGAATGTCCAGGTGGAATTCCCATGTATGGAATGGGATCCAGAGTAACACTGGAAAGGAAAAAAATACTGAAGAGTTAGAGGCAAAGTTTAAGATGTACCCTTTACGAAATTACACACAAAAACCAATGATCCATCACAGAAATCACCCACATGATATGGGGGAGAGAATAATAGGTTTGAACAGTCTTCTTGCCTGTCCAAGCCTGCTTGGGTTTTAGGAAAGGATGCACTTTTGCTGCCTGGAAAATCTGTGTCTTAGGCTGAAACATAACTCAAACTACACATCTTCCACTGGAAAACAGAATGCTTAGGTGGGACTTGAGGTAGCAATGCATTCTTGCCGCCAGTGGCATGGCTGATCAGTTTTCTACAGTTCAGGGAGAAACAACTGTATGGCTACAAAGGGAAGAGAAACCAGAGAATTACTGAAGTATTAGTCAGCCAACAAGATCTTAAGCTACAGAGTACTATGCACTGCTACAGAAAAGGCAGAGGCCTTGCCAGAAAATCTAGCTGCATTAAAGATCACTTCAGCCAGATAACCACTGGATTTGAGGACCTTGGAAAGCAAAGCTACCAGGTTATCCTTAACAGCATCCTTCTGGACAGTATTCAAGAGTTGATCACCCCATACTGCCATTGCCTGGGTGACTAGAGCCATGGTTAAGGTAGGGTGTAAAGCAGCATACATGCAGCAAAATTTGCTTCAGATTAGAGCCCAAATGTTTATCCACTGGATCATTAAGGACCGTATCTTCCACCAGCAGCAGCACCGTATTCTTGGCAAGATGAGGAGTAGGGGAATCAACCGCAGTAGTGGTAGTTCACTGCAATAAGGACTCAGCTGGAAAGGGATACATATTTGGAACACACAGATTAAGGAACAGTCTCCTGCCAAGCATCTTCCATTCCTCCAGGATAACCTGGTCCAAAATGATGAGAAGGAAAGATAGGAACCTCTCCTTGTTCCATCTCTTAAAAAGGTCAGGGAAGAGGAGCCTTCTGAGACATGAAGCTTCTCAAACACCTCCCAAATAAGTCCCTCTACTGAGGGGCTACAGTTATCCTCATAATTGTTCCTCAGGGAAAGAGACAAGTCTAAGCAATCACCTTCATTTTCCCCTTCCTCAGCAGAGGAATCCCCATTGACACATGTCACCCTGAAAACACAGGTGGTATCAAGTACCTGCTTGTTCCACATAACCAAAAGATGATGTCCCTCTTGACCACTGTGCAAGTGTGACATAATGTAATAGAATACTCTCTAGGTAGCACAGTCTAGCATGAGGGATAATTGGGTTAAAGGATTTAGGGGAACCCCAGAATCCTTAGCCCTGCCTTTGAGTTCCTTAGCTTCTGACATATTCAGAAGACCCAACAAAATAGTATAAGAGACAGTCAAAAGGAGAGAAAGGCAGGGAAAAAAATACCTAAAAGTATGCAAGGGTTTAAAATGCAAGAGGGATAGGACCAGCCTCTGTGCATCATGTAGATTCCAAAAACGAAGATTATCCTAAGATCATCTTTTCACATGCCAGAAAACAGGAGTTTCTGGGACATTAAGTTTTTTTTTACTTTAAAACGGTACCAAGGCTCTCCAGCCATTAGCGGTCCCCGGTAGCTTGGGGGGGGGGGGACACAACAAGACACTGCATCTTATAAGAAGCACAATGATCCGAACTGCAGCTACAACTAGATATGTTCTGCAACTAGATATGTTCCATGTACTTTGTGTGAATCCAAAATAGCCACTATGCAGCCACCCAGTCTTTAAGGGGCCATGTCCAAATTCAGTAAAATTAAGAAAAACTTAAAGCAGACTAAAATATTAAGGAAAGCAAGTGAATCAATAGAAAAGCTTACTGTCTTAAGGGCACAGTCCCTCATGTGGAGGAAATGTGCAAAGATTAGGAAGAAAGTAATGCAAGCGCTAATAGCCTTGAAAAGCATCCATATTGCAGAAGCCAAACTATTAAACACATAGTACATGAAGAAAACAGAGCGCAAAGCAGCCAACAATCTACATAAACAAGTGGATGCTGGAGAACAGGGATGCACTTACAAGACCAAAACACTCAATAAGTAAACTTGGATGTAAACTTCAGTCATCAAGGTTCAGTTAGAGTAAATGTAAATCGTTTCCAATAAGCTATAAATGAGGTAAAGGTTGTAACAAGCAGACCTCTACAGGTTGGTGGTCTGGAAAATAGACCTGTGCACTGGGCACACTGTTATTGATGAAGTCAGGAAAAGGAGCTTGTCTAATTGTGGATGCAACAGCCCCATAAGTTAAGAAATAAAAAGAAGGCTAATTAAGAAATGCCCATGCTGTCTCCTGATAACAAGGTTACTTAAAAACTGAGCTTAGAAGGTGAGGGTAAAGTGGAAGGGAGGGGGGGGGGGGGGAGTTTCCACATAAGAGACCTTTTTGGAACGCCTTGTCCCCCTGGAGGAGTGGACTTTACCTCATGGTTCCTGTGGTCTACACTGTATAATAGCATATGGACCAGACGGTTATACAACACATTAGCATCAGCAACAACTGGTATAAAAAGGTATTTAAAGTGTCCACTATAGAAACTCACAGTTTAATGTGGGGAAACAAAGCTATGCTTTCTGAATACGTTCATTTGTAGAAAGCCCAGCAAAAGGGCCAGATTTACATTGCAGTGGGTCCTAGGCAAGAGTTTATAAACTGGTGCAGGGACAATAAGATTGCACTGGCCACACTGAATTTAGAATGTGGGTGTGGCCAGCACAGTCGAGGTAACTTCAGATTTGGACCTTTAGGCAGTTGTATACTTTGCCTAATAAGATAAATAAGACAAATCTGGCCCAGCCTAGCAACATATTAGGCCATAGGTAATAACAGCAAAATGGAGATATTTTGGGGCAAATCAACTGGACAAATAAGATTTCCAAAAATCCCATTCATTTTAAGGGGGCTTTTAGCTCCATGAATGCTATAATGGTCTTCAACACATTGCCACTAGCAGTTAAGGAATTAAAAGCCCAATTTATCGGAGCGGAATGGTCTACAAGGTGTGCTTGCAAACCAGGCACATGTTGTAGACCTTTCAGATTAAGTATTTATTTTTAGGTATTGCTATGTTGGCGCTGCTGAAGAGCCGCCATCTGATCCAGGAACCAGAATCTGCTTCTGACAGCTTTACAACTCTTCAAGCAGAAAGGGGAGGGAGCGGAGAACTTTATTTTCCTATATCTCTCAAACTATAATGGTTTGAGACATACGAATAAGTGCAAATACTCTCTTAATTGTATCTACCATATAGTTAATACCTTTTTTCTGACATTACTATCCCTTTAAGCTTGCTTTTGCATTAAAACTCTGAACAGTACCATGTCACTATCTGAAAACTTCCTGAATGGTTCTAAATGAACTTGGGTGGAGCTTTTCTTAATGGGTTATCTCATAAAGACTGATGTGACACGAGGTGTCTCTTCTTGGACATTTAGTATTGAGTGGAATTCATTCCAAAATTTGTTTGGTCCATCTACCATCAGGTCTTCCTGATATGTGGCCTGCCCACTTCCAGTTCAGGCACTTTACTCTTTGAAATACGCCTTAGAACTTTGTTTGGCGACTAATCCTTGCACACATTTTTCAGTCTCTTTTTGTTATGTGTTACTTCTGTGTGTAACCTTAAGTTTTTGTATGGCTTTGGCATTCAGTGCCCAGGTTTCACAGCCATACTCAACATTTGCCATCCCAACTGTATTCATCTCTCAATTTCCATCATGGTGTACACACACTGGTCACCAGATAGTACTGAGAGCCATGGGACAATGACTCAAGCTCTCACATGCAATGTGTATTTATATAAATTACTGATCTGTAACCTCTTTTAAATCCATGATCTCCCAGCAGTGGGAAAACTCGTTTTACTCAGAGTCCCATTACATAATTTTTCATTGCTCCTTTATCATCCAAGTATACTAAAAGGTAAATATATACATATAAGAATGAGAAGATATCCTGTCCTCCAATAGGTATTAGATTTTATACTTACTCCATGTTTTGCAGTTTCACTTGGTGTTGGCCAGTTTGTGATGTCATTGAAGTCACTAGCCTAAAAAGAAAACAAATAAGACTTTATAGTTTCTTAACCCATTAAGGACCCATGACTGTCCAGGACCATCATGGGTAGATTCCACTTAACCCTGTAAGGACCAGGAAAATCTGAGGTCGTTTTCCCTTAAGGACCAGAGCAATTCTGACCTTTTTGACTATGTCTTTGTTCAACAGTGTTTTCCCTCTAAGTCTTTTATCCCACCCCCATAAATTATATACTGTTGTTTTTTTTTCAAGCACAAATAGGGCTTTCTTTTGATACCCCACTTATATGGATAACCCACCATTTACTTTATTAAAATTAAAAAAACAAAAAACACCATTTTTGATTTCTCTTGGGATCAATTGGGCACAAAGGGTTACATTTTTATGGAGACTGCATGAAAGGTATGACCGGTCAGTCATACCTACAAGATGCGCAGTTTAAATTGGCCACTGTCCCCCCTGGATGAAAATCCCCATGTCCCACCCTATTTTGTCACTTTTTTATCCCTGACATTTGGCGGTGTGTATAAGTGTATTACATGGCTCCACAACAATCACACTTTCAAAATTGTTTAAGGATATTTTTTTTTTTTTTACAAAAACACAAGTGTATCATTGCAAGTCAGAAACTGACCTGCATTTAGCCAGCCTCCAGCACCAGCAGTGAAGGGGTTAATACCCCCAGCTGCTGTATTTTCTTTTACCACTAGGTGTCTCCTCTCTACTTCTCTCTCCGTTACTTTGATAGCAAGGGAGACAGAGGCAGAGGAGACATACAGAGGCAGCATGCTTTGCGTTCTGCCTCTGTCTCTCAGAATGCTGGTATATTTGATCGCTGCTACAACGATCACATGAACCAGCACAAGCAAGAAGGGCTGAGACCGAACGCCCCGGTGTCAGAGCTCTCAGTCTCAGCCTGGAATTAAATGATAGCAGCGTGCATGGAGGCACGCTGCTATCATTTAAGCCATAACTGTCCTGGACCGTCATGGGTCCTTAAGGGTATAACAACCCATGACGATCCAGGACCGTCATGGGTCCTTAAGGGGTTAAGGACCCATGACAGTCCTGGTCCATCATGGTATAAATGACAGCAGCGTGCCTCCTGCTATCATTTATTCCAGCACTTGTCGGTTGTGCCGGGTCATGTAGAGTCTCTTCTCTACCCGTCTGTCCCTTATCAGCAAAGTAAGGGATAAAGAAGCAGAGAAGAGACACCTACTGGTGTAAAAAATCAGCAGCTGGGGGTATTAACCACTTCACTGCTGTGCTGGAGGCTGGCTGTTAGCAGATCAATTTTTGACTTGCTAAAATCAACTTTTTTTTTTTTTTTGTTTGTTTTTTTTAAAAAAAAGACAACACAATCTTTTTTTTGCAAAAAAAAAAAAATTATTTAAAAAAATATCTCAATTGCCAAAAGTGGAAGTGTGATTTGTGGAGTCATGTAATCAATGGGGACAGTGCCCACTTAAACCTGGCCATTTTGCAGGTATGAGTGACCGATCATACCTTTCATGCAGTCTTAACCCATTGTGCCCAACTGATCCCAAGAGAATTTATTTATTTATTTATTTTTTTTAACAGTTCTTTAATTTTACTAAAATAAACGGTGGGTTATCCATATAAGTGTGGTATCAAAAGAAAGCCCTATTTGTGTGTAAAAAACAGTATATAGTAGTTTTCATGGGTAAAATAAAATACTTAGAGGAAAAACATTGTTGAACAAAGACATCCTGAAAAAGGTCAGAATTGCTCCGGTCCTTAAGTGAAATCCACGTAAGATTTTCCTGGTCCTTAAGAGGTTAAACATAACGTTACACAGATAATCCACACTATACACAAAACATACTAGGAAATGGTCCAACCATGTGACGATCATTGTGTTATACCTTTCAAGCCACGGAGTACAAGAAGGTGGTTATGAAAATGAGATACAATGACCCATATTTATAAAAGCCAAATGGAATTATTTTGGGAGTAAACTAACAACCATAGGGGACAATACAAATTCCCATGTAATTAGGGTTGCCACCTTTTCTTCAAAAAAATACCGGCCATGGCATTCCCTCCATTGACTTAACATTGGACAGAAGCCAATTTTTTACCGGCCTGCCGGTAAAATACCGGCTGGGTGGCAACCCTACATGTAATTGAAAAGAGATTTTTAACCCCTTGAATAAGAGGTGTCTAATGCATTGATCTGCAATGCACTGGAGACCTCCAGCATTCAAGGGGTTAAAAGGCAATATTAAATTAACTGAAAATGTTAATTGTCCCTTATGGTGCAGTTGGTTTACCCAGAATAACTCCTGTTTGCTTTTATAAATACAGAACAATGGGCCTTATTTATCAACGCATATACATATTTATTAACCCATTAATGGCCGATGAGGTGTCAGGACCCTCGCACAGATTCCTGCGTAAAGGACCGGTGACTGCCCTGGCACATCCTGACATTTTGATCACAGCACTTTGTGATCACAGTGAGTGCCTAAAACTGACTTTTATAACATCTGAACAGTCAGTTTCAGCCTCTTCCGTGGAGCGCCGGTAAGTGTGACCACTCCAAAACACACCAGTTGCACTGGTCCTCCAGTGCAACCAAACCATGGGCCCAAAGGTCCTTAACCCCTTAAGGACCAGCAGTTCAGGAAATGGATTCACCTTAAGGAAGGCTTTGATCTTATTCTGTTGCAAACTTTGCCAAGTCATGTGTACACAATATTCTATGTGTCCTCTGAATACTGTTACTGTAGTGATTAGAATTAAAATATCCACTTAGACCCCTCTTTGGCGAGCCGGCACATGTGATCAGCCATTTGTGCCTGCTCACCAAAAGAGGGTTCTAAGTCGACGCTCTGATCTTGTTGCAGTCAGTTTCAGACCCAGGTATTGCTCACAGTGCTAGGACCATCATCGGTCCTTTAGGGAAGTTTATCGGTGATGGCACTAGAACATTACCAGGCTGTAAGGGGTATAAATTAAAATAAAAAAAAAAAAAAGCAAAAAAAAAAAAAAAAAAAACCACACTGTTTCATATAAACAAAGTCCCGCATACACAAAGAATGAGTATCAGTTATGTGGTATCCTTTTATAAGGTTGCACGCAAAAGATTGTGCGACCACATGACACAGTAACCATGTCACCATAATGAAAATGGTGACATGAGACTCTCACACTTCACGACAGCGAGAGATTCTCATGTCGCGTACTGAAAGGTTGCATCCTGGTCTTGTTGAGCGCTGCCCCAGCTCTATCTCTCGTGTTTCTCAATGTTTGCCGCATTCATAATTTCTACACTATCTCCATTCTCATTGTTTCACTGGTACAATTTGATTTCCTGCCAACTGGAAAGAAGAGCACTGATCTGGAACAAAGAAAATTGACTTGCCTTCTGGTTCATTTAAATCAGAGAATTTTTAGTAAATTATTAATTTGGATATGCAGAGAAGGGGAGATAGAGCCCGGGCAGCACTCGAATGGGATGCGACCTTTCAGTACATGACATGAGAATCTCGAGCTGTTATGCAGTGTGAGATTCTCATGCTGCCATTTTTATTATGGTGACATAGTGTCAGGCTTGTTATGGTTGGAGCGTAGGAGCAGGGAATGCTATCTCTTGCCAGACACCCCTACCAGGTGATCCACAGAGGTGTACAGGTAGAACACCTAGGTAGGAGTGATGGCACAGGAGTGCAAGGGTTAAGCAAAGCGTAGTCAAAAACAGTCCAGAAGATCAGGGCAGGCGGCAATCAGGCAGAATCAGAAAAACTAGCCAAGGTTAGGAAACAGGCAAGCAGGGAAGTCCAGGAGGCAAGCAGAAGGTCAGGCAATGGGGAATCCAGCAGAGGGTCTGTAGCACAGCAAGGAAAGAGGCACTGAGCACTGTAAGCTTAGAGCACACAGGAACCAAAGTTCTGGAACACTGAAGCAAAGTGGACACAGCCTGAGGGGTTTTTATAATGTCATGGGTTGTCACCCCTCCCCTCTGCTGAACAAACCTCTCACTGGATTGGCCAACAGAGGGGTGTGCAACCACAGCACCTGCCTCACTGTTTACATGGAGGCACACTATTGGTGGACAGTTGATGAGAGAGGCAGGCTTCACCTCCCCCCTACAGGTGTACAACACCATGGTTTGATCTGGGCACCCTGTGGATACCTTCCCTGGAGACTCCTTCAACTTTAGGCCATGGCTTAGGCCTACCGCACTATCGCAACCGCGGGCAGACGCTACTACTCGAGGCCGTGGCTTCGGCCTACTCAGTGGAGCATCTGGGAAGCCCCCAGCAGCGGATGGCTGGCACATGGAGGTAGGAGCTAGAGGGGCATGATACATAGTTACTGTGTCATGTGGTTGCATGCACTACACTTAACATCTAAACAAGTGGTTTAGAAACAAGATGTCAAGGCACTTGTGTGCTGTGGACAGCTTGGGGTACCCCACATTTTCTATGAAGGCTGACAAAAATGTTAAAGTTGAGTGTCTAATTTCTATTTATGTATATGGGCAATATGTTTGACTTTAGTACCAGAGAATAACTATATGTTTATGTAGTTTTCACCTTCATTAAGGCCTTGAGAAATTGCCTACAAAATGCTAGAGGTGCCCAGAAAATTCCAGACTGCATGTTAGGGGTACCTTGAGATTGACAATTTACGAACCTCTAATATCAACACTCCAATCAATTTAAAAAGTGGGCTTTTAACGCTTCAAATGACAGAGTATGCCAGCACATTGCAAATCAATGTTTTGGAGACTTAATTAGCATTCAATGGGCTGAAAGCCCATTTGATTGAATTTTTTGTTTTTAATTGTTTGCACCAGAATTCCTCAACTTTCGCCACTGTGCAATTGGCTCATTAGGATGAGGCCATGCTAGGGAAAGGGTATTCTTAAACTCTGCTACTTAAGTGCACAGATTGTAAGATATTTTAATTCTAAACACAACAGTAAAATCTATTCAGAGGAAGCATATAGAAATAATTTTGTGTACACATTATTTGGCAAAATTGCCAAAGGAAAAACAGGGGAATGCATAAGATGGCAAATCACAAGGACCACATGGAAGATTAACAAATTCACACTGGACCTCATGTATAAAAGCAAAGTGGACCAACTGTGGGATAAACTAACCGCATCATAGGAAACAAATTCTCAACAAATGGGGGGGGGGGGGGTATGGAGAGCCCATCAGTGACTTACTTCCCTTTAATTCCCATGTTGTGCTACAGTTCTCCTATCACACGTAATGACATTGGTCTCTTCAGAACTCCCAGGTACTTCTAAACATAGATCTCCTACTATTATGCACTAAGCTCATTTCACTGGTCTGTAGCTCTGAAGCTACTGGAACATCGGATCATTGCTTGATCTTACCAGTGAGTTCTGAGGAGACCTTTGTTCTAGTAGTACATATAGCAGGTGCTCCCCCTCAAGCCACTAAAGACATTATGGGGGCTACAAGAGAAAAATCTGAACACTGCAATTCCTACCACAAATGTGGGGTTTACCTTTACTGTCACTTTGTAACAAATGTGTTAGTTTGAAAAAGCTTTCAAAATAAACTATACGTATGTTATCATAGCCAATTTTTTTTTTTATTTGCAACGGTTATTCTGAGTTATCAGTCTCTGAAAGTTAGTGACAGTACCACTTTAAGTTTAACCCTTTGAGTGCCAGGGGCTTGGGTCATTTCTCAGACCCTGTAGGCCAGACACATTTTCATCATCTTTGCTATTTAGTAGGATTGCCATCAGCAACTTTATAGTTACATATGGAAAACTATGTGTGTCTACCAGTGGGCAGTGAAACCAGGCTGGGGGGTAGAGTACATGGGGGATTGGAGGCAGTGTGCATGCCACAGTGGGCTCTGACATTTTTATTATTCATATTTCAATGGAGGGGAATTAGGACTTTACCTGATGCCCCCAAATGGTTTGAATAAAGTGTGTGTCATGGGGGGATGGGGGGGATGTCCAATGCTTTGCAAAGCGATACACTGGACCAACCTGTGGAATACACAGCGTTTTTTTTTACTTTTTATTATTCCAACCTTATTGGGGAGGAACATCACAACACCACCTAACGCCCTCCCAGCTATTTATCTCAGCAGATGGCACTGAGGGATCAATGTTAACAATGCAGAGGACCAACATGATCTGCTGATTCATTCCTACCCGAACCAGTAAGAGTAAGTGGGACCAAACAAAGCCTTATCATGTCACCGGTGATCATGTCACCAGTGACATGGGGAGCTTTCCCCTGATCCCACCCATTCCTACCTGGAAGTTTGGGTAGGAATGAAATAGGAGAAGGGGGGGACAAATTCTGTAATTTCCCAATGATTTGAGTGAGGCTTTAAATTCCTTGATTACTACAGAGGTCTCTAAAGCATTGAAAAGCAATACCTTGGGCACTTCTCTAGCATTCAAAGTATTAAAAGACCCATTTAAAATTTGAGAATATTAGTTTGTCCCCAGTGGTGCATTAGTTTGCTCCAGAATTGTACCTTTTCTCATTATTTCTAGAGGATCACATACCTCCAAATAAACACACCAGTTTGACATCTCTGATGAATCTGATAGAACATGAACACCTACCTTCTTTGATGCCAGTTTTCCTGCTTTTATGACCTTCGTTGAGCACGATAGTCCTAAAATGAATATAATAAATAACATATTTAGAAGAAATTATTTCAAACAATCATACAGGCATATGATATTAAGTACAAAAGAAATGCACAGGATACTAACAATCGAGGGATTAAAAGCCCCATTTAAAAATCATCTGCAGTTTTAACATCTCGTTTGCTACAAAATGTCCCCTTCTTTCTTTCGTGTATAAGTCCCATTACTGTGTCAAGCTGCACCAGTGTTTCAGGGCATCTGTAACATGGTTTTATAATTATATACACTACCGATCAAAAGTTTGTGGTCACTTAGGAGCAGCATAAGTGTATGGTACGCAAAAAGTGGCCATCAAGCCAATCCAAATTGTGGGAGGTGCTTCAGGAAGCATGGGGTGAAATCTCTTCACATTATCTCAACAAATTGACAACTAGAATGCCAAAGGTCTGCAAGACTAATTCCTGCAAATGGAGGATTCTTCGATGAAAACAAAGATTGAAGGACACTATTGTTTAAATTAAAAATAATTATTTCTAACCTTGTCAATGTCTTGACTATTTCTATTCATTTTGCAACTCATTGGATGGAAAACAAGGACATTTCTAAGTGATCCCAAACTTTTGAACGGTACTGTATTTTTATTTTGTATTTTTTTTCTAACAACCTTTTCACTATGAAATGGTAACAGCGTCCACTGACTTGATTGGTCAGATTGCTGGAAGTGACAACATGAGGTCATTATCAAACATACCCAAGCAAATATAATAAACATGATGATGAAATAATTTGCCCATGTAGTCTCTTAAAAAGTGTAGAGGTCATGTAAAACCTGTCCATTTTTTCTTCAGTTCTGTGTTCTTACCTTGAATAAACCAATTCATTTCTTATGGGCTTTTTCGCCCCATTTCCTGTGATGTTCTATCTGCAGTCTGTAAAATATCATGAGCTCTACCTATGCACTCTGCTCTGCAATTTAGGAGAGAGAGAAATAAAGGTATTTTTGTGTATGTAACAATAAATGCTTTTCTCTTAGTCTATGTGGAACACAGGACCCATGGGTTAAAGTATCACCTTTAAAATCCATTGGCCCCCCACACGGAGAAGGTCCATGTATTGTGAAAGTGACAGATGAGCTCTGATAGCTTTAGGAGGGCTTGAACTTCGAGTCAGGCAGAGGCAGACTTCTCAGGGGGCTTTTGGGTAGGCTTTGTGTCTGCCTAAGGTCTGTTTGGCAGATACTCGGGCACACCCTTCTCTGAAATCCAGAGTGGATGTCTGCATAAACCCATATTGGAGGGGATAACAAAAGCCCTGAGTCAACAGAGCACTTCTGCCCCCAACAGCATGGTTAATAACCTTCTCCAGTTCTGGGCCAAACAGCTGTTTGCCCACAAATGGAGGAGACTAAAGACTTCTTGGAGGACTAGTCTAACAACCAAATTCTGAGACAATTTGAGTCTGAATGCTAGACTTCCCAGTGAGCCTAGCAGAATCAAATGCAGATTCGGAATGATATGCGCCAGCCTCCTGCACCTCAGAAACTGAAAAAACAAAGTCTTTTTTTTGCATTTCAATCAATTGTTATTGTCCCATATGATGCAGTTTGCTTGACCCACAACTTCTTCAGTTTTCTTGTTAACATGGTCCCTTAGACCTTATCACTGCAAAAGTAATTGTATCAAAACAGTGGAAAAAGAACCAGTTGCACCTTTGAATCCATCCTTTATATATTAAACGGGGCAACTCTGGAAACCGTTAAAGTTGTATACTTGCAACCAAGAGTACTTAACAGTCTTACACGGGTCAACATTTTTTTTGTTTACCTCTTATCTAACTTAACCCCTCAAGGACCGGGAAAATCTAAGGTGGATTTTTTGACTGTCTTCGTTCAACCATATTTTCTCTTTAATTTCTTTAATACACGCACAAATTATATACTGTTTTTTAAGCACACGTAGGGCTTTGTGATACCACAATTATAGGAATACCTCATAGTTTAATTTGATTAAAATAAAAAAAAATGAGGAAAACACAAAAAAAAACAATTTTGCTTACATGTTCCTGTCAGGATTTGATACTATTAGTTAATTACAAAAAAATACCCTTAAATATATTAATTTGCTTCTCCTGAATATGATAGTACCCCATATGCCTAGTATTTCAATCCCTTTCTTACATTTACAAGGTAACTATTACAAGATGGACACCATTATTTTCAACATTTGGCATGTGAGTATCATAGCTTAGTTGATGGTGTCAGAGCCCAAAAATGTCCCACAAAGGTATATGTTTTTGAAAAGTAGACAACATAAGGTAAATAATCAGTAGAATTTTGGAGGTTTTTATGCAACTATTTTTCCAGAAATATGTTCCAAAATTGTGGTAATAGTTTGTTTTTTTTTTTTTTTTTGTTTTTTTTTTTTGCAGTTTCCACACTTACATTTCAGTATTGCTGTTGATATCAAGCACAGGAAAGTTGACTATTTTAAAAATGCATTAATTAGTGTTCAGCTTTCTCTTCCGAGTACAGCAATACCCCATATGCTTAGGTTTCTCATGCTATGGGGGAGCTACAGGGCTCAAATTGGAACATGCGCATTTCCAGTTTCACACTTTGAATTTTCACAGCTTGCGTCACTGGTGCCATGTCTCATTTGGGGCTGTGTAACAGTGCTCCACTTTAAAAGTCCCCCCCCCAAAAGTGTATATTTTTGGAAAGTAGACAGCCCAGGCTCTCATTTTAGGTGTGTTTTCAAATTTCACCACACACACACACACACACACACACGTACAGCAATGCCCTATATGCATAGGTTTGTCAGGGTTTGCGGGAGTTACTGGGCCCAGTTGGAACATGTGCATTTCCTTTTACAGACATGCCATTTTTACAGCTGGTGTTTGGCAATGCTGCAGTAAATTTTATTCCCAAAAGTATATGATGTAGAAGAGTAAACAACCTTGGCTTTCATTCTATTTGCATTTTAGCCATTTTTTCGCTGCCACTATCACCAATCCCTCCCAAAACCTACAGTAAGGAACAGAAACACCATTTTTTCCACACATATTTTAGTGTTGCTCTGGATTTCAATCAGAGGATATTTGCAGATTAAGTGCTTTACTTTAGCGGTGAGTTACATTGTATGAGTACGGCAATGCCCCATATGCATATGTTTGTCAGGGTTTGGAAGAGCTACTGTGCCCAGTAGGGAACATGTGTTTCCATTATCAGAAATGGAAAAAATTTAGGGTGCTTTGCTTCCCATTATAGGATAGTGTTAGATCTAAGGAGGGATGTGTTTTGAAAAATAAAAAACAGGATATTTCAGGGGGAAAAGTGGCCAAATAATAAGATAAACTTTACAGCACTAATGCATTATGCCTGCATGGTATTGCTTGAAGCAGTCACCAATGCAGAGGCAAGGTTTGGAAGGGCAATCAGGACAGTAAGTGGTGTGTCTGTGGGTTTTTCTTTTGGGGGGATTTTATAAATAAAGTGTACTACCCCGGGTCTTGGTGGAATTGTTTCTGTTGCCCCTTGAAACAAAAATTGGGAAATAAGATTGAGCTGATACTGCAGATAACTAAATTTTGGAGTGGGGTTTGCCAATTTGAAAATCAAAAGAATTGTATACTGCAGTCTGCAACAAGTAAATGGCAACCTTTTTATACCTGCCCTACACTGTCTCATGGAGAAGTACGGCTGCATGAGTTGATCACACAGATAAACTCTCCCCATGTGCTTGTTGTAGTCTATGATGCAGACTGGCTTTCTTAGAACCTCCCTTCTGCATAGTGGAAAGTATGTATACTTCTTTTCTCTCTTTTTTCCACAAACCCCTGAAGTGGAGCCGGAGCTCCACGACACGCATTGGGTTCAATTGCACGTCACCCTAGGTCCCTCCTACGCCCCTTGTGGTATCCCCGCCTCCTTAGAGTTCTGTTTGTCACGCCACGTTACGGTCAATAATGCGGGCCTCCACCTACGAGGCAAATACCGGACTCTCACGGTTACATATCCCCGATCAGACTAAAATTACCAGCTAACACCGCTCTGCATATAGAGAGCATTTGGGATCAGTCGGGGCTGTCCTCACATCATTAATCAAGCGCATCATCTTGTTATTGTGGATGCTGCATTTACATCGAGCTTTACGACCAAGGCACATCAAACGGAACTTCACAGTACCCGGATTACGGGGACACAGTCTTGCTGGCTACTAGAGGAAGGGACCTTTGTATTGCATTCTGCCCAAGATGGGCCAAATGTTAGTGCAACTTTTACTTATTTTTATTTATTTGCTTTACAATAAATACTACACTTAGATAGTATCCTTTTACTTTTTGTGTCATCTACCCTACATTTCATTGACTTTATGGTGGACAAGGCCACTTTTTGAATGGGATTAGCAGCAACTGACATCTTCACAATTTGTGTTTCCATCAACTTCATTCATCAATCATCTCATCTTCATTTTCATTCATATTTATTTCATTGTCATCCTCATTTATGTAGACCTCTGGACAGACTATTGAGAACTTTTCCAAATATATTTTTTACTTCTTATGGTGGATATTGAACTTATTGAATTTATTTTATTATCTTTATAGATGATTGTTTTATGACATTTTATTTTGGTTATATTTTTGCGCAGGTTTATTATACATATTGTTCACATTATACTTCTTTTCTGTCCTTAAACTTAACTGCCAGCAGCTTTTGTTGGAACAAAGTTGAGGACGTCCTGGTTTTTAGCTACAAGTTCTTAGGCATCTCCCTGCAACTGCGCCTAACAGTGTCACATGCCATGGTGTCAAAACAAAAAAGTAACAAATAAAAGGGGGCTGGTGCCGTAGTTGTCAACATATAAATGATATCCTTTATTTAATAAGGGGTAAGTTAGATCCCAAACTATTTTCCCATTTGTTCCCAGAGATTCGGGGCAACCAGGAGGATCAAGCTGACTGTCCTTGCCCTAATAAAATAAAAACTGGGTATAGCCTGTGGCACTTTCGCACAATTTATAAAATTTAATGCCGAATTTGGATCGCTTGGAGGGGATGTTTTGCTTGAAACCTAACCTGCCTTTATATTTCATGAGGGATTCATCTATACTTGTGTGTTTTTGGGGGTATATACTTGGGCAAACTTCCTGTAAAATGATTTATTAGGGGGCGAATTTTGAACAGTATGTCATAATGGGGGTGTTCTTTTGGGAGGCACAGGGTATTATCACTGAAGTGCATAAAGTGCAAAATCATTTCATATCTATTCCTGGTCATTGTTTTGGCGAATATAGGGGGTGTTTTACTCCAGCATGATCTAATACTTTTTTTTTTTTTTTTTTTTTTATTATTCCCATTGTCATTGTTAGGGCCCAGAATGTCTTGAATGCTAAAAGGTCAGTGGGTTTCCATATTTCTTCCTTGGAAATAAACGCTGATGGGTTGGCAGCAATGTATTGGGCTGCATATAAATTGGTTTGTGACACGATTTCCCCCAAAATTTCTTCCCCCAAAAATAAATAAAAAAAAAAAAAAAATGAACATGGGTAAATCCTGTCACAGCCAATTGAATCCTGGGTTCCCTGTGAATTCAGGAATTTGTGGGCATAAATTGGCTGGTGATACCCATTCATCAGCAGGAGAGGCAGTACTTGTGGCAGGTCTTGGGGCAGTGCGTTTTTTTGACAGAAGGCCCAGCATCACTAGAGCTGTTCTCACTCTCTGAAAACAATCTTCAGTTAACATAAGGGAAAAGCCTGTCAAGAGGGCAGGGTTTTCATTGTTCTCGCAGTAAGAAGATTGTCCCTTGCTGTAAGCTGTCTGGTCAAGAGACCAGATTGCACATTTGAGGGGAGGTGGCTTACATTAGGTAAAAGGGGTGGGAGAGGGATACTTTATCATTCATGTACTCTTGAACTAGAACTCTGACAGTATTGAAATAACAATTTGCATGGCCCAAATAATAATTGGAGCCGTTTTTTTTTTTTTTTTTTTTTTTTTTTTTTAACAAAATAAAAGCGGGTAAATGAAGACTACAGTGAAAGTATGGTATATGGCTGGTAAAGCAGACAAAGGACAAAAACACCATGACCCTGAATTCACAAACCAAATTTCCAAACAATCGAAACTAGTTTGGGGGATTCAGAAGACCTATAAAATAAGGCAAATGGAGCACATAACCCTACAATGACCACTCGAAGCACCACAAACAGCCTTTTTAGGCCAGGATCCGGGAAAAAAACCAAAACCATCCATAAAAGATGATGGGGTAGAAGACATAGAAGAGGCCAAGAAGAACACCAGCATCGGAGCCAGAGGCTTGCCCAGGAAAGCAAAAGCCAAATAGAAAATGTGGTTTAAAATTTATCAAAACATACTTTGACATCTGGAGAGGTTTCATTGTTAACTAAAGGTCTATCATATGTCCCAATTGTTAAGCATAACAGATTCAATTGGGAAGTGGAACGATATATGCTCTTAAGATCTATGAGCCTTAAATAAATGTTTTCCCAGTCCAAAGAAACAGCCAATAGAGTACCCACTACCCAATTTAAACTTAAAAGCAACAGGAGATTTTTACTCTACTGATCATACGCCCCTGACTTTCAATGTGTTACTCAACTCAGGTATACAGAACACTGAAGATACCTAAGCTGTTTACCACCCAAATTTGTCAAAAGAAGACATGCAATTAAAACACTTCAGTAAGATAAAACTATTTGCATAAGACCAGGGAGACAAAGGATCAAATTGTAGTACAAGCTTATGCCAACTACAGCAAATCTTTAAATATTCAGTTAGATCATACTTCAACTTATTTTATGTTAAAGAAAGTTCCTCCTAAGATTGTTCGGATACATGCTCTTATTCAGATTGGACTCCAGGGAGGATGGATCGCAGAAGACACCTTTATGGTTTGAGAGACAGAGTGTTCTCTCTCTTTCCCTCCTTCCCCTTCTACTGACATCAGCTGTAAGCTGACAGCAGGAGTTCATGGTCTGGGAACAGATGGGTGGCTCTTCAGCAGAGCCAAAATAGCGAGATTTAAAAATAAATACTTCATTGGAACAGTCTACAAAGTGTGCTTGGTTTGCAAGCATACTTTTTAGGCTGTTCCAAAGTAGTATTACTTTTTAAATTGCGCTATTTTGGCTCTGCTGAAGAGCCTCCTCGATTCGGCCGGCATCAGGAGAATGGGAACTTTAGAACGCTCTCTCTCAAACTAGGGTTGCACCGATACCGATACTGGTATCGGTATCGGTGCCGATACCAGCATTTGCGCGAGTACTTGTACTCGCGCAAATGCGGCCGATGCCAGCACCGATACCCTGTGTCAGGGTCGGTGCTGCAGTGAGGGAACCGGGGAGCTGCTCACAATGCTCCCCGGTTGCCTCTCTCCCTCAAGTAGCGTATGAGCGTTGCCGCGGGTTACCATGGCAACGCTCTGACGCTGACTTCTGCCGGGGCTCGCGAGAGAACAGCGAGCACCCGGCAGAGGAGAGTATGGGAGGCTAGATGGGAGCGGGTGGTGAGAGGCAAAGAGGGAGAAAAAAGGGACTAAGAAAAAGGGGAAAAAAAAAAGGCAAAAGGAGTAAAGATCAGGAGACAAAAGGAGGGGAACTAAGAAAAGGCAAAAGAGAGGGGGGATCAGGAGAGAGCAAGACAGGCAAAAGAGTGGGATCAAGAGTCAAGGAGGGGGACAAAGGGGGATCAAAAGGAAGAGAAAAAGCCAAGGCAAAAGCTGAAGAGGGGGAGAATGAAGTAAAAGGTAGGAATCAAGAGGGGGAGAAAGAGGCAAAAGGGGACAGTCAAGAGGTGGTGTGTGTGTGTGTATATTATATATATATATATATATATATATATATATATATATATATATATATATATATATATATATATATATATATATATATATATATATATATTATATTTCAAGTACTCACCAATACTTTTTTGAGGTCATTTGCCAGTTTTCCAAGTACCTAAAGCATATATATTATAAATATAATATATGCGCTTTAAGTACCTGGAAAACTGGCAAATGACCCCAAAAAAAGTATCGGTAATTGGTATCGGCGAGTACTTGAAAAAAGTATCGGTACTTGTACTCGGCCTTAAAAAAGTGGTATCGGTGCATCTCTATCTCAAACCATAACAGTTTGAGAGCTAGGAATTGCATCAATGGATTTATTAATTTTATGCTTTATAATATTACTGTTTATATAATTAAGATATTACTATCCCTTTAAAAACACACAGGCTTTAACTGAAATTTCGAAAGACATTAATATCGAGGGAGAAAACATCTGGCTTGCATCCTTGGATGTGAAGAGCCTTTACACCATTATTCCACACAAAGAGGGAATTGGAAGCAGTGAGTGAAATGGTCAGCGGATCAGAAATATACGAAGGTCCTCTGGTGGAATACCTACTAACATTACTTGAACTATGTCTCAATGGTAACTTTTCAATTTGAAGGAACATTCTTTTTACAGGTGTCTGGGACATCAATGGGGGCCAGCATGACTCCCTCATATGCTAATGTGTATATGTATATTTTTGAAAAAAAAAAAAAAAAAAAATTAATCTTGACTGAATACCACCAGCACATTCTATTGTATGACCTGTTGATAGACAATGTGCTAGTACTGTGGAAAGGTGATGAACGATCCTTACTATCAATTGTTTAAACTGTGAATTCCCTATCAAATTTACACTGTCCTATAATACAAGCAAAATGACCTTCCCAGACTTGAGGATTTTAAAGAAGGATAAAAGACTGGGATACAGTTTGTTCAGGAAGGAAACAGATCGAAACACCTTGCTGCATAACTCCAGTTTCCATCCAGTAACATTAAAAAATTACCGAAATCCCAATTCCTCAGGGTTATAAGGAATAACTGAGCATGATATTAGGTTAGTTCAACTTGAAGAAATGATTGACCATTTTGTGGCTTGCAGATAGAGGGGGAAAACTTGAACTCTTGTTGATGATTACTTGCAGGAATGAACAAGATAGATTAGTGATTTCTACAAACTACACTATGACCGCTAGAAGCATCTGTAACCGTACCAACAAAAATTGGAAGACGTTTTCAAAGGTTAACAAGTTGCCTGCTATTTACAAAAATCCTCCTTTGTATGGCTACAAAAGTGGCTCTGATTTACAAGACCTTTTAGTTAACACGGATCCAATTGACAGCTATATGAAAGAACAATTGGCTATCCTCCTCAGCACCACCCAGCTGTTACAGGTGCAGAAGCTATACCACATGTGGCTCAATGAGAGCTGGCCGCTATTTTACCCATCCACACAGGAATAAAATGTATTCTATCAAAAATAGAATTCCTTGTACTACTGATCATTCTGTCTATCTAAAGTTGCCCCTGTGGTTTGTTATATGTAGGAAAAACAGAACGGACACTGAGAAAGGATGGCAGGCTACCGATCTGCATTTAAAATGGCATATCATGATTTTACTACAGATAAACCAGTGGCCATGCACTATTTAGCTGCAAAACATCTGTTGTCTAATTTCAGCTTTATAGGCATTGGGCATATACCTCTCTCTAGATGTGAATGAGATTTTTTTTTTAATATTATATTATAATATATATATATATATATATACACACATACAAAGAAAAAAAATCCTCCAAAGAGAATGCTATTGGATAAAGGAACTGAAAACCACTTTAGTTGCTTTTTTCCTGAGAGATAATTAGATAGCTCATTTCAATATTCTTTACAGACCAGTACATATCCGTATACTATGTGATTATATTGAACATATACATTGTATCTTTGTATATTGAATATGTTTTACATGTCTTTTCACTCTTGAACACAGTGTGGCACTGTTGGCAAATTTCTCCCTTGGGTGCTTTGGTTCTGTCTGTCATTTTCTTCTCCTGTCCGTCTCTGACGTCATCAATGCAGGTCCTTTGGAGCACGAGGTGAGTTTTCGTTAGTATATAATTGTGATTTACTATTGTACTACAGGTTTGCTTGACGAAGGTTGCAATCTGATGACAGAAACGTTGCATTTATTATACCATTAAATTGGTATATTATAAAGAGTGTGAGTAGTGGGCACTCCATATCAAAATGTAACAAAAGAATATATGGCTGCTTGCCCGGTGCAGCTTGAAGAAAATGATAATAGTTTGTAGATGGTACGACCAAAGAGCAAGCGTATAAAAACGTGAAATTTACTTACAGATATCTGTTTTTCCTCTGTGTCCCTCCATGGTATACGGTGGGCAACTGGCTCCGCCTCCCAGCTGGTCGGACCAGTAGAATCTATAAAATCAAAAGTCACCTCTCCCTCTGCAGTTATACTTTTCACCAAGCTGATTGCGAACGATACCGATACAAAAACTTTAGGGATGGGTTGCCGTGGAAGGACACAGAGGAAAAACAAATATCGGTGAGTAAATTTCACCTTTTCCTCTGTGTCCATTACACGGCATACGGTGGGACCTAACAGAGCAGTACCTAGTCACACAAGGGAGGGTACAGAGAAGAGCTATTGAGGTAAAGCTGCCCCCAGCGCCTTTCGGCCAAACTTGGCGTCTGCTGATGTGAGGAGGTCCAGTCTGTAATGCTTGGCAAAGGTTGACACGGAGGACCAAGTGGCAGCCTTGTACATTTTCTCAGGGGAAGCTGCTGCTTTCTGAGCCCAGGAGGTGGAAACAGCCCTAGTTGAGTGAGCCTAGATCCCCTGAGGGGGGCTGGAATATCAGCTGATTCATATGCTAGTTTTATACATTCTCTAATCCAGCGAGAAATGGAGGGCTTGGATGCAGCACAGCCCTTAAATTTTCCGCAGTGATGAAAAGTGACTCGGATTTGCGAGTATTCTGAGTTCTTCTGAGATAGATCCGCAAGCATCTTACTAGATCTAAATTATGAAGGTGTTTTTCTAGCGCCTGACTAGGATTTGGACAAAAAGAAGGTAGGACAATTTCCTGATTCATATGGAATTGAGACACCACCTTTGAACGAAATGAACAGCGAGTACGGAGAACCACCTTGTCCTGGTGGAAATCTAGATGGGGGGAACGGACATTAAGACCTGAAGTTCCCTCACTCTTCTAGCTGAGGTAACTGCTGTAAGCAGAACAGTCTTCAGAGTAAGGTGTTTCATAGAGAATGGATGAGATGATAGTTGTGTTAAGAGTAAATTTAAGTCCCGGGGGGGGGGAATTGTAGGCTTGATCTTAGAGACCGCTGTCATGAATTTTTTTATAAGTAAATTGTCCGCAAAATGAGTGGCCATAACTGCTGATATCACCGACAACTGGCCCTTTAAAGATTCTGGTTTTAATCCCTTGTTGAAACCAGACTGCAGAAAATCCAAGATGGATTGTCTATCCAGACCCTGCGAAGAGCGCCACTTATGAAAGATAGACTATATCCTATAATAGATTTTGGTGGAAGATGGGAATCTACCCTTCAGAATAGTGTCTATCACAGGATCTGTAAGGCCCTGTAGGGGCCTCCAGGCCGTTAGCTGGAAGAAGGCCGGATTTGGATCAAATATAGGCCCTTGATTTAGCAGGTCTGGTATGTCTGGAAGAGGTATTGGGGGTTTGATGGACAGCTGTAGAAGGTCCACGTACCACATTTTCCTCAGCCAATTTGGGGCTACAAGGAGGACGTTGGCTTGTTCTCATCTTCCGGATTACTTCCGCTAGAATTGGAATGGGAGGGAAGATGTACGCCAGACTGAAGCCCCAGGGAATGCAAAGAGCGTCTTGTCCCACTGACTGAGGCTCGGACCACCTGAAGATGTAGGCCTGGCACTGCCTGTTTTGGGCAGAGGCCATCAGGTCTATTGAAGGCATTCTCAGGAGTTTGGTCATGGACTGGAAGACCTTGACATTGAGACCCCACTCCCCTTGATCCAGTTTTGTCCTGCTGAGGTAGTCTGCCTGTACATTCAGGTGTCCTGATAAGTAGGATTATGCTGTTACAAAGTTAATATTCTCATTATTGTAGATGGGAATTACATAGTTTATTCTTTGATCCATTTACTATAGATTTCTCTATGGTTAGTTATTTGCTGCCATCTTGTGGCTTTTATTTGGTAATGCACTTATGACACATTTACTTTGTATGTAAACCACACCCCTGCTCTCTAGTGAGGCACTTCCTGTATCATGGTTGCCTGCCACATGTAACAGGGACACATGTATTCTGCATGCTAAGCTAGGAAAGCATCATCTTTTGACCGCATAATACTGAAATCCATTCATTCCGCTGTATTCCGTTGTTTGTTGTACAGAATAAACCAGTTTGTAGATGAAAACCGGTATTGGCGAGTTCAGCTATCTGATAAGGATTGTCCTCAGTGGGTATATCTGCTTATTCAGACCAGGCATAGAGGTCTTACAAGGGATAGATCGCTATCACAACAATCAGAGTCAGAATAGTCAGAAGATGCATAGAATTTATACAGCCTGCTGTGTATATGTGTGTACCTAATCTGCAATCAAGCTCAGTGCTATCCACCATCTTGTGAAGCACATGGTTGCGCAAGCTTACTGCACTTCACGTGAATGTAGAAAACTGTTTCTCTACATTAAACCGTGTTACCTCACCTGTCTAAGATGCTGTTCGTCTTCTTAAAGAGACAGTACCATTTTTCGCAAAATGTCTAGACAAGGCTCTGAACACTCTTATGGCCAAATCAACGCAGATACATCATGCCGCCGAACCGGCAGTCGTACAGGGAACAGATCTGGCAGATATTACCAAACAGAGTGTAAGACCCAAACGTACAATAATACCAACACAAACTCAGGGAAAACTATGAAGCCACTAAAGACGAGTTCTCCAGTAACCTGTCAGACCTCTGGGACAGAACCTCACACTGCATGTCAGTTTCGTCAGACTTTATTGATCAACCAGCTGAATTAAGAGACTCTATAAATCGCCTATTTGCTGCGTATGAACGCTACCAGCGGCTGTCTGTAAAATACTCAGCTTTCTTGCAGGACGCTAATATAGATGATTCTTCAGCAGAACTGACCGCATATCATCATCCTCACTTAAGGCACCTTGTTGATGAGATTCCTGCAATGGACACCAGTGCTGAAATTTTGGTCCTGCTAGGAAGAGACATTCTTAGAGTACATAAAGTACGCAAACAGTGTGATGGACCTGACGATGCCCCTTATGCACAAAGACTTGACTTAGGCTGGGTAATAGTGGGCGATGTATGCTTGGGCAGGATGCGTACGTCAGCCGAGATCCGCTCCTTCTTCTTATGGGCCCGAATCTAACCAACAACCTCGTAGGTGTACTTATGAGGTTTAGAAGAGAGCCAGTTGCGATAACTGCCGACACTGAGCAAATGTTTCATTGCTTCATTGTACGCAAAGACCATAGGAACTGCCTAAGGTTTCTGTGGCACCGTAACAACAACATGGACAATGAGATCATGGAATACCGCATGAAAGTACATGTTTTCGGGAATAGTCCCTCACCCGCTGTTGCAACATATGGTTTACGAAGGACTGCCCTTGATGGAGAAAAGGAGTATGGCGTGGACGCTCGACACTTCGTTGAGAGAGACTTATGTTGATGACGGAATTAAGTCCTTACCTACAGATGAAGAAGCCATAGATCTGCTCCAAAGGACACAAGGTATGCTCTCTGAGGCTAACCTCAGACTACACAAGATTGCCTCAAATAGTGTTGCCGTTATGAAAGCCTTTCAACCTGACGATCATGCCACAGGGTTCAAAGACCTAAACCTGGGGATGGACATGCTGCCACAGAGAAGTCTGGGCCTATGGTGGGACTTATTAAGGGACACCTTCAGCTTTCAAGTCAGTTCAACAGACAAGCTTCCAAAGTGGGAGTCCTGGAAACAAATCTCTACATGCCTTAGATGGAATCCGTATACCATGCTGCTACACTTCAGCTTCTCTTACTACAAGTCAGGGAAAAGTGTTTCACATCTTCTCAGATGCATCTACTGAGGCCATAGCAGCTGTTGACTACCTCAAGGTAAGAGACTCCTCTAATCAAACCCACATAGGGTTTCTGTTTGGGAAAGCTAAGTTAGCACCTAAGCCAGAGCACACAATCCCTAGGCTTGAACTTTGTGGGACTGTGCTAGCTGTAGAAATTGCAGATTTCGTACTACATGAGCTGGACATTCTGATAGATGACAACAAATTTTACACAGACAGCAAAGTTGTTCTGGGCTACATATACAACCAGACTAAACGTTTCTATGTTTATGTCAGCAACCGTGTTGAAAGAATCAGGAAATCTAAACCTGAACAATGGCATTATGTCCCATCTGAAATTAATCCTGCAGATCATGCCACCAGGCCAGTGTCTGCAAGTTCCTTTGCAAATTCTTCTTGGTTAACAGGTCCTGAATTCTTGCTGGATCATCCAGAAGAAACCACAGTTGATGTCTTCAGTATTTTAGAACCTGACAAAGATCCAGAGACCCCAACTATCCTTACCCCAGCTATCCTGCTTACCCAGAAGCTTGGGTCCATCCCTGTTCCACCTGGAAACTTTAAATCAGGAAATCTGTGCTATGACCAGTGGAGGTGAGTACAACACCTCGCCAACTGCTTCTGGAATCGTTGGAAGATGGAGTATCTTTCTATTCTGCAAGGACGCAGGAAATGGCAACGCCTGAACCCTAACATAAAAATTGGAGATCTCGTTCTGCTCAAGGATCAACAAGCCGAAAGAATAGATTTGCCTATGGGACTTATTAAAAAGAGCGTTCCTAGTGATGATGGTAAGATACGCAAGGTGGAGGTGAAAGTTGCAAGACAAGGGACTGTAAAGACTTTCATCAGACCTATCATGGAACTTATTTTGCTCTTGCCCTTTGGAGAATGAACTTGCTTGCGTATGCTGCTGGATCCTACCTGTGACTTCAAGAAGGAAGAGTCTTGAACTTCTTGTTGTTACGACTTGAAGTCTTACATTATAGTTGTTGCATTATCTGCATGTTCTCTTTTATATCTTCCAGGTTTTCAAGACATCAAAGCAAATTGCACTGATGTTTATTTGCAATTGTATAACTACTGTTATGGTGTAAATAGTGACATTTAAAATGCCAGACGGGGAGTATGCAGTTACACAGTTAATATTCTCATTATTGTAGATGGGAATTACATAGTTTATTCTTTGATCCATTTACTATAGATTTCTCTATGGTTAGTTATTTGCTGCCATCTTGTGGCTTTTATTTGGTAATGCACTTATGACACATTTACTTTGTATGTAAACCACACCCCTGCTCTCTAGTGAGGCACTTCCTGTATCATGGTTGCCTGCCACATGTAACAGGGACACATGTATTCTGCATGCTAAGCTAGGAAAGCATCATCTTTTGACCGCATAATACTGAAATCCATTCATTCCGCTGTATTCCGTTGTTTGTTGTACAGAATAAACCAGTTTGTGGATGAAAACCAGTATTGGTGAGTTCAGCTATCTGATAAGGATTGTCCGCAGTGGGTATATCTGCTTATTCAGACCAGGCATAGAGGTCTTACAAGGGATAGATCACTATCACAACAATCTGAGTCAGAATAAGGATGCTGTTAATGTCATTAGGTGTTTCTCTGCCCATGACACTATTTTGAGAGATAGGCGATTCAGCTGTATGCTCCTGGTCCCTCTCTGGTTTCGGAGATACTGGACTGCCGCAATGTTGTTTGACCGGACCAGAACTGCCTGCCTGGCTAGATCTCAATGGAAGTGCTGCAATGATCTCCAGACTGCTAGGAGTTCCAGTACATTGATATGAAGCCTGGACTCCTGAGGTGACCATGTGCCCTGGACTGATTGTTGGTTCCAAATTCCCCCCCACCCTTGCAGGCTTGCAACTGTGGTGAGGTTCTGCCATGTGGGTTCCAACATTGGGCGACTTTTTTCCAGTTTCCGTTTTTGGATCCAGCATTTCAATTCTTGTCTTGTGGAGGGGAACACCGGTATCCGTAGACTGAAGCTGGAAGCATCCTTCTGATGAAACAGTAGGAAATTATGCAAAGTGAATCTGGAATGGGATCTGCCCCAAGGAAGAATCTGCTGTGCTGAAGACAGATAACCCAGTAACTGAGAAAAGGCCCTTGCCGTGTGGACTGGTTGTCTTAGGAACATTTTTACTTGTCTTGAGATGCGATCTTGACGTTCTATAGATAGAGTTGCAGGTTGAGCCTGGTGTCGAAGTTCATTCCTAGGAATTGAAGATTCTGAGATGGAATGAGAATGCTTTTCTTGGTGTTTATCAATCAGCCAAGATCCTGTAATACCTTTTTGCAGGTGACTGTTTTCCTGGGCCGACTGGAGTGAACTGCCGATGATGAGAACATAGTCCAGGTAGGGAAGAATCTATCTGGTGGATGCTTCGTAATTCTGCCATCGCTACTGATAGCACCTCTGTGAACACTCTATCGGCTGAAGCTAGACCAAATGGGAGTGCTCTGAACTGACAATTGTTCTTGAATATGTTAAACCTTAAGAACAGTTGGTGAGATGGTCTGATTAGGATGTGGTAGTAAGCATCCTTTAAATCTATCCGAGACAGGAATACCTGAGGTTGAATTAACTTGATTGCTGACATGACTGTCTCCATCTTGAAATGCCACACTTTTAGGTAGCTATTCAATTCTTTTAGGTCTAGGATCGGACGAAGCTTTCCAGAAGGTTTGAAGACAGCAAACTGTATTGAATAAAATCCGCAAAATCTCTGAGTCGCTGGTACTTCCTCTAGGACTTGTTGGTGAAGGAGCTCTTGCAGGACCTGTTTCTTCTGTGATATTCTGAATCTGTTCCTGATTCGCGATGTTCTGAAACAAGGACCCGGAGGGGCATGTTGAAATTCTAGAGTGTAACTTTCCCTCACAATTTCCATCACCCATTTGTCTGACTGAATCAGAGCCCATGAATGGTGAAAAATGCTCTAGTCTGCCCCCCACTGGAGGTGAAGTAAGGGCACTCCTGGCTTCATTGGTGGTATTGGGGCTTTTGCTGGAAATCCTTTCTGATTCCCCCTCGAGAAGGCTGGAGTCAGCTCCTTCTCCTGTTGTCATAAGATTTACTAGACCTGTATCTTTTTGCATCACGAAAGGACAGGCGTCGAGACTGAGTATTTCGATCTTCTGCCATGCTTCTCTTGGGGCAAAAAGGGGCTTTTCCCGCCGAGGATTTATGATATCCTCCAACTGATCATCAAATAACTTAGACCCGGAAAATGGGAGTGAGACAAGCCTGTTCTTGGATGCTGCATCCGCCTCCCATGATTTGATCCATAAGGCTCTGCGTGCTGTTACTGATAAGGATGAAACTTTGGCCAACAGCCTGATGTTATCTAAGGAGGCATCACAGGAATAATTAATCGCATCCTTGATTGTACCTATTTCCTTCAGTATTCGGGATCTTGAAACAGAAGACTCAAGTTTTTCTTCTAGGTCTGAAACCCACATATGTAAGGTGCGAAAAACTGAAGCCATAGCAGTGGCCGTTTTGAGGTTTTGACCAATAGCAGAGAATTGTTTCCTCATGGTGCTATCCACTCTTATCCCTGGCGTCCCTCAAAGAAGTTCCATCTTCAAGGAGGAGTGTAGTTCTCCTAGCCGTCTGGGAGATTGCTGCGTCGACTCTTGAAGGGTAGTCCAAGTTGCTGTGTCTTCCTCTGCAAAAGGGTACATGAGCTGGAAGAGCTTTGAGGTGGCGCATCTCTTTTCTCCTTGCTTCCATTCCTGTTGGATTATTTCTTGAATGGAGCTATGGACTGGCAGAAGAGGATTGGACTTCTTGTAACCAATGAAGGCCGTATCCATAACATTAAGTTCTTTCTGTACCTCAGGTTTTCCTCATGAATTTAATCAGGGAATCAACCTTGTCTATAGGAAAACTACCTGGTTCTTCAACAATTTCCCCCTCCTCAGCTGAAAACCCTTCAGATTCAATATCCAGAATACTGTCTTCTTCCAGACGGTGGGATGGACCGTCATCTGGATCAGACAAACAGGGTCTTTTGCGAGAGGCTTCTTGAATTGATGAAAAGGTCTCCTGCATGTAGGACTTCATCCATGCTAAGAAATCAAAGAATTGTGCAGGGACTTCACTTCCGGTTGCACGTCTCAGGTAGTCAGTACACAGCTTGGCAGGGTCACTGAGGGGAATATTGTTTTCACAACCTGCACAAGGCTTAGTCTTGCTAACAGGATTTTCATCCTTGGAGGATTCACCCTTCTGTTTGTCACCCTTAACATCGTTAGGGGCAGACATAGCTTTAGACATCAATAGAGGACCTAAATCTATGACAGCTAGCAGTATAATAACAATTTACCACAACAGAACAATAAGGCAATAAGGAAAGCGTAATAACTGCTTTACTCACGATCCCAGAGGAGGAAGAGTCTGGGAAACCGGGCTGCTTTAATGGAGCACCATGCTGGCAAGCGACAACTGCTTCTGCTTTCCAGCCTGGAACGCACGTCGACTTCCGGTTGTTTGGGGATGCTGCAGGACCCGCCAAAGCAAGGCACCAAACCTCCGCTTCTGTTTGTCCTGAGAGAATGGAACACAGAGCGCACCGCTTGTTCCTTCCACCGGACGTTGCCCATGTCTCCAGACGGTACCCGGCCACAGAATACATGCGGGGCCCAGGTAAGAGATATGCGTCGCTATTAGGCAGGGTATATGAACACCAGAAAAAAAAAAAAAAGTTTGTGGAGAAAGTAGAGAGGCAATTGCCTCCGTCCCCCAGCTTAGGCAGGACCAAATAACTGCAGAGAGAGAGCTGATGTTTGATTTTATAGATTCTATTGGTCCTACCAGCTGGGAGGCGGAGCCAGTTGCCCACCGTATGCCGTGTAATGGACACATAGGAAAAAATCATTGGTGGCTTTGAGATGCGTGGTAATTGGCATTGATTGATGTATTTAATTGGAAATGTGTACTAATCATTAAGTGTTTTTTGTGTACTAATCTGGATGCTTGATGTGTTTCAGATGCAGTCAAGGCTCCTGTGCAAGTGTGGCTCGTGGGCCACTCCTTCATTTACTGGGTGGAAAGACATACCACCGCCAGACACGTTGGGGACAGATGGGCCTTCCGTGGGAAAGCGTTAGACTGAGGTGGCTAGGAAAACATGGCCTTCAGTGGACTGACATTACTTAAGCTGGACCAGGCAAGGGCCAGGTGGGGAGAGCCAGACGTCATAGTATTGCACACAGACGGGAATGACTACCTCCTGCAAATCTATGCAACAGATTCTGGACATAAAGAAAGCCTGCCTGCCCTTGTGGTCTCTCTCCCCAGGTGGTAATTGCGCAGTCTGAAATAGTTCAGAGGGCTGAGTGGGAGAGGAGCCTTTTCTTATAAGGCTATAGAGAAATCTAGAAGGAAGGTTAACCATGCAGTCAAGAAGTTTATGCTCTCTCTCGCAGGGGTTACCCCATCAGCCATAAGGAACTGGTGGCTTGAGAAGCCAGTCTTTATAGGTCTCACTGAGTTCACTTGTCTCCTGCGAGTCTGGACAGGTTCAGTTCGGACATAGCCCTAGGGTTGTCCCAGATAATGGAGATTTGGATTAGTGGGGTAGAGAGGTCCCTGTAATTTCCCTCTTTTGGGGTGGTGAAATGTGGCTCTCCTGGGTACTGTGTCAGAGTGGCATTCCCGAAGGTACAGGATAAGTTAGGACACCTGTTGTGCGACAGGTGTGGCCTGAGAGGGAGAGGTGTTGCCAGGTAACAACACCAAGGACACAAAGTGGTGAGCTGCAGTGGAGGATGGGGAGGTTAGACTAAAAGTCTGGTAAAAGGCCTCCCCACCTAAGTAGCTGCCCTGGATGGGGGTGTGGGTAGTGCCTTTTCCATGCCAGGACACCATGATCCAGGATAGCCACATTATAAGTGTGGGTTCAAGGGTTTAAATAGGCCTTAATAAACCGTGACCTCCATTTTCCTCACAAATTACTGTGTTGTGTCGTTATTTTATTTATTGTTAACAAGTGTAAGTCAGGCAGGAGTGTGTGTATGGTTGGTGGGGAATAGGGATGAAGGTAAGGGGGTATGGAATGTGCACCTCAGTTAAGGGCAGAGGGGGAGGCTGGTCCACCCTTAGCCCCATGAGGCAACTGCCCCCCCCCTGCTGGGCTGGAGTGGTCAGCCCCTGAATAATGGGGGGCTGGTCACGCCAGTCTGGCAGAAGGATCCTGGGAAGGGTGGGGGGCAGTCCCCCTCACCTCCCCCCCCATGTAAAGGTGTAGGTGGGGCAGGGAGTTATGTACATAAAAAAAAAAAAAAAGTCCAAAGTTACTTGCCTTGTATTAATGTATTTCTTTTCTTCCCACCCACCCAGATTAAACGGCTTGAAAAATCCATCACCAGGCAGGGGTCGCAGATAGGTCAAAAGAATCATACCCAGAGTAGTTTACAAAAGGTCCAATAATGTGGCTCTCCTGGGCACTGTGTTGGTGCGGCATACCTGAAGGTTCCGGTTGAGTCAGGACACCAGTTGTGTGGCCTGAGAAGGAGAGGCGTTGCCAGGTAACAACACAAAGGGCACGAAGGGGTGAGCTGCAGTGGAGGGTTGGGAGGTTGGACTAAAAGTCTGGTAAAAGGCCTCCCCACCAACGTAGCTGCCCTGGATGGGGGTGCGGGTAGTGCAGCTCCCATGCCAGGACACCATAATCTAGGAGCACCACATTATTAGGGTGGGTTCAAGGGTTAAAATAGTTAAATAGGACTTAATAAACAGTGATCTCCATTTTCCCCACAAGTTACGGCATTGTGTGTCATTTTATTTATTGTTAACAAGTGTAAGTCAGGCAGGAGAGTGTGTGTGTGTGGCGGGGTATTGTCTGATTGTTGGGGGGGGAGGAAATAGGGATGAAGGTAGGAGGGGTATGGCATGCACACCACATGCAGTGTTGCCATTCAGCACAAAGTTTACACTCCTTATGCAAATCAGGCCTTACTTTTTTTTTTTTTCTAATTTATCCCTTTATATTATTGAATCACTTTTTACATCAGTATCCATATTGCCAATCTACTACAAAGAGGGCAATTTGATGTATTTAGCAAATGGATGTAGCCATTACATACCTGACTGATCGTGGAGATTGAGGACATTGTTAGCAGTTGCCAGATTCTGTTTCTTAGTCCATGGGTTAACTCTGGGCAGCGGTGCCTCAATGGCCTTACTCTTCTCCTTCATGCCTGGAGCGGATGTGGTAGATATGTACTGCTCTTGGTCATTCTCCTTATTATTGCGCTTATCAACAGGTCTCTGTTGCTTAGTCCTCATCTTTAAGAGCACCGCGGGGTCACCAGCATCACCTTCCCCCACCTCCACCCGCTCAGTGGCAGGGGTTTCTGCAGGTAGATCTTGCCCTTCCTCTGACATTACTTGAGTACAAGGAACCGTGTGGGACTTAAATGTATATGTAGTAATGCAATACTAGGCGTTTTGTATAAGCGTTACAGAATTGCTTCTGTTGCAACTTACCAAAATAGTTTGAAGGTGCTGGGGTTTATGCTGTTGCATGCAAGTTGTTTGCAATAGCAGAAAGTGGGTATAGAGTGGGACACAACAGCAATTTTCTAGCAATTTTGTGGTGCTTGTATTTAAATGCATGAATTATTCAACTGTACAACATATGGTATGCATGGCAAGAAAAAAAATAAAACTGTTTGCAGTATATGGGGGATGATTTGCTCAAGACTCCACGGAGGGGGGACACGGATCACACCCTTTAACACCCACGCAGGCCCCACTTAAGCGGCATAAACTGAGAATGACAGATAAAGCGCATTGAGCGGAGGGGCTGTCGTGTATCGTGCAGCAGCGAGCCTGTGTAATAAAAAAAAAATCCTAGGGTCTTCGTTTTGCCCCTAATATTCTGTGCGCGCTCCCGCAACGTCTCTACTCAGGAGCTTTTATTTACTTCCCAAACATGCACCCTCCCGTGCCACGCCCCCTCAGTGGACTGTCAATACTAGGATCTTAGGTGGTGCCCGAGCAACGCGTGCGCAGTGCGATGTGTAACCGTCGTTTAGACATTCAATCGGCGACAAATGCTCAGTTTTTGGACCGCGGTGGGGAATACATTGTAGTATTAAGCGAGACCACGTCCTTCAGTACTTACATCGTACCGTAGACATAACTGTCGCCAGAGCAATATGTGTTATTGAGATCCGCAGGCGTCGGCTTCAATGGTATTTCTCTTAGGTTTTCGTTGCACTTTCACACCTTACAAGCATCAAATTACACATTTATTTCAGGAAGCGTAGGACCTAAGAGGAGACCTTGGCATTTTATATAATGTTCCCTTCAAATACACCACTTTCCGGGCCGCCTTTCACTCGGCATACAGCTCTCCCATCAATTCCGGCAGGTGATTTTGGCAGGGCAAAGATCGTGGGGCTTCGCCAGACGTCTCTGTTCTGCTCCTATTAACAGACTTTCGGTTAGGCAACGTATCCTTGCATAAAATGGAGTTTATGTATTTGCATACCTCCACTCCATTGTTGCCCATGGTTGTGTTCATCAGGGAAGAAGAAATCTATTAACCTTTTGAGTGCCAGATGGGGGCACGCAATCTCTGGCATTCAAAGTATTAATAATATATATATGTTCCTATTCTTATAGCCATGTAAACCAAATGTTTTGTGTGCACTATTCTGATCAGTAAATGTCATCTCCGATTGACATCCGTTTTCCATGTTTTTCTTTAAATCATCAGCTGACATCTCCATCCTAGTATTCCTATGGTGACAGTTCATTGATTTCCTAGTTGTTGTGGAACTTCCATTATTCTTTGTGAACTAGAGAGGACATTTAGAACTGAAATTAGGGACGTTGATAGGTGGGGGAAGGAAGATGATGGGTGAATGAGAAAATGGGATTTTTTTTTTATTCCATATACCAACTTTCCTCTTAGTCCAAATAAGGAATACAGGGCATCCTGCCCTAAGTAGAGCTTTGCCATATTACCTTGGAATGGGATGCCTTGCGTAATGTGAGGCCAGCCTTTATACACCTTCACCTGCCAGGTGTGAAAATCCCCGCCCTTACCTTTCCCGCTGGCCGTGGAGGGCCCAGCATGCACCATCCTTTGTCTCACATTCTCCCCTTGCATGCTGAGCCCCCCCACGACTGCCATTTTGACATGCATGGGGGCAAGAACCTTAATGGCGCTCGCTCCCTTTTAACTTCTCTGGCCTCACCTTTCTCTCTGCTTTGCTTTATGTAAACTAAGCTAGCTGCTGGGAGAGCTATATATGGCAGAGAGTGGGAGGAGTTTCATCAAGTGTCAAGATTCACTGATCCATGCATCCTTCAAGTGGATTAAAGGAAAAGGGTTCATATGTGTTAAAAAAAAAAAAAAAAAACTGTTTCTCTAGCATCTTTTGTGGGATGCAGAGAATAACAGGGGTGTCCTAAAGCTGTCCCAAAATATGGGGAATGGGAAAAAAATTAGAACAGGAGCCTGCAAAACTTTGAAACCAAAACTTACATCTTGATATGTAAAAAAAATGCACCTTCTAGAATATAGTACCAGGTAACTGCTCTACAGAGTTGATATGTAGAGGTTTGATGGTTTAAAACCCAGTAAGTATTAACAACTGTGTAGAATGGGTGTGATTTAAAATGTATATGGTTCAGATTTAACATAGGCTTGTCTAATAGTGTGTTTAGTACATGAAGCAGTTTTAATTTTGGGAGGCAAGTGTGCCCTTCCTATTGACTTCAGGAAAAACAAACAGGGTATCTGTTTGCCTAAAAGAGATTAAGTAGCTTACGAATAGTATGTGAGACACCTAATTACATCCAAATTATAAAGGCAATCCTTCTAGTTCTGAGGATAGGACACAATGGGACTACCAACTCTTTCTTGATATCAAAGGAAGAGCCAACTTTGGGTTGAAAGTCAGAAACAAAACTACCTTCTCCTATCAAAAAAGTGTAAGGCAATTTGCAAGACACAGCTCCCATTTCTGAATTTTTCCTAGCCAGGAAAATATCCATAAAAATCAGTTTGCATGTAAGATGTTTGCTAGCAACTGAAAAGGCTCAAAGTGGTCCGACTGTGGAGGAGTAGGTGCTCTAGGAGAAGGGATAATTGACTGACACCTTGTACAGATGTCTGAAGTTCAGGATTCATTCCAATATTTGCTCATGGTTCTTTTGTTCTTGCACAAAATTGTATACTCTTTGTTGTTGAGATGGGAGGCAATCAGCTTGATTTCTGGTATTCTCCAGTGATTCATTATTTGGAGAAAGAGGTCTTGTTTTAATTACCATTCTCCTGTGCCCAGAGTCTGTCTGCTGAAATAATCTCCCTCCCTGTTGTCCAAACCTGGTATGTAAATTGCAGATAGGCTTAGAAGGTTTGCTTCTGTCCATGGTAAAATTTTTGACACACCTGCCCAGGTTGCCTTGTTTCTGGTGCCTCCTTGATGGTTGATGTATGTTACTGCAGCAGTCTTGTCAGACTGGATCTAAACTGGATGCACGTTCATGAGGATCGCCCATGTTGTGAGAGCATTGAGTTTGCTTTATTTCAGCTTGAGACTATAGCACTTGAGAAGAGTGGTGACTGAAACTTGCTCCCCTGCCTAATCAACTTGTATATGTTGTTAACACTTTCCAGTACGGATTTGAAAGGGGATGTCCACTGATGAGGGCTGGAGAAGTCATATACCACTGTAACGATTGCTGGGCGACCTGAGACAGGATTACTTTGTGGTGAATGTGACTAGGATTCCAGTTCCAGTATTGGAGTATATTTAGCTGCAATGGACTCAGATACAACTTGGTAAAAGACACCGCTCCTTTGGTGGAAACAATCACCCCTATCAACTGAATACATTTTTTGATGGATGGGTTAGGCTGGCCCAGCATACTGTGGGCCCAGAACTGGTAATTAACGGGTATGATAGGAATGAGGAAATACAAATGGTTTATGTCCAGGGTTGCCAGGAATTCTATTTATTCTATAGCAAGAAGAATCTTAGTGACTCCATCTTGAATATTATGGGAACATGTAGGTATTTGCTGAGGTCCTAGGACTGGTCAAAAACCTCAATTTTTGATAACTATAAAAAGGTGTTTAGAAGGTTTGGAATTTGTAATTTTTTGGGGCTCTAGAATTGTTACTCAAGTGAAGAAAACATTACATTTCAATGAAAAAAGGCCTTTGTAACAGCAGAATCCTTTGGAATGGAGCCTTGGGTAGGAAAAAAATAGGAATGAGATAATAAGATGAAAACAGGATTTTATTCTTAACTGTTAAATTCTTTTCTCTTAGACCATATAACTCAGTTACCAGGGGGAGGCTATAGCTCCTTCCAGTGCGCTGGAACAATTCTCAAAGAAGTGCAGGGGTGGAGCCTCCCCCTCCTCCATATCAGGCTACCTCACTAAGCCCCACCCAGATAGATTTGAGAAAATAAACCAATCAAGTAAGATGGCAAGAAGGAAGAGAGGAAAACTCCTGTAAGCAATGAACCCAGGCCTCCCAAGTCCAGCCACAGTAAACCCAGCATGGTCCCTTTCACTAGGTGTGAGACCTGTGAGTTATAAGGATGAAGAGAAAAGGATTTGACAGGCAAGACTAAAATCCTCTTTTCTCTGTCATCCACTGTAACTCACTGGTAACATTGAGCTCCCCAGGGTGGGAAGTGAAGGAATGGACCAAGCGCCGGTCCCCCATGATACAAGAGTTCCCATGCACTATCCAGGGCACGGAATAGCCCAAACTAACCAAGTGTCAATGGACACTGAATAATAACACACAAGAACAAAAGCCAACAGGGCTCAAACAGGTAAATGACTATAAGGCACTAGACAGGCAAAACTACCTCCAGGACTTTCCTGCCGAAGCCAGAATATCCACATGGTAGTTTTTGGCAAAGGTGTTCACAGAAGACCAAGTGGCTGCCTTGCACATCTGATCAGCAGAGGCCTGATTCTTGTAGGCCAAGAAGGCCCCAACAGACCTGGTGGAGTGTGCTGTAATGTGGAAGGGAACAGTTCTCCCTTTGAGCTCATAAGCCTTGAGGATGGTAGACTGAATTCAGGATGCAATATTCACTTTGGAGCATCCAAACCAGCCCTGGGACCCCCTCCAGGGATGACAAACAGAGCATCAGTCTTACGGAAAGACAGTACAGTGCTCCACATCCAACAAGTGGGAGATCCCTCTCCTTGTCAGATTTAGGGTCAGGACAAAAAGGAAGGCACAACAATCTCCTGGTTGATGTGGAACTCAGAGACCACCTTAGGAAGAAATACCTGGAAGGTACAGAGAACAGCCTTATCCTTGTGAAACACCAGGAAAGACTGTCACGGTACCTTGTTTCCAGCGCCAACGCTTCAGCGACGCTCTGCGTCATCTGCAAGCAAGAGGCTTCAAGCATGCTGCAGGCCTCTGTTTTATGTATGTTTTTTTCCTGTAGTCTCCTCCTACCCACTTCCTGTGGAGGAGTTTAAAGGGCAGACTGAGTCCTGCCTCAGTCACCCTTACATTGCTGTTCTGAGCAGTTCATTTTCTGGTATTCCTGTGTATGATCCGGCTTGTCTGTCCATCTATTCTGGTGTTGACCTGTGGCTCTGTCTGACTATTCTCCTTGGCGTTCCGATTTGGCTCAGACATCCGATTTGGCTCAGGATCTGAGCACATTCCTGGACCTGGTGGTCCAGAAGATCCCTGGAAGGAGCCTTTAGCAGAAGTAAATTCATGATGGAGTCACTTGAATCCCCTTGGTGTGCAGGAAGACCGTCAAGGCTTCCAATACACATGCAAACACCTGAGGAGCAGTGGTGAATTGGAAGTGTCCCAGAATGCAAGCAAATCTGAGACACTTCTGACTGTTCGGATGAATTGGAACATGCAGGTAAGCATCCTACAGATCCAGAGAGGCCAGAAATTCCCCTGGACACATCACTGCAATGACAGAGCGCAAAGACTTCATCTTGTAGTGAGTATGGAACACAAAAGAGTTGAGGACCAGGATAGGGAGACTTCTGTCGTCCTTATTGGGAACTACAAAGAGTTCTGAATAGAAACCTAAACCTCTCTCTTGCAGAGGAACCGGAGTCAGGTCTCCCTTGTCTAAGAAAGCATGCACTGCCCCATTGAAAGGATTTAACTTTCACTGACCCAGAGGGGAATATGATATAGGAAGAACCTGAAGGGAGGTAGGGATACAAAGGGAATCCTGTAATACCCAGTGATCCGCAACAGAGCCTGACCAAATGCTTGAAAAATGTTGCAGGCAACCACCCACAAGAAGATGCAGACCAGGGATGGGCGAGTCATACTGAAGAAGTGGGGGGCTTCCAAGATTGATGAACCTCCTGAAGAGAGAGAGGAAACTGTACCATAGAGGACTTTAACTCCTTGACCCAATGTGGCTCTTGTTCATGGTTGGAGGGCCCTGCTGGAGAAGCCACCGCATGAGGGGGATAAGTGACCTGAGTACTCTCTGGGAAGCCCCGCTTGGCATAAGGAACAATAAGGGGGGGCAAAGACACCGCTGTGGCCTTAGGCCTAGCCCTGTGTCCCTTTTGATCCACCATCCTAACAGGAAAAGTGTCTTATAGTAATAGGGAACCCAACTGCTGTCAACCAGATTAAAAAAAACACCCAAAAAGCCTGAAAATGTACTTATCTGACATGCTATTAGTTAACCTGAGGAAGAGAGCAAAGGAATCCAAGCCCTGCGTAGGATACTCAGCCCAAGAGAGAGAGAAAATAGTGTTCGAACTCAGAAGCGATCAGAGAAAAGCCAGCAAAACGGTCGATATGGGAAATGTAGTTTCTCTCATGGAAGTACTCCAAAAACAGAACCCCCAAGAGACTGAGGAAGTGAACCGGAGTATAGAACAAGGGGAGACAAGAAGAATGAGCCCTCTCTCAACTTGGTACATGGAGAAGTTGCAGAGATATGTCCCAAAGCAGACTGTCCCATAGAAGTCAATGAAACAATTGCGGCTATGCGGTAAAACGTGCTCTTAAAGGCGTGGAATTCAAATAAACTGAAAATCGTTAAAAGGGAATAAAACATCCCCAAACACATACAGAACAAGTTATAAGCAATACAAACTAATAAATCGGAAGAGAAAATGAGAATTAAGTTCCTCAACCCAATAATCATTGCAGAGAATGGGGTTAAAATTCCACAAAACAGCCCAAAATGCTCCAAAGAACAGACAGTTACCAAGTATGAGTGCAGGAGTTATAAGGAACTCCAGAAAGACCCCTGTGTGGAGGGGGAGCGTGGGACAATTGGACCATGGTACTCAAAGGGTTGCTCACCTTTTTTGCAGGTCTTCTTTCTTCGTATTACCATTGGAAGGAAGAAGCCTCATAGAGACTCCTTCTGGAGAGAGAAACATGGGTTACATGATTATCTCCCAGGGCTGCAAAAGGTTCACAACAGCACCTGATAACTGGGCGATCCTCTAGGGGAAGTCGGTAACGGTAATCCACCTAATGGGGGATCTGGACACCCTATATCTAAGAAAAAATGATAAAATAATTAAAACCTAAGCAGAGCTGGTCTCCCCTTTCTAACCAGGATCTTGGAACAAATCTATTTGGGCAGGGTTTAGTGAGGTAGCCTGATATGGAGGATGGGGAGGCTCCACCCCTACACTTCTTTGAAAATTGTTCCAGCCCACTGGGAGGAGCTGTCTCCCCCCCATGGTACCTGTGAGTTATATGGGAGGACAGAGAAATTCATTTGATAACCTTGAAGAAAGGGTCAGTAATGCCTGTATTTAACTTTATTTAATACTGTAGAGGTTACAAAAATAAAGTATTTGGAGAAAGTGCCATGGTTTGAGAGATATTCATCTCTAAAGTTTCCCTTTTCCTCTTGTCAGTTGTAAAGCTGACAGCAGGTCATTCGAGTTGGCCGACTTGAGGAGGCTCTTCAACAGAGCCGAAACTGCGTTATTTAAAAAGGACTACTTCAATGGAACGGTCTATAAAGTGTGCTTGCAAACCAGGCACACTTTGTAGACCTTTCCAGTGAAGTAATTCTTTTTAAATAACACAATTTCGGCTCTGCTGCAGAGCTGCCGGCTGGTCCTCGGACTGGGATCTCCTGCTGTCAGCACAGTACTCTTGTCAGAAGGGATGGAGGGGGAGCGGTGAATATCTCTCAAACCATAAGGGTTTGAGAGATGGCACTTTCTCCAAATACCTTATTTTTGTAACCTCTACAGTATTAAATAAAGTTAAATATGGGCATTACTGACCCATTAATTACATGTAGTACCCATTCATCCGAGATGGGGTTCTCCATTAATTAGATTCTTCCCCCCCCAGTGGATGATTCAGATGAAGATCCTTGTATCCACCTTCATGCCAAAGGGGGGTTAGAAGCCCCTGGTTTATTAGCAGAATGACTGCAAGAATAACCACATTGACCAGAAGGATGAACTAGGTTGCTTGGAAGAATCCCTCTGTAGTCTCTAGGAACACAAGGCATGCTGTACCCTCCAGAAAATCTAGATGTCAATGCTTGCTTTGGAGTAGTAAGATTCTTTCCCAACCTGCCGATTAACAATTTTGTCCAGTTCTAGACTAAACAGAAGTTTGCCTTAGAATGGTAAAAGAAGGATTTTTAAAAGTATCTGCATTTCAGGATTTCAGTCATAGAGTACATCATGCAACCACAGATGCAGATGAACATGTAGCTGCCATTCTGACAATTTCCAGTGCAGCATCTCTGTTATGAAGCATGGCATCCTACAAATCACCTAAGAGGTAGAGGACATTTTCCTCCTGGGCATATTCCTGAATAGCTCTACAGAGCTGATCATGCCAGGCCTCCATGGTTTGACAGGCCCTGATGAGGCAAATTACAGGTGGAAAATTGATTCTATTAATGAAAACAAATGTTTCAAAGCAGAACCTTCTTATCTGCACAGGCATTCAGGGCTGCTGCTGTCATACTCTGTCCGCGTTGATGGCCTTTCTTGCTGTTCCATGCTTGGCTTTGTCTAGTTCCTTTTGTTTTGTCAAATCCTCGCTTGTTGTCCTGGTTTCTGCATTGCACTGTCTTTATTAAGTGGCAGTTTCCTAGAACTGGCGCGCAATCTTAGCCTTCCAGTGCATTAGTCTCAGTCACGTTCCTGTTATCTTTTCTCTAGTTGTGATTCCTTGTTACCGACCTTGGCCTTGTTCCCAACTACTCTCCAGCTTGCTGTTCCTGTACCTCGGTTCCAGTGTTGTGCCTCTGTTGTTTGACCCGGGCTCTACTTAATTCTTCAGCTTGTCGATTTTGTGATCCTTGCTATCCTGTTGCCGAACCTGCTTGACCAACCACCCGAATCTCTTACTTCTGCTTTGTCAGAGCTGAACTCCCACAGTTTTCACCTATCCAGTGCAGTTGGAGTACGACTCGTTCGGCCATTACTCGGTCCTCTGTTCCAGACAACCAGAGTTGTCAACAATCGGTGGAATTACTGTTCCAGTTATTCAGAGTTCGACCCATTCAACAGTTGAATGACTGTTCCAGCTAGTTGGATTTCGACTTTCAGACTTCAGCCTCTCTATTCTCCAGCTCAGCAGTGTTCAACCAGAACTTCAGGTACCTTGTTTTGTATTACATCTGTTCCTCAACAGGTAGCTACTCTTCCCTATGCAGTTAATCCTGGGTGTCGGGTGGCTCCTCTGGTCGGCACTGAACCGGTCTTGTGACCAGCATATTTAGTCTGGCATCAGATGCAGCAAGACTACCTAGGGACAGTCCACACTAGCTAGCCCCATAGCCTATTCCTTACTCACCAGCATCTTGCCTGCTGGGGGTCCTCCACAGCTCCAGGAGGTTGTCTGTATTTGTTGCTCTCCTGGCACCTGCCTCAATGCATGTATTGTTTATCACAGTGTCTCACTTGTTCTGGGATCCTCTTTTCTACCAATAGCTGCCTGCTTAGTCTCTATTCTTCCTTCACAGAGTAGAGTTACAGCCAGCTTACAATTGCATTTGGTAAGGGAAAATCAGTATATCTGGATAGGTAGAAGATTGAAGGGTCCACTGCTGGCTGCACTAATCAAATATCCACTATTTCCTGAGAAAAGTAAATATAATGACTGATCTGGATGTTGCCATTCACATTGGACAATTTGGTTCAATTGTACATATGCAGGGAAAGGACAGTGGTCTTTTTGGTTGTTTAAAAAATATTTTAGTTGGCTCTGAGGACCTGGATCACATTTAAAATGGCTGAACTGAGGGGTTCTATGGGTCCTTCATCTTAATTTTGAAGAATTATCAGATATAGATGGAGCAATAGAGTCGGTGTGGTATTGTTCCTCTTCCTCTGAATGTGCAGGGTCAGACAACAGAGATGCTTGATTGCCAAAAGATACATCTGTTTCACTGGAAACCACTTTTTCAGAGAGCTGAGGAGTGTCTACAAACCATTACGCAAAGTCTTGTCCAAGTTGCTGGCAAAAGAATCTGGAAAAGTTTTGACCCACTCTGGTAAAATAGGGATATCACCACAGCAAGTCGGATTGTTGGTGTTACCCTATGCCTCTCTGAGGAGGCTGGGAAAACGAAAGAGGAATTAAGAAAAAACAAGTAGTCATGCTGATCTGATGTCTGATCATGTAAGTGGTGTGTTTTAATGTATTAAAGTAACAACACCATTGAATATGTGACACTAAAAGACATAGTATGGATATTTTGTCAAAAAATAGATTAGCATGGTAGAACAGTGAAAGCACCATTGGAAGTCACTGGTTAAACCTGTACTCACTGAGACATCAGAGGGAAGTCCTCTGCCATCCCATGAATGCACGGTTACCAAATGTGTCTTGCATCTTCAGGCAGCACACAATCAAAATGAAGAAAGTTTTCTAGTCTTTTAGTTTTTATGTCTTTGTCTTTTGAGAGGCTGAAAACCAAAAGAAATGCCCCTCAAGCCTGCTCTGAGAACCCTTATAATACTTATGTGAATAGGTCCTTTGCCTAACTGGGATAGTCCAGAGGACAGGGCAAAAACTGGGAAATCTCCATGCTTTGCCAATATTACCATTAAGGAAATAAATAATAACAAACACACAGAAAAAAGTTCCACCAAGAAAGATAATGTTTTAATATTCCATGAGGACATTCAAAAGCAAAGCTACCAGATTGTTGGGATGGTTATTTAGGGCAGAACATGGGAGGAGTTTCATCATTTAGTGCAATGCTTCCTGGAGGAGACCTCAAAACCCTACTGGTCCCTGCATCCCTCAATGCAGGACTGTCCAAGTTCAGGCCTCGAGGGCCACCAACAGGTTAGGGTTTGTTTTAGAATTTCCCTGATTAAGTACAGGTGAGTTAATCAGTGGCTCGTTCAATTTGACTGACTCACCTTTGCTTAATCAGGGAAAGCCTTAAATCCTGGCCTGTTGGTGGCCCTTGAGGACTGAACTTGAATATCCCTGCCTCAATGGATGAGACCTACCCTTTATTATGATTGCACTAAAATAACTAAGTATTTTTCATACTTCAGTCAAGTATCTTTTTTTTTTTTTGCATTGTATCTGAATCTGTAAAAATAAGCTATATGGATATACTGGACTGTTGTCTAGAAGACAACAACACATGCATGCATAAGGATAGCAAAACTCAAAATACAGTCCTGTTCTCAAAGATACTGGTAATGGTATTCATGGTAAGGTGTGCCTATTGTAAATGATGCAAATATATGTAAACGTTTGTAACAAATGAGTAAACCAAATGCATAGTGATTTAGGAGAATTTGGAGGAATGGGCAAGAGTACAGTATCTAAAGTTTTATACTACAAAGTGCAAGATTGTGCACAATGTGGAATACATGCTTAATAGTACATTGCTGAAAGGGGAATTGGGAGTTGTTTCAGATAATTTGATGGTAGGTAAGCAGTGTAGTTTAGCAGTGTAAATAAGCTAACAAGGTTCCAGGTATACGAAGAACTATTGGTAGCAAGACAAATGTATTAATGCCACTTTATAGTCACCAGTAAGGCCTCCCCTGTGGGGAAGATGGACTAATGGTCGATGGACGAGGTGCATCGGGCGGTGTGGATGTCACTTCGCCATATACATGAGAATTAGGTATGCAAGGGGAGGTGGAAAGAATTTCATCATTAGCACATAAGGTTGGTGTGAAGCTGGCAATATGTGAGGGAGGGCAAGTGGGGGCGCAGACATGATTTTCTCATTGTTAGACTCAAGCATCAAGAACAGCAGCAGCCCTCCTTTAACCCTGTGCGTGCCAGAGGACCATGAAGTGCAATGCAAACTAATATGTTGCACAACTTTCTGGCACTCAAAGGTTTAACCCTTTGAGTGTCCTAGGGATGCACTGCACACCCCTGTGGCATTCAAATAATTATAAAATACACAGTTCCCTGCTGTGGTTCCTTAACAGCCAACTCAGGAAAACAGAATATATACACACATGTTCATAATCACGATTAAGGCGCCCATGTGTTCTCTCATTCAGTCTTAGATACATGCTTCCTCACAGATATACATGTTGCATGATCTTTCCAGTTTGTGCACCAATGTGCATACTCACTTCAGCTTACAAACACATGTATGGCTGCTCTAACATACACATGGGCTCACTTGCTCCCCCCACTCATCTGAGGTTGGCTGGTACTCGTGTAGAAGAAATTTTCCTGTCATTTGCATTCTCCTTGTGGGTGGAATCAGACTGATATTTTTATGGACAAGAGGGAGAAAATCAAGATTTACCGTTCCTGAGTGGGGACCAGCCCAGATAACAGGTCACTGTGTACTGCGCTCTTTTTTTGGTTCCAGTAGTAGTAAAACAAATTAAAAGGAGTATAAGATGACAGATACCAAATCTGAATAATGAAGATAAACAATCCTATATTTTAATGTATTTTTTATTACATTAGGCACCTCATTAGTCAGTGAAGACAAAGTCTGCTTATAAACAGCTCTGTGCAGGATATGCTTTCAAAGAAAATAATTTAACTTATATTCAGTTATCAGTATACAGCAAGTACATGTTTTCCTTCCATTTGAATTATTAATTTAGCATTTTAGATTATAAAAAGGTAAAAAAAAAACAAAAAACCATTAAAACTGATGTAGCTACAAAAGTCCAAGAGTACTCATGCTTTTTTCACCAGTAAAAGATGTTGCAATCTACTATAAAACATAATCCACAAAAAAAGTCTACTGGTGGCATTTTCTTAAAGGGCAACTAACAAAAAAAAAAAAAAAAAAAAATGTTAAAGCTCAGTAATTTACTAGTTAAAATGGAATGGTTACATTATAACAAACAGGTTGTCTTGAAAGGGCTTTCAAACAACTATATTTGTTAGCCATTTTATGTCAGATAATACTTTGAGGTTATTTAGCTTTGTTAGTTTATGCAGATGAGCTACTCCTTCCTAGCAGGAAGGGGCAGTTGGGAATAAAAGCAGTGTGCCGGTGCCTGCTGGGATTTTCACTGACAAATAAATAAAGCTAAATATATGATAAACACTTAAAGGGGAACTTTCTCCTCCTCATTATCCTTATTGTATCCCTTCCTTTGTGTCCCCTCTGTACAGTGCGGTCTTTCTTTTTGCCTACAAATCTGTTTAAATGAAGAAAAAAGATACTTGAATTATGTACCTTATGACGTTAGCAGCCGCACAGCTGCGCACCGTACGGTGCAGAAGACACTCCCACAGCCTCAGCTCCTTTCACTTGCCCCAGCATCCTCCGATGACGGAGGCGTTCTGTTAGTAAGCTGGAGAGAGATCTCATTGGCTAGATATCGATCTCTGCGAATGAGATCTCTCTCCAGCTTACTAACAGAACGCCTCTGTCATCGGAGGATGCTGGGGCAAGTGAAAGGAGCTGAGGCTGTGGGAGTGTCTTCTGCACCGTACGGTGCCGGGCTGTGCGGCTGCTAACGTCATAAGATACACAATTCAAGTATCTTTTTTCTTCATTTAAACAGATTTGTAGGCAAAAAGAAAGACCGCACTGTACAGAGGGGACACAAAGGAAGGGATACAATAAGGATAATGAGGAGGTGAAAGTTCCCCTTTAAAGGGAGAGTAATACTTGAAAATAAGTTTATTTTATATTGTAGCCCTTAAAAAACCATGAAAAATGATATAAGTCTTTGGGAGATATTCAGAAGTAAAGTTTCCCCTGGAGTGACGTCATTGCTCCACCCTTCAGATTTGGAATGCGGTCCTGGGACCGGTTGTGCCTCTCCAGAAGTGCTGAGATCACCATCTTTAAAAATAATTTCTTAATTGGAATGGTCTACAAAGTGTGCTTTCAAGCCAGGCACACTTTGTAGATAGTTCCAGTTAAGTAGTTCTTTTCAAAGATCGTGATCTCGGCACTGCTAAAGAGCTGCCGGTTGCTCTGTGGACCGAATTCCAAATCTGTCCACTAGATGGCAGAATTGGCTGAAACAGCCAGGAAAAGAGAATTTTACTATATTTTACATGTGAATATCTCCCAAACCATAAAGGTTTGGGAGATAAGACTTATATCATTTTTCATGTTTTTTTAAGGCAACAATATAAAATACAATTATTTTCAAGTATTAATATCCCTTTAAACAAATAAATATAGGTGCCTCTGAAAGAGATTTCAAAATCAACTATTTGTTGCTAAGTGACAGCTCACTTTAACTGCTGCAACGCCAATCTCTAGCGCTAGCAACATTCTAAAACATACAGCCCTAATTGTACGGGGTTTTTTATTTTTGTTAGTGCTTTCAGATCTCCCTGCACTAACCCTGGGTCAACATTTAAGGAGTAAATTGCTGGGCTTTATCATTTTATATATATAATGGTTTTATTAGCTGCCCTTTAACTCCTATAGTGCCAGAGGGTTGTGCAACATATTGCTTAAAGAGTTTAAAAAACACACACACAAACACACTTGCATGAGTGTGTACATTATGTAGCTGAGGCAGTTGTAGAACTCCTGAGGATGCCATTATTCCCTTCTGTTTCTCTGAGGATCCCTCACAGCACAGGTGTGAGTAATGCACTGCAAGTGAGGACTTGTTTAGGTCAGTGAAATGTCCTTTTGAAATCTTCTACATTTCCTTGGCATGGTCCTACTGTAACACTTCAATTGTTGAAGTGCAGAACGACTTCCCATAAGCACACACTCACACTGGATACTTCTGAAGGAAGCGATTAAAGGCATCATAGATAGCTTGCCTAAAATAAATAAAAAAGATGAAGTTGAAATCCCATCTGTTTAGCATCAAAGGGATTAAATCAGTTACACGTCCTAAACATTTTCTGTAAGGAAGAAAAATAAAATCACTAAGAATGAATGTATGACTTAGAAAGTAAAGAAAAGCCAATTTGTCTGGTAATGTTTCCTGATGATCTTTAATATAATACTGAATTAAATTATTATGATGTTATTGAAAAACTATCACTTGGATAGTGCCCCATAACCAGTTTAACAGTGGACTGTGGTCTGAACCTTGACAAGGAATTTAAGTCACATTATTTCACACACTAAACACATATTGGGCCCTTTGGATGCCAGAGGGGTGTACAATGCATTGCAAAGTGATGAGTTGTGCATCTCTTTGGCATTCAGAGGATTAACCCATACATTCCATATACTTTGCCATCTTTGGTTGCAAGTCTGGAGCTTTTCACAAATCAAACAGAAATAAATCTTGTAGCACTTGGCCAGCTACACAGAGATGCCGCTACTGGAGTCTAAAGAATAATTTACAACGTCACTGGTGATGAGTTTCACATCCAGTGGAATTCCAATTTAAAAGGAATTTGCATGAATGTATAACCGGTCATATTTTATATTCAGCCTTCATTCCAAACATGCTTGACGAAGAGACCCAAGTTTTCCCAAAAGCTTTTATTCTAAAGCTACTTAGCTAACCACTAAAGGTATTACTTCCACTCTCTCAGTCTCCTGCTTTCTATGGCTAACATGGTACCACCTTATACCTATTTTGTATTGTTTTTTTATGGTTCACAGGGGTGGCATTTAACCCCATAATGCCAGAGGACGTACATGTACGTCCTGAGCAGATGTTCCAGGTGGACAGAGGATGTACATGTGCGTTCCAGAAGTCATTAAAGTGTTAGTAATGTCTAAAAAAAACTTTTTTTGCATTTAGAAGCGCTTAAAAAGCTGATCTAAATGCAAAAAAATAGGATTTTAGTCTTACCTGTTAAATCCTTTTCACTTAGTCCATACAGGTCACTGGTACCATGGGATGTGTAGTCCCCTTTAATAGGCAGGAACAATTATGCAAATAATTTGCAAGGGGCGGAGCCTCCCCTCTTACTTAAGCCACCTTCTGGCCAGAGCCACCCATATTGTTTTGAGACCCTAAACTGACCCCAGGTAAGCAAAAAGAAAGACTCCTGTGAGCATGCCCGAACGGTCTCCCACTGAATGCCACAGGAGAGCCAAGACTGGTCCCTTGACAGGGTGGGAGACCAGTGACCTGTATGGACTAAGTGAAAAGGATTTAACAGGTAAGACTAAAATCCTATTTTCACTGTCGTCCAATACAGGTCACTGGTACCATGGGATGTACAAACATTGAGCTGATCCAGAGGCGGGAAGTAAGGCAAGGACCAGGCGCAAGGCCCAAGTCACTAGAACTGTTAACCAGTCGATAACATAGCCCAAACTGTAAGTGTCAACGGACACCAACCAAGGGAACAATCCCTGAACTTAACACAGCACACGGAACACGAGCCAACCGGGCTCAACAGTAAGGAAGCACTAAGGATAACAGAGCGGAAGACCTACACAGGCAAGGCTGCCTCCAGGACCTTCCTTCCAAAGCTGGCATCAGCCGATGCCAGGACATCAACTCGGTAGTGCTTAGAAAAAGTGTGCACAGAGGACCAAGTGGCCGCTCTGCACAGTTGATCAGCAGAAGCTTGATTCTTGTAGGCCCAGGAGGCCCCAATAGATCTGGTGGAATGGGCAGTCACCCTGAAGGGAACATGCTTATTCCTCAACTTATAGGCTTCACGGATGGTAGCCTTAATCCAAGATGCAATGGTAACTTTGGAAGCCGGTCTTCCTGCCCTAGGCCCCTCAGGAATGACGAATAGAGCGTCAGACTTCCTGATAGATTCGGTGCGGTGAACATAAAACTTGAGGCAACGCACCACATCCAACAAATGGAGATCTCTTTCCTTGTCAGATGAAGGATTAGGGCAGAAAGAGGGAACCACAATCTCCTGATTGATGTGAAACTCAGACACAACCTTGGGTAAGAATTCCTTGGTAGTGCGAAGCACAGCCTTATCCTTGTGGAACACCAGGTAAGGAGGTTTACAAGACAATGCCTGTAACTCTGCCACCCGGCGTACTGACACAATAGCCAAAAGGAAGGCCATCTTCCAAGTCACAAGACGTAATGGAATGGAAGCCAAGGATTCAAACGGTGGTCGCTGAAGAACTCCCAGCACCAAATTGAGATCCCACTGGGGAGCAGGACTCTTGAAGGCAGGTCGAACATGAGTCACACCTTGGAAGAAGACTTTCACATCAGGAAGGATGGCAATCCGTTCCTGGAAAAACACAGACAAGGCAGAGGTCTGAACTTTGAGGGAACTCAGACTGAGCCCCTTGTCCACACCGTCCAGCAAGAAGGCCAGGACAGTGGGAAGATGGAAGTCAAGAGACAACTGCTTGACAGAGCACCATGTCACGAAAGTTGACCAAATGCGATGATAGATCTTGGAAGACACAGGCTTACGAGCACTGAGCATCGTCGACACCACAGAAGGAGAAAAGCCTTTCTTAGCTAGAATCGAGGATTCAACCGCCATGCCATCAAACGGAGAGAGTGAACATCCTCTTTCCACAGATACCCCTGAAGAAGCAGGTCCGGACGGGCTGGAAGTGGGATTGGATCCTTCACTGACATGGCCATCAATTCCGGAAACCAGGACTGGCGAGGCCAGTTTGGAGCAATCAGGATGACAGGACAACGTTCTCTCTTCAACTTCTGAATAACTCTGATCAATAGAGGAAGAGGGGGGAAGATGTAAGCCAGGGAGAAGTCCCAAGGGATCGACAAGGCATCCACCGCCAGAGCAAGGGAGTCCCTCAGACGGGAGCAAAACACCGGAACCTTCCTGTTGTGTCTGGTAGCCATCAGATCCACCACTGGCATCCCCCACCGTTGAGTGAGCATGTGAAACACCTCTGGGTGAAGAGCCCATTCTCCGCTGTCGACGGTGTGACGACTGAGGAAGTCTGCCATGACGTTGTCCACGCCTGGAATATGAACTGCAGAGATGACAGGCACGTGATCTTCTGCCCAAGACAAAATATCCTTGACTTCCCACCAGGCGGAACCGCTTCTTGTGCCGCCTTGTCTGTTGATGTAAGCCACCGCCGTGGCGTTGTCGGACTCTACTCTGACTGGAAGACCGGTCAATTGAGACTCCCAGTGCCTCAGGCCAGCCGGACAGCTCGAAGTTCCAGAACATTGATGGAGAGCATGGATTCCTCCAGACCCCATTTCCCCTGAGCACTGAAGCGACCCCAGACTGCACCCCAGCCCCGAAGGCTGGCATCCGTTGTGACTGTGGTCCAATGAGGAACTAGAAAGGATTTCCCTTTCAAGAGATGAGAGAGATCTAACCACCAGTGCAGACTCGACTCGACATGAGGAGGAAGAGAAACAGACAGATGTTGATGATCTGGATGATTCCTGCACGTCTGGATCACAAATCTCTGAAGATCCCTGGAGTGGGCCATGGCAAATGGTACTGCTTCGATCGTGGAAATGAACTTCCCCACTAAGGACGACAACTTCGGAACTGGAATTTCGTCCATGTCCAGAATCCCAGCCACTCTGACGGCTATCTGGTGAGCCACGTCCTCTGGAAGAAACACCATGCATTGGCGAGTGTCGAACAGGAGACCCAGGAACAGAAGCCTCTGAGAAGGAATCAAGTCCGACTTGTCCAGATTCAGGATCCATCCATGACGGTTCAGGGTGTGCATGCACCTCTGCAACTGCTGGTGGAGAAGCTCCGCTGAGGAGGCCTTCAGTAGGAGATCGTCCATGTAGGGTGTCACTCTGATCCCATCCTGATGGAGCACCGCTATCAAGGAGCCCAGCACCCGCTGGAAGACTTGAGGAGCTGTAGTCAGTCCAAAGGGGAGCGCTGTAAATTGAAAGTGTCCCCTGTGGCAGGCAATCCTGAGATACTTCCTGCTCTCTGGATGAATAGGGATGTGAAGATAAGCATCCTGAAGGTCCAGGGAGGCAAGAAACTCCCCTGGAGACATTGCTGCAATCACAGAGCGCAGGGACTCCTGGCGGAAGTGGGGAGTCACCACATAGGCATTGAGATCTTTGAGATCCAAGATGGGACGGGCTCCTCCGTCCTTTTTGGCTACCACAAACAGGTTGGAATAAAATCCTGAACCTGTGTCCCCCTGCGGAACCGCCTCCAGGACCTCTTTGTCCAAGAGATCCTGAATAGCGTCGTCGAACAGACGCCTTTTTGAGGGTTCCTGAGAAGGACGAGTAAAATGGAACCGAAAAGGAGGAAGGGAAGAGAAAGGGATCCTGTATCCCTCTGACACCACCTGAAGAACCCATGGGTCCGCCACTGACTCCTCCCAAGTCCGGCGAAAGATGCGGAGACGACCGCCTACAGCCGGATGCGGACCCGGGTTCGGCGAGTCATGCCGAAGCAGTCTTGGAGGTCTTGGCCTTGGAGGCAACTTTGGGCCTCCAGGACTGTTTGGGCTTGGAGGAGGAGCGCGTAGTGGGAGGACCCGTTTGGGCCGAGGAGCGTGTCTCAGTCTGAAAGGAACGAAAGGACCGATTGCGTTTGGCTGGAAACTTTTTCTTAAAGACTGAGGGTAGAAGAGTACTTTTACCGCCAGTAGCCTCACTGATCATTTCTTTGAGCTCAGAGCCAAAGAGCAAATTCCCCTGAAAGGGCAAGGAAAGCAAGGCTTTCTTAGAGGCTGTATCAGCAGACCAAATTTTCAGCCAAAGAGCGCGTCTAGCCACCACAGAAGAAGTGGAGGCCCTCGCCATCATGCGCACAGCATCAAAAGCAGCATCAGCAACATAGTTCTGAGCTTCAGTGATATTAGCAAGAAGCTGCAACTGTTCAGATACAGGCGCATCCTGGCGAACCGCTTCAGTCAGTCGTTCAGTCCAGGCTGCAATAGCCCTATTAACCCATGCCACAGCAAAGGTGGGGCGCATGGCAGTGCCAATAGAGGCAAAAATAGATTTAAGAGAGAGCTCTAATTTCTTATCCGTCCAGTCCTGCAAGGCAGAGGCATCTGAGACAGCCAAAGCAGTAGATTTGGATAGTCTAGACACAGGAGCATCCACCTTGGGAGGATGAACCCATTTTGCCAGCTCCGCTTCGGGAAAAGGGTAAAGTTTGGCAAACTTTTTGGAGACAGAGGAAGATCTATCAGGATTCTTCCATGCCTCAGAAACCAGACGGGCAAGAGTAGGGTTAGTTGGAAAACAAACAACAGGTTTAGATGGCTTTTTCTGAAAAACATCAGTAGGATCATAAGTGGATTCCTGAGTCAGAGGAAGGTTGAGCGTATTCAGAACCGCTCTGATCAGACCCTCAGCCGAAACTTCAGGGTCACACTCATAGGGGTCCCCAATGGACCTGTTAGATTCAATAACAGTACGTTCCTCAGCATCAGAATCCTGTAAAAGTTCTTCTTCAGAAGAATCAGTGATATCAGGAGCTCCCTGTGGCTTAGGCAGGGAGGTCCTGATAGTAGAGGGGGTCTGCCAGACCTGGAGAGCCCCCTGTACCTGAGAGGGAAAGAGTTGAAGCGTGGATCTGAGATCCCTAGTGGCAGCTTTAAACTCCCTCACCCAAGATGGCTCAATAGCGTGGCTGGGAAGCCCAGGGTTGCTATCTTTATCAGTACAATTAGGGCATAGATCCCCCACATTATCGCAATCCAGCCCAATGTGGCAAGAGGAGCAAAACGCCATGGGGGTAGAAGACCCCCCAGCCTCCTTAGTCTTGGGTCTAGCCCCTAGCTCCAGTGAAGTAGACATGCTCACAGCGTCAATATACCCCACAAAAAACACTATCACCCAGAAAAGTGTTAAAGATTAAAGTTTCACCCCAGAAAAGGTCTAAAAACGGACTTATCTGGCCAGCGAAGGGTTAATCTGGTGAGGAGAGAGAAGGCTCGGTCCCTGCGTAGTGTACTCGCCTTGGAAAAGTACCACAAAATGGCGGCCGTCATGACAGCCAATCAGAAACAAGCGCGAGCTAAGCGCTCATGGGAAATGTAGTTTTCCCTATGCAAGTACCCCAAACAGTGCCCGAAGCCCCCCTGAACCCCCTGCATTAATAAAACACCCACCGGATGATAGAGCAGGAGCCTAGCATTAAAATGAGCCCACTCTGAAGTTGCTGTGACAAGCGGTTTCAGAGATATGTCCCAAACTGTGAATTCCCATAGAGAGTAAAGGAGCTCTGCTGCTGAGCGGGAAAAAGCCGCGCTTAAAGGCGCGGAACACCATTTTTAATAAAGTTTAGTAAAACATTAAAAAGTGCCCAAACAAGCATGAAATACATGAGAAACATAAATAAATGAATACCCAATGCTCCAAAACTCAGAGAATAACACAGAAATTGCATAAATAGTGATAATGCAATAAAAACACCCTATGAGTGCTGGAGTGTATTAAAACTCCCAAATACAAGCCCATCAAAGGGACACTGTGGGGACAAGTGGACCTTCAGCACTCAATGGGTGACTCACCTTTCTCGCAGACTTCTGTCTTCAGGTGACCATGATAGGGAGGGAAAGAACCAGAGGTAATTTCCCCAACAGGGGAGCTGCTTAACACAAGCTGTCCCCTCTTCAGGTATAGGTCCACAGAAATCCCTGGAAGCTGCACCAGCCACTTTGAAGAGGGCAATTCACAGCCATGGTCACCCTCCTAATGGTGGTATTCCATATTTGAATAAAAAATAATAAAACTCTAAGAAGCATAGCTGTTCTCTGCCTGGTGTGCAAGCACACCAGGAACAAATCAATATGGGTGGCTCTGGCCAGAAGGTGGCTTAAGTAAGAGGGGAGGCTCCGCCCCTTGCAAATTATTTGCATAATTGTTCCTGCCTATTAAAGGGGACTACACATCCCATGGTACCAGTGACCTGTATTGGACGACAGTGAAAACCGTATCTCTCAAACCGCTATGGTTTAAGAGATACAGGCATTTAAAGTTTGATTTCTCCTACTGACAGCTGTAAAGCTGTCAGCAGGCGATCCGTGTCGGTCGACACGCTGGCGCTTGAAAAGTGCCGGGATCTCGTTACTTACACGGAATCCCTTCATTGGAATGGTCTAAAACGTGTGCCTAGTGTTCAGGCACACGTTTTAGACCATTCCAATGAAGGGATTCTGTGTAAATAACAAGATCCCGGCACTTCTCAAGCGCCAGCGTGTTGACCGACATTACTAACACTTTAAGTAGAATGAACAATAAAAGTTCGGCGGGAGTTAAGTGCTGGCCGCATGCGTGCGCGGCCGGTCACTAAGGGGTTAAAGTTATTTTCAATGGCAACCTTGTGTTACTGCCATATTTTGCAACAAAGTTGACCCTGTAAACTAGGCCTTGGAGTCAGTCACCAAATAAAACAGGAGCCCAATAAGCAACACTTTCAATTGCCATTTTTACACCTTTTTCACCAAACATTTTATTGTATTCAATTTAATTTTTCAGGTGGACTCATGATGAGATTGGGTATAAAGTATAAACAGTTACATGCTGGGGATCTCTTGAAATTAGAACCATAGTGTTTTTTCAAATGGTAATATCAAGATGTAAAATGTTCAGGATGTAACAAACAGATCAAAATATTAATGGTGGCATCATTGCAGTTTTTTTTGTCTGAATACTAAGAGTCACATATATTTTACAGCTTATCCTCCTGAGTAAAACAAGGGCACCCCCACTTTTGAGAGCTGTTTTATTCAAAAGTTACTGCAGCTCAAACTTGATTTCTTTAGGTGCAATATTTCAACAACCTGAAATGTTACAGTGGCGCTGTTGCTGCACCATCCTATAAAGATTTATGGCCAACTGACCAAAGTTGTCCATAGGATGGTGTAGCAACAGTGCCACTGTAAAATTTCAGGCCACTGAGATATTACACCTAGAACAATTCAAGTTTGATTCAAAAGTTATTGCAGATAAAACGCCTCACGGCAGTGGGAATGCCCTTGCTTTACTTAGGAAGATAAGCCCTACAATACAGTTATTTTTACATATTATGTGTTTCTATCCCTTTAACTCCCCATGAATGGAAGACAGGCCTCCAGCAATGTATTGAGGGGTTCACTATTGAACTGTCGCCATCTATTGGGCGACCAGCAAAAAGGCACATTAAAAATGTCACCTGAATCAAAAGGGCTACATCAGAATGCATCTCCAATCAAAAGAGCGACATTCTTATGTTGCCCGCTTGAAGGTTGCATTAAACTGCCCCTGCAATGTAATATAATACTAACTTAACCCCTTGAAAGCCAGTGCACTGGATAGTTCTCTCTGGCATTCAATAAAGATTTTAATGCGTCATATAAACATAGAATTTGAAGGCAGATAAAAGAACCATTTGGACCATCTAGTCTGCCCATTTTCCTACTGTAAAAACTTCAAACCTTATTTGGTCCTTGGTATTTTCTTATGTTCAGGACAGTCCTATCCCATGCATGCTTAAATTCTGTCACTGTATTAAAGAGGATGTATCACATTATAACATTTTTTTACCATTGCTTTTGGTAATAACGTAGTCACAGGAAAGCTGGGATTTATTTTTTTATTTTTTTTAATAAGTACTTTCAAAGATATACTATGTACTGTGTACAGGATTCCGCATAATGTGCACAGCACAGCTCTTCTTCTTCTCCCACCTCCCTCCCTCCCAGCTGCCCCAGGGAGCGCATTCACGCTTCCCTTCAGTGTGTTGTGAATGTCTTCTTTAGTTATATCAAGCTCCGGTTAGCATTATACTAAGGTTGCAACCTCAGTTTAATGCTAACAGGAGCTAGATAGAAGGATGAATGAACTAATATGTTTATTTATATAGTGCCACAAGTGTACGCAGCGCTTTACAATTTTAAGGTTTTAAACAATACAGGGTTACAGGTGCTTTGTAGAATGAAACACTGAGTGGGAGGTCCCTGCCCGAAAGCTTACAATCTAAAGTGCTAATGGGAGACATACAGAGTACATAAGGGTCAAGTGCTGAATACAGTGCCAGTTCTGATGATGATAGAGGACATCAGTAAAGTAAATAATTTATAAGAGTGTTCATTGTACAACATCATTGCCTTCTAGCATGTTGAGAATTTATCCATGAGGTGCATTTTCAAGTGAGATTTGAAGGTTATCAGAGAGGTGCAGTGGCGCAGGTTGGATGGTAGAGCATTCCATAGATACGGAGAAATGAGAGAAAAAGGTTTGATACGTGACAGGGCTGTAGACAGAAAAGGAGCTGAGAGAAGACAATCATTGGCCGAACTAAGTGGCGGGATGGGGTATAACTGGAGATCAGCACACCGAAGGGAAGTGTAACTGCGCTCCCTGCGGAAGCTGGGAGGAGACTAGGCAGTCAAGAAGAGCTTTACCGAAGAATCAGCATGGTACATTATGCTGATCGGCAAAGATTCAATAGCAATATCTTTTAAAGTACTTATATTAAACAAAACAAAACAAAAAAATACAGCTTTCCTATTACTACATTATGAACAAAAGCTATTGTAAAAAAATGTTGTAAGTTGATACATACCCTTTAACGCCTACCACTTCTGCTGGTAGACTATTCCACTTATCTACTACCCTCTCAGTGAAATAAAACTTTCCTACATTATGTCTATACCTCTGTCCCTCTAGTTTTAGTCTATGAACTCTTGTCCTAACATTTTTACTCCTTTTAAATGTACTTCCCTCCTGCACTTTTGTTAAATCCCTTCATGTATTTGAATGTTTCTATCATATCCCCTCTCTCTGTCCTGTCCTCCAAGTTATACATGTTCAGATCCTTTAGTTTATCCTGATATTTCTTTTCCTGTAAACTAGTAACCATTTTAGTAACCCTTCTCTGAATTTTCTCTAGAGTTGTAGGTACGCCAGCGCAATGCTTTAGATAGGACTGTCACAAAAATACTCTCATCCTTGCAGCATTTACCGAGTCTTACCTCCAGTAACTTTGCACCCAGACCAAAATACCTCAGCCGCAATCTCAGTGCCAGATAATGTATGCTTAAAGGGATAGTAATACCTAAAATGTAAAAAAAAATATGTTGTAGGGTTTATCCCCCTGAGTAAAACAAGAGTACTCCCACTGCTGAAAGATGTTTCATTCAAAAGTTATTAATTTTCAAAGTTGAATTTTTTAGGTGCAATATCACAGTGGCCTGAAATTTTACAGTGGCGCTGTTGCTACACCATCCTATGGAGATTTATGGTCCTGAGACCAGAGCTGTCCATAGGATCGTGTAGCAACAGCGCCACTGTACAATTTCAGGCCACTGTGATATTGCACCTAAAAAATTCAACTTTGAAAATTAATAACTTTTGAATGAAACATCTTTCAGCAGTGGGAGTACTCTTGTTTTACTCAGGGGGATAAACCCTACAACATATTTTTTTTTACATTTTAGGTATTACTATCCCTTTAAGTTCAACACTTATTATTAACCCTTTCAGTTCCAGCACACTTTGCCAAATTAACACTCATTTCGCACACGCTGACTGACTGGATGAAGTTAGATCAGCAATGAAAATTATGTACAGTGGATATAAAAAGTCTACACACCCCTGTTAAAATGCCAGGTGCTTGTGATGTTAAAGAATGAGACAGATAAATCATGTCAGAACTTTTTCCACCTTTCATGTGACCTATAACGTGAACAATTCAATTGCAAAACAAACAAATCGTTGAGGGGGAAAAATAAAAAACTCACAATAACCTGGTTGCATAGGTGTCCACACCCTTAAATTAATACTTTGTTGAAGCACCTTTTGATTTTATTACAGCAATCAGTCTTTTTGGGTAGGAGTTTATTAGCATGGCACATCTTGATGTGGTAATATTTGCCCACTCTTCTTTGCAAAAGCGCTCCAAATCTGTCAGATTGCGAGGACATCTCCTGTGCACAGCCCTCTTCAGATCACCCCACAGATGTTCAATTGGATTCAGGTCTGGGCTCTGGCTGGGTCATTCCAAAACGTTAATAATCTTCTGGTGAAACCATGCTTTTGTGGATTTGGATGTGTGCTTTGGGTTTTGTGCCAAAATTGCCTGGTATTTGGAACTGTTCATAATTCCTTCCACCCTGACTAAGGCCCCAAGTTCCAGCTGAGGAAAAATAGCCCCGAGGCATGATGCTGCCACCACCATGCTTCACTGTGGGTATGGTGTTCTTTGGGTGATGTGCAGTGTTGTTTTTGTGCCAAACATACCTTTTGGAATTATGGCAAAAAGTTCAGCCTTGGTTTCATCAGACCGTAACACATTTTCCCATGTGCTTTTGGGGGACTTGATGTTTGTTATTGCAAACTTCAGCTGGGCTTGTATGTTTTTCATTGTAGGAAAAGGCTTCCGTCTTGCCACCCTACCCCATTCATATGAAGAATACGGGAGATTGTTGTCATGTTCTGAGTGTGTTGGGGGGCTTAGAGCTCTGTTTTTGGGGTACTTGAAGGGAAACTACATTTCCCATGAGCGCCCGTTTCATGTGCTTGATTCTGATTGGCTCCCGTCATGGATGCCATTTTCTTCTTTCCCTTCACGAGTATCCTACGCAGGGCTTGGACTCCTTCTCTCCTCAGCAGATTAACCCTTCGCCTGCCAGTTAAGTGCATTTTTGCCATTTCTGGGGTGAAATACTTAATCTTACACACCGTATTTGGGTTTCCCTTATACTTTCAGATGTTTATACCCTGTGAGGATGTCAACTCCGTTGGAACGTGGTGCTAGACCCAAGACTAAGAATACTGGGGTGTCTGTGACCCCCCCATTGCGCATTGCTCCTAATGTCAATCAGAGCTTCCTAGAGAATACTCAGGTCATTTATGCCCTTCATGCGCTGCTGCCCCGGCATCTCCCCCAGGGACCTACAGCCATGCACTAGAGCCACTGTGGATGCAAGAGTTTAAGGCCACTACTAAAGACTCAAAGTCTACCTTACAACTCCTTTCATCCCAACTGCAGGGGGTCTTCCAGTCTTGGCAGCCCCCTACTTCTATCAGGTCTTCCCTACCTAAGCCGCAGGGTGTACCTGATGTATCTGATTCCTCTGAGGAGGAATTGTTGGTGGACTCAGATGAGGGTGAATGTTCTGCGGTGATGTCCTCCCAATTTTTTGGGGACCCCTTTGAAGCTGACCCTGAACCCTCAGCTGAGGGCCTGATCAGGGCTGTCCTCAATACTTTGAACATTCCCCTGGTTTCTGAGACTCCTAAGGACCCTTCTGATGTGTTTCATGAACCTAAGAAGCAGACTACCTTCTTTCCACCTAATCCCAGTCTTAATCACCTTGTGTTGGATGATCGAAAGAACCCTGATAAGAAATCTACTGTGTCTAGAAAGTTTGCTATGTTGTATCCCTTCTCTGAAGCGGCCCTAGCGCAGTGGGCTCAGCCCCCTAAGGTGGACTCCCCAGTTTCTAGACTTTCTAAGTCCACTGCTTTGCCTGTGGCGGACGCGTCTGTCCTTAAGGACTGGACTGACAGGAAACCTGAGGCCTTTCTCAAGTCCATTTTCACTACTGCAGGCACATCATTGCGTCCCGTATTTGCGGCTGCTTGGGTGAACAGGGCCACTGCAGTCTGGACTGAACAGCTAACTGTAACTGTCCATCAGGGCGCTCCCACTTCTGACTTGTTGCGGCTTCTAGCCAACATTTCAGAAGCTCAGCATTATGTTTCTGCAGCCATCTTTGATGCCATCCAGTTGGTGGCTAGGGTTTCTACCATGTCTGTGGTTGCCAGACGGTCTCTCTGGCTCAAGATCTGGATCTGCTGATACTACCTCTAAGAAAGTCTTACTTTTGTTGCCTTTTTTTTGGGGACGTCCTTGTCTGACCCAGAGCTTAAAGACCTCATCAGTGAGGGCACTGGGGGTAAGAGCACCCTCTTGCCATTAGTTTCCAAAAGGAAGCCTCAGGCCAAACGGAATCAGCTTTTTCGTCCCTTTCAGGCTGAGGCACGCACCATGAACCAGGCGGTTCCTCCGGCTCCGCGTTCCTCCTCCAAGCCCAAACAGCAATGGAGGCCCAAGCAGTCTTCCACCAAGCCCAAGAATTCCAAACATTCTTCGGCATGACTCGCCAAACCCCAGTCCCCACACACCAGTGGATGGCCGTCTCTGCCATTTCCTTAGTGTCTGGATAGACACAGTTGCGGATCCGTGGGTTTTACAGATAATTTCAAAGGGTTACAGTATACCTTTCACCTCTCTTCCTCCATTCAGGTTCTTTCCTTCTCACACTCCTCAGGGAGTGGAAAAGTGCTATATTTTCAATGGAGCCATCCTGGCCCTGTTGGACAAGGAGGTCCTGGAACCGGTTCCCTGGGCGCTTTAGGATTTTTCCTACACAGGGGCAACATCAGGGTCACTCCATACATGGACGACTTGCTCTTGAAGGCCCCCTCTTCGGAACTCCTTCATCTACAGGTCATGGACTGCATTCATGCTCTCACCCATCACTAGTGGATTCTGAACATGGACAAGTCGGATTTGATTCCATCTCAACAACTGGCATGGTGTTTCTCACGGACTAGGCATGGTGTTTCTCACAGACTAGGTGGCTCACCAAATCATCCACAAGGTGTCTGCTATCCTGGCTTCAGATCCAATTCCTGCCTAGAAGCGGACCTCTCTAGTGGGGAAGTTCATATCCACCATATAGGTAGTCCCATTTGCCATGGTTCACAAGAGGGAACTTCACAGGTTCGTGATCCAGGTCTGCAAGGGCAAGGCAGATCTCCTCAGGATGTAATTTTCTCTACCTCATCATGAGCTGAGTCTGTTATTTGTGGCTCGACCTCTCAATCTGCTGAAGGGCAGGCCCTTCCTGGTATCATTCTGGACAACAGTGACAACGGATGCCAGTCTCTCTGGCTGGGGTGCGGTCCTGGGTCTGAACGCCCAGGGTCGGAGGTCTATTGAGGAGTCTCTCCTTCCCATCAACGTGCTGGAGCTTCAAGCAATATTTCATGCCCTCAGGTACTGGACGTTCAAGCTGGAGGGATGTCCCGTTCAAGTCCAGTCCGACAATGCAATGGCCGTGGCTTACATCAACAAGCAAGACGGCACAAGAAGTCTCACAGCTTGGTTAGAGGTCAAAGCTATCTTATCTTGGGCAGAAGAACATGTTCCTGCCAATTCCACCGTTCATATTCCTGGTGTGGACAACATTCTAGCAGACTTCCTAAGTCGACACACACAGTGGACATCGGAGAGTGGGAACTGCATCAAGAGGTATTCAACCTAGTTGTCCGGAAATGGGGACTTGCATTGATCTGATGGCAACAAGGCACAACAGGAAGGTCCCGTTCTGCTCCCGCTGGAGCGACCCTCTAGCTCTGGTGGTGGATGCCATGTCGATCACATGGCGCTTTCCTCTGGCGTACATCTTTTCTCCCATTCCTATGCTACACAGGGTGTTGAGGAAACTGCGTTGGGAGGGTTCTCCACTCATTCTGATTACTCCGTACTGGCCTCGTCAGGCCTGGTTTCTAGAGCTTTTGGATTTCTCTGTGGCAGAGCCCTTTCGGCTTCCCTGCTGTCTGGATCTTCTTCTACCAGGGTACCTGTGGAAGGAGGATGTAGACCATCTGGGTTTAATGGCATGGAAATTGAATCCTCAATATTGAAGAAGAAGGGCTTCTCTTAGGGTGTGGTGGCCATTATGCTTAGTGCACGAAACCCTGTTTCCTCTAAAGTGTACCACGGGTGTCTGGCCCACCTCTCTCTCTTGCTGTGCTGCTAGGGATCTTTCCCACAATTTCAACCTCCCACAGTCCTGTCCTTTTTACAGAACAGGGTAGACAAGGGGCTCATCTTGAGTTCCTTGAAGGTTCAGACCTCTACGCTGTTTTCTTTCAGAGACGAATCACCATCCTTCTGGATGTCAATGTTTTCTTCCAGGGCGTTGCCTATGCTCATCCTGCCTTTAAGAGCCCCGCTCCTCAGTGGGATCTTAACTTGGTTTTGGGCGTCTTTCATCGCCCCCTGTTTGAGTCCTTGGCTACTATTCCTCTTCATCTGCTGACTTGGAAGGTGGCTTTCGCCATGTAGCTGAGTTGCATGCCTTGTCCTGTAAATCACCCTATTTGGCGTTTCTCAAGGACAAGGAGGTTCTTAACACTTCTCAGGAATTTCTCCCAAACATGGTTTCTGAATTTCACATTAATCAGGAAATAGTAGTGCCTTCTTTCTATCCTGGCCCTGCATCTGACAAGGAAAGGGATCTTCACTTGTTGGATGTGGTGTGATGCTTAAGTTTTATGTGCATTGTACCGAGTCCCTTTGTCAGTTCGATGAGCTCTTCATCATTCGTGAGGGTCCCAGGGCAGGTAGACCAGCGCCAAGGTTACCATAGCCTCCTGGATTAAGTCTACTATTCCTAAGGTGTACGAACTGAGGAAGACGCCTGCTCCATTTTGTGTCACGACTCATCCGCTAAGTCTATTGGGGCCTCTTGGGCCTATAAGAATCAGGCCTCAGCTGATCAGTTGTGCAAGGCGGCCACCTGGTCGTCTGTGCACACCTTCTCTAAACACTAATGTGTTGATGTTCTGGCATCGGCTGATGCCAGTTTTGGTAGGAAGATCTTGGAGGCAGTCTTGCCTGTCTAGGGTCTTCATTACCTTTAGTACTCCTTAACTGCTGAGCCCGGTTGGCTCTAGTTCTGTGTGCTGTGTTATGGTTCCTGGTGTGTTATACTCCAGTTTCGTGTTCGTTGACACTTTGTTCATTATAGGGCTGGTTTATGATCTGTTTAGCTCATATATGCTCTGGTGACTTTCAGGACCTGAAACTGGTCCTTGCCTTCTTTCCCACCTCTGGAAAACCAGTAACCTATATTGGACGACAGAGAAAAGAGGATTTTAGTCTTACCTGTTAAATCATTTTCTCTTAGTCCACATAGGTTACTGGTCTCCCACACTGTCAAGGCATCATGCTTGGTTCTCCTGTGACCTACCATGGGAGTCCTTTCGGGTTCATGCTCACAGGAGTCTTCTTTTCCCTTCTTGCTACCTAGTCAATAGTTAGCGTTTCATATCTTACTGGAGGGTATTGGCTGGGGACCAGCCAGGAGAGGAGGAAGGCTCTACCCTGCACTTCTTTTCAAGAATTGTTCCTGCCTATTAAAGGGGCGGTTGCCTTCCCAAAGTTACCAGTAACGTATATTGATTATGAGAAAAGGATTTAACAGGTAAGACTAAAATCCTCTTTTCGCTGCTGCTCTAACTTCATCCAGTCAGTATGTGGGAAATGAGTGTTAATTCAGCAAAGTGTGCTGGAACTGAAAGGGTTACTAAAGTGTTGATCTTAAGCATACATTATCTGGTGCTGTGGCTGCAACTGAGATATTGTAGTCTGGATGCAAAGCATCAGAAAGTGCTGCTCCTCCTTACTGCTGTCCCCTGGGTGTGTTTGGCTTTGACAAAGCTTGTCGAAAATCCTAATCACCATTATGAATCATATTATATATGTATATATATGTGTGAGGTTTTTTTTTTATTTATTTATTTTTTCATAACGGTGATTAGGATTTTCATCCCAGATTAAAGGGAATGGGAATTTATTATCGAGTAGTGCATGTTCCTTTAACACTGAGTGCCAGAAGGGTACCCGATGCATTGTGAAGCAATGCTCTGGATATCTCTCTGTTACTCAAAAGGTTAATAAAAGATAGGGGATTGCTTGTGGAACACTGAAGCTCATTTATGAAATAGGCACAAAGAGAACAGGCAGGACGAAAAGGATGAATAGTGTAATCCTACCTGAACAGCCCTTGTTTGAAGAGGTAGGCACTGACATGACCGCCTTCTAAATACCTAACCTCACATCCAGGCCAGATCTCTTGGAGGCTTCGTACACCGACCCTTGGTACATAGGCATCCTCTTTGGCTTGGACAACAATAATTAGGCTGGGATCCACAGGAACTGGACAAAACATAATGAAAAATTAGAAGGAAAAAAAAATATATGCCACATGTATAACAAAATCAGGTTTAACTATTGTTGCACTAATAAAAGTTACCTAGTAGTCCACACCTATATGGTTTGTTATACTTTACAAGTGCAGTCAATCTTTGGACCTCCAGCTGTTGGAGACTACAACTCTCATTATCTCCTTTTGGAGATAAGGGCTGTAGTCTCCAACAGCTGAAGGTCTAATGATTTCCTAGCCCTGGTTTAAAGTCATTTTAAACAAACACTGAGCCCTGGGCCCCCTTACCCTGAATGCCAGATTCCAAGGCGTGAAATAGTAGCTGCACCTACTTTCTCCATAAAATGAGTACCAAACCTTATATCTTCTAAAAAAAAAAAAAAAAAAAAAAACCACAAGCGATTTTGAAAGATCTTTCAGAATCACTTATATTTATATTTTTTATTTAGAAAATAAGTTGTTGAATTAAATAGATTTATAGATTATGCCTATTAAACATGTCATGCATGCACTTCCTGCCTTAGTACCTGCCCACTCACTGACACTTAACCCTTTAAGCATTATAAGCATTAGGGGGCGGTAAGCAATGCATTCTTGAGCATAGGGTACAGTGGGGAATTCCTGTACTGGCATGTCATGTGTGGGGAGGTGGTTGGGACTTCCACTGGTGGACCCCGGGCAATTGCCCATTTTGTATCAAAATTTAAAATGGTGCAGATTTTTCCATAACTTTTAAAAAGGATTTTACTTTCACAAATACAATTTATACATTTGCCACTGAGATGGCTCAGCTGGTTAATGCACCAGCTGTAGAATCTGTACAAGCCGCAAAGCTGCAGGTTCTAGCCCTGGCAAGGTCAGCTCAGTCTTTCACCCCTCTGAGGTAGATAAAAGGAGTCCAGGACATACTTGAAAATGAGAGACAATCTCAGTGTATTCTTCCTGGTAAAATACTTTCACAAAAAAAAACATGCACTTGCATTTTTCAATCTACTTCTGTTCAGCTGAAATACATACCCGAGAAGTTAGCTACATGTGTACATTCATCCATGACCCCTTTCATGAACAGTATTGACTCCTTTTGCAGAGCTTCATTCCTCCTCTTCTCATCTCTTCCCAGCCGTACCCTCCCCATTATACTTGATGGGCTGGAGGTATGGTCATTGCTGCCAGTCACTGCTTTCCCAACACAAGACACTTTGGAATTCCCTTCAAGCACGAGCCCATCAGTGTTACTGCTCGTGTGTAGGGGCTGCATTGAGTCCGGGGAGAATGCTTCCCTGGTGTGGTTAAAATTTAAAAGGCTGGAAGCAAGCTTTAGGTGGGTCAGGCTGTCGACACTTCTTGGAAAGTTTTTCACAAAATCCTGTCCCATTTTAAAAGAATCTGCCTAAACAGATAAAGAGAAAATCGGTATAAAATCAGAGAACATCATATTTGCATTTTTAAAAATGTAGAACAAGGAATAAACAGATCAACAAAGTGACTTGGGTGAACAGGATATGGATTCAGCTGGAATACATTGTAGTAATACTGTAGCCGATGCACTATGAAAACTGGAGCATTCCTGAGGCAAGCTAACTGCACCTCAGAGAATACATTTTTAAAAAAAAAAAAAAAAAACACCTTAGTATAAATGGATCTCTAGTGCATTGCTTTGCAATTTGTTGGAGAGTTCTAACATTTAAGTTTCTATTGTTAGACCACATATGTAGTTTGACACCCCAGCCTGCTTCCACTGTCTACTGGTAGTCAAAGAACCACGTATACACTGTCAGACAACCCATCTTTGTTTCTCTCTGACTTGACACCCCAGCCCTGTCTACTGGCAGCCACAATTATGTACACTTGCCTTTAGGTAGAAAGACCAGTGAACCCTCATTTGATGCGAATGAATGTCTACTTTGCAAAATGGTTTGCCTTGCATACCTTTCCATCAGATTTCCAATAAACATCACCAATTTAGTTTAGGCAAGCTAATTAAAAAACAAATAAGAGGTAGTTTAGTGCTCCTGGCACCCCTTATGGTATGTCAGCTCATAACAATGGGCTGCCATTTTGTCCTCAGGCTGGCACTAGGTATTGAGTACAGAAGAAAATTACATGTTGTTGATAGATCTTTGTAACGGAGTAAAAAATGTGTGTCCTCCATATTTTCAATAGCTGGAAAATATATTATAAATCAGAAATTTTAATTTGTGAGGTTCTCTCAGAAGAGCAGTAGCAAATAACTGCAGTAAGAAATACTATGGTTTTCAAATATTTCTGTACCTTTGAGGGGGTGGAAATGTGACCCCACCCCCCATCTGATGCGGTGGGATATTCTCTCTTTCAGGAAATGTATGCATTTATGGGGCTATTTTGAGGTTATGGGGTAATTAAGACTTCATATTATGCTTAGTGCATTTTGGTTATTTTCCTGAAAATGTCAACTGAAACTTATGTGCTGTTGAAATTTGACATTCCAGGGAAGGACATACTCAATATGCATTGGAGCACAAATGTATCATTGTACTCAGAAGATATGTGACCCCATATGTGGTCTCCAACACCAATTTGATGAGCCCCTCAACAGCGGGGACAGTGTCAGCCTCATAGGAATCTCCACAGGAGAAGGAAGAGTCCATATCTTCATCATACTTTGAGTCCAATTCCTCCTCAGGGGATACCTCAATAACCTGAGCATGACCCTTGAACATGGGCTCTACCTGTTTAAAGGTGGTCAAAGGTTTCCAGGAATGGAGAACCATATGAACTGAAGAAGGAATAACTGCTGTTGAGGATAGCAGTGTTTTAATCCAAGCAGACTCTTGGTCTGTGCTAGAGGGCCCCGCTGGAGTGGTAGTGGCAACAGTACATGAAGGACAAGAGACCCAGAGTATTCCCTTGGAAGCCCAGTATGACATGAAGACCAGCGGATAAGGGGAGTAAGGGAAGCCCATGAATCCTTAGCTTTGGATTTCCCCATATGCCCCTTAGAGTCAGACATGTCCAGGAGAAAAAGTGTCTAAAAATTAGTTTAAAATATCCTCAGTTTAAAGCAAGGACCTCAGAAAGACCTAAAAGAGTACTTATCCGGTTTGCAAAGGGTTAAACTGGAGAAGACAGCAGGAGAGTCAGCGTCTGCATAGGATAAGCAAGGTAAGAGTAAGATGGCCACCAGTAAGTTTGCCAGCCAATCCAGAAGAATGTCCAGAAACCAAGGGTTTACGTAGTCTTCACTCTTGCTTGTTGCCTAGCAATTTATGGCTCTCCAGCCACAGCATGCTCTGTGTACACTCAAAGTAGATAATGCAACAGCGTAAGAAGAAAGCCATCTTTGACCACTGTAGCTCAAATGGTTACAGAGATATGTCCCAAAGAAGTTTCTCCTATAGAAGTCAAAGGAGCAAAGATGGCAGCAGGCTGGCTCCAGTTCTTAAAGGAGATGTTGCATTAAAATAGGACTAAAAATAAAGCTTATGGCAAAAAAATGCCAAAACCCCTTGGGATAACTGAGAAAGTGGAAAAAAAAAAAAAAAAAAAAAAAGACATGCTACAATAGTGTGGGAGCAGAAATACACCCCCCACAACTCCCCAACCCAGTGGTATGCCCATAGTGTATCAACATTACAGAATAACAGGAAAAGGGTTAGACTACTGACATGTAGTGCAGCCGTCTGTACTCCCAGACCTAATGAAGAGAAGAAGGGTCATGAGTGAGTGCATAATATGACAAGGACACACACAGTGTATGAAATGGCTCAACATGAGACACAATGGACCAAGGCACGCAAAGGGTTACTCACCAATCTTCAGGCACCCATCATAGAGAAAAGGCAGAATCTCAGAATAAGAGTCTTAGTCATGAGGAACAGACTTGCATAAAGTCAACCTCCACAGGGCAAAGGGTCCACAAGGCACCTGTGAACTGGGCAATCCAACACCAGAGAAGCCAGTGATGGGAGGCTGCCTAATGGGGGGCTATACAGCTCCACATCTAAACATAAAATAATAAAAACCTAAAGAAAACTAAGAGGATAGCCACTGCGCTCCTCCGTCACAGGACAAATTAATTCTGGAAATAGGTGGGTGGTTGAGCTGGAAGGAAGAGAGTCTCCACCCCAAAAACCCTATCTTTTGTCATGTGCCTTGCCCTCCAGGAGAAGGGACCCAACCCATGGTTCCTCTGTTCCATATTGGACGTAGGAGAAAAGTCATATTAGCATAATTCCATTTATGCTAAGCTGTTGCAATTGCTTTCTCCAAAGTCAATAACTTTTGTCAGTTTGAGCTATAATAATTTTTGACCCAAGAGCCCCCCCAGTAGTGGGAATGCCCTAATTTTAATCAGCACTAAAAAGTCCTATATATACTTTTCATAATATTTTAAAGGCCATAGTGCTGAAAACAATAGCTTAAAACACTATTAACTGAATTTCAAAGTTAACAAAAATCCCTATAGTGTCGTTTATAGTAAAATTGATAAACCGCTTTCTATCTCAGACTTTACAGGAGGTCTGTAAAGCTTTTATTTCTAATGTATTGCTCAGAAGTACTCATAATCCCATATTAGTATCAATCAGTGCATCATTTTAGGTTTAATTTAAAAGGCACTTACCCCACAGTATTCAAGTAGATGTAAAATTTCCTCCTCATATGCTGTTTGGGTGCAGTATTGTTTTTCAAGCTCTCTCCAATTAACAGCTTTACTTAAAACGCCCTAAAATTATAAACTAAGTTAGATAGAAAGACAGATTAAAAGAAATGTCAAGCTACAAAGTAGTCAGGTAATCAGTACAGCAACTTCTGAAGATCTATGCACATACACATTACAAGAAGCTCTGTTCTGGGTTGTGAGGATTAGATTCAGCAAGGTAAAAGAGGATTTTAGTCTTACCTGTTATATCCTTTTCTCTTAGTCCATATAACTCACAGGTACCATGGGGAGGCGACGGCTCCTCCCAGTGGGTGGTAACAATTCTAGAAGACATGCAGGGGTGGAGCCCTCCCTCTCCTCCATATCAGGCTACCTCACTTAGCCCCGCCCTACCAAGTAGGATAGCAAGAAGGAAGGGAGGAAAACTCTTGTGAGCGATGAACCCAAGAGGACTCCCACGTCCAGTCACAGGAGACCCAGCATGGTCCCTTTCACTGGGTGGGAGACCCATGAGTTATATGGACTACGAGAAAAGGATTTAACAGGCAAGTATAAAATCCTCTTTTCTCTGTTGTCCAATATAATTCACAGGTAACTTGGGGATGTAACAACATTGAGCTCCCAGGGTGGGAAAAAAGAAGGAAAGGACCAAGCACTGGTCCCCATGATACCAGAGTTCCCATGGATTATCCAGGACACGGAACAGTCCAAACTAACAAAGTGTCTACGGACACTGAACAACTTAAAGGGATAGTAATGTTTAACTTTAAGTTTATTTAATATTGTAGACATTAAAAAAATAACTACAACTATGTAAGTCTTATGTCTCAAACCTTTATGGTTTGAGATATAACTTGCTAAACTGCCCCTCTTCAGGCTGTTTCAAACAAGTCTGCCATCTAGCAGTGAGGGAATCCAAGCCTCTGTGTAGGATACTCCCACAGTGAAAAAGAAAATGGCGATTGAACTCACAGCCAATCAGAGAAAGGCCCGCCAAACAGGCATTCTGGATATTGTAGTTTCTGACTTCCGTAGTTCCCCAGCAGCGCTCAAAGCCCCCAGGGACCCCCAAGACACTGAAGATGTGAAATTGAATGTAGGGCAAGGGAAGACAAGAAAAATGAGTCCTCTCTCAATTCTAAGTGGAATGGTTTCAGAGATATGTCCCAAACCAGTCTGTCCCATAGAAGTCAATGGAGCAATTGCAGCCATGCGGTAAAGCACGCTCTTAAAGGCGTGGAATTAAAAAAAAAAACAGAAAGTTTGAAAAGTTAATAAAACCCCTCCAAAAACACAAATAGAACACATAATAAACAATAACAACTCATGAATCCAAAAGGCAAATGAGATACAAGTCCCCAAACCAATAAACATTGCAGGGAAGGGGATAAATACCACAAACCAGTCCAAAATTTCCAAAGACCCCAAAGAACAGACAAATAAATTCCAGATATGAGAGCAGAAGTTATAAGGAACTTCAGAAAGACCCCTGTGCTGATTGGAACAGTGGGACAGGTGGACCGTGGCACTCAAAGGGTTGCTCACCTTTTTTGCAGATCTTCTTTCTTCAATATGGAGCAAACAGAATGACTGGACAGAGTTCCAGACACAATTTCCGTAACACCCTGTGCAACACTGGGAGTGGAGGAAAGATGTAGGCCAGAGGAAATAACCAAGGAATGGACACTGCATCCACCGCCAGAGCTAGAGGGTCCCTCCACTGACAACAGAACCTCGAAACCTTCCTGCTGTGTCTTGTCACCATCAGGTCGATGTAAGGAAGACCCCACTTCTGAACAATGAGGGTGAACACCTCTGGATGCAGTTCCCACTCTCCGCAGTCCGTTTGGCAACCACAGACATGGTGGAAACCCTAGCCACCAAAGTGATGGCATTAAATAAGGCAGCAGAAACACAGTGCTGTGCCTCAGAATTGTTGGCAAGAAGGCGCAACATATCTGAAATAGGAGCACGCTGACGGACAGCCAGGGTGAGCTGTTCCGTTCAGACTGCAATGGCCAGGTTCACCCAGGCTGCAGTGAATTGCTGGACGCATGGCAGTACCAGCAGTGGCAAAAACGGATTTGAGGGAGACCTCAAGTTTCTTGTCAGTCCAGTACTTCAGAGCGGGCACATCAGAAACTAGCAAGGCAGTAGACTTAGAAAGCCTGGAGATAGGAGCATCCGCTCTGGGAGGATGAACCCACTGAGCAAGTGCTGCCTCAAAGAAGGGATAAAGCTTGGCAAATTTCTTGGACAAAGAAGGTTTCTTGTCCTGAGATTTCCACTCTTCAGGCACAAGGCAGTCAAGAGTGGGGTTAGGAGGAAAGCAAGTAATGGGCTTTTTAGGCTCCTGAAAAACATCAGAGGGATCAGAAGGAACCTCCTGCAGTAATGGAATGTTAAGGGTATTCAAAACAGCCCTGATTAGGCCCTCAAAAGGATCCCCAAAAGACTGAGAGGAGCCCACAGCAGAACATTCTTCAACATCTGAATCCACCAGCAGTTCCTCCTCAGAGGAATCTGATACGTCAGGTACTCCCTGAGGTTTTGGCAGGGAAGACTTGATGGAGGAGGAGGGCTGCCAAGAATGGGATGGAAAGAGTTGCAATGTAGACCTAAGGTCCCTGGTAGCAGCCTTGAACTCTTGCACCCAAACTGGCTCTAAAGCATGGCTGGAGGTCCCTGGGAAACTCTCAGGGACATCAGAACATGCTGGGCATAAATGACCCAAGAATTTTCTAGGTAACCCTGAATGACAGGAAGAGCAATGCACAATAGCGGATACAGAGACCCCAGCATCCGTAGTCTTAGGTCTGGCCCCAAGCTCCAACGGTATAGACATTCTCACAGTGTCAAATAACCTTACAAAAAAAGAAATCACCAAGTACAGTGTGTAGGATTAAAGTTTCACCCCAGAAAATAGCTAAACTAGATTTGGCAGGCAAAGGGTTAATCAGCAGAGGAGAGAAGTAGAGTCCAAGCCCTGCATAGGATACTCGTTCTGGAAATATCACAAAATGGCTGCCTGCGGCGGGAGCCATTCAGAAACAAGCGTGTGAAGCAAGCGCTCATGGGAAAAGTCATTTTCCCAGAAAAAGTACCCAAACTGTGCCCGAAGCCCCCTGAGACCCCCAACACACTAGAAACATGAACCGGATGATAGAGCAAGGGCAGACAAGAAGAATGAGCCATCTCTGAAGTCGCTAGGTTAAGAGGTTGCAGAGATATGTCCCAAACTGTACAATCCCATAGGAGTGAATGGAGCAATGGCTCCTATGCGGTAAAGCAAACTCAAATTTAACAAAATTGAAACAGTAAAATAAAAATGCTTTAAACATCACTAAAACATGTTAGGATACCCAAAAAAACACTGAACCAGTAGGAAAAGTGTCAGAACCCCCCCCCCCCCAAAAGATGCAAAAACCAGCAGCTAAAGTGTTAAAGTACCATATAAACCTGCTCTAAAATACCCAACAGACATACAGATAGACCCAATGAGTGCAGGAGTGTGTAACAGGAACTCCAAAGGTAAACCCCTGTGTGGAGGGCTACTGTGGGACATGTGGACCTGCAGCACTCAAAGGGTTGCTCACCTACTGTCTTCAGACTACCATGTATTAAGAAGAAGCCTCGGTGGGCAACTCCTGAGGAAAGAACCAAGCCAAGATTTTTTCCCCCCAGGGATTAAGGTTCACAAAAAGCACCTGGTCACTGAGCCATAGCTAAGGACATTGTCCGTTATGGTAATCCACCAAATGGTGGTATTCCATTACTAACAGAAAAATAAAAAAATTCTAAAACTATAGCAGAACTGTTCTCTTGCCTGTGTCTTCACCAAGGAACAATCTTTCTGGAGCTGTTTGGCTAGCAGCAGCCAAGAAGGGAAGGTAGGCTCCACCCCCTGCATACAATTCTAGGATTGTTCCTGCCTACAATTAAAGGGGCAGATCGCCTACCCAAAGTTACCAGTAACCTGTATTGGACGACAGAGAAATCAGGTTTATCTGAGAGAAACTGGATTGCAATTATAAAAAATAAATTATCTTTCAATGTATAAAAAAATATTTTGCCTTCTCCTAGACCAATATAAAATTAAAAAGGATTACACAACAGGCTATAGAACAGGGACAGCCAATTTTTGGACCTCCAAAGAGAAGATGCACTAAGATTTAATAAGGAGCCAGCAAGTTGGAGATATTGTGGCCTATCTGTACCAATTCCATCTCATCATGCACACTAATAGGTTTTTACCATCACATCCCTGAAAATACAGCGCAAATACACCAAAATTGCCATGCTTTCATCATCCTTTGTCATTGATTTCTGCAGTGTCTACTTCGACAATGGTTCATTTGCATTTTGACATGCAGGTTAATCGTCCACTGTCATATCATGGTGGGTTTATTTTGATTTTAATGTGGCTGATCACCACACACACAAATCTCTGATAGCTACCTAAACTGTTGGAGGTTGCAGCCGTAACCACTAAACGGAGATGGAGAAGTTTTGACTTTCTTAACCTTTTGAGCGCCATAGGATTGTGCAACGCATTGCTCTGAAATGCGTTGCACACCCGTGGCACTAAAGGAACTAGAACATAAAGAATTCCCTGCCCCGCTTCACAAATCATGTGCAAACACTGAGAACTGGCAAAGCAGCTGCTACATGTAACAGCTTCTCTACCAGTTTTGTTTTTAGATAAGCCAGCTGATTAGCTATTTGCGGTCTTTAGTGGAGTATCTAGTGATTAGCTGATTCATGTACACAGAACACTCACTAGGCACTCCATTTATCTCCAGAGCAATGCTTTGCATCCCTATGGCACTCAAAGGCAAAGTGATTGCCACACACTTCACCAATGCATTGACCCTTAGTGCATTTACCCCATTCTGTTGGGAACCACAATTTCCATGATCTCCAACCAGAATTTGGGAGGTCCAAAGACTGACAACTGCTGTATTAGTTGAACTTAAAAGAACAGTAAATACTTATATACTGAACTATATAAAATGCTGGCTATGTTCCCAGAGCTACTACTAACTTGCTCCAGCAGCTCAGTGACTAATGTTGCATAGCAAATCTGATGCTGTTTGTCTAAGTCTTGAAAGAAGGAGGCTCCTCTCCCATGGGTTTCAGCTCTGTACAAGCACACTAGCTCTAAGAGGGTTGTAACATCAGTCCCAGGCTCCCAGTGCACCAGTTGCTGATCACAGACATGAAGTAGAGTCTCCCCTAATCTACCGGTGCAAATTAGTAGTAGTCAGCAGTGTATAAGGGTTTATAGTTCCTGTAAAGATGAACTGTCACTTTTTTAATACTCCTCTGAGAGGGAGTCTCCATCTTAAAAAGATTGGCATTATTATTCCTACCCATGGGCGGATCGGCCTATCGGGGGATTGGGCATCCCCCGGTGGGCCGCTAGATCATGGGTCGGTGGGGGAGATCAGAGGATCTCACCTCACCGTCCCACGATATTTTGAAAGAGGTCTGTGATTCCACCGGCACAGACACTCTCTGTGACAGCCTTCGATGCTGCACAGGGATCATAAGGGGGCGACGATAGGGACGTCGGTGCAGCTAGTGAGCTGCTTTAACCCTTTGAGTGCCAGAGGGGTACGAAATGCATTGCAAAGCAATGCATTCCCTACCCCTTTGGCACTCAAAGGGTTAAAAAAATGCCCGGGCTGGTATTCCCCTACAATCCGCCCCTGTTCCTACCCATTAATTTAAGCCATCCCTCTTGTGGAAAATGTTACATTCTAGTAGACTAAGAACGTGGCGAGATTTCCCTCAATGTGCACAAGGCTCCAATTGTCACAACATAACTAAGTTAATTTTTTATCTCATTGGAAGGGACATTACCGTTGTAAAGACTCCAGAGGCTGTTGACCAAGAAAGGCATGGCACTAATGGAATTGGTTTAGGCCAGTTTGTTACTGCCAATGAAGCCATCTGAAAATACAAAAATGTAATTCTGATTTTAAATGAAAAAGTGAAAAAATAATACTCCATGTTAAAGGAACAGTCATCCTTTATTTTCACTTTACATATTCTGCAAGTGATGTACAGTTACATTGAAGATGAAGGAAAATAACAATAGGCCCTTTTGTGTCCCTGACAAGTAAGCTCCCTGGATTTCAGTTTCCAGAGGGTTTTCTGGTTAATAAACCATCAAAGCAGGTTGTAATACAATGTTATAGTCTCTTTAAAGCACCAAGTGCTCTGTGGGCTGTTTTTTTTTTTCTTAAGGGTGAATTGCCCTTGAACATGTGACTGCACATCATTTTTTTCCCTATGAATGGGTTTTTGCAAGTAGGTGCAGTGGTCAACTTCTTCTTATAACATAAATAAACATATTATATTTGTACTAGTTTAAAAGCCTCTGTACATGGGCCACCCAGCAGCCTCGGCTGGTGCCCGGAGCCTCTGTGCTCACTGCAGTCATGCGCAGTACAGAGTGCCTGAATGCGCCACTGCCAATACGGAGCAGGTCGGTCCAAATTCAGACCATAGTTCTCTCTGCGCACCTTCCTTGGACTGCTTGGTCCCAGAAAGGTGCGCAGAGAGGACTCCGGACCGAATTTGCAGCAACCCGCTCTGTATCAGCCGCCGCGCATTCAAGCAGTCTGTACTGCACATGACTGCAGTGCGGGCAGTCTCTACTGCGCATGACGGCTTCTGACAAACATCCTAGCGAATTATTATATAGGATTGTACTCTCTCATTTAGGGTCCAATGTTCAAAAAGTGAAGTAATTCTGTGGCAAGCTAACTGCACCACAAAGGACAGATACAAATGTCCACTATTTACATGGGGCTTTTAACCCCTTGAATACTAGAGAACCTACTAGACTATACATATGCTGGACTTTTGCTTAAAATGACATAGGTCAGTTTTTAAAATATGCAAGCTTGAATTAAGGGGAAAGTTGCACTTTAAAGGGATAGTAATGCTTCACAATAATAGCAGATTAATCTTCATGGTATTTGGGGCATGGAGAGTGTTATTTCAATACTTTCCGAGTCGTAGTTCAAGAGTAATTGAATGATAAAGTATCTCCCTTCAGCCCCTTTTACTGATGTAACACTGCTCACCTCAGAGCAGGAAGACTGTCTGGATGGACTGCAGAGAGGGGCAATCTTCAATTAGCATAAGGGAAAAACCTGTCAAGGGGGGCAGGGTTTTCCTTATGCTCTCATTAAGAAGCTTGTCCCTTGCTGTTACCTGTCCGGTCAAGAGACCAGATTCCATATCTGAGGAGAAGTGACTTATACTAGGTAAAAGGGGCAGGAAGGGGGTCCTTCATCATTCAATTACTCTTGAACTACAACTCTGACAGAATTGAAATAATACTCTTCATGGCTCAAATACTATGAAGATTAACTGGAGCTGCTTTTTTGTGTGAAACATTACTATTCCTTTAACTCCTTGGTTGCTTGCAGTGTTTTCAGTTCATTGTTTTGCCCATATCCACAGGATTAATATATTCAAATACACTTATCAGGGAATATTAAAAACATGTAAAAGGAAATAGACTGCTTCACATTACCTTGTTTAAGATATGACTCACAAAAAAGAGAATTGCAGGACAGATGCAGGTCACTTACATGGCCTCCCATTGAAATGCCAGTCATCCCCAGAGGACCATAACCTTCCCTCTCTAGCCAGTGTAAGAGGGCAGCGGACTCCAGAACCAGGGCTCCTCCCATCACAAACAGGTCAGACACATTCTTTAAACTTGATCTCCTTTTCCATTAGGTAGAAAAAAAGGCATTGTTTATACATTATATATAGCATTCACCAAGAACAGAACATCTGTACAGAAAATGTAAACAGTCTAACAGCCCTCATCATTCGAAAGATAGCTCTCTTTATCCCTTTGAGTGCCAGAGGGGTATCCAATGCATTGCTTTGCAATGCGTTGCATATCCCTCTGGCACTCAAAGGGTTCCTGGTACTTTTTATCAGCTGGTAAGCCTCACCAAGTAAGGGTCTCCCAGCAGAACCTCATGGGAATTCTGTATAATAAAGGTCCTTTTAAAAGAAACATCATTACCTGCACAAATTTACTATTGCTGGAAAAATCCTTTTGGTCACTTTGAATTGTACCACGGCCCCTTGGTTCATTAAGGTAATCTGTACTGGATGCCACGGCAATGATTGTGGACTCAACTCTTGGACTACATACTCAATCCGCAGCAGTACGGGCATTGTTTTGGCTCATGCATCTGCCTACTAACACTGTGTGCATGACATCCCTGAATGATTGAAGAGGCCATCTCTTAAACCAAGGAAAGTGAGCAAAATTCATAGTGGTCTTTAGGACTCTCCGGCCATAGAAAGGTGTGTGTAAATTTGTTTTTCTGTGGGCATTCATGTTCTTTTAAAATGCATTTCTCCTTTATAAAAAGTTGTCTGCAAAAGGTAAGCACAAGTAAAATTACCTATATTTTGATAGAACCTAAAAGGGGAGCCAAAAAGGCAAAGCAACGGAGGGGGGGGGGTCCAATTCCAGTCACCTTCCCTTGTACTTTATTGCCCCTATCCAATCACTAAAAGCTTTAGCATCCCCTATATTAGGATGTATACACTGCTGAAGTGCAAATGTCTATATCAAGGGTGGGCTATGTGTTGTCTTCCAGGTGTTTGAACTCCCTTCAACCTCAGTTGACCATGGGCCGGATATGGATGTTGGACTGTAGACCAACAACAGTTGGAGGGTTTCAGACTAAATATTACAACATTTCTAGGTGCTGTTATTGCATACTTTATTCTCTTTGATAGCCCACCTGACTAGCTGGTGCTGATCACAACCAGCTGGTCAGCAAGAGAGATGATTTGGGAGTCAGAATACAGACCCACTTGGCTGTCTGGGTAACTTAGCTATAGGTTTGTCATTCGGGTTCCAGAGTCTGCAGCATCTGTACCAGTTACTGCCCATTGGGACACAGTGCAGCATGTTGTCAGTGGCTCAGTGCAATGAACTGCACACCCCTCCAGTCCTGAAACAGCTAAGCCACTGACTTGACATTAGCTTTGCCAGCTACTAAAGGTTCTATGCACAAAGCAAAAGATGAGCTATTATGGAAAAACCAATCTGCACCACTGGGGGCAATGAATATTCTCACAGTTTTAAATGGAGATTTTAACTCCTTGAATACGGTGGGTACTGCTATCATTCAACTGATTCATTTATAATCAATGGGGATTTGTTTACTTGCACCCATAGTTGCAGCTAGTGTGCTTCAGAATTGCTTCTCTTTTACCCTAAGGCTGCTCCCATAGAAGTAAATCTGGGGACATATGCACAAAAGAATGGAGAAATTCTGGGTCCAGGTGAGGGGCCATGAGATCCACCTTTGGTAACACCCAACAGTGGCCGATTCAAAAAGTCTGCCACTACGTTTTCTATGTCTGGAATGAACGTTGAAGAGGGCCACAAATGTGACCCACTGGAGGATCTTCCAAACATTGGACCAGGCTGACACACTTCTACTTCCTCCTTGCTGGCTGATGTAAGCAACTGCAATCAAGCTGACTGACTTAATCCTCACTGGACAGCCTGACAGGGGATGAAAGTAGTGACATAGCACTAAGCTGACAGCTCATAACACCAGGACATTGATGGCTTGGAGAGTATCCTCCCTGGTCAAAAGGCCCTGGGCCATCAGGAGACCCAGGATAGCAATCCAGCCCAGCACACAAAACAGAAGAAAACACAGCACAATCCTCTTCTAAGTGCGGTAAGCTTGTAATTCACAAATAAGAATATCCTCCCCTTCCCTCCAACGTGGGCACTCAGAAGCAGAGGCTACCTCTGCTTCAACAATATGATCATTGACTGGGTCAGACCCCCAGTTCTGGTCAGGCACCACAGATTATTCTTCTGTTCACCTTTTTGTCTCTTACCTCTCCTTGTCCACTGTCTAGAAGTCAATGTTGACACACTGATATCTTAACCCCTTAAGGACCCATGACGGTCCTGCACCGTCATGGGTTGTTATACCCTTAACGACCCATGATGGTCCAGAACCGTCATGGCTTAAATGATAGCAGCGTGCCTCCGTGCACGCTGCTATCAGTAATTCCAGGCTGAGACTGAGTGCTCTGAGACCAGGGTGTTCAGTCTCAGCCCTTCCTGCTTGTGCCAGTTCATATGATCGCCGTAGCAGCATATCGGCATAGTGACAGACAGAGGCAGCATGCAAAGCATGCTGTCTGTGCCTGTCTCATCTGCCTCTGTCTCGCTTGCTATCAAAGTAAGGGAGGCAGAAGTAGACGGGAGACACCTAGTGGTTAAAAAAAAAATACAGCAGCTGGGGGTATTAACCCCTTCACTGCTGGTGCAGGAGACTGGCTAAATGCAGGTCAATTTTTGACCTGCAATTATACACTTAAAAAAAAAAAAAAACACTTTTTTTTTTTTTTTTTTTTTTTTACAAAAATTTTTTTTTATTTAAAAAAAATATATATAATTAAAAAATATTGCAAGTGTGATTGTTGTGGAGCCATGTAATACACTTATATACACCACAAAATGCCAGGGACAAAAAAAGTATCAAAATAGGGTGGGAAAAAGGGACATGGGGATTTCCACCCAGGGGGGACAGTGGCCAATTTAAACTGCGCATTTTGTAGGTATGACTGACAGGTCATACCTTTCATGCAGTCTTCATAAAAATGTAACCCTTTGTGGCCAATTGATCCGAAGAGAAAAATCAAAACTGTTTTTTTTTTTTTACCTTTTTTTTTAATTTTAATAAAGTGAATGGTGGGTTATCCATATAAATAGGGTATCAAATGAAAGCCCTATTTGTGCTTAAAAAAACAGTATATAATTTATGGGGGTGGGATAAAAGCCTAAGAGGGAAAACACTGTTGAACAAACACATAGTCAAAAAGGTCAGAATTGCTCCGGTCCTTAAGGGAAAACGACCTCAGATTTTCCCGGTCCTTAAGGGGTTAAGGAGTAGTGGTAATAAATAGCTTATAGTAAGAGAGATTAGGGAGAATAAATAGGATCACTACATTACATATATTTTACACACACACATTATACATACATACATATATATATATATATATATATATATACATACATACACACAATACTACATTTATAATGCAACAGCACTATTCTTATTTGTGAATTACAAGCTTACGGTACTTCGCACTTTTCTTCTGTTTTGTTTGTTGGGCTGGATTGCTATCCTAGGTCTTCTGACCACCCAGGGGCCTCTGGATGCATGGGGTAGTGTACCTATTGTACCTTTGTTTTACTCAGAAGGATAGTGTTAACATTGTATAAAATCCTGTTTTGATGTTCTACTGACCAGAAAACCCTGGAAAAAGGTCCAGTGGGTTTACAGTCACAATATAACAATGGTTGAGAACCACTGCATATATCATACATCAGGTGTGAGCAACACGAGGCCACCCCACTACTGATGAACTACAACACCTATCATTCTCCAGCAATCATTGGATGTCAGAGGAGGATGGGAATTATACTCTAGCAACAGCTGGAAGACTTCACTTTGCCCACCCTAGTCACAGGCAAGTTATGGAAACATATATAGCTGTGAAATGATACAATATTAAAGAGCAACTTGTAATTTAGCAATTATTATCCTGGACATAATGAATGTACTTGCAAACCAGGCACAAACCAGGAACACTTTGTAGACTGTTCCAATAAATTATTTCATTTTAAATAGCGATATCTTGGCTCTGCTGAACAGCCTCCGCCGGTCTCTGGACCAGGATCTGCCTCTGTCAGCTAGAGCGCTGACGTATGAGAAAGGGGAGGGAAGGGGACTTTAAATGGTACGAACTCCAAAACTGTAAAGATTTGACAGATGGGAGGTAGTTTATTCTACTTCTCTTGTTAATCTCTACAATATTAGACATTTTTAAACCGAAGTATTATTATCCCTTTAAGTGACGGGGATAGAAGAAACATTTCAGAACAAAGTAAAAGGAGAGTGGGACACATTTCTGAAAAAAATAAGTGAAAAAGAAACAAATCCAGATACTTACATTTGGTCCTTGGGTTTTCTGCAGCCATGTAAGGAATTGAGTTAAGGTGAATTAGAGGTTTTTCCATATGCGTATTTTATCTGGATAACCCCCTCCAAAATAGCGCCATATGCACAAATAACAAAAGGGGCAAACCAAATGCACCATGTGGAACAATGCTTTGGAAACCTCTCTAACATCCAACAAGTTAACCCTTCAAGTGCTAGAGGGGCAGGCAACGCATTGCAGAGCAATGAGTTGCATACCCTTCTGGCACTCAAGGGGTTTTAAAAGGTCCCATTTATAATTTATTTGTCCCCAGTGGTGAAGTAGATTGGCCCCAGTATTGCTTAACAGCCAGTAGTAGCAGTAGAAGAGGAGCAAATCTGGGGTAAACCAACTGTATCACGGTGACAAAGAAACTTACCTTTTAGTTTAAACTAGTGTAAAAGCCCGTGTACACGGGCCAAGGTCTGGGTGATGTTAACCCTTTGAGTGCCGGAGGGGAACGCAACACATTGCTTTGCAATGCATTGCGTACCCCTCTGGCACTCAAAAGGTTAAAAGTCCAGTCCTGCTCTGCGTACTATCGCCACACAGTCATGCACTGTATAGAGTGGCCAAAAGCACAGAATGCTCCCAGCACAGAACTCCTAGCATTCCGTGTGTTCAGGCAGACTCTACTGCGCATGATGGCTTCTGACAAACATCCTTAGCAAATTATTATATAGGATTGGGGCTTTCAACTTGCTGAGTGATAGATCTCCAATGTGTTGTGAAGCAGTGCTTTTGCAGACCCACTCTTGCATTCAAGAAGGTAAAAGCCCCACAAAACTAACTGGGACTTTTCTCAATGTCTGTCCCCTATGATGTAACTGGTTTGCTCCAGAATTGCTTCTTTTGTACCTACGGCCCCTAGTGTCTTGTCAGACTGGAGGCTTGATTCACTAGCCATAACTGACTAGAAAACCAATTCAAAACAGTGAAAGGCACTCAGTGAGAATGCTTAACCCCTTAAGGACCAGAGGGATGTGCAACACATTGCTTCTCAATGCACTGCATACCCCACTAGCAATTAAAGGGTTACAGTGATAAAAATCCTTTATAATTGAGAAAATCCCATTTTATTAAAAAGTAATAATAGTTCAAACTGTCATGAAATGGTAGCACTGTTACTGTGACCTTCTATGGAAATCTTAAAGGGGAACTATCACTCCAAATAAAGTCTCCTCCCAACAATTAGGCATCTAGCGAGAAGCTTAAAGGGATAGTAATGTTTCATAATAAAAGCAGCTCTAATTAATCATCATAGTATTTGGACTTTGGAGAGTGTTATTTCAATTCTGTCAGAGTTGTAGTTCAAGAGTAATTCAATGACAAAGTATCCCCCTGCCGCCCCTTTTACTGATGTAACATTGTTCAGCCAGATCAGAAGGGAGGTGCCCAGGTAGACTCCAGAGAGGGACAATCTTCAATTAAGATAAGGGAAAAACCTGAAAAACTTGTCAAGGGGGGCAGGGCTTTCATTGCTCTCTTGGGAAGAAGATTGTCCCATTCTGTTATCTGTCTGGTCTTAGAACCAGATTCCACATCTGAGAAGAGATGGCTTACACTAGGTAAAAGAGGCAGGAGGGGAAACTTTGCTTGTGAATATCTCTCAAACCATAAAGGTTTGAGAGATAAGACTTATATCGTTCTTCATGTTTTTTTCATGCCTACAAAATAAAATAAAGATAAAACAAAGCATTACTATCCCTTTAAAGGTACAAACTTGAGTAATTCTGAAGCAAACCAACTGCACCACAGAGGACAAATAAATATTCACAAAAAAATATCAAAATATTCACAAAAAATATAAATGGAAAAGGATATAATATGGATTCTCTAGCAAGAGGGAAGCCATACCAGCCTCTTTGATCATGGGACGGGCCATTAATGTTCGTCTCCTCCAGTAATACTGAATGAAGGCATGAGGTATAAACACACTAGTTAATAGTTTTCTCTCTCTCTGCTTAATTTGTAGAACATTTTGTAAAATTATGTCACAACAGATCCAATATTCTGCAATAACAAAGTGTACTATGCTTATGGGACTGTGTGTCTTAGTGCCCTATGCACAAATGATAAGTGGAGTAATTCTGGGTCAAGTCAGCTGAACCACGGGGGGGGGGGGGGGGGGGAATCTTATTGATTTTAATGGGGCTCCCCATAAAATGCTAGAGAGGCCTCCAATGCATTGCTTCACAATACGTTGAAGACCTCTCTAGCATTAAAAGCCCCATTTAACCCTTTCAGTTCCAGAAGGGTATGCAACTTATTGCAAAGGAATGTGTTGCATACCTCTCTGGCACTGAAAGGGTTAAATCATAGCATTTTTATTTGTCCCCTATGGTACAGCTGGTTTCCACCAGAATTACTCCAGTTCCTCTTGGTATGTCAACTTTGCAGAGACTCAAATACGGCATTTAGTCACTCCAACCAAGGCTGTCTAACTTTATGCCTGTGGTCCCACTAAATTTACATGGAGGTCCGCCCCACCACACAAAATCATACAATCACTTAACCCTTTGCGTTTCAGAGGGGTGTGCAATGCATTGTATACCCCTCTGGCATTCAAAGGGTTAAGATGAACATCACAGAATTGTATCAGGATTTTTTTTTTTTTTTAACAACAAGAAAAGATTTATCTATAATTCTAAATGGATAAAATGGTAACAGTTCTTCACCCCTTGAGTGCTCTGCAATGCGTTGCGTACCCCTCTGGCACTCAACGGGTTAATAGACAGTGTAAAAGAACAATTTGCCATGATTATACACATCCTGGACCTGTCATTTGGAGGGAAAGAAGGGGGGGAGACTAGTAATTGAAAAAGGTAACTATACAATGTGTTCTTTGTTCTTTAATTTTAACTTTTAAAAGTTGACCTTTGTTAGAATTCTCTGCTTTGTGTACCACGGAGTCGTACGACATGTCAGGCTCCTAAAGGCACCTTCCTGGATAAACATGGCTCATAACTACTGCTTAAAATTGAAGGTTCCTTGGAAGTAAGTACAGATGTTGTTTTGTATTATTATTATAATAATAATAATAATAAATTATCCTGAACCTTGGGACTGCTATTGTCTTCTACATTACCCACAAACCCAGCAGGAAAGGAGCAGGTTTCCTACCTGTTCATTCCCCACCAGTCATTTTGGAAAAGACTGCATACCTCACATCCTCGGCAGATTATGGCAGTTATATTATATTGCATTAAAAGCACCATTCAGAATGCCCAGCACTCTGTATTCAATGTATTCTGCCTCACTGTGTAACCCAGACATCATTCCTGACATCTGGTGGATGCCTTTGTTATTACTTTTCTTTACAGCTATCTCCTACAAAAAGTTTGTCTCACAATGCATTAATCTGAGCCACAAGTGGGTATTTGTGAAGGGCGGTCTGGTCCCAGCACTCAGTTCCTACTCATCAGAAGTGAGGTATTTAGGCTTTCTGCTGCCGTAGGCCCAACCAAATCCTTGCACCCCCTTTCCCCCCACACACACACTTTGTCACACTGTCAGTTATGCAAAGCCCCTTCCACAGGCCACACCTATTCACATAAAGACACAAAACAATATTGGTGCAAATAAGTAGCATCTAAGGGGCTGAAAGAAAGTGGAAGATTTGATTTATGAAGAAAGACTATTTGGGCAGGTTTACTTTGGGAAAGTGGTGCCTATATGGGCCCCGAGTGGCAAAGCTGCCCACTCTGATGCAAAAGGCCTACTCCTAAATATGTCACTACTTATCAATGAATGGAGTGATGAATTACACTTTCTGTACATTGAGAGGAGGGCCTTGTTTGCAAGTAAATGCTGCTGAGCTCAGAAAATACCTCAGAGTAAAAGTAATAGCTAGTGTCCCTCAGGTGCCAGTACAGATGTCTGGTAATATACTGATAAGACAGTATGCAGAGAACCAAGCACCCCTAGAGTGCCCAAGCAGTGTGTAGTACAGGCTTGCAAAAGCCCATACATCACCACATGGGGCAATGATACCCCACAGGATTGGAATTTAACCCCTTTGAGTATCAGGCGCTTAACGTGTTGCAAAACACATGAAAAAAAAAATTAGAAATAAACAAGTGTGACAGAGGTGTGTCCAACACATTGCAAAAGCATTTTGTTGAACACCCCTTTGGAATACACACATACTCCCTCCTCCCCCCAGCCATCTGATCCACTTTCCACTGTTTGTAACAGCCCCTCTCACATATGCTATATAACCTCTCTACCTGGTTCCACTAAAGATCCTACATACACTCTCAGACCCTCAAGGCTGACTCTACTGCCCACTGAAGCTCACAGATCTCCACACTGTCTGATCCCTACCCCAGCCTGGTTCCATTGCCCATTGTTAGGCATCCACACTCTGACCCCCCCCCCCCCCCCCACCTGCCTTGTTCCACTGGTAGGTATGGAATTGCACATATACTGCCTGATCCCCTAGCAGCTATGCTTCTGGCACCCACTACATTATGCCAACCTGTACCATTTTTGTCAGGTTGGCATTAAGTAATTAATATACTAGGAAAGCTCATGATGTTGAAATATTTTAGTATCTTTGAAGTGAAGTGTAGTGTTAAAAAAAAAAAGTATCCCCCCCCCCAATAGCACAGCTTCTGGATAGAGTTGTGCACACTAGCTTAAGGATAAAAAGGCAAGTGACCCCTCATTTGAATCAATGGGATATCTATTTTCAGGAAATATATGCTTTTATATCGTTATTGAGATGTTTTAGGGCAGTTTTACTATGTAACCAGTGGAATGTGCATTTTAATTTTAGCTCACAAATTTGAAAATACCATTTTGTACTCATGTTAATTAGGGGTCTGTGAAAGCCATACATGTAGGAAAAACTATACATATTTGGCAATTTTGTATTCAGAGGGGTTCAAGACTTTTAAAACTAATTGAAATTGTCACTATCAATGTAACTGTTTTTGATATATAACGTGATTCTGGTAAAATACGTCATTCCTTTTTACATTTTTGCATCTATGACATCATAGCTTGTCACATAAAGCAAAATTTTGTTTTTCGCGAGGTGCCATGTAAAAGATGAATTTGTTTTGGAAAAAAAAAAAAAGGTGTGGGGGGGTTGATATAATTTTCCATACAACTAGATAGTAATCAACAGGAATCATACTGAAACAGATGGATAGCAAACATGCAAATAATGTGTCCAGCCAGCAAGGTACAAAAATTCCCCAATCCTCCAGCACTGAAAGAGTTAAAACAGAAAAAACTCCCATCATTATCAGCCAGCTGGCTAAGGTTTATGCAAGTTGTACAGGGATCCAGAATGGCTAACTGAAGCCACTTTGGGAATGTCCACTGTAGCCCTGAGCTATTCACCTATCTGCTACCATATAATCAGGAAAAAAAAATTATATTATATTTATATATATATATATATATCCATCCTGCAGTTTATTGTTGCGGGAGTAACAGAGTCTAGTGCTCTCTTTATTTCTGTAGTTTCCTATTTCTATTTTTGCCCAGCACACTAACAGGGTTAGAGGATTGTAGCAGCTATCTGTATCCTACAGTTTATTATTGCGGGAGTAACAGGTAACAGTCTAGCTCTCTCCTTACTTCTATCATTTCCCATTTCTATTTTTGCCACGCACACTAGATGGCGCTAGAGGATTGTAGAGACTATCTGTATCCTACAGTTTTTTATTGCGGGAGTAACAGTCTAGCGCTCTCCTTATTTCTATAGTTTCATATGATCCATTCAAAAGTCAATAAACAGTAAATCTACATTATTTAAGTGCAATATTCTTAACATCTGTGGTGGCACTCTTGCTATGAGGAGCTGTTAGTGACAAAAATCATCAATGCAGTAGTAACTGCTCACTCATAAAATGGACAGGTCATGAATTTACCGCATCTAAAAACAATTTTTGAATCTTAGTAATTTTTATATGAAATATCTTCTAGTATCGAAGGTGCTCGTGTTTTGCTCTCCAGGGAACCTTTTGTAATTGTTTGCATTTGTGCATATATCTGAACATCTATGTAATTTCTAAGCTCTGCTTTTAATTAGTGAAAACACACTGTGTAACATTCTAGTGTACATAAGTGTTAGTTTAGCATGTATAATAACTCCATATTACACTCACGTGATCTCCTGTGCCAGCCAGTTGGATACACACCGGTCTGTATTTACTTTTCCATTCTTTAGGGACAATGAACTGGAAACTATCAAATTAAAAAATGTAAACGGATACACGATTACAAAAAGAAACCAGGATGATGATCATAATACATTTAGTCATATGTTGTGATGCTAATTTACACAGCAGAACTGGAGCAATTCTGGGGCAAACAAAACTGCACTTTAGGGGGAATATAAACATTTTCATTGGTTTAACCCTTTGAGTGCCAGAGGGGTATGCAACGCATTGATTTGCAATGCATTGCATACCCCTCTGTCATGCAAAGGGTTAAAGGGAGCTTTTATCACCATGAATGCTAGATTTTTTTCCAATATCTAGCACTCAAGGGGTTAAAAGTCAAAATATAAATCATTGAGTTTCGAGGAATGTTTTTTTCCCTCTATTGAGCTGTTTATACCAGGATGTATTCGCTCTTCTTGGTACATCAGTCTCAGTCATTCCAATTGTGACGCCTGTGGCACAGAGTGGTAGAGTGACTTAGCTAAGATTGCAAGGAGATACCAGAGGAATCAAACCAGGCTTCTCTGCTTCAGTATTAACCTTTGAAGTGCCAGAGTAGTGTCCAATGCAGTGGGCTCCCCCTCTGGCATAAGTGGGTCAAGGCAGTGATTCTCAATCAGGATTGAGTTGGCACTTTGGTATACCACCAACATCCGCTTAATTTTCCCCTTATTTACTATAAAAGTTTTGACAAAAATGTATATGTTGAGATTCAAATGTAGATTTATGGAAATTAATACAGTATGCACAAAGTTTGTTTTCATTTTTCTGATTGTGAGACACAGGATTAAATTAGATATTACTGACTGCCCTTCATTATGCCTTGACAAAAATGTACCACTGTTCCTGCTAAAGAAAAGATTGGAGGGAGACTGCTTAGACCCTATATAGAGGATCTATGGAACCTGCATCCTACAGGTCAGGAAATTGTCATGCAGGATGCAGCATCAAACACCAGGGGTCACTTTTCAGGCCCCCACTGTGCTCTCCCTTTGGTCTGTCTGGGTTCACAAAGCAGCCCCAAATTCTAGAGGAGCAGGCCATCCAATGAGGCACCATCTACAAGAATGTTGCCCTTTAATTATGCTCATGTATGCTGCCTGCTATAGTTTAAAAAATAAACTGACAAATTGTGAAGTCTGCCTCCATAGTCATGCCAACCAGGAATGATTCAATATGTTATCTCTTGAACAAAAGGTGCAAAGAGCAAAATTTATAGGGCCATTAGGATTTTCTGACCATATTAATGTAAGAGTGGGATTATTAGAAGTTAGGTACAATAAGAAGCACAATTGGAGGGATATGCTCAAAATCACACTGTATAAAGCAGCTGCAGTTGCATTGTACCTAGGACATCATCTGCTTCCTTTATCCCCTTAGATGCTAGATCTGTCTCCATTGCATTGCTAAGCAAAAGCACTGGAGACAGCTCTAGTATCCAAGGGGTTAAAGGATGTTAACAATGCTACCACTCTACAATGGAAGTACTTGCAAATACTCACTGTGCTGTAACCGTCTCAGAAGGCATGACATCTGGTATATAGTGTGCCAATGGAGAGGTAAAATGTCCATCGAAGATCTTGCAGTCTGTTTGCTCCTCAACCTATAGAGGATAGGAAAAAGAAAATCAATACTGTTACTTTAAGTCATATTAGATTGTAGTCCCTCCATGAACTAATAAAATAAGGAAAATGTTATACAGCTATCTTACCAAGCTACTCAACAGCATAATCATGTAACAAAAATTTTTTAACCCTTCTAGTGCCCAAGGGGTACACAACTCTGGCACTCAAACGGTTAAACATGTTTTCAAATTATGCCAAAAACACAAATTATAAAGCTGTTACCTTGTCAATATGTACTGGATAATCCTTCGGTACAAGATGTTGACATTTTTCTCTGTTTCCAATAATCTTCCGGAATTCAAATATCCTTAAAAACAGAAATATAAACACTTTTTCGCTCAAACATATTTTAGATTTATTTCAAATACATCTGACATAAATGAATGTGTCCAATCAACATTAGCAATTGACAAAATCTGTTGATTTATGAAAGATTACATTTGATGGTGTGTCTAATTTTGGGAATTATGGAATATCCAGATCAATTTCACAATCCGCTCAGTCCCTTTTATCAGGAACTTGGACACCGGGTACTCAAACCAGTTATGAATCAGCATGAACAAGCTGGGTTGGTTGTTGCATGGAAAAAGGTCAGCATCCTATATCTTCCAATCCAGTGGAAGGGGTACATTTTATCCCTTTTATTCGGACAAGAAAAAGCACATGGGACAATTAGTCCCTACCAGTTAGATATTTCTGCAGATCATAAAGGCTCTTTCTTTGCAAGGAAAGCCATAAATGAAAGTTTCTCTGTAAAGCAGCACTGTTACATTTGTACAGTTTGCCTGAACCAAAGTCCAGATATATCAGCCTGCAGGCTGTATTTAGCGCATTTCTTTTCTACACTATAGAGAAATGTGAAAATTCCTAATACTACAGTTTTCTTCATCAGAACCTTTAGCCAATACGTGGTATTAAATGTTCTGTTTGCCTCCAAAAATAACTCATGTTTTCACTAAAAAAAAAAAAAAAAAAAAAAAAATACCACCAACTACTATCAAACACCCCATATGGGACATGTCAGTATGAATTACTACTCGAGATGAAGACTAATGACTTACCTTTTTAAATCTTCTGGCTTTCCCCATCCTCGGATGAAAAATTTGGTAAGGAGTAACCGCCTATAAAGAAGATCCAGCTTACTCAAGCCCATTTGTAGAAGTCACATCTGGAAATAAAACCACATATTTCAATGTATTATGGAGCATATAGGTCTCAACTTCTAGAGTACCAACTATTCTTCACAATGTTTGAGATGGGAGAGTACAGACATGAAAACAATGTAATAATATCCATACAAAGACTAATTCTGTATTTTACCTGCACCTGAAGGGGAGGGGGGTACTTACCATACTGTAGATGTGTGGGTGAGAAAAATGCGCATTTTGTTATAAAACAGGAGATATTGATGGTTAAATATTAAAATCTCCTCAGGCAAACCTATCGCAAAGTCTGGGTGAAAATAGCCCACTATACATGAAGACGAAAGTTGAGCTATTCTGGTTCATGACAACTGCACCATATGTATCAATTACAAAATAAAACTAATTTCACAGGGGGTTAATATTTGATACGCAAACATAGTTCTTGAAATGATACATGTGGAACTATTTCACTCTTACTTAACCCCATATATTGTACAATACTTCAGTACATAACCCTCAATGTATCTCCAGTCTAGTAACCCTTTGTGTGCTTGCAAAGAACTAAAGCTTTTTGGATTGTGTTCTGGGACTGACATTTGAATTGTCAACATGGAACATTTTCTGCTTGGCTCTATAATACATTTATTGCAGCAGGTCAATCTGGAAAATTCCCAGGAGCTTACTTTCCTAATACTTTAATTTTGGCTTATAAAAATGGAAGTATATAAATAGTAATATTTTATCTATATATAACTATATGAATAAAAGAAGCTGTCAAGTGACAAAATTCTCTGTTGGTGCCAGCAGTAAGGAGGAGATAAGCTGACTTCCTACTTCTTGCCTCTCCAGGAGATAGAGAGGGCGTAATTTTGGCAGGCGTGGCCCGGGGGGGGGGGGGCAGGAGGTTAAGCCCCCCCCATATTATCTACAAGGAGCTTACCAGTCCTCACAATTTCCTCTTCACAAAAAATAAAAACCCCACGGCCAGCTCTCTCTGTAAGGGCTTTCACTGTGTCTTGGCCCCTTTCAGCTTTTATTTAAACCGCCTCGTACTTCCTTTTAACACTTTTCCCATAAACTCTGGCACTCAATGAGTCAAATAAATGTTTTTTTTTTCTGTACATACTAAGTAACTGACAGGTTTTGGAAAAACAGAATCAAAACATTTCCTCCATGTACATGGCTTACAGAGGACAAAGTTCAAAAGGGACTGGAAAAGGTTGAGGTGAACAAAGTTTAGTTCAGTAACCCTTTGGGGGAGATTCACTAAGTGGTGATAAAGAGGTAATAAAGGGGAGATGAATTCTCCAGTTTATCACTTCACCAAGCCCTATGTTATTGTATGGAGCCTAAGAACTAAGATTTCTTCAGCTTTGACGATCTTAGTGTATAGGCTCCATAGAATAACACAGGAATTGGAGAAGTCATCTCCACTTTATCACCGCTTAGTGAATCTCCCTCTTTGAATGCAATGCATTGCGTACCCCTCTGGTACTCAAAGGGTTACTAGCAAGGCCATTATACTTAACCATTATCAACTCATTCCCATCAGGCATATGGCCCTGTTATTGGAAGAAAGCATATGCAGTACTAATAAGTACTGTAAGCCTGACTTCCAGAATGGGTAAGATAGAAGAAAGGTTATTAACCCTTTGAGTGCCAGAGGGGTACTCAACACATTGCAGAGCAATGCGTTGTGTACCCTTCCAGGGTACTCAAAGGACTGAGTGTTTTCAATAATATATGTTAAACAGCAATATCATTAGTAAGGGTCAGCTTGGTATATATTTGCACATACCTCCCAACATTTCAAATGACCAAAGAGGGACACTTATTTTAGATGGTTTACTTGGGGGTATGGCTGGTGGGCAGGGCATTACCGAGAGGTTTTAAGCTGTTCAATGACCTGTTGATACCTATGTGTGCAACCTAATGGATGATTTACAACAAGACCAACAAGTATTTTATTTTATTTACACAGACCAATTTATAAACACATATACTGAAATTTAACACCTTAAGGACCCATGACGGTCCAGGACCGTCATGGCTTGATTTCCGTTAAGGACCCACACTGCACGCCATTCGGTGAGTCTGGAATCTGATCCGGCAAAGAAAAAAAAAAAAAAAAAAAAAAAAAAAAAAGGTCTGTGGTCCTTAAGTGACGGACGTGTGCTTGCGCGGCCGGTCCTTAAAGGGTTAAACAAACATTAAAATGAGTTTTATTGCTGTAGAGCAATGTGATACACTTATGTACATATCACACCATCTGCTCTCTTAAAAAGAGGGACATCAGGGTGGGAAAGAGGGACAGAGGGATTTTGGTCTAAAGGGGGGACACTTGGGAGGTCTGATTTGCATGCTATGAAAGGGTAAGTGGTAATTTGCAGAAGGATTTGGCTGTAATGTAGTATACTTGGATATTTCAAAAGCCTTTAATCTGAGTGCAAGTGCAGTGTCTGACCAATTTCAAAGCAATGCATTAGATATCTGTCTGGGTCTCAAAGGGTTAGACCTGTGTCAATGGGTTACCACATAAATAATAGTAGAATACCTTATAGCAACATTCATTTGAAAGAAGTTTCAAAATCATGTGTTATGTGAGATATTTTTTAAATTTAAAATTGAATATGATATTTAACCCTTTGCGTGCCAGAGGGCTACACAATGCATACCCCTCTAACATTCAAAAGGTTGATTGTATTCTAAGCATATGCAATGGGCCACATCTATAAAGAAGACAGACGGCAATTCCTTAGAATCGATTACATATATCCATACTTATACATCACATTCAATTTCTGCTCAGAAAATAAGTACCTCGAGGTACATATGACACAAATCCTATCTTTCAAACCGCTATGATTTGAGAGATATCCTCCCTCCCCTTCTCCTGACAGCAGGAGTTCCTGGTCTGGGGACCGACAAGCGACTCTTCATCAGAGCCGCAAAAGCGCAATTTAAAAAGAATTACTTCTTTGGAATGGTCTACAAAGTGCGCCTGATTTGAAAGCACACTTTTTAGACTGTTTCAAAGAAGTATTTATTTTTTAAATTTCCCATTGCGGCTCTACTGAAGAGCCTCCTTGTGTTGGCCGACACGGATCTCCTTCTGTCAGCTTTACAGCTGACATCAAGAGAAGGGGACCTTTAATGGAGGATCTCTCTCAAACTGCTAGGATTTGTGGCACATCGTTGAATTTTTTTTTAACCGCTACAAAATTCTAAGCATTTTTTATGGGACATTACTGTCCCTTTAATATGTAAAATATTTATGTACTGTAGGGTTAGTTCTGGCTAGGAAACACCTGGAGGCTTTATTTTCTTCATGTATTCCTAAAGGGATAGCAATACTTAAATATAAAAAAAATATTGTAGATTTTATCCCCCTGAGTAAAACAAGGGTACTCACACTGATGAAAGGTGTTTTATTCAAAGTTATCACAGCACAGACTTGAATTTTTTTACGTGCAGTATCTCAGTGGCCTTAAATTGTGCAGTGGTACTGTTACTATACCATCCTATGGAGCTGCCCATAAGATGGTGTAGCAACAGTGCCATTGTCCAATTTCAGGCCACTGTGTTTGAGTTGAAATAACTTTTGAATAAAACACCTCTCAGTATTAGGAGTACCCTTGTTGTATTCAGGGGGATAAACACTACAACATATTTGTTTACATGTTAAGTATTACTATCCCTTTAAACATGTTTAGTTCGGTATTAAGTGAATTAATTGGGGTGCATATATTAACCTATAACTAAAGTTCACACATGTTCTTTAAAAATCAAATAGAACTGTATCGGCGCTCCCTCCAGTGATTTAGAAATGACAACACAACTCTTCTAAAATCCAGTTTATTAGAATCTACAAGTGTTCAAAATAAATGTAGATTACAGAGATAATGGTACAAAATTCCCTTTTAGTATTTTAGGTTCCAATAAATTTTCTAAAAGAACACTCTTCTGTAATACTAGTTTACAAATGTGTCAAAAAAAAAATCACAAAAGCAACACTAAAATATTGTTACAAATGGAGACAATGGAAAAATCATCAGACACTACTTGGTGTCCTTGACATCCACTGTCCACAATATACTCTAAAATTCCAATTCAACTGGAAAATACCATATACATTAATCCCTAAGCATATACAGGATATATCCCAAAATATCTGTCTTCAGTACTCAAGAGCTGAAACTGCGATTTATTCCCCCTCTCTCGTTCCAAAGGATTAAAGGGACACCACAAACTCTTACGCCTTGAGACTTGGATAGTGGTCACTTGTCCCCACAGCAGGGAAAATTATACCCTCTGTAGTTAAAGGCACACACACCTGTTTCCCAACAGACAAGAAACTTGTGTTAACCCCTTCCACCCTGTACTAAACAGACAGGGTCCTAGATCGCAATACAGAGAGTATCGTGCATCAAAAATCCACTCCTATAAGTACCAATACAACATTGCCTTTTATAAAAAGATAAATGAAAATTAATATATATAAAATACAAAATAAAAATCCAAAAGTCTATAGATCGATCTTATAATCATTAAAAAACTTTAATCGATCTATAGACTTTTAGATTTTTATTTTGTATTTTATATATTTTTTTTTAATTTTCATTAATATAAAAGGCAACTATGGAGATATTGTATTCGCGTATAAGAAGGGGGTTGTTTGTTTGTTTTTTGTACCGGACCATCAAGGTGTTCCTTGACCTTAACATTATGGGATGCAGTAAAATCTTCCATTGTCATGCTTTGTCATGAACAAATAACAGACATGATGTGTGAGAGAATGGTTTAGTGTCGGATAGGGGACTTGTTCAACTTTCATACAAGTGGTACATGAGATGATCTGCATAACAAATACACTAGAACAAACCTGCACAAACACTAGCAAGGTCCTAATGGAAAGTGCTGAGAAATCATTCAGTTCATGATTTGTATGCAGTGTCTGGTATTTCACAGACAGCTCCACATGTGACAGCACTAAAACTGACAATTCACTGGGTGCACTACTAATAGAAAAAAGCAGGAAGGCCATTCAATATTTTCAATGGCATGACAGACAAAACAAAACAAGAGATGCCCCCTTTTATGAAAGGTTTACTGCTGACTATGGAGCCGTCACACAGGTGATTGTTACCTCACACGAACACACCAAAGGCCAAAAAACTGCATCTTTACTACGTTCACAAAAGAGCACAGTTTTAGCATGTTTTTTCTGCACAGAGGATTGTGGGGATACCTGCAGACCTTTCACATAAGTGTCACTGGAGGCTGAGGTACTCGTTGGAACCTCCAATGAATGGCTGATGTAAGTGGGTACATCAGACTATTTGACTGATGCTCACATAGGCCGTCTGTGGATTGCCAGGTGAAATATCAGGACAAGGAGAATATAGAGACCTGCTACATTTCTTTTGCCCATGTGAAAGGGCCCTAACTGCCAATTAACCTGATATATCCTACCGATGTATCCAGTGCATTGTGTAGCAATGTTCTGGAGACCTCTAGAACCCAAGGGGTTAAAAAAGGCCCATTTAAATGAGCTGGACTTTGAAGACTATTTATTTTACCCCAGTGGTGTAGTTGGTTTGCCCTGTACTTCCGTCTGTGTTGGAGACATTTTCAGCATCCAGGTGGTTAAACTCCTACTGCCTTTTTCAGTCTGTGGCAAACACATTATTAACCACTTGGATGCTAGAGGTCACCAACCTCTAACATCCAAGGAGTTTAAACAACATTCTCTAAATTGCTCAAATGTCAATATAAATTATTGGTTTAGTGGCATTCTCTATACTCTGCTTACAAGAAATGCTCTTAAATTGATTACCGTATCTGTAGCTTGAAACAAGCTGCTCACATTCTATGCATATCCACTTCATCCAGTGTCATGATTGGCTACTAGGTCTATTTCCTTATTACTGAAACCAAAACACACTCTGACCTTCACATTTCACCCACTTTTCCATCGCCTCCCACTGAAGTGCCTGAGTAAGATTGTTACTTTTACTGCACCTAAAAAGATGGGCGTGTGTGTTATAAAACCCTTACCCAAAAGGATCATTTCAGAAAAGAACTGAGTCGTATTCAAGGTTAGCAGAAGTGTCAATATAAGAGACAGTTACCTATGTATAAGTTATACAGATACATTAATACAAAAAAAAATGTCTATGGTCTTCAAATTGAATGCTTGAGGATTTAAGTACACATGCAAATGTGCAGCAATTCTGAGGCAAACTAACTGCACTATAGTGATAAAATAAATATTCCCCAAATTCCAGTTGCTTTATATGATTCTTTTAACTCCTTGAATGCTAGGTTTACAGTACATTGCTTCACAATAGGTTGAAGGCCTCTATAGCAGTGGTCCTCAAGCTGACTACAAAATTGTTTTAGTTTCAACCAAAACTCAATTTATTTTAGAAAAAGCTATCTTCAAAAGGTCAACCCTTTGAGTGCCAGAGGGGTACGGAATGCATTATTCCGTACCCCCTGGCACTCAAAGGGTTAAAAACATCCATGTGACAGACTGTGAAAGAACAGTATTTTTTCTTGAAACACAGGAACACAACAAACCTTGCAAAAAGACAATTAGGGTAGAAAAATAAGTAAAGGGAACATGAATTGCAAGGAAGAGCAAGAGTGAGAATATATAAATAGGAAAACACTTAAAGAGAGCACTGGAGCTTTAAAAAATGACATGGGTAAGTTGATTCTATGGTATATATGGGTTAATACAAGAGGTCAAGGGAAGAATGGACCCACTTGATAAGCTGACCCTGGGATTGCTCAATTTCAACCCTCAGAGTCCCATAGAACATTGATTCTATGTAATTTAACCCTGCTTGATCTAAAGTAGATGTATTCCAGTCACTCTACAAGGAATGTAGCATACTTCAACTTAGAGACTTACCTCTGCCTGAACATATATTAGACAAGAAGACTTCTTCCTCTACTGTTGTGGTAGAAATGACACCAGTTTAGAGACTAAAGAAAGTTCATAGTTGCTGTATATATCATTTGTAACAATGGACTGTCTCATTCTGAGAATCTGGACATTCATCCAAACACCCAGAGATTTGGGCCAAAACCCTGAATCTGAAGGTCAGATCCTGATAGTTCCCAGGTATAATGGTAATCCAAAAGTTCTTCAGAAACATAATAAAATCTTAGCAAGACCACTCTTTTAATCTTTAAACAGTACCTCCACAGGCTCACTACAACAAGACTGTTGTAAAACCAATACAGTGCTGTTACTTAAAAAAAAGAATTAAAACAGTTCCTGGGAATTACAGACATGTGAGTTTGACCACATTTGCGTGGAAATTTCATGCAGCAATAAGAGAATTTTTTTCTTAATGTCAGAGTCCTGTGTTACATCTATATAATATATATATATATATACATATATACACACACCTATGCATAATATATATATATATATATATGTAAGACTTTGTGTCTGGCAAAACACACCCAGGGGCGGCAGTAAGGAGGAGTTACTGCTCCCATTGGGTGATTCAACAGGGGCGTGAAAATCATGCAGGGAGTTGGCCCGTCCCCACTATCCAGGCCGCCCAACACTATAAACTGAGAAAAAAAATGGCTGCCACTCGTTCCTAAGCCACAGCACACACACAAGCCCCAGACACACACAGTGGCGGTGTCATGGTTTGTTTTGACTCTCAGACACAGAGTAAGATAAAAATCAAACTTTATTGAAAAGTTTAATAAGAACCCTCACGGGTCCTGAACATGCATATATACAACATGCACAAAATAGGTTCAAACAGTAGCTTTTACAAGATACAGTAGGGTAGGCTCTACCGGCCTATGGTATGGTACAACAATATGACTAAGGCTCTACCGGCCCTGCCGATATACCGGGCAAGGCAGCCTGATGGATAACACAATTGTAGGAATAAGGCTCTACAGGCCTTGCCAATATACCGGGCAAAGCAGCCAAAGTGACTGAAGGACAACTCCACTAGTGCTGTAAGGTTGGAAGCATCAGCATAAGATGGTACAGTGGAGCAAACCAGTATCACGTATAGGACAACCAGGGAGGCCCAACCGGTGCTGTAAATGGAGGCAGCTAGCAACCAGTGATATGGAGTAAACCAGTACCACGTATTAGACACCAGGAACGCCCTACCGGTGCAATAATGGAGGCAGCTAGCAACCGGTGATATGGAGTAAACCGGTACCGCGTACTGGACAACAGGAATGCCCTACCGGTGCAGTAACGGAGGCAGCTAGCACCCGGTGAATATGGAGTAAACCAGTACTGCGTACTGGACTACAAGGAGCCCTACCGGTGCTTGTGATGGAGGCAGCTGCAACCGGTGAAATGGAGTAAACCAGTACCGTGTACTGGACAACGGAAGCGCCCTACCAGTGCAGTAACAGAGGCAGCTAGCACCCGGTGAATATGGAGTAAACCAGTACCGTGTACTGGGCCACACGGGAGCCCTACCGGTGCTAGAAATGGAGGCAGCTAGCAACCGGTGATAAGAAGCAAACCACACAGTGGCTCAGTGGTTAGCCTTGCAGCGCTGGGGTCCTGGGTTCAAATCCCACCAAGGACAACATCTGCAATGAGTTTGTATGTTCTCACTGTGTTTGCGTGGGTTTCCTCCGTGTACTCCGGTTTCCTCCCACACTCCAAAAACATAATGATAGGTGAATTTAGATTGTGAGCCCCAATGGGGACAGGAACCAATATGAGTGTAAAGCGCTGCGGAATCTGTGTGCGCTATATAAATAAAGGATTATTATTATTATTATTATTATTAATCAGACTGTCACCCAGGCGACCAAAGTCAAATGAAGGATAACAGTCAGGATCCAGGAGCAGGAACGGCAGACAGGCCAGGACAGGACACTGGAACAGCAGGACAGCCAACGCAGGTCAGGAACGGGAGCAGGAACAACGGCAACACCGGATCAGGAACGGAAGCAGGAACGTCAGCCCAACCGGATCAGGAACGGAGGCAGGAACCACGCAGGAGTGACACTGGCGTCTGGGCGAACCACTGACACGGGTATACTGAAGCTAAACAGGCCCAGAGATACAGGTACAAAGGCAGGTGACTACTGACATAGAGACACCACGAAAGGGCCACCAAAGGGTGCCTCAGCCCAGTCTATATAGGCCATACTGGGCAGGCAATAGACAGGAGGCCAATGGAGAGTTCACACACCTGACTGACAGCAAAAGCCATTAATCACGGGCACCGTGATAGGCAGAGTGTGACTTTCCTCAGACACACACACAGTGGCGGAGTGTGACTTTCCTCTACTAAACAAAAAAACATGCCCTATTTATGCTATCAAAAAGAGGACATCACTATTTCTGTTCTTTGTGTCACGGTCCCAATGTAATACAGACAACCACATCTGTTACTCAGGCTGCAATGCAAAATCACTACAACGTTTAGCAGCACAGAGCCCTGCACAGACAATTAACTCTTTGAATGCAGAAGGGGCGCTACACATCGCTTTGCAATGTGTTGACAACCCCTCTCATGACCACAGGCTGCAGCCTTCTTTCCTGATCACTTATGGAGCGACACTGTGGAGTACAGACTAGGACAGCTTATACTGCCACAGTATGCTACTGTGACTAAGAGGGTATCAGTCATGTGGTGTTCCGTTACACCAGTGATTCTCAGCTCCAGTCCTCGGGGCACACCAACAGGTCACGTTTTCAAGATATCCCTAATTAATCACAAGTGAATCAATCACAATGACCAAGCCACTAATTACTCACCTGTGATTAAGAAGGAACAACCTGAAAACCTGCACTGTTGGTGTGCCTCGAGGACTAACGTTGAGAATCACTGCGTTACACTATTGCTCCATCTCTATCAATGCAGGACACAGTTCAGTGCACCTTTCCCCCTGCCACTGGCATCTTTCTTGATTTCTTTCCAATCTCCACTTAAATTCTGCCGTCCTTCTGCGTCCCATTCTCCGCTCCTGAGGTGTTGTCTTGCTCCGAAATAGCCTTGATGATCGATGTTGGTCTCCTCCCTCAACTGCTGTAGCTTTGACCGATTTGCAAAGCGTTTCAGCACTCAAACTGGAGCCTTTCTCTAGCAGTCCAAGGGCCTTTGACTGCTACAGAAAGGCTCAACTTTGAGTCCCAAAATGGGTTGCAAAGAGATCAGTGCTACAGAGGGTGAGGAAGGAGTCCAACATCGATCAAGGATATTTCAGAGCAAGACACCTCCTCTGGAGTGGAGAATGGGACACAGAAGGATGGCGGAATTTCAGCGGAGGGCATTGCACACCGCCAAGCGGAATTACACTTTTTTAAACCACTCTTACTCAATGCCTATTCATGCCCTCACAGAGCGCCACCTCAAAACCCACAATCCTCACGAAGTAAGAAGCCAATTATTAAAGAGGGGAAGAAAGCAAGATTTGCAGGGTGCCGGACAGACCTGTAGGCGTGGGTATCCTGCGGCTTCACTCGGCATTCATCATGTGGGCATAGTGAAATGACAATCACTGCACCAGCGGAAAGTGCCCAGGTGGGGTTCGCAACTACTACCCCTACCTTTAAAGTGCAACACAGGTACGCTGCGTGTCCTCCGTGTTTCGAGGCAGTGATGGCTCCTTATGACCTATTGCTGGAATATAAGTTCTAAAATCCTTCAAAAGCCATTAGGTCCTTCCCTAACCCTTTGAGTGCCACAGGGGTACACAAGGCATTGCTCACCAATGCATTGCGTATGCCTCTGGCACTCACTGGGTTAACAGTAGGACCTAATGGTAGTCGCTGTCGAACGATGATACAACTTCTATTCCAGCAGTAGGGCTTAAGGATCCATCACTGCCTCGCAACACGGAGGACATGCAGCACACATCACTAAATATACGTGAAGGAGGCTTGCCACATTGCCCTCACTACCATAACATTTGCGTTTCACATCAGGCAGCTGCACACAGTGCACATGGAAAGCAGCATTCTTCCAATGTGCACAGTATGGGACATGGTAATTTCCTATAATGGGGAAATTATTCAAATAAACGAGAGACACCCAGGAATCCCCATCCACTCATAAGTCACCCCCTTATGACTCAATTGTGTGTGTGTGTGTATGCCCCTATGTTTATCACTGTGTGTTTTGCATGTCTATATCACACTCTATGTGTCTGCATGTTGTGCACTGCACATATGTATGTGTGTGTAGGAGTGTGTCACTCTTTATCTATCTCAGTGCGTGTGTGTGTGGGTGTGTCTTGCATCCGTGTGTGTATGTTCATTCCCTATATAACCTGACGGGCAACGCCGTCCCACATTGCTAGTATGGACTAAGAGAGAAAATTTAACGGTATGTTCACTAAAATCCTATTTTTCACTTACATCCAATGTGTAACACAGGAATGATAGGGATATACTGAAGTGTCCACCAAGATTCCTGGGATGCAAAAGAAAAATCCTCCACTGAAGACCAGTATTCCACAGGATTGACTGGTCCGATATGATCCCAAGTTGTCAGACACTAAACTTGCTCAGCAAGCAGCTGAACAAAAACCATAAGGATTAAGAAATCTACATATGCCTGTCGGATTGCAGCCTTGATCCAAGAAGCAATGAAAATCTTAGACGCTATCCTTTTAAAAACTCACATAAAAAAGAAATTGTGTGGCCACACGGTACATGAACTATGTCGCCGTGATCAAAATGGTGACATGAGAATCTCGCACTGCATGAAAGGGAGAGATTCTCATGTCGCTTCCTTAACCCTCTGAGTGCCAGAGGGGTACGCAAACGCATTACAAAGCAATGCATTGCGTACACCTCAGACACTCATAGAGTTAAACAGTGCTTCAGGCCGCATTGATGTTATTGTGTATGGGTGAGCTAAAATACGAAAAAGAAGATAAAGATTAACTATGTCACATTGATTTTATTGTGTCCGATCTTCCCCTCTTCATATAGCTGAATCTCTTATGCACTGGGAAACAAGAAAGAACCAGCAACTCCGGATGGGCTCGTAAGGAGGAGAGGCTTGCTGAAAAGACAAGGGTTCTCTTTCCCCCTCTCTGTGGGGTGAATAAAATGGAGACTATATGTGACTGATGAATTTGAGATGCCAGATGGGACTCAATCAGTAAAATCTTAACATAATGCATTTAAAATAAGAACATTTTAAAACAGCCCATCTTTAAAATAGTTTCTGCATCCCTTTCACCATTTTATCCTCTCTCTCTCTCTCTAGCTAAGAATCCTCCTGCTTCCCCATCTCTCACTCTGTTCCCGATTCCTCCTACTGCGGCTGCAACCTCAGGGTCAGGCAGCACAGAACTGGTACTGAACCATTCACAAACACCAGGATCAGACACAATTACATCAATGTAGGCTGAAGCACCGTTTAAAGGAAGAGACATGAGAATCTCACTCTTTCATGCAGTGCGAGATTCTCATGTTGACATTTTTATCATGGCGACATAGTTAACGCGATGTGTGCCCACACAGCCTTTTTTTATACAACTTTTTAAAAGTGACCCACCTTGGACACAGCCTGCCCCACTTGAGGGTCTTCAGGAATGACTGTCACATTTCCTAAGAATGCATGTGATGGATACAGTTTTTTAGATAGTGTACCACATACAACAGATGGAGCTCCTGCTTGTTAGAAGTTTCTGGAGAAAAAGGACAGAAGAACAATTTCCTGGTTAAATCTGAAAATCCTAAACTACCATGAGAAAAACTTCTGGGAATACAAAGAATCATGCTGCCCTGGTGAAAATCGGGAAGGGGCATTTACAAGACAAAGCCTGTAGCTTGGCAACTCTGCAAAACAGATAAAACAGTCTTCCTTTTGGTTATCATAAGTGCCATAAGACGCAAATAAACAGATGAAAGAGGTTCAAATTGAGGTGGGGAGGTGAAATCAACCACAGGTAGAGAAGCCCACTGCAACAAAGCTTTGGCTAAAAAGGTATAATATTGGTGACTCTACCCAAGATTAGACAGAGTGTGACAGTTTCATTACATTATCTCCAGATGGACAAGATATCACTCCACGCTCAGGCAAGAAAAATACAAGCATATAGTGGTGCACATACTGTGCAACTAACAGCTTTAACAGGTATGCAGTATGTAAAGAGCTCTGTTTTGTATTTAGTAGCAAAAATCAACACTACAATCATTATGGCCACCAAAAATGTGAGGGGATGGGGTAAGGCAAAGGAACTAGGAGTGCGTGGACATGTTGGCAACTGCAATGGTGAATTTAATGTCATACATTTAATAAAATGATTGCGTTTGTGCAGCAATGCTGATCATCATCCTCCTAAGAAGGATATTTGTAAAAAGTATATGAAAAGCTTCACCAGTAGTAGAACTAAACATTTTACCCTTAAAGATGACGACAAGTTGCACTCTAGCATGCTTTCCATAGTGGAGGAAGATTTAGCCGTAGTTAGATCAATTCCTGCTTCAGAAAGTAACAGTAGTGACACCCCGCAGCAAACTAGAGGCCGAATATCTAGAACTCCTCCAAAAACCCATACAGGAATATGAAAGTACTGGGGAGGAAGAGAATTTGGTAGTCAGAAGATGATGACGGTACAGACCCAATTATTGATGCAGATTTTCAATATCGTTCCATGCTCCTACCTTTCTTCTGTGTCAGGAATAACAGAATTCTGAACCTGAAGTAGCTGGAGAGAGACACTAGAGAGTGTTGTTCCAGAGCAATGCCGCTAACAAATATCCCTTACTGTGGCTGTACTTAAATACTGGCAATTAGCTCAGCCCCTACAATTGTGCATTACTCTGGGATATTTTAACCCACTTGAAATTGGTACTGTGAATTACTAACAGGGTCAAAGAGCACCAATAGGTCCCTTAAATATGTACCCATTTCACAGCAAAAGAACATGCCAGTACTTGAGAATAACAAAGATTCAGTATAAAGATATTCTCCAATTTTAGAGATGCACTGATACCGATTTTTGAAGACAGAGTACGAGTACCGATACTTTTTTCAAGTACTCACCGATACCAATTACCGATACTTTTTTTGAGGTCATTTGCCAGTTTTCCAAGTACCTATATGCTTTAGGTACTTGGAAAACTGGCAAATGACCACAAAAAAAAGTATAGGTAATTGGTATCTGTGAATACTTGAAATATATTATATATACACACACACACCACCTCTTGATTCTCCCCTTTTGACTCTTTGTCCCCCACTTGATTCCCACCTTTTGCTTCATTCTCCCCCTCTTGAGCCCCCTTCTTTTGCCTTGGCTCTCTCTCTGTTTTGATCCCCCTTTCTCCCCCTCCTTGATCCTACCCTTTTGCCTCTCTCTGTTGATCCCCCCTCCTTTTGCCTCTTCTTGCCCCCCTCCTTTTGTCTCCTGATCCTTCCTCCTTTTGCCTCTCCCTCTTCACCCCACTCTCTGCCTCTTTCAACACCTGCTGCCCCATCTTGTCTCCCTTACCCTCCTCTGCCGGGTGCTCGCTGTTCTCTCGCGAGCCCCGGCAGAGGTCAGCGTCGGAACGTTGCCATGGTAACCCGCGGCAATGATCCGACGCTGCAGGAGTGAGAGAGGTGACCGGGGAGCATTGTGAGCAGCCTAGAAACAAATATTGCGACGATCACCCAGGATAAAGTGTCTCATCAAAATATTTGTTCTAGGTCTCCCTATGTTACAAGAGCTTCCCAGGCACTGGCCCTTGCTCTCCATGTGCCTAGAGGGAATCAGCTGCACCACACTGAAGAAGGCCGGCATAGGCTGAAATGTAAGTCTGTGGTTGTGCCTTTTCTCTCGTGCAGAGAGGATTTGCTTGACATTTTGGAGCTGGACTGTCTGTGGGCAAGACTAATCTGATATGGACATTTCCTCTCTGCAATGGAACATGGGAGTTAAAAAGATGACTTGTAGGACCACTAAGAGGCCACCATGCCTCTGAAGAAGATACTTTATCTTGTTCATTCTCTAAGGGTACTTGTCACATTATTTGTTTCTATATTGAGGCATACGTTTTAATGAAAACCATGTTATTAACACTTAATCCAGTCTACTTCAGGGAAGTTTCTGGATATGATCAAACACCCAACTCTTTATATAACCACCCTCCCCTAATATCAACCAGAGAATAACCCCTCTAAAAATGACAATGTTGTAGTTAGGGAACAAGAAGTACAAACAGATTATATATATATATATATATATATATATATATACACTATACACACAGAGAACATTAAAAGTGGTGAAGAGGGAGCTGCTCTTGGAAACTTAAATTCTAGTGTCAGGGTGGGCAGTCTGTGGCTCTACAGTTAGCCAATTACAGCTCCCATCAATTACAGCCATCCCAAAACTGGCTGAGGATGTTGGGAGTCACAGTCCAATAACCATGTCTGGGAACTTTATATTCTGGACTCCCTAGAGGGGGAGTCCTGTGGTGTTGTTGGGAATGATAAATGAAGCAATTTGTGTCAAAAGTGGGCTGAGCCTAATCACGAGTGGTGGGTGTGGCTTCAAAAACAAGTAAAAAGGTTGCCTAGAATAGGCTTGGGAAGGAGAAGTGGGAGGGGAATTGGAGGAACTAGGTGGGAAGGAGCACAAATGGGCAGAGATCCAATAGAAACTTCTCACACCCCGGAGAATCAGCCTCGGCCCCGGAGACCCGGTAATACAGAGTGAAAACCGGAGTCTCCAGGGCAAATCCTGAGAGTTCCCAGCTATGTCAGTAACAGCCTGCGAGCCACAGGTTATCCTCTACTGATGCTAAAAAAATCTGGGAAAAGATTGGTTCACATGATACACAAGATAATTTATTCAATTAAGATAAAAGTGCAACAATTATGTAGCAAAACAACTATAGCATATGCATAAAATAAAAACCCCATCAATTTCAGCAGGATTTTCTTTGGTACATAAGGTGCAATAGTTTTGAACCAGTACATATACCACATAGTAGGAGAATTTATGAACACAGAGGTGGTTTCGAACACACTGGACCGTATGTAAAAAACAAATTAGTACAATTCTAGGGCAAATCAACTACACAACAGGGGACAAATTAAAAATCCAACTGATTTAAATGGATTTATTAGCCCCTTGAATACTTGACAGGGAAATGTGTTGGAGACCTGTCTAGCATTCAAGGGGTTAAAAATCCCATTAAAATCCCATTTACATTATTGGAGATACAAGAAATTTCTTTTTTTTTTGAAATTTTTGTTTTATTTACACAACTTTGCTTTTATACATACAACCCTTTTGGTCTTTAAAACAGAGAAGGTACTAAAAAAAAAACCCAAAAAAATGTGGTGCAGTTCTGGAGCAAACAAACTATGCCACAGAGAATAAACATTCCATAATTACTTTAACTTATTCAATTAATGACCTATGAGGTGCCATGACTGTTACCATTTTTTTTCTTCTGAAGGACTGGTGACGGTCTTGGCATGTCACATACTTTTTACATCTCTCACGCTGGAGAACTGTAAGTAAAAACGGAGTCTGAAATTGACCATTCTGAGACTGGAGCGGTCTCTCTCAGACCCCCGTTTGGCTGGCTGGTACATGTCACAGGTCAAATGTGCCAGGGCACCGACAACAATCAAAGTGGTACTTAAGGGAAGTAACGTCCCTGGACCACTGGTCATTAAAGGGTTAAAATGGGGCTTTTAAAGGGGATCTATCATCACAGTACAAATGTGTTTTAAACGTTAGATTATATAGCGATTAGGTGGATTTCTTGAATATTTTTTTTTTTTTAATCCTATTTTGCCGAAAATTAATGTTTAAAGACTGCACTTCCGGATAGACTGTGGGTACAGCTCTGTACTCGCAGTCTGTAACTCTGCCTCTGCTCCACTCCCTCTATCCAGCCTCCTCCGATGACGGAGGCTTCTGTCTTTAAGCCAGAGCTGTCTCATTAGCAGAGATCGATATCTATCCAATGAGATTGCTCCAGCTTACAGACAAAGCGTCCTTCATCGGAGAACGCTGGATAGAGGGAGGGGAGTGAAGGCAGAGTTACAGACTGCGGGTATAGAGCTGTAACCGCAGTCTATCCGGAAGTGCAGTCTTAAAAATTTTTGGCAAAATAGGCTTTAAAAAAAATAAAAATTATTCAAGAAATCCAGCTAATCACTACATAATCTAATGTTTAAAACACATTTGTACTGTGGTGATAGATCCCCTTTAAAGCAGAACTAGCACTGAAAATAAAGCGCGCCCCCCCCAAAAAAAATCATTATGCATATAGTGATACGCATATCCATGCTAGTATTACCCTGAATAAGTCCGGTGTTTATGATAAATCCGGCTCATTCCCAGAGGCACAGGCAGGCAATCTTGCTGTTCTGGCATCTCTGTGTCTGCACCGTCAGTCACTTCCTGTACCTTAAGATACAATGCAACGCTTCCTAGAGGAGACAGACAGTGAAGGAACACAGATGTCTGTTTGGCAAGATGTCTGCGCTGATGCCTGCCTGTCTTTCTGGGAACAAGATGGATTTATCAATAACACAGGGTAATACTAGTATGGATATTCATATTGCTATATGCATAATGATTTGGGGAGCACTTTATTTTCAATGATAGTTCCGCTATAACCCCCTAAGTAAGCAATCCCCAACATCCCCAGAATTGCAGCCTCATCTACATTTTGGTATTTGTACAGAGATAGATCTGTTCAAGTCACAGACTAACAATCTCTTCACACCTCTGTGTTAATGAACATTTCCTTATTCCCAGGACTTTGATCTAACCCTGTGCATATCAATTCATATCTTTACAGACTGTATGTTTACTAAGTTAATTGAACCCCACTGTGTACTCCTATGTTTTGGCTCAAATGTACGCATACTCTGTAATATAAATGCAGTGTTATTCTAGCTTTGTTTGTTAACCCATGCCTGAAGAAGGGACCTTAGTGTCCCGAAAGCTTGCACTTGTTATGTCCTCAGTTAGCCATTAAAAGGTATCCCCTTTATACCACTCTTGTGAGTTTTTTGCTACACTGTGATTAAGTAGGGAGAACTTCAAAATGTGAAAGGGGTGTTCCAAGGACTAACGCTGTCAATCACGGTATGTTTTATAAAAAAAAATATCACAGTCACATACTTCGCCACAACAATAAAAAAAAGTGATTTTATTTTTGTATATTTAACCCCTGGGTGATGAGTGGGGTGTGCAATGCATTGTGTACCACACTGGTCCTTGAGGGGTTAAGCCAGAATTTTGGTCACACTGTTGCCCTTCGTCAAGGCTACGCATCTGGTATCAGTGTATGGGCTAATCACTCTGACTTTCTGTTATCTACCAGCAGGTTGTAGCCTGCAAATCTTCCTCTTCATTCTGTGCTGGAAACAAAAGTGTGCAAAATAATCCTAATTTATTAGTGGCAAAGTTTAGTTGTTCGCAATGGGGCATTGGGTTTGTCTCAGAACTGTTCCACTTTCCATTATGCATTTTGCCCTTTGAATATTTTAAACCAGTATTCCACCTCCTTGTTTGGCTGATTATAGTTTAGAGATCGGACAAAGGACATGTATTGTTTGTACGATCACTGCAATTACAACAGAAGTACAGAGGCGGCAAACCGAAGGCCCTGCAGTTCTTGAGGACTACAACTCCCATTGGCTGGCTGGGGATGATGGGAGCTGTAGTACTCAACAGCTGGAAGCCTCTCTGTGCTTGCCCCAGCTATAGGAAGTTTGATTGGAACAGTCTTGTTCTGACAGCTGTCAGTCCACTCACCTGTCTCACTGGGTCAAAGGTCAGGGACAGAGCGGTCACTGCTGCAGGTTGTACAACCTCACAGAATCCTCCCCCAACATCACCAACTCACACTCCCCATACACGGCAAGCCTGTGCAGAACACATGTACAATGATCCACACGCTTGTCAGAGCAGCCAGTAGAGAGTTGCCCTGGGAAGGAACCAGAAGGAGGCGTGGTTGTGACGTCACGCCCAGTATACTTCCCAGAGAAGCACCCTCTCTAGACTGAAACGTGCTGTCATTTCAGATAAATGGTGAAGCAGTATAAATGTATCCCCTAAATCAGCGTAATGTATAATAATACCTGTAAATGTAAACCGTGTAACTCATGTTTGGCTATGCAGGACCCAGCATAGAATTAAACTTTTATCTTAATCACATGGAATGACACGCGTGCGCAGTGCTAATACCTATTCTGGGAGATGGTCGAGTATGCTATTTTCCTAAACTCCTTTATACCACATAAACGCGTACAATTTTCTACAGCGTTAGGTATCGTGTGTTGATTTACAAAAGCGTTTGTGAATTATGGGAGTTGTAGTCCAACATGAGATAAAGAATTATATGTTGCCCATCTGTATCCTTAGTAAAGATGGCGCTGAAAGAAGCATCAAACCAGTGATAATAGTGTCACATGACACTCTGTGTGCATACTGAAGATTTTTAGTGGAGCAAATGCAAGTCCTGTTTCTATCATGTAACGCCGGTTGTTGATCGGTTGGTGCGGCACCTGAATTAGCACGTCCCACTCACTGTGAGTCCTACCTATTAGTATTACTTGTTTTAACCTATGTGGTGCTGCGAGTGTGATCATTAGCTCTCTTACAAGCAGTGTGAAATGTACCACTGAGACTAAAGTACTAAGGCAAGTGGTGCAATTCTGGAGTAAGCCAACTGGGGCTAAAACATTTCGCAAACCTGCACCACTTTTTCATGGCGCATCGGCCTTACTGGTTTGGAATGCGGTTTGAGCTGTTTTTTTCAACTCTACTATAGGCTCTGCACACAACCCCGTTTCAGTGGTACGTACTTGTCTCCTCCGATGAGCTAATTTATTTTTATTTGGGATTTTCTTGTTTATCATCTTATATGTTCACTTCATACAGTGGTGAAAGAATGTGTCTGGCTAATTAGGTTGGCGAGACATCTGCCCGTAAAGCGGAGAACGTCCACGATTTAATAAATGTCAAGTAATAAAAAAATCAGTATGACCTATAAGCATAGCTGGGAACTCTCCGGTTTTGCCCCGGAGACTCCGGATTTAACACTGTATTACCGGGTCTCCAGGGCACAGTCTAATTTGCCGGATGTGGGGAGTTTCCCTTGAAACTCTACCCACTTGTGCTCCATCCCGCCCCGTTTCTCCCACTCCCCGCCCCATTCTCCTACTTCCCCAGGCTTTTCTGTATTTTTTTTCTTTTTCTGTGGTTTTTTCTTCTGTTCTACAACCCCCCCTCCCGTCGCGATTAAGCCCCGCCCCTTTTTAATGACGCGAATCGCGTCATAGATCTCACCCGGCGGCTACCCTCCGGGTTGCACCTTAGGTAAAGTTCCCAGGTATGCCTATAAGGGCCAGCTATACGATAAAGTGTTTAAATCGTCTCATCACTATGTTGTTACAGAAAAGTAACTCTTCCAGTGACAATACATGAAGCGATAAAGTCCTTTATGTGTGGATTCAAAGAACATATGGTTTACTTTTATTAACACTTGAGATGCCATGAAGAATTTCATAAAATAAAATGGATGGATGTTTCACATAAAATGTATGTGCCACATTTAATAAATTTGAATACCTCTTTAGGAGGGACAGTCCCTCTTTGAGACCCAAATCCCTCTTTCCCACCCTGATGTCCCTTTTTTTAGGAGATCAGACTGTGTGTATATGATGAGTCTGGATCACATTGTTCCACAGCAATAAAACTCACATTAATATTTGTTTAAACTTCAGTATATAGGTTTATACATTAGTCTATAAAAATGAAAATACCTTGGTCTTGCTCTAAATCATTTATGGAATTACAAAAAGACCTGTAAATAGGAATGGAGTAACCTAAAAATTAATGTTAATGGCCCACCCATCAGTCACCCCCCCCAACACTACCTAAAACAAAAGTGTCCCTCTTTGGGCATTTAACCCCTTAACGATGTGTGACATGACAGGACCATCACACGTGTCCGGACATTAAGGACCGGTGACAGTCCTGGCACATCATGGAATTCTGGGATGACAGCATGGCTAACTTTTTACTCCTTTTAGTTAGAGATGCACCGATACCACTTTTTTTAAGACAGAGTACGGGTACCGATACTTTTTTAAAGTACTCACCGATACCAATTTCCGATACTTTTTTTTTTGCGGTCATTTGCCAGTTTTCCAAGTACTTAAAGGGATAGTAATACTTTGTTTTCTCTTTATTTTATTTTGTAGGCATTAAAAAAAAACATGAAGAACGATGTAAGTCTTATCTCTCAAACCTTTATGGGTTAAGAGATATTCACAACCAAAGTATCCCCCCCCCCCCAGTTAAGCCAGATCAGAAGGGAGGTGCCCAGGTAGACTGCAGAGAGGGACAATCTTCAATTAAGATAAGGGAAAAAGCTGAAAAACTTGTCAAGGGGGGAAGGGCTTTCATTCTTTTCATACAAAGAAGATTGTCCCCTGCTGTTATCTGTCTAGTCTTACAACCAGATTCACATCTGAGAAGAGATGGCTTACACTAGGAAAAAGGGGCGGGAGGGCTAAACTTTTCTTGTGAATATCTCTTAAACCATAAAGGTTTGAGAGATAAGACATATCATTCTTCATGTTTTTTTAATGCCTACAAAATAAAGTTAAAACAAAGTATTACTATCCCTTTAAAGCGTGTATATATATATATATATATATATATATATATATATATATATATATATATATATATATATATATATATATGCTTTAGGTACTTGGAAAACTGACAAATGACTGCAAAAAAAAGTATTGGTGAGTACTTGAAATATATATATATACACACACACACACACACCACCTCTTGACTGTCCCCTTTTGCCTCTTTCTCCCCCTCTTGATTCCCACCTTTTACTTCATTCTCCCCCTCTTGAGCTCGCTCCTTTTGCCTTGGCTTTTTCTCTCCCTTTTGATCCCCCTTTGTCCCCCTTCTTGACTCTTGATCCCACTCTTTTGCCTCTTTCTCCCTCCTGATCCCCCCTCCTTTTTGCCTCTTCTTGTTCCCCCTCCTTTTGTCTCCTGATCTTTCCTCCTTTTGCCTCTTTTTTTTTTTTTTTCTTTTTCTCAGTCCCTTTTGCCTCTTTTTCTCCCTCTTGCCCCCCCTCTCTGCCTCTTTCACCACCCACTCAATGTCCCATCTTGCCTCCCTTACCCTCCTCTGCCGGGTGCTCGCTGTTCTCTCGCGAGCCCCCGCAGAAGTCAGCGTCGGAGCGTTGCCATGGTAACCCGCGGCAATGCTCCGACGCTACAGGAGGGAGAGAGGCAACCGGAGAGCATTGTGAGCAGCTCCCCAGGCTCCTTCATTGCAGCACCGACCCTGACACAGGATATCGGTTCTGGCATCGGCCGCATTTGCGCGAGTACAAGTACTCACGCAAATGCTGGTATCGGCATCGGTGCAACCCTACTTTTAGTGCAGCAGGGGTATGTAGTGCATATTTGTATGGCACTGAAAGGAATTGTGGTGCTGAAGACTGAGCACATCCTCTCCGCTCCCCCAAGGGCGGAGCAGAGAGAATGCTCTCAGACTTCAGGTTAGTAGAACTGCCGGAGGTGTGTAAGGGAGGGCATCACTTTCACATCGCCAGCAGTTTGACAAGCCTCCATGCTAAGAGGAGGTTCTCCCCTCCCCCTTTGCATCAGTGATTCTTAGTTCATATGGCAATGTGCATATCTATCGCCAAGGTGATGTGTTTGACAGAGGCACATCGCAACAGCATCAACCTTTAGTGTATCTCACCCCTGTTGGGCTTCTCACCCTAGGAATTGTTTAATACACTGACTTACCTAGGTAGGTACTCTTCTTACATCAGGCTGTTGTATATTTGTATATATCTTACACACATCAGGCTTTTTACTAAGTTGGAGCAGACTCACTAAATCATCATAATCACCCTTTAAACCTCCTACTGATAACTGCCAAAAAACCCCCACACAATTAAATTTGAAGCAATAAAGTGAGGTAAGAGGGTCGGGTAGGGATTTCAGCAGAAAAGACTCTATATATGTGTATGCACGTCTATTTTAAAGATGAAATAACAGCAGTCAAACTGTGTTTTAAAGTCTAATGTTTAATGAGTGCTGTTTTTGGGAAATATATATATATTTTATATATATGTGTGTGTGTGTGTGTGTGTGTGTGTGTGTGTATATACACACACACTACTGTCAAAAGTTTTAGAACACCCCCAATTTTCCAGCTTTTATTGAATTCTACTAGTTGGCCTTTCTTGTGAGTGCTGGCAGCAGTCCACTGTTGAAGGCCATAGGACAGGGTCAGAGAAGGAAAGAGGGAACCACTGGATGAGGACAAATCATCAATGTTTAAGTGGCCACCAGGGAGCAAAGTAGAGGAGTCTGAAGACAGAAAGCCAGGTTGAAAAGTTGGATAGAAAGTAGGAAGGGTTGCTTGATGGCTGGTAGATCACCGCTACTTGGAGAGGAATTGATGAGAAAAGTTGGATTGCATGAACTTCAAAGGATGTGAAGATGGCTGATGGTATAAGAGACAGAGGCCTTAAGTGGCAGTGCAGGGAGAAAAAAAGACCCCCATCCCTGTCATCTGAGAGAAGTGTGTGAGAAAGATAAGCCAACATAGGAGATAGCAGCTTCAACAGAAGAATCAGAATGTGAGAGCCAGGTTTCAGTGATAGAGATAATGAGTTGTGTGGAGTTTGTTACATAGATATCGAGCATTTCATAATTCACAGGAGAAAGGTGGAGGGGAAAGAGGGAAGCGGGAAACGGTCAGTGAATGCTGGGGTCTGCCCCACGAGTAGAGTGGTTATTCAGAAGTCTAGAGCAAACACAGACTGGTATGCAGCTGCAATCAGGATTGGGGGAGCTGTCCAGAAGCCAGAAGGAGTGTTGCAGAGGAGTTTCGTATGTGAAGAGGTGTGAGGGTGTTTTCTGGTGAATGAAGATAAAGGGTGCAGGTAAAAAAACAACTCATGTGAACAAATCATTGTAGCCTGTAGAAGAGATGGAGACATAGAAATTGATGAGCAGGGGACAACAGAAGGACTTTGCTAGTTTAGCCACAGAACACTGTTTGCCAGCACAGCCGTTTTACACTGGTAGCCACGTACCACACATAAACTGCCTGCCAGCCCATTTTTGTTCCATTGGTAGCCACAGAACCACTATACACTGTTTGCTAGCACATCCTTGTTCCACTGGTAGCCACAGAACCACTCTACACTGTTTGCTAGCACATCCTTATTCCACTGGTAGCCATAGAACCACACTACACTGTCTGCCAGTCCAATCTTAGTCACAGAACCTCACTTATATCCTCTGAATCTCCTCCCAGACCCCCTCTATTTAAAACAATTATGAGCCGATGGCTCCCCATTACCTCTGTACTGTCATATATTGACAGAGGTAATGATTGTTCTATACTTTTCCTAAATTAATTTAAAAAATCACAAACTGTACCCTCCTTACTGTTGTAAACTTTTTTTTTTTTTTTTTTTTTTTTAAAGTTAACATTGTTTTGATCAGACATACAGATTGTTTTTAACTCTTTTATTGCATTGCATTGAAGATGTCTATAACATCCAAATGGTTAACCCTTTGAGTGCCAGTTAAGAAACATGCAAAATAGTATCAGTGGAAACTTCATCTGATTTTCTCCCTGTAATTGAAATCGGTGTTATAATGTACAACTTACTACATTGAAGCAAATTTATCAGTGTGAATGTTGCATTTGTTTATAAATATTCAACAAGGTTAATATTTTGGCCTAATACGTAAAGAAAATATGATTAATTCTGGGACATACCAGTTCCACCATAGGGGAGAAATGAAATTCTCATTGATTAAATTAAGTTTTTAAAGAAACATTAAACCCTGAAACTAAACTACCTAAAATGATATTCCATGTGTCCCTGACTACCAAGATTCTTATCTAGTAGCTCGTGGGATAAGAGGGTTCACTTTTGAATTGTCACACACTATTGGGAGTTCAACAAAAGGGCACATTAAAAATGTTGCATTATTGAAAAGAGCACATTGAAAATGCCGCATTATAAATGTTGCATGGCCAAAAATGTTGCATTGTTGAAAAAGGCGCAGTACAAATATTGCATGGTCAGAAATGTTGCATGGTTGAAATGAGCGTCATTCTAATGTCACAGACTTAAGTGTAGAGACATCAGAATGATGCCCGCATAAGTGTCGGGTGCTGTTACCACTTATGCTCCTATAAATGAATTACTACAGCATCCATGACTCCCCATCCTTTACCTGGCATGCAATTACTCCCCATTTTGTGGCATACAATGGCTCTTCATACACTTGCATTAACTGGCACACGATGACTCCCCATCCATTACCTGACATAAATGTCGCTTGGTTGAATGAGTTGACTTACCCTAGCTTGGTATTTTGACATATGAGTCACCCTCCTTCATTGTGCGGGAGCCTACCCTCTATTTCTGGAGGCAGAGATAGACTGTAACTCTCTTATCCTACAGGAGGCTTCATGCTGGGCAGCACTTAACCCTTTTAACCCCCCCCCCCCTTTACTGCTGGGCATTACTTACAGTGCATAAATAATATGTTGCATTGTAAACCTGTCAGTGTTAAACCAATGGCATTGACCTGGCAGGGGCACTACAAGTTTTGGGACTGTCATATTAACCCTGTGTGTGCCAGAGGGCTGAGCAGTTCATTGCAACACAATCCATTACACAAATCTCTGGCACTCAAAAGGTTTAATAGAGACTAATACTTAAATAAAAATTATTGTTCTTGAAAGATCATCACATTCTCATATATATCTAAGTGTTTCCATTTCTTGATACAATCAAGATGGATGAAAATCAGTTTTTAAAGAACACAGAATTTATTTAGCTTGGACGTTATATTTTTAAATGCAATGAGTGGCATAAGTGGTAGCGATGGGAACAGCACTCATGGGCATCATTCTGGTGACATTTTCGATCATGCAGCATTTGTAATGCACCTTTTTCAACAATGCAACATTTTCAAACAGACAACATTTGTAATGCAACATTTTCAATGTACCCTTTTCAGCAATTCAGAATTTTAAATGCTCCCTTTTGTTGAACTCCCATAAGTGTGTGACAATTCAAAAGGATACCGGATACTACAGATTTGGCTGAATTCCTTCTCTTCTGGCTTGATCAGTGACTAGTAATATGGGGTCTGGGCAGGCACAACCTTCCTGACAGCTCAAAAGGAATATCACTATTGTTTTTACTCAGAGGGTAATATTTTTTTTCGGGCAGTCAGGAAGCTTGTCCAATCTCAGATCACATATTTCAAGTTGCCAGTCAAGCCAGAAGCAGAAGACTGGAATTTAAAGGAATCTGCATGGGATTAGGTGAGTGACTTGATAAGAATTATACCCAGAGCTGCGTAAATAGAAAAGCGGTACAGATACAAGGACTTTCATTTCAGGTAGTTTTGTTTCAAGGTTTGCATTTCTATATTCCCTTTTAAAGGGATAGTAATACTTCATTTTATTTTATTTTGTAGGCATTCAAAAACATGAAGAATGATATGTCTTATCTCTCAAACCTTTATGGTTTGAGAGATATTCACAAGCAAAGTTTCCCCTCCTGCCCCTTTTTCCTAGTGTAAGCCATCTCTTCTCAGATGTGAATCTGGTTGTAATACCAGACAGATAACAGCAGGGGACAATCTTCTTTATATGAAAACAATGAAAGCCCTGCCCCCCTTGACAAGTTTTTCAGGTTTTTCCCTTATCTTAATTGACGATTGTCCCTCTCTGCAGTCTACCTGGGCACTTCCCTTCTGATCTGGCTGAGCAGTGTTACATCAGTAAAAGGGGCGGGAGGGGGATACTTTGTCATTGAATTACTCTTGAACTACAACTCTGACAGAAATGAAATAACACTCGCCAAAGTCCAAATGCTATCATGATTAGAGCTGTTTTTATTATGAAACATTACTATCCCTTTAATGCAAACATTTTCCAAGGCATTCACCTCTAGAATCCAAAGGGTTAAAAGCCCCATTGTAATAAACGTGATTTTGGATCATTTTATTCCACCCCTGCCTCCCCCAGTTAACATGTTCCAGAATTGCGTATCTTTTTCTTTTTGCATGAGATCGTTTGGATACTATTTTCTTCATAGCAACTCTTCACTTGCACATGACTGTTTATAATGAAGCAATACCAAATTATTGACTTGTCATGCCTTGTTTCTGCAGTGTTCCTGATTGTTGCCAAGCAAGATGGCTTCCATAAATGATGATGAGAGCACCCCACTTTTGCAGTCTTCATCTCAGGGGTAAGATTGAAGAATGTCATTACTAAGGTAGTAAGGCCTGTGACAGAAACCAAGCCCTGGGACAGCTAACAGAACCCTTTGAATGTTACTCAAGTCTCAAAAGCATTTATTTGAAAATGTGACAGAGATGTCAGTAGCATGCAAGGGATTTAACAATACCTTCTGTGCCCCTGATTGTCTCTTCCCCGGGCCACCATTTCTGTCCTTACCCTTCACAAGCACTAGAATGAGGTGAGTCAGGGTATTTTTTGTTTTGTTTGTTTATGTATGTTTTTTTTGGTGGAGTAATAAATTCTATTTATGCTCATGAGACTGAGGCCCCTTTATGTCTGAAAGCGAGTTGCTGAACATACAGCAAAATGCACAAGTGTTTCCCTGTGTTTAGCTATGTTTGTATGTGGAGACTGGTGTACTATGAAAACTGGAGCAATTCTGGTGCAAACCAACTGCACTTTAGGGGATAATTAACCCTTTAAGTGCCAAAAAAGTGTTTGATACCTCTCTGGAACACAAAGGTTTAAAAATCCCTGTTTTTATTGTAATGGGGCTTTAGCACCTTAAAGGGATAGTAATACTTCAAAATTACTATCCCTTATATTGAAGACCTTGTAAAACTGAATAAAATGCCACCAGCGGCATCTCTCAAACCTTTATGGTTTGCGAGATAGCCGCTTTTAAACTTCGCTCTCCCCTGGCTCTCCGCTGACATCAGCGGTTTTGCTGCAGCAGGGAAATCCGGTCCCAGGACCAGTGGAGGCTCTTTAGCACAGCCGAGATCTCGTTATAGAAGACAAGATCCTTCACTAAAACGGTCTTCTACGTGTGCTTGGTAACCAAGCACACGTAGAAGACCATTTTAGTGAAGGATCATTTTTTCTATAACGAGATCTTGCTGTGCTGAAGAGCCTCCGTTTGATTCAAAGAAGGGATTTCCCTGCTGCAGCAAAACCTCTGACATCAGCGGAGAGCCAGGGGAGAGCGAAGTTTAAAAGCGGCTATCTCGCAAACCATAAAGGTTTGAGAGATGCCGCTGGTGGCATTTTATTCAGTATTACAAGGTCTTCAATATAAGGGATAGTAATTTTGAAGTATTACTATCCCTTTAAGCAAAGCAATGTGTTGATGTCCTTTCTGCATTCAATCATTTAAAATCTCCTTTTAAATCATTAGGAACGTGGGGAATGTTTTGTGCCCCTGTGATTTACTCAGTTTGCTCCAGTTCGTCTTAGTATATCAGCCGCAATGTGTTTAGATTTTCCCATATTTATCACTATGATAATGATGCCTGTGTGAATAGGCCCTTGAAGGGACATAGTATCACCAAAGAAAATGGGTTCCTATCCAGTTAAATATTATGTACATCTAATAGGGAGTTGCCATTGTTACAGCCTGATAAAAGACAAATACATCTGAAAAAGAACGAAATCTTAAAGAATGGTAAAAAGATAAAATGTATGCATGCAAATGCTCGCAGTCTGGCTGGTAAGATGGGGGAACTAGAAATGATTGCAGTACATGAGCAGTATGATCTGATTGGAGTGTCTGAAACCTGGTTAGATGATACGTATGACTTGGCAGTCAATCTAGAGGGTTATTCACTTTTTAGGAGGGACAGGGTTAATAAAAGGGGAGGAGGGGTATGCCTATATGTAAAGCAGGCCTTAAAACCTAGTTTAAGGGAAGATATAAATGAAGGGTCCAATGAAAAGGTAGAGGCCTTGTGGGTTGAAATACACACTGAGGGCACACATAATAAAAAGATATTGGTGGGGGTTTGCTACAAGCCACCTAATGTTGGGGAGTTGGAGGAAGCCCAACTTTTACTGAAAATGGAAAAGGCTGCTAGGTCAGCAAAGGTAATTATAATGGGAGATTTCAACTACCCTGAAATTGACTGGAGCAATATGACTTCAGGCACAACAAAGGGAAATATTTTTCTAAGTATGATAAATGATAATTTTATGTCCCAATTAGTAGAGGAGCCAACCAGAAAAGAGGCCTTGCTTGACCTAGTGCTCACAAACGATTCTGACATTGTAAACAATGTGCAGGTAAGGGAACATTTGGGCAGCAGTGACCGCAATATTGTATCCTTTGAAGTTTGTTATGAGAAACCCAATAGCAAGAGTTTAACCAAAACATTCAATTTTAAAAAGGCTAATTTTACAAAGTTAAAAGAAGCTTTAAAGGATATCCAGTGGGATGTAATTTTCAAAGATAAAAATGCACAAGAGTCATGGAATGTATTTAAAATGCTCTTGGGCAAATATACACGTCAATATATACCATTGGGGAATAAGCACAAGAGAAGTAAAGCAAAACCAATGTGGATTAATAATGTGGTTAGCAGGGAAATGAGAAATAAAAAGCAGGCTTTTAAGGTGTTTAAGTCAAATGGGTCAGATGCATCATTTAAAAAAATATAAAGAATGTAATAAAATCTGCAAACAAGCAATTAAGCTAGCTAAAATAGAAAATGAGCGAAACATTGCAAATGAGAGCAAGAAAAACCCTAAACAATTCTACAAGTATATTAACAACAAAAAAGTTAAGGTTGATATTGGTCCTCTTAGGACTGAAACAGGTGAATTGATTAGTGAGGATAAAGCTATGGCTGATACCCTAAATACGTTCTTTGCTTCAGTATATACAAAGGAAGCAGAAACGACAAGCTGTGGGCAAACAGACAAAACCATGGAATTTCCTCCAACATCTACATGGCTTACTGAGGACAAGGTCCAAAAGAGACTGGAAAGGGTTATAGTGAATAAAGCGCCTGGACCGGACGATATACACCCAAGGGTACTTAAGGAACTTAGTTCAGTAATAGCAAAACCATTATACTTAATATTTATTGATTCGCTTTCATCAGGCATAGTGCCCTGTGATTGGAGGAAAGCTGATGTAGTTCTATTGTTTAAAAAGGGAGCAAGATCCAAACCAGGAAATTATAGACCTGTGAGCTTGACTTCCATAGTGGGTAAGATACTAGAAGGGTTATTAACTGACAGTATTCAGAACTATGTGAAGACAAACAAAATCATTAGTAGGAATCAGCATGGTTTCATGAAGAACAGATCATGTCAGACTAATTTACTTGCATTTTATGAAAGAGTGAGTAGTAATTTGGACAGGGGAATTGCTGTTGATGTAGTATACTTGGATTTTGCAAAAGCCTTTGACACAGTGCCTCACAACAGGTTACTGCATAAATTAAAAGGCTTCGGTTTGGGTGGTGTTATCTGTACATGGATTGAGAACTGGTTAAATGATAGATGACAGAGAGTTGTTGTAAATGGAACTTTTTCAAATTGGTCTAGGGTTATAAGTGGGGTGCCGCAGGGTTCAGTCCTGGGCCCAATGCTTTTTAATTTGTTTATTAATGATCTAGAAGTGGGAATTGAAAGTAGCATCTCAATCTTTGCTGATGACACTAAGCTATGTAAGGAAATACATACAGAGCTCGATGTTTTTTCCCTACAGAAGGATTTAGATAAACTAAGTGAATGGGCAGAAAAGTGGCAGATGCCATTTAATGTAGATAAATGTAAGGTTATGCATTTGGGTTGTAGAAACAAACTTGCTACATATACTCTAAATGGGAAACAACTTGGGAAATCCACATTAGAGAAAGATTTAGGTGTACTGATAGACAATATTCTGCACAGCAGTGTGCAGAGTCACTCAGCTGCTGCAAGAGCAAATAGAGTACTAGCCTGCATAAAAAGAGGTGTAGAAGCAAGGGATGCTAATATTATCCTACCTCTGTATAAATCCTTGGTTAGGCCTCATCTAGAATATGGAGTACAATTTTGGGCGCCTGTTCTAAAAAAAGACATTACTGAACTGGAAAAGGTGCAGAGACGTGCAACAAAACTGATAAAGGGATTGGAGGATCTGAGTTACAAAGAGAGACTAGCCAAACTGGGTTTGTTTACATTAGAAAAGAGACGTCTAAGGGGTGATATGATTACCATTTACAAATACATTCAAGGTCAATACAAAGAACTATTCAATGAATTATTTATGCAAAGAGCTGAGCTAAGAACAAGAGGTCATCCATTAAGACTTGAGGAAAGGCGCTTTCGACTAAAACACAGGCAGGGATTCTTTACAGTAAGGGCGGTAAGGCTATGGAATTCTTTGCCTTGGGATGTTGTGCTTGCAGATAATGTAACTGCATTCAAAAAAGCAATGGATGCCTATCTAGCACAGAACAATATTGACAGTTATGACAGATGGCTTCAAAGCAAATAGGATATTGAGCCGGGGAACTATTTGACACACACACACACACACACACCTACACTGGAAATTGCTCCAGAGGGCTTTTTTGTTGCCTTCCTCTGGATCAACAGGGGTGTTATTGGCATGGGCTGGACTTGATGGACGCATGTCTTTTTTCAGCCTTATCTACTATGTAACTATGTAACCTAGCCAGCATTTACTTTTATCTGTCTAGAAAGTTTTAACGTTTACCCTAAATGAATGTGTTTCTTGGATCATTTACATTTACTTACTGTATTTTTATAATTGAAGTAAACTTAATATATTAAATTGTTTAAAGGGGCAGTAAAGGGTTTAGGGAAGGGGTCTTAAAATTAAAGGTTATGAGAATAGATTTTCCATGGTTACTCACCAGTGTCTCCTGCAAGGCTTGTGGCATCCTCATTTCACTGAGTCCTTGCGGATGATCCCTCTTAGCTCAATTGAAGCCCCTTGTCTGCAGATTTGCAGAAAAAGTCCATTTCTCTCTGTTCATAACCTTTTTTTAATATCCCTTCCCCAGACTCTCTTATACTGCCTGTATGAAAAAATGTGATATGTTACTTTAAGTAGCAAGGATGGGTGTGTTTGACAGCCAGCCCACATGAGTGCTAGCCAATAATATTTGGTCAGCCATTCATTAGAGGTTGAGATGAGCATCACAACTTCCAACAATGCTCATGTCAAAGGTCTTCTGTCAGCCTAGGCCATCACCCAGACTTTCCTTACTGCGTCTTTGTGGTTCATTTGGGATTTACGGTGAAGGCACCATAGTCCAGTATAGATCAATTCACAATGGGCGACATAACCTATGCAGCATCTGTGTTGGTGCCACCTTTGTGGGGAAAAAAGGCCTTAATTCTCTAATAAACAGATATTCATATCTGCTGTAACATCACAGCTCTGACTCTAGAGTATACTAATGACCCTGATTTCTGATCCACTCCAGCAATCCATCTCTGGAGCACAACTCAAAAATTACAAGTTCTGTGTTCTTGAAGCTGGTTCCAGACCACAGCCAGCTCTCATATATTCCAAGAGGTAAAACACTAAACAAAAGTAAAATGTAATTTGTATAAAGGCAAAATAAGAGCATTTCTGAGGCAAAAAAAAAACTTGTACCAGTTGGAAAAAATAAAGCCCCATTAATTGAAATACCTATTTAACCCCTTCAACACTAGATATCTCCCAATGCATTGTGAAGCAATGTGCTGAAGCTCTCTCAAGCATCCAAGGCATTACTTTTATAAATATCTTGTAGCCATTTTGGTCCAGAATTTCTCCATTTCTATGTATATTCCACAGTGTACCTGACTGATATGTGAGTGTAATTGTAACATTGTTAAAATCACTGCTATATCATTTCCTGCTCTGCTGCTGTTGAAATGATTAGATAGCAGCTTTTTCTTCTTATACAATGCCCCCCATTTTGTTTTCAGAGATCTTGTGGAATCCCAGCAGCAGCATAAAAGCAGATGGTGGTCCATCCGCGTTATGTATCTTACTATGTTTCTCAGCAGCGTAGGTAAGTTGAGAAGATCCAACCCCACCTGTGGAGGGGTGACATTAGTAGGCACATTCGTTGTTCCAGGAGAATGAATGAATGTTATAGGCATCAGTGGGGAGATGCACTAAGGAGAGAGAAATTCTCCATTTCCTGTGTCACCTTATTGAACTTTTGCAGACTCCATAGAATAACATAACAATGAACTTGACTGTTATGTGAATGACACCTTCCTAGGTAAGTCCTTCTGTTATACTAAGAGCAATTTATTCCAGTAGTTTGCCTTTAAAGGGATAGTAATGTTTCATAATAAAAGCAGTTCCAATTAATCTTCATAGTATTTGGACCATGGAAAGTGTTATTTCAGTACTATCAGAACTGTACTTCAAGAGTAACTGAATGATAAAGTTTTCCCCTCCCACCATAAAGAAGGGCGGTGTCCAAGGGGGTTGCAGAGAGGCACAATCTTCAATTAACATAAGGGAAAAACCTGTCAATGGGGGCATGGCTTTCTTTGTTCTCACAGTAAGAAGATTGCCCCTTGCTGTGATCTGTCTGGTCTGTGGACCAGATTCCACATCTGCGGGGGGAGGTAGTTTACACTAGGTAAAAGGGGCGGGAGGTGGAAACTTTATCATTCAATTACTCTTAAACTACAACTCTGACAGTATTGAAATAACACTCTCTATGGCTCAAATACTATGAAGATTAATTGGAGCTGCTGTTTTTGTGAAACATTACTATCCTTTTAACTCTTTTGAACAATGCATATTTTGAATGTATTCTCATCTGGTTAATAAAATTCAGAAATGTAATTTATAGAAAAGCCGCAAAGAACAAGAAATTTGGTTTTTAGTGTTATCAGTCTTAATATTTACTTATTTCACGAGTTTCCAGGTCAGTGGTACACATGCATAGCATGCTCTGTAAACACACAGGCTCATACTACATATAGTGGATATACATTGAAGCTAAGAATTCTGATGGAGAAGTATGTTAACCTCTTGATAACCAGAGGGATGTTTAATTCATTGTTTTGCAATTCACTGCACACCCCTCTGGTTTTTGAGGGGTTAAGACAATTTATTGCACTGAGAATAGGAAATAGAAAACGAGTGCAAATTCACTATGAATGTGTGTCTAGGTCCACATATATGCTAGCTTAAGCACATATATGCTAGCACTGTATCTGGCATCCAAGGGGTTAAAGGGCCACTAACACATTTGAATAATAAACCCCCACCTATCAAAATTTGGACAGTAAAGTCTTAATAGCCACTATGAATTCAATTCAGTGCAGAATGGTTCCCCAGCATTAATCTTTAATTAGTACCAGATATCATGTACAAACAAAGGTAAGTGCAAGTAACTGACTGTAAACCTTTCTGATAAGTTAAGGCCCATTCTTTGGGTGTAGTTCCCCTTTAATAGATATTTCTCCTTTATGCAGAAATATGCTATATTATTATTTGTCTTCACTTTGGAAATTTTCTGTATCCTATCCCAATGCAAAAATACTTATAATATTCTTAAGAGTTATGGGTGGGACTTTTCTCTGTAGGACCTCACATTCAGGCTGTTGAGACCTATAATGTATTGTGAACTAAAGGCAAACTAAACTGGAGATTGTTAAAACAGGCAACTAGATATACTATGCAAAATAAACATTATTTATAAATGGAAAAATCAGACTGCTATACGAAAAAGTGATCATATGAACGTTTGGACTGTTAATTCACTTCCACTCTACTATGATAGTTTGACCTTTATTATTATGTGGTGTAGAATCTTACATTCATAAGGTCACACATCTCTAGTTTTTTCTGTACTGTATTTTGTGATATCTCTCTAGAGCTGAGTAGTATAATGTAGTATAATCTCTCTCTCCAGCACAAGGATCTTACACTGAACACTAGTAGTTTAGAACCGTGGAGTCTTTTTTGACGTTCTCTTTCTTCTGGATAAAGGGGTCGTTGTTATCACTATTTTTAAAAGGATGTTCTATCTGTTTTACTCAGTCCTCTTATTCTTTTTATTCAGGGTTTTCAATTGTGATGACATCAATTTGGCCATATCTCCAAAAGGTTAGTTATATAACATAATAATGAAATAATCAGCCCTTGTCTATTTTTTTATTTGGCGTGTGTTCTTGTCCAAAACCTCTTAGAGTACAGTGAGAATGGGCAACAGTGCCCTGCAGCTACTACAGTTCCCATAATCTTCAGTCAATTATTGGTCTATAGCAAAGTTATAGAATTATAGTCGTAAAACAGCTGCAGGGCCACTGTTGATTTCCCCCTGGTGTTCTATAACTGATCATGTGACAATATCAGTCTGGATAACAGGCAGTAGGCAACCTCTCCCATTCTTCCCTATCATATTTTGGTCTCAGATTGACGCAACTGCTGATGCAAGTTTCCTTGGCTGGGTTATAGCATCCTTTAGCCTGGGCCAGATGGTGGCCTCTCCCCTGTTTGGACTGTGGTCTAATCACAGGCCAAGAAGAGAACCTCTTGTCGTTTCCATAATCATCTTGGTGGCTTCCAGTTGCCTGTACGCCTATGTACATGTGCCGGCTTCACACAACAAGTACTACATGCTGATATCCAGGGCGCTCATAGGTTTTGGATCAGGTGAGGTTTTTTAATAAACTACATAATTCCTATTAATTCTTTGAATGCCAAACTGGCACTCAGTTAAAATGAATTTTTTTTGGCTTGTTGGAAATTAACCTGTGATCAGCTGACAACAGTAATGATTCTTTACCCTGTTAACCCTTTTGAGAGCCAGATGGATGTGCAATCCTTCCGGCACTTCGTTAACATACCAGTTTTCTGATTTGATACATCATTTATATCATTAAATTGTAGGAAATGTTGCAGTGGTTCGATCATATGTTGCTGGTGCCACATCACTCTCTGAAAGGACTGGGGCTATGGCAAATATCAGTGCTTTCCAAGCTTTAGGATTCATACTGGGCCCAGGTACGTGTCCTGACCTTCTCTGGATATGAAAGGATAATGATTTTACAATCATTGGGACAAATGTATAAAAGTAGAAGTGGGGAAGTTCTAGAGCCCAAAACATTCACTATTTGTGAAATAAGTCCTTTAAATGCTAGCTATGTTTCCAGTGCATTGTGAACAGGTCCTCTCTAGCATAAACGGGATTAACCCTTTGAGTGCCAGAGGGGTACGCGGCGTATTGCTTAGCAATGTGCTGTGTACGCCTCTGGCACTAAAACGGTTAAAATTCCTATTTGGTTTAAAGAAGATTTGGATTGGTTATACTGTGAATTGCCCCAGAATGCCTCCATGATTTTAATATAAGTGCCTTGTTATTCTTTAAGGTTTGACAGCTTGGGTAATAAGGACCGTGGTCAACAAGCTAAAGAAGAGCAATTCTTGAGCAAACCTACTGCATCACAGGGGACGCATGAGAATTCCCAGTGACTTATACAGAGATTTTAACCTCTTTAATATTAGAGAGGTCTCCGACACATTTTAATGCAAGCAATGCACTGGAGATCTCTCTAGAATTCAGACGGTTAAATGCCCTGTTCAAATCATTGTGAAATTTGGGAATATATTCTTATCCACAAAGGTGCAATTGGTTTGCTTCAGAATAGCACCTCTCCAATCGATTGAATATGGCCCTTAGATCTGTACTTTCTACAGAGCCATGGGCCCCTTCTACTATATAGTCGACATAAGCAGCAGCCCAGGGGATGCTGCAGATTTGGGCGTCTGGAAGCTGTCAGGCTATTATGTTTAATAGAAAGATCAAGCAGGTGCCTAATGGGCCTCACACATGGTTCAGTGTTGTACCCTGGGAGTCTAAACTAACTTTAATTCTGACTCAGAATGCAGGAGTGGCTTCCGTTGTGGACAGTGAAACACTGCCTATGAGGAAGCGATTATTAATATACCTCAAAGGCGATGACTGCTGCATGTAATTGTGCTTGCCAGGACAAGGCACCCACACAGCTTCTACTGTCATTGTTTCCTTATCCCTTGCTCCTCCCCCTACTGTCTTTAAAGGGATAGTAATGTTTCAAAATAAAAGCAGCTCCAATTAATCTTCATAGTATTTGGGCCATGGAGAGTGTTATTTCAATACTGTCAAAGTTGTAGTTCAAGAGTAATTGAATGATAAAGTATCCCCCTCCCGCCCCTTTTACTGATGTAACACTTCTTACCTCATAACAGAAAGGTGGTGTCCAAATGGCTTGCAGAGAGGGACAATCTTCAATTGGCAAAATGGAAAAACCTGAGCAACCTGTCAAGGGGGCAGAGTTTTCATTGTTCTCACAGTAAGAAGATTGTCCCTTGCTTTGAGCTGTCTGGTCCCCCACATCTGAGGGGAGGTGGCTTACACAAGGTAAAAGGGGCAGTATTGAAATAACACTCTCTATGGCTCAAATACTATGAAGATTAATTGGAGCTGCAGTTTTTGTGAAACATCACTATCCCTTTAAAGAACTGACTACCATCATACTTCCTCTTGCCTCAACACAGTTTTTATTCTGCCTGCTTAACCTTCTCCATTGCCTTGAAAATGTGAATGTTCCCTTTTATCAGAAGATGTGTATCCTATTCCACTACCCATGGAAATGTGGATGTTCCCAGCTTGCCCCAGTTCCCCTCAGAAAATCTTGATGCCCCTATGCTTCCCCTCGTCTCTACCTGCTAATGATTTTGATGCCCCATAATTCCATTCTCCCCTACCCTGGGAAGATTTGATTTCTTCTGCCCCCTCCCCATATCACCTCTCTTCCACCAGAAGAATATTGTGATGCCATCTGCACATTGAATCCCTCTCTCCAGACTTCCCTCAGCAGAATAAAATAGAGGACATTGTTAGCCATTGTAACAGGGAATACATGAGTATGTATATTCAACCCTCAACTACATTTGAGTTTGACGTGCCTGCCGTAGCTACTAAAACAGTCTCCGATGCCATAAAGCATTTGCAGGCAAGTTGAACACACAGTTTTAATGCTGGTCTCTATCTATACTTGTCAGCATTTCAGGCCTGCTTTACCATGATTGGAGAGAAAGGAGTGACGTTCCAAGGCATTGACCTCCAACTAAACATGTATACGGCCCCTTCCCTTATGGGAGCTCTTCTTGGTATTGTTAACATCATACTTATATTTGCTATATTCCGGTAAGACCCCCAAGAAGAAATATATATTTTTTATACATTATGTCCACATGCTTTTTAATGTGACTGGTTAAACATGTCGGTTGTGTGTAGAATTTATAGGAATGGTCACAAAAGGTGAAATTCAAGAAGCAAAATAGGTACAGTTTTGGATCAAACCAACTGCAGCACAGGGGAGAAATAAAATGACAATTTATTTAAATCAGAATGTAAAGCATTGTGTTGGAGACCCCCTCTTGTATACAAGGCATTAAAATCCCCATTTAAATCAATGGTAGTTTAGGGAATTATTATTTGTCCACTATGGTACAGTTGGACTGCTCTAGAATTGAACCTGCTTAGCTTATTGAAGTACACCAAATATGTTAAAGGGACAGCATCACCTGATATTAAAATGATTTATGTCCATTTAACCCCTTGAATGCTAGAGAGCTCTCCAATGTTTCTGCATTGTAAAGCAATGCTTTAGAGATGTGTCTAGCATCCAAGGGATTAAATAGTATGTACTCTTTAACCACCATTTAATAAAAAATTATTTCCTTAGTGCAAGAGTTAAGAAATGTTATAAACCTGCTTTTACTGTAAATCAGTGGTCGGTTTTCTAAGTGTCTTGGGAAAAACACAAAAGGTATATTTTCTGGAAGATGTATTAAGATATATTCTCCTTGGTAATGAGGCCTAGAGACAGCCAGCCTGCACCTTGGGAACCCCTGCCATATGGGACAAATTGTGATTGTAAGAACTTGCTCTAGTCAGTCCTGTTCTTCATACACCTGCTCCAGACAGTCCTACTATTATATGTGTTCCTGTCTATTCACCTGGACACACCTTCTACAGTCAGTCTGTGTGTGCTATTAACTGCTCTCATGTGAATTTTCCTGCATCCACCTTTTATGGCTATTTGAAGCAGCAGCACTGGAGACCCAGTGCACAAATATAGTGTGTCACTGTTAGCATTCCAGAGCTGTGTTTGTCTTGTCTCTGATTCCTGTTGTGACTGTCAGCTGTTATATGACCATTCTTCAGTTTGCCTTCTGCCTAGACCCAAGCCTGTTAAACAAACATTTCTCTGTTTTCTGCCTGCTTTAACCAAACCAGCTGTTCATCATTGCCCCACTCCTGGCTCAACAGGTGTCTGGTTCCAGACTGCTTGCATCATTGCCTATCCCTAGCATCATTCTCTGGCATGGCTCCAGCTAATGATTAAAGTTGGTATCTCACCATGTGGACTAATGAACAGGTGGCTGTTCAGTAGTGGGCCAGTCTCTTACTAGCTTATCACATCTCTATCCAGATCTTGTCTTCTTACTCTGTTTGTGACCAGTCCTGTTTTTAGAGCCATTTTCTGCAGTACTTCCTGCTAGTCTGGGACACTGATTCCTGTTGCCCTGGTTGGTTATCTGAGCTCTCTCTCTGCACTGTGGGTCAGTGCACTGTCTAGACAATGAGAGTGACATGTCCATTTCATGTCTTTACTGTGTACTCCTGACATTCAGGTTCTGCCTAGAGGTATTTGGTCTCTACATGATCCTCACCCATAAAGGGCAGGCCTCTTAGATTATGAACCATTAACTCTCTTGACCGGATGTCCTGATATAACCTGTGGGAAGGTGATGGTAAGCTTTTGGTACTGTTTTTTTAAGATTTAACTTTCTCTATAGTATTATGTGCTCTATCCCTTTCCCTTGTTGCTTACCTTAATCACAAATTAATCATTCTAAGGCCTTGGATTATGTGTCCATTACATCTATCTCTCTGCTGGCTTCTGCAAAAATCAGGACAGGTGCTCTCTCCTTTAGCTCCAGACAATAATACCCAAATGCAATATGAAACTCAGCACTTTTTGTATCCTCATATCGCGAAGGGAAAAAAAAAGTCCAACGAGACAAACATACTATACTGCTTTCATTTCCCCACTCTCAATGGGAACTGGAAAAGAAGCCATGCTACTACCAATACAGCACCGTAATGGTAACCAAAGTGTCTAACTGAATTGTGGGATTTGCACCACCTGTACTATTTATATCCATGTTGTCACCAGGCAAATGGAAAGACAATCACTCCCTGCGACAGTAGAAGATTGTTCCAGCATGCTCATAACCTACCTACACCTTCCGGATTCAGAGAGCAAGTTATATCATAATACTCATACCTCACTTTCATGTCTATCCTCCATAGAAGAGCTGAAAGACGGCTATTTAGCTGCTGTTGAGAAATTAATTTTAAATGTTTAAGTGTAAAACCAAATCATAAAACCACTGTTGGGAAGAAATCTCTACATCACCATATGAGTGCATTATTTTCTGTCCTTTTTTTCTTTTTAGGTAGGATAATTCCAGGACCGGGACTTTAGTCTTTGCACTCTCATCCTCTTGCTTGTTACATTATTTGATCTGTATAAACCTGTTACCTGGCATGACACTCGCTAAATCTAGTACAGTGGAGACCATCTCTGGGTCAGAACCCAGGGAATTAGACTCCAAACAAAATGGGAGCAAACCTAGCCCCATGATTGTTATGTTATATGCTTTCTGTAAGTGCAAGAAGAAAATTAATGTTAATCAAACTGGTTTATGCACACCCTGGTGTTCCTATACCTACAACAGCTTAAAGGGATAGCAATGTTTCATAATAAAAGTAGCTCTAATTAATCATCAGAGTATTTGGACTTTGGAGAGTGTTATTTCAATTCTGTCAGAGAGTTTTAGTTCAAGAGTAATTCAATGACAAAGTATCCCCTCCCGCCTCTTTTACTGATTTAACACTGCTCAGCCAGAGCAGAGGGGAGGTGCCCAGGTAGATTGCATAGAGGGCCGATCTTCAGTTAAGATAAGGGAAAAACCTGAAAAACTTGTCAAGGGGGACAGGGCTTTCATTGTTCTCATAGAAGAAGATTGTCCCCTGCTGTTATCTGCCTGGTCTATGGACTGCATTCTACATCTGAGAAGAGATGGCTTACACTAGGTAAAAGGGGCGGGGAGGGGAAACTTTGCTTGTGAATATCTCAAACAATAAAGTTTTGAGAGATAAGACTTATATCATTCTTCATGTTTTTTTATGCCTACAAAATAAAATAAAGATAAAACGAAGTATTACTATCCCTTTAAAAGAAGAAAAAGGTGTCAGATCCTTTTACATCCTAAGAGAAACTAGAATGAGTAATCTCAGCCCATTACTGCACTACCAGGACCTACTGATAAGGTCCAGAAAGGAATACCTCTCATTCTCTAGATCATTCTTCCTCCAAGAAGAAGTTGAAATGTTTCACAAAGTGATGATGAGGAGACTTTCCTTTCTTTTTCAGAATGTAATTCATAAAAAGAAGTGTTCTACCATACCAGTACATGAACAGCTGGAACAGTTTGTATTAATAAAATGAATGGAAAGTCCCAGAAAACACATTGGTTATTCCAAATCCTGGGGGAATCAACTCATACAAGACATTAAAAAATATGCTTCCAAGAATTAAATTCTTTAACAGATATCCTTATTACAGGATGCAAATTACTTTTCAGTAATAAAGCAATGTTGGCTATAGCCAGAATGGCAACCAGTAGCAGCTTGTAAGTTCTTATGGTTAAAGAACTGGTCATCTGATTCATGCTTCAAGAAATCTCTCTTGTCCTTCCCATTCACGATTCTCTTTGGCACTGAAAGCAACAAATCATTAATCAAGCCACAGAAGCCTACAGTCAAGATTTAAATGCAAGCAATGGTAACTGTGGTTTCCACCCTTGAAGCAGTTCCCTTAGCTCAATTTTACATGAGACCGGTATAAGTGAACCACTTGCAAAAATGTTCAGTCTCTAAATCAGAGTATCCGATTGTCAGCACTATCACAACAGTAACTGAAATGGTGGTCAAAGGAACAGAATCTACTAAAAGGAAATACTTTTTTATTTTTTTTGTCCTAATTGGGAGGTACTCACAACTGATTCCAGTCTGCCAGCATGGGGCGCAATCTACTCTCATTAGAGCATCCAGGGAAGGTGGTCAGTATAGGAATACTCACTTCATATTAGTATCTTGGAACCTAGAGCAGTCTTTAATGCTCTTTCCACTTGGATGGCCCTCTTGATTTGAATAGTCAGACAGTGGCATATATAAATCATCAGCAGAACCAGAAGCAAAAAAGCCTAGTTGGTGGTCCAGAAAATTTTACAGTGGGCAGAGAGACATGTTCCAGCACTACCAGCCATTTTTATTTGGAAGTAGATTAGGTCAGCAGGATGACCATAGGTCCAGCAGAATGGGAACTCAAGCATGATATCTTCAAGACACTAGCAAACAGGAACTTCCCAAACTAGATCTGGTGGCATCCAGATAGAACACAAAACTTCCATCTCCTGTGCAAGAACAGAGGATCCAAAGTTGGCAGCAACAGATGCCATGGTAATATCCTGCAACTTCAAGTTACTTTATTTCCCCCAGTGACATGTATTCCCTGGGTTCCTGCAAAACTTAGAAAGAAAGAAAGAAAGAAAGAAAGAATAGTATGTTGTGGTCATAACCCCAGCCTGGTCACTTTTAACATGGTGTCATACGTTTTGGATCTTTCCATAGCAAAAACGTAGCTCCTTCCAATGTATAAGTACAAAGCACTTTTAAAAACTGAATTTCAGTCTAAATGCTTATCTTCCTTTCATATGAACCAGAAATTGATCCTACCTTCCCTTTGTCCTAACCCATTTAATGGACAAGAAGAGCAACTACATTTCCTGGTGAAGATAAATGCCTTAAATACTACGTGCAAGTCACAAGATCTTTTATACAAACTACATATCTTTGTTATTTCAGAAAGCCTTAAGAAAGACAGACTACTATAAGGTGACCAGATTTTTAAAATGAAATCCGAGGACATTTTTTTTTTTCTCCACACGTTGTCCACACCCTATCCACTTCCACACACTGCCCACACCCCTACACGCTGTCCACCCCTACACGCTGTCCACCCCTACACGCTGTCCACCCCTACACGCTGTCCACCCCTACACGCTGTCCACCCCTACACGCTGTCCACCCCTACACGCTGTCCACCCCTACACGCTGTCCACCCCTACACCCTGTCCACCCCTATACCCTGTCCACACCCTGTCCACACCCTGTCCACCCTAACACCCTGCCCACACTGTTCACGTCACACCATGTCCACACACTCTGTCCACCCTTCACACACTGCCCACACACACTGCTCATATTCTGTCCACCCTCACCACACCCTGTCCACCCTTCACACACTGTCCACCCTGCCCACATTGTCCACTTCCACACACTGCCCACTCTGTCCTCCTCCACAACCTGTCCACCCCGTCCTCCACACACAGCCCACCCTGTCCTCCTCCACAAACTGTCTACCCTATCTTCCTCCACACACTTCCCACCCCATCCTCCCCTGCACACTGCCCACCCTGTCCACCTTAACACACTGCCCACCTCCACACTGTCCACCTCAACATTTCCCCTGACAAAGCCATGAGCTGGTGATTAGTGTTGGGAGAATGCTTCTGAGAGGTCTAGTGTGTGAGCCTTTCTCTTATTTTCCCCTATTTGCTCTATTTATATTGTGGAATAATATATTTTTCCCTGATTATTAGGGAGATTCTACTATTGGAAGCAATATATTTTTTAGCACTTTATTTTTTTGTATTTATTGCATACTGTTTTGTACTTTATTACTACTATGTATATTGTATTTGGGATATGAAGTTTGCACTGCTTCCTAGATATGTCTTTTTTATTCATTATGTAGGTGCATTTTATAAGGATTATACACATATTTAGATGGTCTATTTATCAATACTGCATATGTTATGCTTATATCTTGTTGTTATTGACCATAAATGGATCCTTTTGTGTAGTTATTGTGTAGCTTTACCCACTGGCCACTTTATTTTAAGTGGTTTTTAACACAATTTTCCCATCTTTTTGACACCTCATTTATAAGACCATATTTTGGATTTGGGGGTGTCTGTGCCTCCACTAGTTTATTGTATTTTATTTTTGAGTCTTAGAGAGCACTGCATTAATTTTAGTGTCGTTTTGGTCACTTTATGATTTAATATACCAGTGCCATCCTATTATTTAAAGTATTAAACACCTCCACATTACCCACCTCAAGTTGAGAAGTCGTGCTGGACTCTGATGAGTGGAGAGGTGCCCACTGCTGCCTGCGTTCTTGCTCATGTCCTGCGCAATAGTGTCCCGCCACTGTCCTACGCACTGCAGCCAATGAGAGAGGAGTATCCTGGCAAAACTCTCCTCTCTCATTGGTTGCCATTTCAATCTGTTGGGAAGGCACAGGACGGCAGATACAGCTGAGGTAGTGCCGTCCGTGCCTTCTGCAGCTGCATATATAGTAATAGTTAGATCCAGGGACAGATCCGTGGACACAATGTAGCCGGGAACAGTGCCCTCAATCCAGCGACCGTCTCCGGAAACTGGGGATGTCTGGTTACTCTAGACTACTATAGCCTCATGGATCAAACAGGACTTGATTCTAAAATCCAGACCTGCACCATTTCGAATTACAGCTCACTCAACCTAAGCTATACTTCCTTCATGATCTTTTAAATATCATGCCTAAGCAGATTAAAAAAAACCCAAACAAACAGCCACATTGTCTGTGGAGCCACTTTAGGATGTGCTTATGGAAGTTTTTTTGTACTTGCCATTAAATCCTTTCTGTTAGTCCATTGGGGGAAACAGGGCATCCCACCCTGAAGAGAAGAAAAAAAAAATTCTATGTCTGGGGATGGGTAGCCATTCTGTGTACGGTTTATGACTGCCTTTTTGCATAATGACTTTCATTTTCTTTTCTTCTCTATATATAACCAGGCCATGGGAAAGGAGGGGTTTAATTAAAGGAAAGGCAGGATGGAGTTTCTTCTTACTGGAAGCTGACTGTCCATTACCCTCCTTTCCGGTGGTCCCTGTCTTGCTCAACTGAGAAAATTCAAGTATAAGTACAAAAATCCTATTTTTTTCTTTTTGTTTCACAGAGACATACCTCCTTATAGTCCTTTAACCCCAGTCGTGATGTATAGTTCTATTTTCTGTCATTGGTGGACTTCATAAAAAAACAAGGGTCAAATGGTCATACATAGCTGTTTACATATCAATAGAAAGACCACGTTATCATATATTGTAGGACTTGTGCACCTATTTTACAAATGGTGGCTAGGAATACATGATCTTTAAAGGTGCTGTGAACCATATAATTCTTTTAGTGCGTTGCACACCCCTCTGGTTAAGTTCTATCAATTCATGTAAACTATTTTAATGTAGATCTGTGGAGGCAACAGCATACTTTTATGTATGTATTTTAACATTAAAGGGCCAGTATACGTCAACAACGAAACCCTTAAAATCATTGTCTGTCTGTGTTTCAGGAGATATGGGAGTAGAGTTCCTCTGTTTCCAAACCGCTCAGTGTACCCCCTTTTGCTTTCCAGATCATAGTTATCCGAAAGGCTATGTGATTTTTGCACCAAATAAGAGGCTCATGGAGTCAGGGTCATCTGCAGAAATTGTACCAACAATATACAAAAAGAGTTAATAGCACCACTTGTATATATCAATCTAGAGATCACCTATAAAATAAAATATCTAGGTGACGGTGCCAGTAGTCTTTATAAACAATAGCAAGCAAAAACAAAAGAAAAAAGAAAAACTACTTAACAGGCACTCAATTTCTTCACAAGAAAAAGTAGTAATGCAAGTCCAATATGTTATATCTAAAAAATCCAAAAAAGAAAAAAGGTCCTTTATTACAAAAAATGTCTAAAATAACGAGAATTAAGCACAATGTGGAATAGAACCCTATCGCTAATGAGCGTTATAATAAACCCAGCGTCCCGTCAAAACATGTCCAAAACACCAACTGACCTTAAACAGCTCTACACATCACGGCATAAAGGTTGAGGAAAGGCCCTCGTACTCATACCCATACAAGATCATCCAAAGTATCGAGCAGTTGACATTTCAGGAGTTACTCATTCAGAGATTAACCCTATACATATGATCAGCCTACTCATACGATACCTTAAAAAAATCTGCATTTTTCGGTCACATCTCATTCAGTTATTCACCTCCAGCTATAGCTCAGGTGTTTTAGTCATCTAGAGGACCGAATATTAATTGAATTAGCATATGGGTTGAATCGGACAATCAGGGAGCATGAGGAATTGCAACAAGATATAAATCGCAACCCTATTAAAGCAACCCTTGTTCCACCAGATCACTCCCACTGCTAATGGGTAGAGTAACGGTACTTGACCCTTTACTCGCCAGCCTAAATCCACAGATGTGAAAGAGCAAATAAACAACGGTCACTCATTATAATTAACAGTCTCCACAGGAAAAGCTAATTCTAAATATCTAAATCGGATACACTAAGTATATATTTAGGTCTGTATCATACTCCCATACATACGGCTGGTAGATGCTCATTCCGCTACATTCCACCAGCTAATGATAAAACATCCACCAAAAGCTGGTCATGTAGTCTTATGACATGAGAACAACATATCATACCAGTCATTATATAGGATAGACCAAACATTTATTCTAATAGAACAAAAGCTATATATCCTAAAGAGGCAAATAGGACAAAAATCTCGACAGGACGCATGGGGTTAATCAAAACACCCATAAAGCAAAAAAATACAAAAGCTGCTAAAATGACAATCACACAAGTGATAACACAGACGCCTAACGCGTTTCACCCATTAACTGGGCTTCATCAGAGGCAAATGTCTACTTACCATTAAAGACGCCAAATTTAAACAGGTCAAATCCCTCCCTTCCTCCTCCTTTAGACCAATCAAAAGGACATTAAATATCAATCAATCAAAAAACCCCTCGGCATCTCTTGACGTGCGAAAGAACCAATCGTCCTGAAACAGCCTAAGTGCCAAGTATTACAAAAACAAAGACTAAAGTATTTAAAGGCAAATATAACACTATAGTCAAGAGGTAAACTAACCCATTACATCTAGACTACATCGACTGTAAAGAAATAGTATCCAATCACCTTATAAACACTCCAAAATTTAATGATTCATTGATTCCATGTGGTTGTAAAGTATCCATGTTAAAAATCCACTCACATTCCTTACGTTGTAAGGCTTCTACTATATTGCCTCCTCTTATACCAAGAGATATTTTCTCCAGTCCCCATACTTTAAATGAGTCAACTCGACTATTATGCTTGGAAAGAAAATGTCTCGCAATAGGGGACAATTTTTTATCCTTTTCCAAATCCTTAACAGAGTTCTTAATATCTCTTAGGTGTTCCATAGTTCTTGTATGTAAGCTCCGTTTAGTCATACCTACATATTTCATATTACAACCACATTCTATGCAATAAATCACTCCTACAGTTTTACAATTGATATAATCACGTATACAATGTGTATATCCAAATCGGTCCATAATCTGTTGCCTTTTGACCATAAATTTACAGGTACTACATCCATAACAAGGAAAGGAACCAGCAATGGGTAATTTGCCACGAGATCTACAAAAATGACTTTTAACTAATCTGTCCTTCAACGTAGGACACTTCCTAAAAGTCACCGGTATGCGATCACCCACCACATCTCTTAAAGCTGTATCCCCTCTTAGGACATGCACATGTTTATCTAAGATTTTTTGAATGAGTCTAGTATTCCCTCTATAATCTGTAATAAAACGTATTACATTATCGGTACTCGAAGATTTGATCTTATTCTTTAACAACTCACTTCTTTTTGTATGCAATGCCCTATGGTACGCTTTTTTAATACATGTATTGCTATAACCTCTTGAAAGTAATCTATTTCTCAAGGCATTGCTTTGAGTTTTAAAGAGATCAAGTGTTGAGCAATTCCTTTTTATACGGAGAAATTCCCCAGTGGGGATATTAACCCTAACTGATGGTGGGTGATAACTATCAAAATGTAAAATAGAATTGGTCGCTGTGGATTTCCTAAAGGTCTCAGTGACAATTGAATTATCGTCACCCCTACTGATGGCCAAGTCCAAAAAATCTATCCGATTAGCATCTATGACAAAAGTCAAATGTAAATTAAGATTATTAGAATTCAGTATATCCATAAATTCCTCAAACAAATCCACATTACCTTCCCAAAAAATCAATATATCATCTATGTATCTAAGATACAAGATAATATGCTCTGTATATTTGTCATTATTCTCACAAAAGACATACTCGTGCTCCCACCATCCCAAATATAAATTGGCATAGGTGGGAGCACAATTGGCATAGGTGGGACGGCAATGGGGAGTGCTTGTGCTCCCACCTATGCCAATTTATATTTGGGATGGTGGGAGCACGAGTATGTCTTTTGTGAGAATAATGACAAATATACAGAGCATATTATCTTGTATCTTAGATACATAGATGATATATTGATTTTTTGGGAAGGTAATGTGGATTTGTTTGAGGAATTTATGGATATACTGAATTCTAATAATCTTAATTTACATTTGACTTTTGTCATAGATGCTAATCGGATAGATTTTTTGGACTTGGCCATCAGTAGGGGTGACGATAATTCAATTGTCACTGAGACCTTTAGGAAATCCACAGCGACCAATTCTATTTTACATTTTGATAGTTATCACCCACCATCAGTTAGGGTTAATATCCCCACTGGGGAATTTCTCCGTATAAAAAGGAATTGCTCAACACTTGATCTCTTTAAAACTCAAAGCAATGCCTTGAGAAATAGATTACTTTCAAGAGGTTATAGCAATACATGTATTAAAAAAGCGTACCATAGGGCATTGCATACAAAAAGAAGTGAGTTGTTAAAGAATAAGATCAAATCTTCGAGTACCGATAATGTAATACGTTTTATTACAGATTATAGAGGGAATACTAGACTCATTCAAAAAATCTTAGATAAACATGTGCATGTCCTAAGAGGGGATACAGCTTTAAGAGATGTGGTGGGTGATCGCATACCGGTGACTTTTAGGAAGTGTCCTACGTTGAAGGACAGATTAGTTAAAAGTCATTTTTGTAGATCTCGTGGCAAATTACCCATTGCTGGTTCCTTTCCTTGTTATGGATGTAGTACCTGTAAATTTATGGTCAAAAGGCAACAGATTATGGACCGATTTGGATATACACATTGTATACGTGATTATATCAATTGTAAAACTGTAGGAGTGATTTATTGCATAGAATGTGGTTGTAATATGAAATATGTAGGTATGACTAAACGGAGCTTACATACAAGAACTATGGAACACCTAAGAGATATTAAGAACTCTGTTAAGGATTTGGAAAAGGATAAAAAATTGTCCCCTATTGCGAGACATTTTCTTTCCAAGCATAATAGTCGAGTTGACTCATTTAAAGTATGGGGACTGGAGAAAATATCTCTTGGTATAAGAGGAGGCAATATAGTAGAAGCCTTACAACGTAAGGAATGTGAGTGGATTTTTAACATGGATACTTTACAACCACATGGAATCAATGAATCATTAAATTTTGGAGTGTTTATAAGGTGATTGGATACTATTTCTTTACAGTCGATGTAGTCTAGATGTAATGGGTTAGTTTACCTCTTGACTATAGTGTTATATTTGCCTTTAAATACTTTAGTCTTTGTTTTTGTAATACTTGGCACTTAGGCTGTTTCAGGACGATTGGTTCTTTCGCACGTCAAGAGATGCCGAGGGGTTTTTTGATTGATTGATATTTAATGTCCTTTTGATTGGTCTAAAGGAGGAGGAAGGGAGGGATTTGACCTGTTTAAATTTGGCGTCTTTAATGGTAAGTAGACATTTGCCTCTGATGAAGCCCAGTTAATGGGTGAAACGCGTTAGGCGTCTGTGTTATCACTTGTGTGATTGTCATTTTAGCAGCTTTTGTATTTTTTTGCTTTATGGGTGTTTTGATTAACCCCATGCGTCCTGTCGAGATTTTTGTCCTATTTGCCTCTTTAGGATATATAGCTTTTGTTCTATTAGAATAAATGTTTGGTCTATCCTATATAATGACTGGTATGATATGTTGTTCTCATGTCATAAGACTACATGACCAGCTTTTGGTGGATGTTTTATCATTAGCTGGTGGAATGTAGCGGAATGAGCATCTACCAGCCGTATGTATGGGAGTATGATACAGACCTAAATATATACTTAGTGTATCCGATTTAGATATTTAGAATTAGCTTTTCCTGTGGAGACTGTTAATTATAATGAGTGACCGTTGTTTATTTGCTCTTTCACATCTGTGGATTTAGGCTGGCGAGTAAAGGGTCAAGTACCGTTACTCTACCCATTAGCAGTGGGAGTGATCTGGTGGAACAAGGGTTGCTTTAATAGGGTTGCGATTTATATCTTGTTGCAATTCCTCATGCTCCCTGATTGTCCGATTCAACCCATATGCTAATTCAATTAATATTCGGTCCTCTAGATGACTAAAACACCTGAGCTATAGCTGGAGGTGAATAACTGAATGAGATGTGACCGAAAAATGCAGATTTTTTTAAGGTATCGTATGAGTAGGCTGATCATATGTATAGGGTTAATCTCTGAATGAGTAACTCCTGAAATGTCAACTGCTCGATACTTTGGATGATCTTGTATGGGTATGAGTACGAGGGCCTTTCCTCAACCTTTATGCCGTGATGTGTAGAGCTGTTTAAGGTCAGTTGGTGTTTTGGACATGTTTTGACGGGACGCTGGGTTTATTATAACGCTCATTAGCGATAGGGTTCTATTCCACATTGTGCTTAATTCTCGTTATTTTAGACATTTTTTGTAATAAAGGACCTTTTTTCTTTTTTGGATTTTTTAGATATAACATATTGGACTTGCATTACTACTTTTTCTTGTGAAGAAATTGAGTGCCTGTTAAGTAGTTTTTCTTTTTTCTTTTGTTTTTGCTTGTCATCTGCAGAAATGTTTTTGGGTGGGGGGGGCAAAGCCATATTATAAACCCCAGACCAACCTGCCTGACCCCTATGTTTATATGGAGGGGGTATTTGTGTGTGTGTGTGGGGGGGTCTCTCCCATGCATGCATGTAGATTTCCCTTCTCGCTGTTGATCCCTTTGATGACTGATTTTCTGATAACAGGCACCTGTGAACTTTAGTACAGAGGAGGAGAAATCTCCCATGAGGACCTGCAGTGATTTCACTTCACAGAACTCGCAAGTGATGTAAAGGAGAGATAATTTAATGGCTGGCTGAGAACATAGAAATTGCAAGCTTTGAGGATATTAAGGTCCCAAGAGACCTTAGTGCTGGAAGCTTGCACTTTCTAAGCCATTAAAAGATATCACCTTTCCAGCACTCTTGTAAGTTCTTTGTTGCAAAAGTACTTTGAATCCCATTTACTCTTCTGGCTAATACGGTACCACATTTTTCCCTCACAGAAAAGAACAGTGGCTATTAGTCTAGGTTATTGATACTTATCCATTCTGCATCTGTGTACTGCACAATATATTATAGTTACTTCACGTCTCTTGTTCCAGGGAACACAGAGTGGATGATCTGGGAAGACATGTTACAAGTATCAACAATGAAGCTGACGGTAAGGTTGGTAATTGTGATATTCTGGTGCCCACTTACTATTCAGTATAACACTTCTAATAGAACAGGCATGGAGAAGAAGTGGGTAATATGGCTTTCTAGCTGGAACACAGGACTCCCTCCAGTATCACACAGGCTTGAATATTAGAATATTATATCAAGCCTGTGTGATACTATCTGGACGGACACCAAAGACCTGGAAAGAGAGAGGGAAGGAAACAGATGCAAAGGTACCGACACTGGGGGTTATCCTGTGAAAGTTTTCAAACCTAGAGGCCGGACTGCCTCTTTAAAAGGTGAGTCCAATATCTCTCTCAACTACAAGGTGATTACCATGGTGGAGGAGGTGATACGCAAAAAGGTCACTCGGTGAAGGGTTCAATGAAGAAGAAAGTTTTCAAATAACAGTCTACACTCAGATTGTGTGCGCTTCATTTCTAAAAGCACAGTGACTGGTAGTTTGGCCTTGAAGAGAACTAATTGTGCAAGGAATTCACCACACTGTGCGACAAAAAAAAAAAAATTACAAAAAGTGTGTGTCTGTGTGTATATATCTGTGTGTGTGTGTGTATGTGTATGTATGTATGTATGTGTGTGTGTGTGTGTATATATATATATATATATATATATATATATATATATATATATATATATATAATATTTATTTATAATATATATATAATTAGTCCTATTTGCTTGAATATAAGGTGACCCCAATTATAACTCAACCCTACTCAAATTTGGGAGCATAAGGCCCTATGGGAGGAACATTAAACCCCTTAACGACCAGTGCGCGCACGCGCGGCCGTCACTTGAGGACCACGTTTTTTGTTTGTTTGTTTGTTTGTTTGTTTTTGTTTTTTAAGATCCGATTCAGGGCTCCCCGAGCAGCTTGCCATGAATTCAGTGACGCCCCAGGACTGTCACTGGTCCTTAAGTGCCAAACAGCCAAGATGGTCCTGGCATGGCATTGGACGTTAAGGTGTTAAACCATTGTGTTTGCTGGTCCACAGCTCCCTCACAACCCTCAGCCACCACACTGCCCCATTATATCCCCCAGTCAAACTCACAAGTAGCAGTGCCTCGTAGACCTCACCCAGTGCAAGCCCACAGCCCCCCACACTTCATCACCACTACCCCCCTCCCTCCCTCCATCGTAACCCGTTACCAACAGACATTATAGTCCTGGGCCACCTCATATTTTAACCCTCAGCCACCACACCCTACATAAGAGCCTCTGTCCCCTCATCTCGTTGAAGCAGTCTTTTGAATCCTGTCACTGTAGAGGGTCATGTGGTGTGACATCCAACGCTGTGCACATAAGCCTACCCCTGTTTTCTTCACCATTGGTGGGGTAGGTTCATAATGGCTGTCTAAATTGCAACAGAGAGAGGAGTCGGCCCATCCAGCCAATTGGATGGCAACATATGTTGAGATCAACTTTCTCAGAGTGTACTGCCTTTTGAGAGCACATAGTAAACTACTGATATGGTGGGAGTTGTATCATATTGGTAAGAAGAAAAGGAAACTTGGTGGACCTTTTGGAGCATCATATAAAAGGGGGTCCTTGAATATAAGGCTGGTCATATAGGGCTGGGCTGGGTCCAACATGAAAAGTTTTTTTTTTATTATTTTTGAATGCCATAAATTAGACTTGATGGTGTCTTGACAATGCATAATGCTCAAAACTTCTGTCTAATCAAGAGCCAGAGGTGTAGCATCAAGAAATTGGTCTGCGATGCATTCTGTCATTGGATTTGAATCCCACTGAGGTGTCCGTTTGGAACAAGGATCTGTATATATATACACACAATACCATTATTTTGCAGAAAAATGGCAAGTACAACATAGGCAGATTTTAATGCTGTGTAAATCAAACTAAACTTGTTTTAGGGTGACAGGTCTACTTTAAAGATAGCAATCCATTTCCTTTCTCTTTAGGTTATTCAGTGGTCTTCTGATTAATTTTGTTTTTTGTAACTATACAATATTGTATTCTATTTTTCAGGCCTTTCTGAAGAGAAGGACAGTGAGGGGTCCATTGATCAGGTTGCTGTTGTGTCCTCAAACATTATTTTCTTTGTCATTCTGTTCGTGTTTGCCATTTTTGAAACGTAAGTATTTTCACAACGAACAGGTACATTTATTTAAAAAAAAAAATATATATATAATCTATTCATGGTAGAGCTCAGTCTTTTTAGTAATTAGTTACTGCTATTCCCTTGTCTGAGAGAAGCAGCATTATAACCTTACAGCCAGCAATTTACAGGCCCAGTCTGGTTTATTGTCCCACCTCCTACAAGAGCTAAAGATGCCAGTTGCAGCCTCACTTCTATTGTCTGTGCAGGTGGGAGTGCGGTCACAGCATCCCAGGGTTAATGACCCATCCAATAATACTTGAGTTTGTTAACTTGGTTATGACATAATGTTAAGATCATATTTCAAGTGGTAGTAAACCATTATTATGAAAATGATAACTTGTATGGCTTTTCAGATGCAATAATGATACTCCTGCTGAGATGTTGCATTCAAAAGGTATTGCAGAGAAAAATTGTTTGAAATGAAGATTTTTTTTTTCTTAAAGGGATAGTAATATTTCGTTTTAACTTTATTTTATTTTGTAGGCATTAAAAAAACATGATTAATGATATAAGTCTTATCTCTCAAACCTTTATGGTTTATGAGATATTCACAAGCAAAGTTCCCCTCCCCGCCCCTTTTACCTAGTGTAAGCCATCTCTTCTCAGATGTGAGTCAGGTTGTATGACCAGACAGATAACAGAAGGGGACAATTTTCTTTGTATGAAATACAATGAAAGCCCTTCCCCCCCTTGACAAGTTTTTCAGCTTTTTACCTTATCTTAATTGAAGATTGTCTCTCTCTGCAGTCTACCTGGGCACCTCCCTTCTGATCTGGTTGAACGGGTGGGATACTTTGTGAATATCTCTTAAACCATAAAGGTTTCAGAGATAAGACTTATATCATTCTTCATGTTTTTTTAATGCCTACAAAATAAAATAAAGTTAAAACGAAGTATTACTATCCCTTTAAGACCAGGTGGCTCTATTGCTATGGATGTCTGTGGAGACCATGTGTCTGTGAAATGCGGCTGTTCATAGATGGCAAAAACAGCACCCACTTTACCAGGGATGAGCAGTCTGTGGCTCTTCAGCTGTTGTTGGACTGCAGCTCTCATTTGCTGGCTAAGGATGCGGGAGCTGTAGCCTATCTTGAGTGGAGGGACACTGGTTGCCTACCTCTGATCTAGTTTGTAAGTGAATGTTCTTTTAAACATTTGAGTTCCAGAGGTTGCAGAGCAATGTGTTGCACACTTTTCTGGCAGTCAGGAGGGACCATCCTAGTTAACCCTTTGAGTGCCAGAGGGGATATGCAGCACAATGCTCTATAATGCATTGCACACCCCTACTGGTCCTTAAAGGATTAAGAGTGATCAGAGTTTGAAGTCCTGTGGTACTTCTAGATACTGTCATGGCTGCCTCAATTGATATGGTGTCCAGGTATGGCCGAAGAGATCTCTTGAACACAAGTGCAAGGACAAACTTCATAGGAGCCATTAGGAATTTCTGACCATAGTGAAATAAGTGTGTGTGGGAGTTATTATTAGTAGGTGTTCTCATTTTAACCCCTTAAGTACCACGGGTGTCTGGGGGGGCTCTCTAGAGGACCACAACACAAACTTCCATGATGTACCAGTACTGTCACCGTGACGGTCCTGGCATGTCATTTCACATTATGGGGTTAACTGGCACAACGTGGAATTCTGGGATGTCTTCGTGGCTGCACACCACTGCCATCTTAGAATACCAATAATAATTAGAACTTACTACATTTTTTTTTGCTGTCCTTCACAGGTTACTTTTTTGTAGGTGTTTGAAGCAGTGGAATTGGATGAAAAAGAGATGCTTTTTTACTGCATTTTACATGTCATATGGTGGCAAGGTGTTTTGTATTTTGGTTTTTACCCTCCAGCATCCATTTCCCTCAGTATAATCATCAGTGATAGCATTGCACAGAATATGTCTACCAGCAGTGTTTGTTAACCCTTTGAGTGCCAGAGGAGTACGCAACGCATTGCTCTGCAATGCGTTGCATACTCCTAGCACTCAAAGGGTTAACACACCTGCACATTTTTAGTATGCGGTTCAATGGAACTTCCGTGTTGTTGGTAAATACTTGGCACATGTTGTGCCTCATGTTGGCATGCACTGAAATGGCTAGGGTGTACAATGCAATGGACCTTACATATAAAGGCAAAGTGGAGTAATTTGGGGGCAGACTATAACTGCAGCATAGGAGGCAAAAATTCCCAAAATGCCCATTCAAGTAATAGGCCTTTTTACACACTGAATGCTAGAGGTCTCGACCACATTGTTTTACAATGTGTTGGAGACACCTCTAGCATTAGGGAGTTAAATACACCATTGATATCAGTGGTAGGTTTTATTTGTCATCTATATTGTGCTGTTGGTTTGTGTCTTAATTGTTTGTACTTTTATTGCTTCAACAGTTACCTGAGTGAACATAACTTAATGCTTCCAATACCTCTTTATTTATTTGCCTAGGATTTCCACTCCCCTAACAATGGACATGTACGCATGGACCAGGACACAAGCTGTGTTCTATAACGGAATCATCCTTGCTGCAGTTGGGGTTGAATCAGTAATGGTGTTTATAGCAGTTAAAATACTTTCTAAGAAGTGAGTGTCCTAAATGTTTTTTTCTGCCCTAGATTGGCTAATTGGTGCTGTGCAATAAAAAAAATTTCATTGATAAGTGACCAGAGGGGGAATGCAAGAAAGTGGGGCATGAACTAATTTAGGAAACAATAATAAATGTACATGGTATTAGTGATCATGTTTTCATGAAAGACATACTAACTGCCTTGATATTGAGTAGCACATGTTCCTAAATGAACTCCGCCGTTAGCCATACACATGAAAATGAGGGCTAATTGCTTTGATGAATTAAAGTATAATTGATAATCCCCTCAGAATACATGGACCTTCTAGCCACACCCACATTTCAAAACATATTTAATTAAAAAAATGCTAATTCATGTCAACATTTTTTTTTTTTTTTTTTACAATGTAAATAGTGAATGCACCACTTTCCCTTGGAGCCTTATTCATCTTCAGTCCTGGAGCAAACCAGCTGCACCATAAGGGTTAATGAAAATCCCACAATTGCCTATTCATTTTAAATAGGCCTTATAACTCCATGAATCCCAGAAAATGTGCTCCAACGCAACCAAGCTTGCATTCTAGGGGTTAAAAGTCCCATATAAATCAATAAGAATGTTTGTTTATTTTCCCTGTTTTTCAGATGGTTTGCCTCAGTATTGCTTGATGATAAAGGTCTACTTGCTCTGCTGTGCCCTCACTACGCAGCACCCAGAAGCACAGTGATTTAGGCGTGTACTTGCAATCTAAGCAGCTCATTTTTTCTGCCATTAAATACTCTCTCTGATGCTGATGTGCTAAGACTAACTAGATTAATCCCAGAACACTCCAATATAATAGTGGATTAATTAAGATGAGGAAGTCCAGCTGTAGTTTGACTAAAGCTCCTACTATTGTTGGTTGGAGTTGTATTCCAAGAGAAGCTGGTTAGCTCCTAGTTGCTTGCTTCTGCCCTCAAAGGTTTTTTCTTCGATTTTTTTTTTTTTTTTTTTTTTTTTTTTTTTTTTTTTCTGTGTGTTTGTTTTTGTACTACAAATGTAAGCAAGTAAATGTTCAGGGTTATGTTTCTATTACTGATCTTCCCTGTTCGCTGAAGTAATTAAAAGTGAAGTTAATCTAAACGCTCCGCTTTCTGTTTTAGGCCACTTCATGCTGTTGATGAATAGCCAGTAGTAATAGGATTCCCTTCTTCCGTCATGTTCCTCTGTTAGACCCAGCAGTCATTGATACACACTAAGGCTGATGTATTAAATAACCTTGGTGAATTCCAGTGCAAACCAACTGCACCATAAAAACTTCCTAAGGATTTTAAATGGGACTTTTTAAATCCTTGAATGACAGGGAGGTATCTGACACATTGCTGATCAATGAGTTGGAGACTTCTCTAAAATTCAAGGCGTTAAAAGACCCACTTAAATTAATGTAATTTTTATTTGTTGTGTAAGATGTTGTTGCAAACTTTTAAAAGTAGTCTGTTATGAACTGCTTATTAAATGGCAGTTATCCTGTATTACTATGTTGGCATTGTACTATTCCATACAGGATCCTGTCAATTTATTGGGGAGTCAGAAAACTGACACATCCCCAAAAAGCTGCTGGTGGGTTGGATCGTAACAAGGAAATATGTAGCTCTAAGCTGCAGGCTTTGTGGGTTTCACTTGTAGCCTCCATAGACCCTCAATGTCATTCTTTCAGACCCATAGCAGAGGGCCTATGGGGACTGCATTGTGAGACTTCAGTCTTGCAGTCCAGTCTCTTCTCAAGGGACCAGTGAAGGCGTCCTGGAGGTCTATTTTCAGACCCTCGTTCTGCTCATACATTAGTCCACCATGGCTTACAATTCAGCCCCAGGTTCATCAGCAGATACAAAAGCACACAAAGCAATTGATCTGCAGTCATTTTGTGCATTCAAGGGGTTAAGTAGCACCTGACAATCACTTCCATTATAATATGTTTTGTACCCTTGCTATATTGGAAATCGGACAAGATTTTAAATAAAATAATTTATACCCTTGTATTCAAATTCCCCCTGTAGGCCAAGTTCCCATTGAGTAACAGAAAACTGTGCTTTGCTTTATGTTGCACAGCCGTTTGTATTTAAAAGTAAACCCTTTCTGGTCCCAAGGGGTGTGTACCACATTACTTTGCTATATGTTGCACACCCCTCTGCTTCATAAAGGGTTAAAATATCTAGCAGTTAAGGACTCGATTTATTCTGCTGATGTTCCTGGGGTCATTGTAGGCTGTCCTTAACACCTTCAGTGCCAGGAGGGGGGTGAAAATGTTTGCATGTCTTTCTGGCACTCAGTGGGTTTATTCCATTAAATAATAAGAAAACAATGGACAATGATATGGGTGGTAAAGCAGAGAACCACACAGTCCACCACACGGACCCCACCATGGTGATAATAGTAACACCCATATGATCCCTAAATCCTAAAAAAACAGAGAGTCTAGCTATAGAGCTACTACTGGTGCCAGTAAAGACAGAGAAAAAAATGTGGCTTCATCAAAAATACAATAACTGGTGTTCAAACATCCAAGTTATTAATCACTCATGAATGAAATAATGATGTTAAATGATGGATGGAATATGGAGAACGAAGGATGAAATATGACATATGAAATAACTGGCACTATATAGCGTCAGCAACTGAGTTTGGTTGCTACAGCAATAAAGGCGTAATAGAATCCGGACTCTCGCCCGTCTTCACCCAACAAGCTGCTTTGGAGTTTGAGCTTATACTTACGGCTCTATATACCATGGGATATTGGTGGAGTTTCCGTTCCAGAAGTTTGGAGAACACATGGCTTGTGTGGTTGTGCGAAAATGCATTACTTTTACAAAGGCAACTTGTGTGTGTCGACTGCATACAGAGGCGGTGGTGAATGACCTATAAACACTAGCCCTTGTTAGGTGAAGACTTCGACGTTTGAACACCAGTCATATATTGTATTTTGGACAGAGTCACATTCCAACTTCCATCTGGGATGGGCTGTGTGGTTCTCATCTCTACCACCCACATAATTGTCTATTGTTTTCTTATTATTTAATAGAAGAAATGTATTACTTTTTTTACAGTTTTGTGGTCCTATTTATTATTTTGGCAGTGTGCTTCTACTGTAGATCCCAATCGTTTATCTTTTTTTTTTTTTTTTTTTTTGTATGGTCTTATTCATCAAGCTAAAAATTTGCAATTCTGGAATAGACCAATTGCGCCAAATTCCTTATATTTAAATTTGGATTTTAATCCCTTGAATATAGAGAGATCTCCAGCTCATTTTGAAGCAAAGCTTTGGGACTTCTCTACCATTTAAGGGCTTAAAACCCCTATTTATATCAATAGGAATATTAATTTCTTCCCTGTGATATAGTTGGTTTGCTCCTGAAATGCCCCTCTTTAACATGATGAACAAGACCCACTTATCTGTTCTCTCTCCCACATTTTCTATGTTTAAATTCTCCTTTGGATTTTTCTTTCATCGCACCTCCCATATCTTCTACATTATGAAAGCATGCTCCAAGTGTTTGACTTTAAAAGTATGGCATAGCCTTTGTTCTTCTCCCATTGGATGAAAGCAATCTTGTGTCTGCTAATAGCAAAAGATGCAGTGTGATAGTCCTTAATAGGAGTATCAATCTTAAAAATCGTTCTTTATAAAGTAAAGTAAGAAACACTTCCATTGGTACTTCCGCAGCCACTGATTTTGTTTTATTTTATATATTTATTTTAACCTGTACATGAACTGCTTTTTTCCTCACTATTTCTCACATTCTTTGTGATGCAGGACTGGAGAGCGTATACTACTCCTTGGGGGACTGGCTACTATCTGGGTTGGATTCTTCATCTTATTACCTTGGGGAAATCAGTTCCCAAAGATTCAGTGGGCAGGTAAACACATCCATTGTCTTGCTATGTCATATATTTGTCATTCATAAAGTAAATTTTCTCTAAATATTGATATTTTCTCGTTCACAGACCTCCAGAATAACACAATTCACAACACATCCTTTTGGGTCTCGGGCATTGCATCCCCTAGTAATCAAACAGTGGAGCCAACTGGATGCCCTCCGGTGCAGACATGGTGCTTATATACACCTGTAGTTCACCTTGCACAGTATCTCACTTCTGACATCCTGATTGGTCTGGGCTATCCAGTCTGCAATGTGATGTCATACACCCTATACTCCAAGATCATTGGCCCAAAACCACAAGTAAGTGTACCATTCATTTTCCTGGTTATTTTGCAGGCATATAAGACAGGAGAGTGATGTTTGTGTCACGTATGCATAAAGAAATCAATATTGGACCAAAACGTCCATTGGGGAAAAATCACAGTTAAAGGGATAGTAATACTTAAAATTTACTAATCCCCATATTGTAGGCATTAAAAAACAGAAATTAATTGCCCCCATTGCAATCTCTCAAACCTTTATGGTTTGAGAGATAATAGCCCACAAAGTTCCCTCCCCTTTCCCTGAAATCCGGTCTTACATGCATCAGGCGGCTCTGCAGCAGAGCCGAGATAGCGTTAATAAAAAAATAAATCTTTCACTGAAACGGTCTTCTATGTGTGCTTGGTTTGCAAGCACACATAGAAGACCGTTTCAGTGAAGGATTTATTTTTTATTAACGCGATCTCGGCTCTGCTGCAGAGCCGCCTGATGGTCGTACAACAGGATTCCCTTACAGTCAGCTAGGATGCTGACTTAAGGGGAGGGAGGGGGGAACTTTGCGAGCGATTCTCTCTCAAACCATAAAGGTTTGAGAGATTGCACTGGGGGCAATTAATTTCTTTTTTTATGCCTACAATATGGGGATTAATAAATCTTAAGTATTACTATCCCTTTAACAATGATTTTTAAATAGGCGTTTTTAACCCCTTGAATGCTACAGTGGTCTCCAGTGCATTGCTTTGTAGTGATTTGGAGATCTCTGTAGCATTCAAGGGGTTAAAAATATTTAAATCAATTGGGTATTGTTGTTTCCTTCAAGCGGCTCAGTTGATTTGCTTCAGAATTACTGCTCATTTGTGCATACAGTCCCATGGCGTTTCCAAACATTGCAATTCAGAAAACCATGTTAACCTTTTGAGCACCAGAGGGTGCGCATCACATTGTGAGGCATTATGTTGCACACCCATGATGTCTTCAAGGGGTTCATCTCTCTCTTTTTTTTTCAGTTGAGGAGAAAGAAAGTCATTGTCTCGATTAAATTTGCACCTGCAATATTTTCTTTTCTTTACTTTTGAAATGTAACCCTTTGAATACTTTGCGTACCCCTCTGACACTCAAAGGGTTAATCTCATTTTAGTAAGCTGTAAGCTTGATTTGCATAGAGAGAGGTTGTAAAGTAATTATCATATAAAGCGAAGTGGGTTCGTTTTAGAGGTGATGAATATCGTACTATACTATGTAACAATAGAAAGGTGAAACTGCATTTAAAAGATTAACCCTTTGAGTGCCAGAGTGGTTACGCAACGCAAAGCAATGTGTTGAGTACCACTGTGGCACTCAAAGGGTTAAAATATTAACAGGACATCTGTAAACTAAATCATATAAATGAACAAAAGTTGAAAATCAAGACGAAATTAATTTTGTATATGATTAAAAGTATGGCTTTTGTCTCATTAATTATTTATACCTCCAAAAATGTGTGTTTTGAGATGCATCAACCATGCCTCCCTGGAATGATCGATTGATCACCTTCTCCCGGAGGATGATTAACCCTCTCAATACCTGCCAAAAAAATAAAAAAAAAGTAAGCAATGCTGATCGATCAAATGCAAATTGTGCTGTAAGCAATAAGCTATAAGGTCGATTTGCCCTCTCAAGGCATGCGTTAGAGAACATACAATTTGTATAAATAACTACAGTCCAGAGTCGTCAATTGCAGAGCATTTGATAAATTAATATTATTTTTTTATCTGTTTTTTTTTTTTCAGACATTAAGAAGGTTATCCATCCTATGAAATGAGCTGATCAATTGAGATTGCTTAATATTAGGATGAGCAACCTGAGGTCCTCCAGATTTTGGACTGCATTTCCCATAATCCTCAGCTAGCCATTGGTTGGCTGAGAATGATGGGAACTGTAGCCCATCAACATCTGAAGGGTGTATTTGTACACCCCTGACTTTAATCCCAGGGAGGTCTGGTTGATACGTCACCTTAAAACACAGATTCCTGGAGATTTAAAGGGGAACTACCACCCCGCAATAACTTTACATTAATTAATTCTTCATCTGGCGACTAGCTGCTTAGTAGCGCTAGTCGCCAGAAATATTACCGTCTGGCTCCAAAAGGGACTGACAGCGCAGGCGCACGGACATCACTATGACGAGATGTCTGTGCTTCCTGCTACTGTAAGCCTCCGAAAAACTGGAAAATCTTTGAAACTAGGTAATATTTCTGGCGACTAGCACTACTAAGCAGCTAGTCGCCAGATGAAGAATTAATTAATGTAAAGTTATTGCGGGGTGGTAGTTCCCCTTTAAATCATGCGAATGGACTATAAGCCATATTTTTTTTTATTCTATACACAATTATTTTCTCATTGGTTTTTAATTGTTTGTTTCATGTCTTTTTATATATGTTTTAGCTTACTACACTTATGCGTTTAAAACATTTAAACAATGTTTCTACTGTCTGTTTTGAAATACTTTTGGTAAAGTTTCATGTCTAAAACAAATTAGTTTTGCTTCTGAAATCTGACGAGAACATATCGCTTCTTTCTCTGCAACATTACTAAAATCCACCTCGTTCCTCTCCCAAAAAACTACTAAAACTCTTGTGCATGCCCTCATTCTGACCCACTTAGACTATTGCAATGTTTTATTACCTGGCGTCCCAGCATCCCATCTTTCCCCTATGCAATCTACTGAGTGAATCACCACATTCTCACTAAAAATGAACTGCTCATATAATTCTTATACATCTGACATGGCTCACTATTCAGAAACACATCAATTACAAAGTCCTTCTTCTTACCTTTTGGCAAACTCGGCAATTGTAATCAAAGCACCTGACACCCTCAAATCATGTTGTCTGTCTCCTATTACCCATTTAGACTGTAAGATCCTTTGGGGCAGGGACCTCTCTCCTATTGTTTCTATGACTGTGACACTTATTTCATCCCCTTTTATTTATTGTAACATAGTTCTGTTGTAAGGTGCTGAGACACTGTATGGTCATATAAATAAAGATATACATGCATACATCTTCTCACAGTCAGAACGAGATGGGTAGCCCATACATTATTACTCCAGGAATACTATTTGCTCTCAATCAAGAAGTTCATGTTTTGGGTATAGTAATTTGTTTATACAGTAAAAAAAAGGTACACAATGATTAAAATATGGCACGTGTTTTGTGGCCCAAAAGTAACTTCCTCAGGGGATAGAAATACATTCATTTCATAAGCTAGAAGAGACTATGAAGTCCTCCTCTGCAAACCATACCAACTTCAGTGTTTCCAGTCCTGCATCTCACTGGCATTCCATCTGGTTACGAACATCATGATGTAGGTTTGCGTTCCAAGAATGTAGAGCGAATCGAAAAGCCATGTAAAAATCGGTGGATAAACAGGATTCTAGAGCAAATATAAAGAGATTTACTGTAATAAAAAAAGCTGCAGTGATGGAGAAACCATACCAATCTAAAATACAAGAGGCTATTGACACTATAAAATGAAACTTGATGAAATATTAATTGAACAGTAATAAAAATATATTCTACACCCTCACTAAATACATAAACTCAAACTAATATGCCTATTAGTGCTATAAATCTAGTTCTTTGTTAAGACCTCCTGGTGACAATGGAGTTTAATTTATAAATCCAAAATGAGACACTAGGACTAAAGAACATTTTTCATAGAAGCAGAAACCTTGGTATGTTACAGCTATGACGTAAGGTAGGATGAAGGGTGGAGTTGAGAGAGTGTCTCCAAAAAGAGTATAGTTCCCATTTTATATATTTCTTCCCTCTGACTGAACTCCTTAGTTCAGTTCACCACAGAATGTGATAGAAACTGATGAGTCATTTCCTCTCAGAACTTAGAATAAAACAGCTGACAGTGATGGGAGGGCCCTTGTTTTATTCAGCAGGAAAAGCTCGATAACATATAGGTTATAGGTTATCGAATCCTGTTAAAAAAAAATAAATATATATATATATATATATATAATATGCTCTGTGGCCCTTAAGTGCCGGCCGTGCGCAGGGGTTAAATTGTAATGTGCTGTGTACACTTGTGGCACTAAATAAGTAAACTTAATTAATTCAGATATTTATTAGAGGTTACCAAATAGGTCATTGTGGATGTTTATCAGTAAGCTTAAAAAGGTGCAATTCTACAGCAAACCAGCTGTTCCATGGGGACAAATAAATAGTCCCCTAATTACATTAAAGGGGATGTATCACCTCTATATAACTTAGGCTAAACAGTAAGGTTATATAGCGAATCTTCCAATGAGACGGCTCCAGCTTATAGACAGAAGCCTTTGTCATCGGAGGAGGCTGGATAGAGGGAGTGGAGCAGAGGCAGAGTGACAGACTGCGGTTTTACAGAGCAGGTAACTGCAGTCTATGTGGAAGTAGCTGCAGGAGAGACTTTATAACTTCAGTTTAGACAAAGTAAAGCTTAAAAAAAATGAACACACTTATAGTCAGATTCGCTATTTATCCTAAGTTATAGAGATGATACATCTCCTTTAATGCAAATGGGACTTTTAACCTCTTGAATGCTTTGCAATCCTTTTGGGCACCTCTTTAGCATTCAACGGGTTAAAATCCCCATTTACATCGATGAAAATGTGCAGAAACTTCTTTTTAACCCTGTGGTGTAGTTGATTTGCACCAGAATGTCTCATCTTTAGCTTGATGATAAAACCCTATAAGATTGTTTTCTTTGGGTTTCTTTTAGCTTATTCTGCTGCCAAAGGCCACAAACACATTCATATGACCTTTATTTTCATATCGTGTGTATTAATAATTTTGTACGCTGTTATATTCAGGTTACTATCTTGGAAATGAGTGGACTGCAGTTCTGATCTGTGCTTTTATCTTGTAGGGCGTATACATGGGCTGGCTAACTGCTGCCGGTAGTGCAGCCCGTACATTGGGACCAGTATTCGTCAGCCAGATCTACACCCACCTGGGAACGAGATGGACCTTTAGTGTTATATGTGCGATTGTTGCCCTTGCACTGTTACACTTGGTAGCTGTGTACAAGAGACTTATTGCTTTTTCGGTTCGATATGGGAGATTATAACAATTGCTGAAATGGACTGTATTAATTTATGTTAATGCAAAGGAACAGTCAAACTAAATATTAAGGGCCATAGTCACAAAGAAATGTGAAGCCTTTATTAGGCAAACCAGCTGCTCCATAGAGCACAGTTTTTATGAAACTATATGCTGCAGTGGTTTTCATGATGAGTGGAACAAGTGTAATCCTACTTCTCTGAGACTTTACATTCAAAGTGTATTACGCACAAACTATTTTTTTAATCATTTTGTGAACAACAACACCAAATGGAATCCAAAAGAAATGTTTTTTTTTATAGTGCACTTCATGAGAAAGGTAGAGTCATAGGCTACAGCTCTCCATAGTAACCTTATTCAGCTGGTAGCCACTGTACCACACTACAGTGCCTGACAACCGTATCTTGGTTCCAGTGGTAGCCACAGATGAAGAACTAATTAATTAATGGATTGTCTGACAACCCAGCTTTGTTCACTGCTTGCCACAGTAGCACACTATAATGCCGAATACCCCAGCTTTTTTCCATTGGTAGCTACAGTACACGCTACACTGCCTGATACCCCAGTCTTGTTTCAGTGGTAGCCAAAGAGCCACTCTACAAACCAAGACACTGGAGCTTTGTTCCACTGGTAGCATCAGTCCCCATCCCTGCTTAAAGTATTTCCCTCCTCCTGCTTCAGTTGTTTTCACCATTTGGTCTCAGCTGGGAATGTTTTCCCTCGTGTGTGTGTGTGTGTGTGTTAGTTATGCTTCAGGCAAAGTATTCATGCTGCTGCTGGTAGAATTTTAAAAATTATAATCTCCCTCTTGTATTGGTTAGAGCAATGCATTCCTTTGTCCATTGCTAGTCCAAATGTGTGTCAGGTGTTGTTTGTTCCCTGTGGTGTAGTTGCTGTTCATCAGAATTGCTTTCCATTTATATTTTGTGCATATGGCCAACAGTGTGAGCTGTTATGTAATATACAGTTGTAATCAAAATGATTCAAACCCCATTGCAAATCAGGTTTATTGTAAAAAATTACAGACTTTCAGCTGTTTGCAATGAACAAATCAAACAAAAGCAATTGAAATAGCTCAATATAATGAATGCTTCAAGTGGTTTCCCCAAATTCAACTGAATATGCAACTTATAATGACTTCTCCAGTCTCAAAATTATTCAACCCCCTGAATAGAATCCCTCACAACAGCACAAATATGCAAAACAGATGTTGTCTCAAGCACACCTGCTGCAACTAATGGACTTCATTAGTTGCACCAGGTGTGCTTGAGCTGGAACACATGGAATAGCTGAACTGGCTAGGGGTTTGTCAAGTGTCACGTTTGACTGCATTTTAGAAGAGCACAGTAAGGCATGTACTAAATGCAGAAGGTTTCTATGCAAGAACTCCAAGAAGTACACCATTACTGACCCAAAAGCACAAGAAAAGTTGGTTCCAATATGCTCAAAATCTTATAAATAAGCCACATACGTTTTGGAATTCTGTTCTGTGGTGCAATAAAATTAAACTGGAACTATTTGGCCCGATGGATCAGCGGTATGTCTGGAGGAAGAAGAATGAAGCATACCCTGAAAAGAACACTATGCCTACAGTAAAGCATGGTGGTAGCACAGTGATGCTCTGGGGCTGCTTTGCATCCTCCGCCACTGGAAATCTGCAGCGTTTGAAGGCAAGATGGATTCATTGAAGTATCCGGAAATCCTAGGAGAAAATGTCAAGCTGTCTGTGGGGAAACTGAAGCTTGGGCGTCATTGGACCTTCCAACAGGACAATGATCTCAAGCATACCTCAAACTCCACCAAAGCTTGGTTGCAGAAGAAGTCCTGGAAGATTCTACAGTAACCATCACAGTCACCTGACTTGAACCCCATAGAAAATCTCTGGTGAGATTTGAAGAAGGTGGTTGCAGCATGCAAACCCAAGAATATTACTGAACTGGAGTCCTTTACTCATGAGGAATGGGCTAAGATTCCTCATGAATGCTGCCAGACGCTGGTGTCTGGCTATACATCTCATTTGCAGCAGGTCATAACAGCAAAAGGGTGCTCTACTAAGTACTGAAGATGCTTGCCATGAATAATTTTGAGACTGGAGAAGTCATTATAAGTTGCATTTTCAGTTGAATTTGGGGAAACAGCTTGAAGCATTTGTTGTGTTGTGCTATTTCAATTGCTTTTGTTTGATTTGTTCATTGCAAACAGCTGAAAGTCTGTAAATTTTGACAATAAACCTGATTTGCAATGGGGGTTGAATAATTTTGATTACAACTGTAAGCATTGCACAGGCAGGAATTCTTTGGGTATTTGGTTATTCCTCTGCACATGAGCAGATGTATTTGCTTGAGTCTAAAGCACGTGTGATGAAAGCAGTTCTGGGGCAAACCCACTGCACAGTAGGGGACAGATACAACTTCCCTTTGATTTAAAAGGGACATTTAATCCCTTGAATGCAAGAGAGGTCTCCAACGCATGTCAAAGGAATGCACTGAAACCTTTCTGGCAATGAGAGAGTTAAATAGGAATATGGGGAATTTGTTTTTCTCCTCTATGGTGAAAGTGGTATGCCCCAGAATTGCTCAATTTATGCATTTGTGCATATGGCCCTAAGGAGCCTATTCAGTAAGCTAGTGAGGTTCAATTCTGGAACAAACCAACTACACCATATGGAAAAAATATAACAATTCTACAAATACCCACTGGTTTAAAAGGGACTTTTAACTCATTGAATGCTAGAGAGATGTACAACACATTGCTATGTAATGCTCTGGAGACCTCTCTAGCTTTCAGGGGGTTAAAAAAATGTAAATAATTGGCCATTTTCATTTCCTTCCTGTAATGCAGTTGGTTGCTCCAGAAACACACATCTTTAGTTAGTGAATAAGGCCCTAAGTGCACAAATTGTATACGTAAAAGGACACTAACATTTGCATAAAACAATACAAATATTCCAACAAAGATGGTGGTTTTAAGGAACAGGTATAAAGGGGTTACAGAACAGACCTGTATAATGATTCAATACTGTAGTAAGAAATCTTGTTGTACTGTATTAAGACCAATAGGGGCAGCATTCCTCAATGGCAGCCATCTTTGATTCATAAGCAAATTCCATTGACTTGCATAGGGTCTTTGTCTACACACAAAATTACAGGTAAGAGATGAAAATCATAGACAATAAGTACAGCTACGTCTGTAGTATGTTCATACTTTAAATGGGTTTCAATATTGCTCTGTTTGCTGACAGTTCTGTCCCTCTTATATGCCTGCATACCTGTACCATGCCCATTGTGGGGTAAGAGGAAGTGTAACTGATAGGCATACATCACTGACTGATGTCCATGTGCATCACAACATATAGGTCTTCAATATGAATGATCTCTCTGCTCAACGTAACTATGCTTAAAGCATTGATGTATGACAATCTTGAACAGCAGCAAGACATTCTAAGGTACTTATTAGCTCAGCACTTAAAATGTTGTAATGATGCTACAAGTGTGAACAAACTAATACTGTCAAAAGTATTATTTTTTTTATTCTGGTGTTATTGCTAATTAAAACCAATCACACTTTTATCTTTAACACAAATTGATATGCATTTAAAATCTGATTCTTCACAAAACTCTGGATTTTCTTATTTAAAAGTTGTGATACTTTTCAGGGCTGAATTTACAGCTTTGAATCCCCAAGGAAAAGCTTTTTAATGGCATTGTCATTCTGTACAAGTGGGGTTGAGCACATTTAAGGCTGGGTGATTGCATGGTTATCAGACATGTATATAAATTAATGGTTTTGATTTATTTTCTTTTAATAAGATTTTTATTGAGTCAAAAATGCAACATGAAATTCTCAAATCGGAGTGTCAATGAAAACCGGTAGATAGGTCATAATATCAGAGGCATGAATCAACATAAAACTGTAACCCAACATAACTTGCTGGGCTTATAAGTCAAATACCCCCACCCCAAAATAAACAAACTAAAAATAACACAAAGCACTTCCAACAAATCTAATTCATTAGAAGGGAGAGCCGTGTGTTTCAGTATAATGACCACTTTACAGCTGTCTCAACATCTTGATCTAAAACCCATTCTATCAAACAGAGCCATGTAAATTGTGGATTGTGTTATAGAGAAGTGGATTATCCTATATAATCGCTAGGATGTTTGTCACTATGCAGTCATGCGCAGTAGAGACTGGCCGCGTTTGTGAGCAGTGAGGTAGCAGCCTCTTAACCATTAGAATGCCAGAGGGGTACACAACGCATGCAAAGCACTCTGGCATTCAAAGGGTTAACATTACCTGGACCTTGGCCCGTGTACATGGGCGTTTACACTAGTCAAATATAAAAGGGTAAGTCAGAAAAAAATTATGGAGGAGACTAACCAGACTATGCTCAGGAGATAGTTCTTCTTCCAGTATAAAATCAGTAAAAATGTTTTTATTTGTACATCAATCCACCACTAAATTAAAGTCTCAGATTTGTGGAAGGTTAAGACCTCCATTCTCTTTAGTTTGCTGAAGCTTGATTAAGCTAATTTTTGGTTTTGTGGACCGTTATATAAAGGAAAATATATGTGAGAAGGAGTTTGTCTTTGAGAGTGAGCAGTAAAAGTATGACTTGCAAATGTTATAAAAGTTTATTGAAGCTAAACTAATAGATTTATGCAATTTATGAAAGAAATGGTGAGATTACGCCAGATATGTAATTCATGGATAACTTTGAGAGTGGTGGGTGTAATATTTAGTTTATAGAGTTGGTGATGATATTTCGTGAGAGTGATTCCAAAATACTGAATTGAAGTAGGAACCCAGTGCAAATCCTAATCCAGGAGACCCAGAGGTAACATGTATGGAGCCGAACACATGGCCTCAGGTTTATGGAGATTCATAGTAAAACTGGACATGCAACCAGACTCCTCAGTTGTACTTGTAATAATAGGATAGATGTAAGAGGGTTAGAAATATGTGGAATCTGGTCCCAGGACCAGACAGATCGCAGCAAGGGACAATCTTCTTCCTGTGAGCATAAGGAAAACCCTGCCCCCTTTGATAGATTTTTCCTTATGCTCACTGAAGATTGTCCCTCTCTGCTATCCATCCGGACAGTCTTGCTGGTCTGAGGTGAAAAGTGTTACATCAATAAAAGGGGCGTGAGGGGGATACTTTATCATTCAATTACTCTTGATCTACAACTCTGACAGTATTGAAATAACACTCTCCATGGTCCAAATACTATGAAGATTAATTGGAGCTGCTTTTATTATGAAATATTACTTTCACTTTAAAGGGATAGTAATACTTCGTTTTAACTTTGTTATTTTGTAGGTATTAAAAAAACATGAAGAATGATATAAGTCTTATCTCTCAAACCTTTATGGTTTAAGAGATATTCACAAGCAAAGTTTCCCCCTCCCGCCCCTTTTTCCTAGTGTAAGCCATCTCTTCTCAGATGTGAATCTGGTTGTAAGACCAGACAGATAACAGAAGGGGACAATCTTCTTTGTATGAAAAGAATGAAAGCCCTTCCCCCCTTGACAAGTTTTTCAGCTTTTTCCCTTATCTTAATTGAAGATTGTCCCTCTCTGCAGTCTACCTGGGCACCTCCCTTCTGATCTGGTTGAACGGGGGGGGGGAATCTTTGCTTGTGAATATCTCTTAAACCATAAAGGTTTGAGAGATAACTTATATCGTTCTTCATGTTTTTTTTAATGCCTACAAAATAAAATAAAGATAAAACGAAGTATTACTATCCCTTTAAGAAGGCTGTCAAATGGGGCCGGTAAACATTATCAAAAGCCTTCTCAGCATCTAGGCTAATCCAGATGTTGGAAGATTATTCTAATATGTGAAGGGTTGAGGCAATCAGGGAAGCAATTGGTCATCGGATTCCAATAATGACCTGTCTTCCCCTCATAAACTCCAACTGATGCCAACATAGGGTATGTGGAAGAATAATTTGAAGTCTATCTGCCAGTAGCTTTGTGAGTAGCTTGAGGTCCTGATAAAGAAATGTAATAGATCTACAGGATTGTACCAATATGGGACCTTAATTGGTTTGAGTGCTAGGATGGTTAAATAATGTGTCATTTCATGAAGAGGAACATTTGCAACATAATCTTAATTAAAAACAGATTTGAGGTATGGTACAATATGAAGTTTATAATCTGTTGTGTAATCATCTGGGCCAAGTGATTTATTATTGTGAGCAGAGTGTATGATTTGTTTTATTTCATCAGTAGGTATCTCTACATTAAGAAGCATACATTGCACTTCAGTTAATGTACGCAAGAGTGCCTTCTGCAGGAATCAAACACCCTGTGTTAGCTATGGAAAGTTTCGGCAAGAAGAGTGGTAGAAGTCCCCACAGTAGGATGTTATGTTTTTCTGTCAACATAGACTACATAGACTACTATGTTTGCCATTAAAGGGATAGTAATACTTAAAATGTAAAAAATATATATGTTGTAGGGTTTATCCCCCTGAGTAAAACAAGAGTACTCCCACTGCTGAAAGATGTTTCATTCAAAAGTTATTAATTTTCAAAGTTGAATTTTCTTAGGTGTAATATCACAGTGGCCTGAAATTGCACAGTGGCGCTGTTGCTACACCATCCTATGGAGATTTATGGTCCTGGGACCAGAGCTGTCCAGTACGCCACTGTACAATTTCAGGCCACTGTGCTATAGCACCTAAAAAATTCAGCTTCGAAAATTAATAACTTTTGAATGAAACATCTTTCAGCAGTGGGAGTACTCTTGTTTTACTCAGGAGGATAAACCCTACAACATATTTTTTTTTTACATTTTAAGTATTACTATCCCTTTAAGTAATTTTGTTTGTTGAGATCCGAGGCATCTGTCAAATATGTGTAGAAAGCTTTGAGTTAAGTGTGGTAAACCTGTCTTTCCAATGTTTAATGTTGCTTTGCTACACAAGAAGTAATGTCCCATCATAGCTTTAGAGGAAGGCCAGAACAGCAAACTGTGATGTTATTGTCAACAAAGTCCACCTATCTCGCCTTCAGATATGAGTGAAAGGATTGAGGCATAAATGTAGCTGGGGAATCTCCATTGTTTAGTGTATGAGTATCGGTTTCTGGAGTTAAAGTAATACTAATAGGGGCACGGTTTGAGATCAAGATATTGTTAATGTATGTGTGGAAGTAGTTGCTAGGAAGTCAGGATAAAATCAGGTTATGAAGAGGAATTATGAGTATATGAGAAAATAGTGTAGTCTTTTGTGGTGGGATGTTTCAGTCTCCAGAGTGAGAGTTTAGCTGTCAAGAATTTGCCTTCTTGAAGTCCAGAAACAGCAAGAGGCAGACCCATCAATTTATCCAGTCTAGTATCAGCAAAACCGTTGAAACCTCCTCCTATAATGCATAAAAGATTAGAAATTGTGGGAAGCATTTCATACATATGTAAGGTATGATTAGGAGAATACATACTTAAGAAAACATATTCTCATATGGTTTTATATGGAACATGATGTAATGTCCCTCAGACTAGCTGTTGATCAGAAGTTTGTAGGATAGATTCTTATTGAACAAGATTGCGGTCCTTCTAGTTTTTTTATATGAAGCAGAAACAGTACCAAAATTAGATATCTTGCAAAGTGGAGTTATCCCTGTGTCTCCAATGAGTTTCCAGTAGGAATACAATCTGGATTTTTATATGTTTAAGATAGTTGAGACCTCTAGTATATCTTTATAAGGATGTTCAGGCCATTGACCCAGGAGACTAGTTTAATAGAGGGCATTCCAGTAATGTTTGTGTTTGAGACCTCATGCAGGATCAAGTACAGCAGGATGAGACAAGGCTGATATACACTGTTCCAGCTCATAACACCCTCAGGCAGGCTGAAGTGGGTTGCGATATAAATAATGTAACAGTAGGATCGATGTGTCATATAAATACATTGTGGTTGTGAAGCATGGGGCAGATGAAATATTTCAACCTCAGTAGCATGGTAAATGGAGCTCATTGTAATGCTACACCACATAAATACAGCTACAAAGGGAAGCGAGAACACGCTCCCTGGGACAGCTGGGATGTCCTGCGGCTTTGTGCGGCACATACAGGGTGGCGCAGACACGGAAGTGGCACATTTTAAGGCTTAAAGGAGCAGTAAACTTTTTTAATGAAAAATATATATTGTAGGGATTTTCCTACTGAGTAAAATAAGGGTACTCCCACTGTCGAGAGATTTATATTTCCAGAGTTATTACAGTTTAAACCCATGTTTTTTTACATTAGCAGTGCCCTCTAGTGGTCAAATTGTAATTAGATTTTCTGTTAGATTCTAATGGAAAGGAAAGTCAGAGACATACAGTTCTCCATAGAATGTGATAGAAACTGCCTGTCACTTCCTGTTACTTAGAACTATCAGGAAGCAAACACAGTAAATTCACTTCCTGATTATTTGAACTGCTATAAATTTTGAATAAAACATCTGACAGCAGTGGGGGTGACCTTGTTTTATTCAGCAGGAAAAGCTCTATAAAATACATGTTTTTATAAAAATAAGTTTACTGCTCCTTTAATATCTTCAATACTTAGTTTTACTAAGTAAAGCATGTATTCAAGTTTGTTGAATGTGAATGTTCCCCTTTAAATTCTATCACAATATTAACCACTACCACTTCTGCTGGTAGGCTATTCCACTTTTCTACTACCCTCTCAGTGACTTAAACCTTTTACATTACATGTAACCCTCTGTCCCTTTAGTCTGACTATGACCTTTTAGCCTAACATTTTTACTCCTTTGAAATGTACTTCCCTCCTGCACTTTAAATCCCTTCATGCATTAAATGTTTAAAATATATCATATACCCTCTCTCGTCTTTCCACCAAGCTTTACGTGTTCAGATCCTTCAGTCCATACTGATATTTTTTTTTCCTGTTGACAGGGTCAGTCTCAAGACCCTTCTCCTATTATCTCCCTTCCTCCTGTAGGTACAAGATACCCTTGCTTGAAAGAGGAGAGTCTCCTTTATATAGTATAGTTTCTTTGGAGAGTTCCTTTTACTTGTGAACTCTAAAAACAACCATGTGAATGCCCCCCCTATGTGGAACACAGGAACCATGGGGTAAAGTGTCTTCTGGCCAGGAGGAGAGGGTGCTTGCCTTAAAATGCTCTTTGAAGGAGAAGGTTCTCTCCCTACTCCTCTTTACCCACTCCAGTCATGTTCAGTTTTAAAAGTGACCACAATGGAGGTGCATCAGGGCAAAAATTCCCTTATTTAGCCTTTTTATTTTCTTAACTTATAGCGGGCTGTGTAATCCAACACTAGCTGGGCTCCTTCCTATGGACCAGATTGGAGGCTGTTACAGGACTTTGGTCTGCTAGATGATGCCTTTCAAATATTTTCCTCTTCTCTTTGCTTGGCTATACTGAGCACAAACTATATATAGTTATGGTCATCATTATTGGCACCCTTGAATATTTTGTACATCATGTACAATATCTATTGAAAAAAGTGTGTCGTAAAACAGCTTTGGTCTATATACACATACATTTGGTATAGAACAGCACATAATATAACAATTAAAAAAAAAAATAAAGAAGAGGAAAAAGTATAAAAATTGAAACATTGCCATGACATGATTTATTGGCATAGTCTAGAAGCATTCAGATCAGTTTGAAAAGAACTAGGCTGTCATTGCTGTGAAATTAGACTCACCTGTGATAAACTGTCGTGCTCACATGGCTTGAATTAACCAATCGGTGATGGTTTAATGCTTAAAAAGGCCACTTTTATTCCCTGTTCCTTTTTCACAATTGTGGAGACGAGCGATATCTGAGAGAAACTCTATTATTACCAAATATAAGAATTCATAAGGTACAAGGCCATCTCTAACGACCTTGGCATTCCTGTTTCAACAGGTTGCTATGTTATTAAGAAGTGTACTGCTCACTTCCTGGGACATGGCAGCAAGAAGAAAATTGATCAGAGAAGTCTTCAATGTTTGGAGCAAACTGTGGGGGGAAAAAAAACAAACACATAAGACATCCACAAAGCTTAACCCCTTAAGGATCGGGAAAATCTGAGGTCGTTTTCCCTTAAGGACCGGAGCAATTCTGACCTTTTTGACTATGTCTTTGTTTATCAGTGTTTTCCCTCTTAGGCTTTTATTCCACCCCCATAAATTATATACTGTTTTTTTTAAGCACAAATAGGGCTTCCTTTTGATACCCCACATATGGCTAACCCACCATTTACTTTATGAAAACTGAAAAAAAAGTAAAAAAACACCATTTTTTAATTTTCTCTTGGGATCAATTGGTCACAAAGGGTTAAATTTTTATGGAGACTGCATTAAAAGTATGACCGGTCAGTTATACCTACAAAATGCGCAGTTTAAAGTGGCCACTGTCCCCCCTGGGTGAAAACCCCCATGTCCTTTTTTCCCCACCCTATTTTGACACTTTTTTTTATCCCTGACATTTGGTGGTGTATATAAGTGTATTACCTGGCTCCACAACAATCACACTTGCAATATTGTTTAATTATTATTATTTTTTTTAAATAAAATGTTTTTTTTTTGTAAAAAAAAAAAAAAAAAAAAAAAAAGTGTGTTGTGTTTAAAAAAAAAAAAAAAAAAAGGAAATAATTGCAGGTCAAAAATTGACCTGCATTTAGCCAGCCTCCTGCAACAGCAGTGAAGGGGTTAATACCCCTAGCTGCTGTATTTTATTTTGCTACTAGGTGTCTCCTCTCTACTTCTCTCTCCCTTTTTTTGGTAGTAAGGGAGACAGAAGTAGACTAGACACTCGGAATCAGCATGCTTTGCATGCTGACTCTGTTTGTCAGAATGCCGGTACATGCGATCGCTGGTAAGGCGATCGCATGAACCAGCAAAGGCAAGAAGGGCTGAGACTGAACGCCCCAGTCTTGGAGCGCTCAGTCTCAGCCTGGAATTAATGATAGCAGCATGCACGGAGGCACGCTGCTATCATTTAAGCCATGACGGACCTGGTCCGTCATGGGTCCTTAAGTGGATAGCAACCCATGACGGTCCAGGTCCGTCATGGGTCCTTAAGGGGTTAAGGCTGACCTGGAGCAATCTGTAGTGATGGTTTCAACCCCTACCATACACCACACACTAAACAAAGAAGGGTTTTATGGAAGAAGGCCAAAGAGAGCCCCACTGCTGAAAGCAAAACATAAAAAGGCATGATTGATCTTTGATTGTGGCTTCACTAGGTAGGTTTTTGCATTCTGGGAAAATGTACTATGGACAGATGAAGCCAAAGTAGAGTGCTTTAGCAGTGTAAACCAGCGATATGCTTATAGGCGATGAAATGACGCTTATAAGGAAAAGTACATCCTAACTATAGTTAAATATGGTGGATGATGCTGTCTCTGGTACAGGAGGACTTGAACATATTAAGGGAATCATGAAATCAGAGGCTTACCAAGGCATTTTACAGCAAAATTTGCTACCCAGTGTCCGAAAAATAGGTATGGGTCAAAGATCATGGGTTCTCCAGCAGGACATTGATCCAGACCACATGTCCACAATCACAAAAGAATGGATGAAAAGGAAAAAATGAACTGTTTTAGACTAGCCATCAATGAGTCCTGATTTCAGTCTGAATGAAAACCAGCAGACAAGTGCAAGAAGCTTACAGATGGCTACAAGAAACGTTTAGAGGCTGTCATTGTTGCCAAGGGTTGTGCAAACAAATATTAGGGAAGGGTGCATTTAATGCTGTCCCAGTCATACTTTGTTTCTTCCGTGAAATCACTACACGTCCCAAAAATTGTTTAAGTCCCAAAAGATATAAAAGTACATATAAAAAAAAAAACAAAGTGTATAAAAAATAAATGCAAGATGCTCACCACATTAGACTCCAGAGGAGGGCAGGGTTGATTCTTGTTGCTCCTCTCCTGTCTAGTGACACCTGTACCTTTAGATGTACAATGATAGAACCACCTCCATACATGCACTCCAGTATAACAGGCAGCCAGAAAACTGATCTCATACTGTCCCTCTCCCGGCCAGGGAGACAATGCTGCAGTCTCCAGCATTCTGCCGTTGTGAAGTTGACAGCGGGCAGAGATAAATAAACAATGTACGCCCGTCTCTCCTGTCCTGATATGAGGTGTATATATAAGCGGGCAGAGATGAATTGTGCAAGCAGTTTCTTACAGATTCCTCCTGTCTCTTTGCTGAATATGAAATATATGGAGCTGTCCCTATGGTCAATATAGAAACCTCTTCAAGTGAGCAGATAAGATGTTCAAGCACATGAAATGCAAACAATTCCTATGCATTTCTTACCTCCTCTGGCGCTTCCTCTGTGAATAAAAATGTATTCTCTTCCCCTGCTCTCCAGAGGTGGCCTCTTTCATGACTTTGGTATACTTTACCTCCTTTTAGTAAGTCTTTGTTATATATGTCAGTGGTGCCTTTAAGAGACGGGTACTCACTGTGGTCAGCGGATGTGGCACGACAATAATGTTATGAGTTCTACCACACAAGGTTAATTCCCATGGGTGCAACTGGGCTTCTTCCTCTACCCTGTCTTACTACAGTTAAAAGATGGGTGGTGACTGTGCGTGACTGCTGGAGAGTCATCGCACCATTATATGTCTAGAGGGGAAAGGAAACTACATTTCCCATGAGGCCTGCTTTTTTTTCCCCATATCTCAGGGAGCAGGAAAGGAAGTTCTGTGCAGCTGGATTTTACCTCCTAGCAGGCAGATAAGTATTTTTCTGTTACATTTGTGTCCTGTATTCTTTATTTGGGGTATCCTGGCTGTGTCTGAACATGATGGAAACATGGGCAAGTTCAAAACTACAAGGGCTTCAGGGATCTCCACATCAGTCTCTTGCTCCTTATTTCAGATTAGTCTTCCGACTTCTACTGGTACTTAATGTTCCTTTTGTTCTTTGGCCCTACACAGCTTCCGCACCCCCCCCCCCTTCTACTGTACAAGAGCCTGCAAAGGTTAAAGCCTTTTTCTTTTCCTTTTTTGTTTTAACAGGCAGTTTGTACTAGACTTCTTTGTCCCCACAAAGTGCATACTGTCATACCTGGGAGGCCCTTCGCACCTCTAAGATGATCAGCTTAACTGGATCTGACCTACAGTCCTGGTCATTCTAATATAGTCAGCCCAGCTTGTCTTCCTCACCACCTACTGCATTTCTCAGTAATACCATCATCTTCTAGATTGACAAAGGACCATAAGCAATTATAGATCTAGAGAAAGAGGGATGAAATGGATGAGGGGCTATACAATAAATGGACCGATGGACCACCTTCAATAGAAAATCTAAATATTTTAATGAAAGACAACATGGCAGTGGAGTAGGAAGTGAGGAATACTGGAAGATGAGGTGAGATGATTATATTTGTATGACCAGGTCTGGAGGTCAGCTCCCGTCAAACTTCTAATCTTAGAGGGGAGAAGGGTCTTCCATTCTTTTAAGCACCCACTTTTTTTTTTTTTTTTTTTGGGGGGGGGGTATGTGTTGTGGAGACAAGGTTGTCTAGTAAAAACTACATAGTGAAAGAAAGTATGGGTAGAGGAAGCCATGCTGTTCTCTTTTTGTCCTTTTCATGGATTTGGGAGAGTTACATTTGGAAATAAGACTTATACCCCAGAAGGACTCTGAACAATAGTTTTGAATGTAGGAAACATGTCTTTTGACTGAATATTGAGATTTTTTTCTCGTTATTTTGTTACATTATATGTCTATATGATGTATTATATTTGAGTGTGATATTTTTTTCCATGGTTTGATCTAATTGGGTGAGCACTTAGAAAAGTGGATGGCTAATTCTATAGTTGCAGGAAGAAGCCTTTGCCCTTTAGGGTCACATCTCATTCCACCAGATTGGTAGGTGCTTCCTGGGCCTACAAGAACCAGTCATTTGCGGAGCAGCTGCGAAAGTGGCAACGTGGTGGTCCCTTCACATGTTTATTAAACATTACAGCGTCAATGTTCTGGCTTCGGCTGAATCCAGTTTTGGACAGAAAGTCCTACAGGTCATTGTATCTGTGTAGGTGTCCTCCTTTCTTCTCATCCAGTAACCTGTTTGTGTTTTTTCCCTGTTACTTGGTTTAATGTGTAGGTGTGCATTGAAACTTGATGTTCATATATATTCCAGTTTGTCTCTGTTGGAACCTGTCTGTTTTTTTATGTTTTTTTCCTTTGTTTTTTGTTTTGTTTTGTTTAACCCCTTCCCTGGAATCTTGGTGAGATAGCTTTGGTATATTCCCATGATTCCTATGTTCTACATTTGATGAAAGGGAAAAGGGGCTTTTTATGTATTTACTGATAAATGCTGTTTGAAATCTGGGAAGGAAGTTCCTTCGGGCTCACCCCCCCCTTTCCTGCCTCACTTATGTTAACAATCTTTGCGGTTTGTTAAAATTGAGCTTATCTGTTGGGGGTAGAATACAGAGGGGGTCACCACCTCCAGGGTGCCTTTTATGGCAAGTGCACTGCCCCCATGGTTCCTCTGTTCCAAGTAGACTAATAGAAGAGGATTTACCTGTACATACATAAAAATCCTCTTATCGCAAATATTTATATACACACGTGTAAGGGGGGTCTTTTAGGGAAGGGGTACACTTCTGACCTTGATCACCAGCTCTAACTCTGGCTTCCTCTTCAGATGGCTAATGTAGATATTGCTGAACCCTTCATCTCATAGCTTGAGGGAAAATTTGCATGCATCAGCTGATGAACTCTTACCCCCCAATCCTCTCTTGTATGTTGTGTCAATCCAAAGATCAAAAGAAGATGTCTTCACTGAAAGAGCACTATTCTTTCTCCTTTAAAGCTAAATAGGGGCAGAGCTGTCAGTTAAGTGGAGTTGAGAGCAACTACCCACTGCTGAGGCTTTTTTTTTTTTTTTTTTTTTTTTTTTTTTTTAAGTGCCCTGCCTCCTGGAAGGAGCAACACTATCCATTTGGTTCTTGTGTCCTCGAGAAGACAATGGTGAAATCAGTGTTAAACCTTCTAGTACTAAAGACACCTCTTGCATCTCAGCATAATACATCAAAGGAAGAATGGCTTTATGCACGGAAACTGGAGTAATTCTGAAGCAGACCAATCACACCATAGGGGTTTTTAACCACTTGAATGCTGTCGAGGTCTGCAGTGCATTGAAAAGCAATACATTTGAGACATCTCTAGCATTCAATGGGCTAAATTCTCAATTTAAATACATAGAAATGTGTATTTGCCCATTATGGTGCAGTTGTTTTGCTCCAGAATTTCTTCATTTGTCTTTTGTTTATAATAAGCAGAAAAAAAAAATCGTACATATTTCATAAACACATGTAACCACTCCTGATGAAGTAATGTGTGGTTACAAAACACTTAAGGTGCTGTTATTTTAAAGAGATAGTAATGTTTCATAATAAAAACAGCTCTAATTAATCATCATAGTATTTGGACTTTGGAGAGTGTTATTTCAATTCTGTCAGAGTTGTAGTTCAAGAGTAATTCAATGACAAAGTATCCCCCTCCCGCCCCTTTTACTGATGTAACACTGCTCAGCCAGATCAGAAGGTAGGTGCCCAGATAGACTGCAGAGAGGGACAATCTTCAATTAAGATAAGGGAAAAACCTGAAAAGCTTGTCAAGGGGGGCAGGGATTTCATTGTTTTCATAGGAATAAGAGTGTCCCCTTCTGTTATCTGTCTGGTCTATAGACTGCATTCCACATCTGAGAAGAGATTGCTTATACTAGGTAAAAGGGGCGGGGGACTTTGCTTGTGAATAGCTCATAAACCATAAAGACTTATATCATTCTTCATGTTTTTTTTTAATGCCTACAAAATAAAATAAAGTTACAATTAAAGGTATAGTAATACTTTGTTTTATCTGCATATTTAATTTCTTTCATTGCTTGGGACCTCAGAGGACAAAGTGGCTTCCGCGAGCAGTTAAGCTACCTGGGGTTGGATACCAGGGCACGTTCTTTACCACTAGAGACAGTGTTTGTCTCTCTGCATGTGAGTACCCCCATCTTTATTAGGGTGCCGCATGCTGGAGGTTTAGTAGTTTATTGTACTACTGTACTTGGAGGGAATCTGTATGTATACTTTTTTTTTTTTTTCTACATATGTCCTACATTTAAAACATATGGAACGGAATCATTGACTATATGTGCATTGTGCTGACCGTACTGGAGTCCACTTTTTTCTTGTTATTGATTACAATGGATACAATTGGCAGGTGAGAGTACCTACAATTAAGGAGCAGCACCACTCTGGACTGTATTCTGAATAAATCATCTCTATTGGGACTTGATTTTACACACAAATAGATGCTTCAAATAACCTATTTTTTGTTTGTAGATATTTACTTTTAAGTCATTAAGATTTTTGAGTGCTTTTTTTGTGTAATTTTCTTTTTTCTCTAATTTATAAACACACATACTGAAATTTAAACAAGCATGCTTTTTATTGCTGTGGAACAATGTCATACACTCATATACACACCACACCGTCTGATCTCCTAAAAGAGGCACATATAGATTTTCATCTCTGAAGGATAGTACCACCTAAAAAGTGACAGTTGGGAGATATAAACTAATGTTCATAACTTTTATCCAGTTCCAGTTAATAATGCACTAATTGAACACTAATCATCACATCAAAACCTATAAAACCTTGTTTTCATTTTTCCACTTTATATTATCAAAATAAATAAAGCATCAGAATGTCATTATTATGACATACATATAAATAAGGCATCAGAAGAAAGGTCTACAAAAAGCCCTAGTCACCAACAGGTTAAAAGGACAGGGACATCTAAAAATAAAATTCTGATAAATAATTTTAAATATCATGTATTTCCAGCTAACAATGGTAAATTTTAGTTACTTTATGTTAGATCCTTAAAATTGAATCCTAAACTCACATTTTAATGCAGCTACAGTTTAATTTTGATAAACGTAAAATATTGCACTTGGGGCGTAAAAATCCAAAGGAAAAGTATAGTATTAAGGAGACTTTGCTGTCAGACACAACAGAGGAAAGGGATTTGGGATTAATTATTTCTAATAACTTAAAGGTAGGCAGGCAATGTAACAAAGTGGTGGGGGAATGCAAGCAGGGTGCTGGGTTGTATAGCTAAGGGCATTAGCAGCTGATAAAGGGAAGTGCCACTGCATTGCACAGATCTCTAGTTAAACCTCACCTAAAGTACTGTGTACAGTGCTGGAGATCCCATCTCCAGAAGGATATAGATACTCTAGAGAAAAAATTCAGAGAAGAGCTACTAAAATGGTGACTGGTTTACGGGAAAAAGAAATATCAGGATATACTCAAGGATCTTAACATGTACAGCTTGGAGGAGAGAAGAGAGAGAGAGGGGATATGACAGAAACATTCAAATACATGAAGGGATTGAACAGTGCAGGAAGGAGGGTACATGCAAAGGAGTAAAAATGTTAGGACAAGAGGCCATAGTCTAAAACTAGTGGGACACAGGTTTAGACTTAATATAAGAAACTTCACTTAGAGGGTAGTAGATAAGTGGCATAGCCTACCAGCAGAAGTGGTAGACATTAATACAGTGACAGAATTTAAGTATGCATGGGATAGAGTAGACTGTCCTGAACATAAGACAAGACCAAATAAGGTTTGAGGTTTTTACAGTAGGAAAATGGGCAGAATGGTTCTCATCTGCCGTCAAATTCTTTGTTTCTATGTGTAGACACAGTTTGGTTAATTGTTTGTGAAATGCTAATAATGTCACTGCATTGAGATTAGCACCCACTATTCTATTTAGAAAGGTTGATGCCTTATCGCAATCCTTTCTTAGACAACATAGTAAAATAGCTATGGTAATAGGAGGCTCAACAGAGCATATGTAAAAGTACATTTTAGGTCTTGGAAAACTAAACTGAATTTTTACAGAGTTTGGCATGGAGTAAAAGGTATTTAAATATATATAACCCCAGATAATTTTCCTGTAACACATAAAATTATCTATTGAAACATGCTATCTGGTCATTTTCACCAGATTTCAGTTTTTTTGCCAAAGCATACGAGCCAGCTAAATCAGATTGGGCCAACCAAATTGTCAACCCTAGCAGATTGGGGCAGTTTAAAAATCCCAATCTTATTGCTGTATGGGATCCTAACAGACTAAACCACATCAATCTGTCTTGTACTGATACCCTCTTTCATTTGCTATATATTATTTTCTCTCTTTCTGTATAAAAAAAAATCAGTCTGAAAGCTGAGCAGCCAGTTTGCTTGGATTTTAGTGTGTTTGAGGAAGAAACACAGGCAATCTGGTCTCTAGAATATGATTGAATTTCCAGCCATAGTTTTCCTGTTAGTAAATGTATATCTTCAAGTGATGGAACTCTGAACATCCAGACATAAGTAAGCAATAGCTCTTACACATATATATGCATACCCACTTTTAGATTTGAGTTATACAGTACTGTAAGCAATACAAAACACACACTCTATCTTTCTCAATCCATGGCAGGAGAAAGAGCAGGATAATGCAATATTCCATTACATGAGATGAGCAAGGCAATACAGCACTATAGGAGACTAGCAGGGCAATTGCCATTACAGAAGATCAGAAGAGCAAATGCTATTACATGAATTCAGCAGGGCAATACACCATTACATGACACAATTAGCCCTTCCACCCCTAGTCTTCTTCCCATATGGCCCACTTCTTTTTTTTCTGCTATCTCCTCCATTCTTTCCCCTTTCTTTCACCTAACCAATATGAGTGTAAAGCGCTGCGGAATCTGTGTGCGCTATATAAATAAAGGATTATTATTATTATTATTACTTTTTCATTCACTCTTCCACAGTTTTCCCCTTCTATCTACCTCTCTCCTCTAGCCCCCCTTTTCCTCCCTCTGGAAAAAAAAAAAATGCTCCGTGGTCCTTAAGTGATGGCCGCATGCGTGCCCGGCCGGTCCTTAAGGGATGAAGTATTGTCACTATGACTGACTCAGATAAAGCAAATATTCTGAGAATTAAGGGCCACACCACTAGATCTGGATGATAAATCGATCTCTGGGAGGGGAGACACACTGCTTGTCCACCATCAGAGTGATCAGTGAGGTGCAATCAGACTGATGTGCTTGGTCCATCTTGATCTTTCTGAATACAATGGGAAGTAAGGGGAGAGGAGAAAAGAAATAGACCAGGGGGACCTGCCATATAATTGCCATCATATCCACTGCTAAGGCCTGTGGATCCCTGGCCCTGGAGCACAACTGAGGAATCTTGAGATTAACATAAGTAGCCATTAGGTATACAACTGGAAGACACCACTTCCGTACTATGAATTTAAAGATGAACTGCTTTAGCTCACATTCCCCAAGATTCAGGCCCTGTCAACTGATACAGTCCACCACTACACTGTCCACTCCAGTAATGCAAATTTATATCATCAATGGAACTTGAGGAGAGGACTGACCAATTCTTGGTCCACACTGCATTGCTTTTGGTTCCCACTTGCTGATTGACATAAGCAGTCACATTGTTGCACTTGATCGCACCATGCACCCATGAAGCCATGGAATCCATGCTGGAGGGCCAGACGAATTGCCCAGAGTTCCAGAAAATTGATGAAATGCTTGCTCTTATGACTGGACCAAAGACCATGAGCTACGCATTGATTGACGTTTGCCCCACAACCTGACAGGCTGGCATCTGTCTACACTACAGTGAATGGCCTTTTTATTGTCAGACGGTCTTCCTATAACCATGACCACGTCAGGAGAGGAAGATAAATTGTGTGGGACAGATTACACCGTAGTATGGACCACTTCCTCAGAATGTCCAGCTGAAAGGCCCATGTAAGAAACTGAGTGTAAGGCACTGCTTTCAGTACAGAGACCATCTTTCCTAACACCTTCATGAAGTCTTGAATTTGTACTGACAAACTGGTGAGGGCTTGAGAGCTACACATTGACAAAGTCTGTACCATGTCCGCTGGCATGAAGACACATTCCTATAGTGTTGAAGCTCATGCCAAGGAAGACTAGATGATATGACGATACCAAGAAGGACTTGTGGAGGTTAAATACCCAATGGTAGTGCTCCAGAAGAGATATAAATGTCTGAAGATTCAGACGACGTACATCTGGGGAAGAGGCCCTGAGCCCAGTTATGGCTGTGCAGTATGCACAAAATGATTGAGACTTTTCAGTTATACCACTGATTGTTAGCCCCATTATTCTTGGGGACAGGTTGGAGTAAAAACTCAGAAACCTTTACGGATGGTGAACTGGAAATGGATACAAGTGGCTCTGCTCCAGACTCTTGGGAGCAGTCAGGCATGGAGGCCACATATGCCCAGCTCATCTCCTCTCTGGCCAAGCTAAATGTTAGCGCCAAGCCATTTGTCCAGAATGTCCACACAGTGGAGTTTGTGCTAGCAGTGCAGAATCTGACGAACAGAGGACAGTAAAGTTGTGTGGGAGGGTGGAGGGAGCTGAACGAAAAAGCAGGGAGGCCTCTCGTAGAATGACACAAGAGTCTGACTGGCAGAGAGGCCAGATGATATGTGGGGTGGGAGCATTTGCCAGTTGTCTCTTTGGTCCATTATCCACCCGCTAGGTGATGCCACACTTGAGGGCGTTGCCTGCTGTCATGGGATGGATAAGACTGTGTAACATATCAAACTGCATGGCCATTAGTATACTGACATAAGCTGCCATAGCAGAGAAAACATAATGGAAAGATCCTACCAGATTAAGATGGCACCACAGCTTGAAGAACCTTCCTTCCAAATCTAGCATCTGAAGGGGATTGGATGTGTAAGTGGTAATGTTTAATAAAGGTCGATATGTAGCTGCTCTGCAAATGTCCATTATACAACATACGAGTGGCAGATATATTCTGGAGATTCTTTTCTGCCCAAAGAAGTAGTTTCCTTGATTCCCTGCTTAATTTTGGACTCTTTGTCCATCCTCGGCTCCTTATATACATTATTGTGGGAAAATGGTTGTATCTTATGAGCACTGATTTCCCTTTCAGAAAGGACTTCAGGTGTAGTAGAAAATTCCGTATTGATCTCATCTCTAGAACTTTGATGTGTAGGTAGCAGAGGCCCTCCACTGTCTTTGGATAAACATCTACCCCAGGGTGCCTCCCCATCCTGTTGACATTATTTCCCACTCTGGATCCCCTAGAGGTGTTTCCTTGTTCAAGTTTTTTTTTTTTTTTTTTTTTTAAGCCACCATCCAATTCCCTTCTTGTACAATGTTTCCTGACTCCATGTCCCAGAACTTCTAGAAATTTTGTTGGATGGGAAGATGATGCAGTTTTTCTCATGGAACCAGCTGGGCTGTTGAGGAGAATACTCAGAGTAGCTCCATGTGTGGACTGTATTTTTCTTGATGTTCATGATTTTTCTGGTAACTCAACCTTCTGAAAGATGTACTATTCTGTCCTCAGTGTCCAGAATAAGACCTAGAAATGGGAGACATTCGGATGGCAGAAGGACTTTTTTCTTTATTAACTAACAAACCTAAACTTTGAAGGTGTTCCATGGATCCGATGATATGGTTTCTTTCTTGTAGGATTGAGTTACCAAGGATCAGAATATTGTCCAGGAAGGAAATGATGTATATCCTCTGTTCTCAGAGGTTCCAGTGTGGATGCCAGGAGCTTTGTGAAGACCCTATGTGCTGTTGATAACCCAAAGGAAACTGTAAATGATTGTCCTTGACAGAAAACCTCAAGAATCTGCGATGAGACCACAGAACTGGAACATCGTTGAGATCTATCAAAGCCAGAAAGGCTCCTGGATAAATGGTCTTCATTATGGCTGTTACAGTCACTATATTGACGTGTTTCTTTAGGACAAAATGATTCAGTGTCTTCAGGTCTAGATTGGTTAGATAAGTATTAGATGTTTTTGAAACTAGAAAACGAATGCAATGCATGCCAGAGCCCCTCTGGGAATGAGTGACTAGTTCTATCCCCTTGTTTGTTAGAAGTTCCTTGATTGAGGATATAAATACATTTGCTTTCATTGTGTTTGATGGTATTATGGATCTCTTGCAACTCTGGTTTGTGGCGTTTAGAAATTGTAGCTGGTACACGAATAAGTTCTATACCCATTTGTCTGGATTAGTCATTCCTCCATGCTTGAAGAAAATGCCCAAGTCTGCCCCCTACTGGGTACTGAACAAAAACCAGCTGTTCTTCATTGAAAATCTTTTTGTCTGGAGGGCAGACATTACCCATTAAAGCACTTACACCCAATAGCTCTTACACCTTCTGTGTCCTACCCACCTTCCTCTAGACTGTAAGCTCTCACGAGCAGGGCCCTCTGATCCTTCTGTTCTCCACATATGATTTGTACTATTTAATATCCCTGTATGTCTATCCCCTATTGTAAAGCTCTGCGGAATAAGTTGGCACTATATAAATAAAGATTATTATTAAAGTCAGAGAGGGACATAGAAGAAACCTAGTTCCACTGCACCCTCCATGTTCTTGGATGCAGAGCACGTGAATCTGGAGGCTAAGATGGACATAAGAGAAATGTAATTTTGTAGTGGTAACACAAAAGCAATACTATTCACAAAGTGTTCTGTAGCTTAAAAACCTACTAGTTCATGTGTGCTAGCTAATTAGTGTTTTTTTTTTTTTTTTTTTTGTTAAAAATATCAGGTGGGCTGCACTTTACATAGTAAATTAGGTTGAAAAAAGACACAAGTCCATAAAGTTCAACCTTCGCCTCATACCTCAGTAACTAAGAATTTTATAGCTTTCCTGCTACCAATTAAATTAGTCTTTATCAGACCTTCCTGATCAGCCTACTGATAAACAGTATAACTCTGTATGTTCTGTTTTGAAAGAAATGTATCTAATCTTCTCTTAAATGTATCCATTGTATCTGCCATAACTACCTCCCTGGCCAATGAATTCCACAATTTGACAGACCTTAAAAAACCCCTTCCTCTGCTGAAGTTTAAACCTCCTTTCCTCTAATCTCAAGGGGGTATCCCCTGGTCACCTGATCAGGCCTTGGAATAAATAGCTCACCCCAGAGATCCTTGTATTGACCTCTCATATACTTGTACAATGTGATAAGGTCACCTCTTAGTCATCTTTTCTCTAGAGAAAATAAACCAAGTTTGGACGTCTATGCTCTAGAAGGAACATCTGGTACGTGCTGATCCTAAGCTTTAGAACAGCTTTAAATATTTGACAAATTCTGGTCATCCATTGAGTCCAAATCAGAAAAAGAAAAGGTCTGTCTTGTATCATCAAACTTTACCTCGTTGCCAGCTTTACCGTTCTGCTCTGGGAAATCAATATTGGGTGGTAAGGATGTATGAAATTCTGGTTTAGGTGAAACAGCCCAGTGCTGAGTATCACCATTGTAGGAGATTCTTTTTTTTCCATTTGCCACAAACCTTGTCAGAGTATAGCAAATCTGTGACATATTTAGTAGACTTAGGCATTTAATGCACTGTGGTTCTGTTATCTTTAGTAGTCAGTTGACATAACTGGTGCAATAAGAGAAGCTCATATAGGGCAACATTAAGATTGATTTCCAGACAGAATAAAAGATTAAAGGGGAAAAAAAATAGGTCTGCCTTAGGAAACCCTATACCGCTTCCTTAGGCAAACCCCCCCCCCCCCCCCCAAAAAAAAACAACAAAAAAACAAAACCAAACAGTAGATGAAGTTTATTCGGTAGAGCAGAGAAGTGACAGGCGTTCAGCCATTTGATTTAATTATTCAAGTGACCCACTTATTGGGAGAAGGAACTTTACTTCACAGTTCATATGTCCTCTCATTGGAAGCAGGAGAAAAAGTGAAATTTACTCATCAATATTTTGTTTTCCTCTGTGTCCTTCCACGGCACTGACTGTGGGCATTGACTCTGCCTCCCAGCTGGTAGGACCAATAACTATAAAAACTTCTGCACCTCCTCCTTTGCTCAGTTATTTTCTTTAACCAAGCTGTAACAGATAAACAGAATGTTAAGGTTATAGAGAGCAGAAGAGCATTCTACTGGAACAATACCATAACCTTACTCTTATTGAGCATAGTAGGGTAGGTTTGCCGTGGAAGGACACAGATGAAAAAAATATCAGTGAGTAAATTTCACCTTTTCCTCTGTGTCCAATCCATGGCAATGACTGTGGGACTTACCAAAGCAGTACACCCCACGGTTGGGTGGGGTTTGATGTTAGCCCAAGGCAGGAATGGCTGCTTCTAGCACCTTCCTGCCAAATCTGGCATTGGCCAGTTTGTAATGCTTAACAAAAGTTGACACAGAAGACAATGTGGCAGCTCTACAGATTTCCTCAGGAGTAGCCACAGCTTTCTGAGTCCATGAGGCAGACATTGCTCTGGTTGAGTGGGCTTTAATCCTTGTCGGGGGTTCTTGTTTAGCAGATTCGTAAGCAAGTTTAATGGCATCCTTAATCCACTTAGCAATGAAGCTTTTAGAAGCAGCTGTACCCTTGAGTCTTCTGGCAAAGTGAACAAACAAGGTGTTGGATTTGCGGAAGGACTTTGTTCGTTGGAGGTATACGGTCAGGTAGCTTACTAAATCTAGGTGGTGTAAGATTTGTTCCTTATCATTGGCTGTATTAGGACAAAATGAAGGTAGAATCAATTTGTGGCTAAGGTGAACACAACTTTAGATCGAAATGAAGGTCTGGTTCTGAGAACTACTTTATCCTGGTGAAAGACAATGTAAGGGGGGGTGCATAGTAATGCCTGCAGCTCCCCTACTCTCCTGCAGAAGTGATTGCTGTGAGAAGCACTGTCTTCAAAGTTAAGTATTTCAGATAAATGGATTCCAATGGGTCAAAGAAGTTATGAGTACTGAATTGTTGCAAGACTAAGTTCAAGTCTCAAGGAGGGATGACATCACGAATGGTAGGCTTTATCTTTGTTACTGCAGATATGAGTCTTTTAAACACGTAATGTTCAGCTAAAGGGTATGCTCGGATGGCAGACAGAGCTGATGGCTGCACCTTGATACAGTCAGGTTTTAACCCCTTGTTGAAACCTTCTTGAAGAAAATCTAAAATCTTTCCTGTCAAGATGGAACTTCTATCCAGGTGCCTAGTCTGACACAATTTATAAAATGTGGACCAAATCCTGTAAGATTTTGGAAGATGAGGAACGTTGGCCAGCTGTAACTGTGTTAATAACAGGTTAGGCGAGCTCCGCTCAGCCGCCAAGCTGTCAGCTTGCAGAAAGCTGGTTCCGGGTGAAACATTGGCCCCTGTGATAACAGATGAGGCACCACTGGAAGCTTCATTGGTTGTTTGACTGATAACTTCTTCAGGTCAGAGTACCACATCTTTCTGGGCCAGTCTGGTGCTATCAGGATTACTTCTGCCCTGTCCCTCTATTTTCTGTATGACCTCCGTCAGCAGAGAAAGAGGTGGGAACAGATAGGCTAGAGGAAAATCCCAGATGTAACCTAGAGAGTTTTGCCCTGCCACCCCCTGTGTTTTCCAACATGATAGGAAGGTTGGACATTTTTTGTTTTGATTGGATTCCATGAGATCTATCACTGGCATTCCGAATTTTGCTACAATGTCCTGAAAAATTGTTTTGTCCAGGGACCATTCTCCTGGTTCTATTTGTGTCCTGCTGAGGAAATCCGCCTTGCAGTTTAGATCTCCTGATAGAAGCCCTATCAGCGACATACCTAAGTGACTTTCTGCCCATAGAGGTATCTTGATTTCAGTACAATGCTTTTTGTGCCGCCTTGATTCATGAGCTGTCAAACTGTGGTGGTATTGTCCGACCAAATCCAAAATGGCAGGTTCTGAAGTTCCATCTTTAGTCTCTGTTCCAGACTGCTTGTAGTTCTAAGACTTGTGTTGTCCAGTTCCCTGGACTGACCTGTTCTTCCAAACTCCCCCCCAGCTTCCATTCCTATGTTGCTCGTGTGATCCCACCATTTGAGCTCTAGTCTGGTGGCTGGAAGGATTGGGATTCTTACAGACATGTCTAAAAGGACTTTGTTTGAAGTATTGTAGGTGGTTGTTCTGAGTCCACTGACTGTGAGCTCTGTCCTCCACGTTCCAGATAGTTTCCTGAGCCAGTGTTCCCGAGATTCTGGCGAAAGCCTTTGTTTCCAATTTCTTAGAAATCTTGACACCCGGTCCTGTATTCTCTCTCTTGTCTGTCCAGGGAGAGTGTTGCGACCTCTAGGACAGAATTGAAGTGAATTCCTAGAAATATTTCCTGGGATGGTATCAATTGGCTCTTTTCTAAGTTGATTAACCAACCTAACCTTTTTAGAAGTTCCAGACATGCAGTGGTGCTGCTTTTTGTCGTCTCCTCTGTGTCCTCCACTACTAGGATGTCATCCAGGTATGGTAGGACTGTAATCTCCTGCTGACGTAGGGCCGGCATTGCTACTGCCAGGATCTTTGTGAATGCATGCGGTGCTGATGCTAGACCGAAAGGAAGCATCTGATACTGGGTGTGAAAAATGTGGAATCTGAGGAACTGTCAGTGTGAGAGATGAATAGGAAGTTGGTAATAGGCATCCCTGAGGTCTATCCTGGTAAGGAATGACTTTGGTTGGACCCTCTTGATAGACTGGATGGTCTCCATCTTGAACTTTCTGATTTTCAGGAAGGAGTTTCTCTCTTTTAAAGTCCAAGATAATGCATAGTTTTGTTGAAGGCTTCGGAACAGAGAAAATTGTGGAATAGTTTTCATGAAATCTCTGATTCTCCGGAACTTCTTCTATTACTCTGTCCAGAAGAAAATTCTGGATAGCCTGCTTCATCTCTTTTGCTAGTTGATTCCTGATCCTGGATGTTCAGAACTTGTTGAATCTTGGGACAGTCTGGAATTCCAATGTATATCCCATCTTTAGGATCTGCCGGACCCATCTGCCTGGGTTCAGCAGATCCCACGTCTCCCAGAAATGCTCTAGCCTGCCCTCAACTGGAGAGGGAGATGGGATCCCTTGTGTTTCATTGTGGAGAAGGCTGGAACCTTGGCTTTTTCTGGAAGTCCCTATGATTTCCAGATCTGGCTCCTTGTATAGATCTGCGTTGCCTCTGATCATAAGATCTTCCAGTCCTGTATCTCTTAGAGTCCTGAAAGGATTGTTTTTGAAATGAAGTCTTTCTGGAAGTCGAAGGAAGATTCCGTCGCTATTGGGGGAGAAAGGGACTCTTTCCTCCCGACGACTGCCGTTGATTGCTGAATAATTTTCCTCCAGTAAAAGGAAGGGAGATTAACTTATTCTTAGAAGTGGCATCCGCCTCCCAGGATTTTATCCACAAGGCACATCTAGCTGTTATAGACAGGGCTGAGGATTTTGCTAGAGAATGAATATTGTCTAAAGAGGCATCACTTTTGGGTTTAGTTCCCATTCCCCTGGATCCACTTGATGTCGACTCAGAAAGTCCGCTTGTACATTTTGTTGTCCTGATAGAAAGGACGCTGTAAGTGAGTGAAGATTGTTTTCTGCCCAAAGGAGAATCTTAAGCGGCAGATTGTTTAACTGGAAGCTTCGAGTACCCCCTTGGTTTAGAATGTACTGGACTGCTGTGGAGTTGTCCGATCTGATTAGGACTGATTGTTGCTGAAGGTCCTGTTTGAAATTTCTTACTGTGTTCCAGACTGCTAGTAGCTCTAGGACATTGATATGTAACTGTCTCCTGTAGCGTCCATGTCCCTTGAATAATTCTGTTGTTCCATATTCCTCCCCATCCTATTTTGCTGGCATCTGTATGAAGTATCTGCCAAACTGGCTCTAGTAGAGGTCTTCCTCTCATTAGGTGTGTCGGTTGGGTCCACCAGCTTAATTCCTGTCTGGTCAGTTTTGAGCCTGGAATTAACTGATGAAAATTTGTGGGATGCTTTTTGTAATAGGTTAGATAATGTAGTTGAGTTCTGCGGGCATGAATCCTTGCCCATGGGATGATCTGATATGTTGATGCCAGATGACCTAGGAGTCTGGAGAAGGCTTTCACTGTCTGTTGTCTTCTCTGAAGAAACTGAATGACATGATTGATGATCTGTTGTTGACGGTCTGATGATAGAAATGCCTGGCTTATGTTTGTATTGATCTGTATCCCCAAGAATACCAGATTCTGGGAAGGAACTAGAGAGCTTTTGTTGAAATTTATGAGCCATCCCAATTTTTTTAGTTGCGCTACACATATCTTTGTGCTGGCATGAGCTTTTTGGAGTGATGATTCTATTATCAGTATGTCGTCCAGATATGGAATGATCTTCAGAAGATATTGTTGTCTGAGGAAAGCCATGACATTGGCCATGATCTTTGTGAAGATTCGGGGTGCCAAGGCTAGGCCGAATGGCATTACTCGATATTGGTAGTGTTTGCCAAATATGTGGAACCTGAGGTACCTGCGATGTGGCTGGTGGATCGGCACGTGATAATATGCATCACGCAGATCTATTCGTGTCAGATATTCCTACGGTTGTATTAACTTGAGTGTGGACAATACGGTTTCCATCTTGAAATGGTGTAGCCTGAGACAATTGTTGGTCTTTCAAATCCAAAATGAGACGGAGTTCCCCCAGTAGGCTTTATAGTGTAAAAAAGAATTGAATAGAAGCCCTGAAATCTCTGATGTAGAGGGACCTCCTCTATTACTCTGTTGGTCAAAAGGGACTTCAAGGCTTGCTTCATCTGCTGAGCCTTTGATCTCTGTCTCAATTTGGAAGTGAGAAAATGATGAGGCAGGTTGGCAGTCTTGAATTCCAGCGAGTACCCCTTCTGAATGATCTCCCATACCTATTTGTTTGGATGGATGACGGCCCAGGCCAAATGGAATTCCTCCAGTCTGCCCCCTACTGAAGAAGAAGGTTTGGCTGGCTTCATTGGGAGAACTGGCCTCGTCGCTGGAAATCCCTGCGATTCCCAGGCCTTTGAGAGATTTGGGTACCTCTCCTTTGATCATATCCTCTGCCAGGCTTGTAACTGCGAGCTTCTCCAAAGGATTGTCTTCTATATTGTCCTGATCTTCCGGGTGACTCATTTTTTTATCCTGGGGTAGGAACTGGCTTTTTCCTCCTGAAGATCTTTTTATTATGTCCTCAAGTTGATCTCCAAATAACTTGGATCCGGCAAAAGGAAGAGAGACCAGTTTATTCTTGGAAGATGGATCTGCCACCCATGCCTTGATCCACATGGCTCTTCTGGCCGTTACCGAGAGTGATGATGCTCTTGCTAATAGACGGATGTTATCGATTGAGGCATCACAGGAATAGTTGATGGCGTCTTTAATAATGGATAGGTCTTTGAGAAGTCTTGCCCTGGACACCGAGGATTCTATTTTCTCTTCTAGCTCTGTAAGCCATATGCGTAGAGTTCTGAAGGTAGATGCCATGGCTGTTCCTGTTTTCAGATTTTGGCCTATTGTGGCGAACTGTTTCTTTAATACACTATCCGCCCTCTTTTCCATTGGATCTTTTAGTGTCGTACCATCCTCAAGGAGAATTGTTGTGCGTCTTGAGGTCTGTGCTATGGCGGCATCTACTTTAGGTGGTGTGTACCAGTTGGATGTTTCATTTCCTGCAAACGGATACATCCGGTGGAACCTCCTAGAGATGGCTCCTCGTTTCTCTGGTTGCTTCCATTCACCTTGAATGATCTCCTGAATTGAGTTATGGACAGGAAACGGAGGAGGCTCTTTCTTGTAGCCAACAAATGCTGCGTCCATAACATTTAGGTCTTTTTGTACATCAGACAAACCCAGTGTTTTTCTCATGGATTTTACCAAATGATCTATTTTGTCTATACTGAAGCTGCCTGTTTCTTCCACCAATTCTCCTTCTTCTGCTGATGATGCCGCAGATTCAATATCAATATAGGTATCATCGTAATCATCTTGGACCCCTGACGGACCTTCCTCTGGGTCTGATGGTCTGGGAGGTTTTCGTACTGCCTCCTGCATAGACATGAAGGTCTCCTGCATGGAGGTCTTCATCCAGGACAAAAAATCTTGGAACTGGACAGGAACATTCCCACCAGCCGCTTGATGCAGGCATGCTGTACATAACTTAGCAGGATCTGAGGCAGGCAATGTATTATGACATCCTGCACATATTTTATCCTTGGATCCAGACTTCTCTTCTTTTGATGAGTCAGAAGCCTTAGCTTTGTCAGTCTTAGTCTCTGTCGGAGCTGACATGACTGTTTCATCAGGATAACAGAATGTACTGTAACCTAACTTTCTGCACCTAGATGGTAAACCAGCATACAGACAACACTTCTAACAAAATTTAAATATTCAAAATATCTCATACCTGAGCTCCGTTGAGCAGCCTCCTCTTTTCAATGCCCCGGGCGAGAGAGAGAGAGAGAGAGAGAGAGAGAGAGAGAGAGAGAGAGAGAGAGAGAGAGAGAGAGAGAGAGAGAGAGAGAGAGAGAGAGAGAGAGAGAGAGAGAGACTGACTTAGCCTCCGTCCTCCAGCTGGGTAGGACCAAAAATAACTGCAGAGGAGAGGTAGCAAGCAGTATTTAAAAGAAAATTGATTGGTCCTACCCAGCTGAGAGGCGGAGCCAAAGCCCACAGTATGCCGTGGATCGGACACAGAGGAGACAAAGATAATTTTGTAACTTACATACAGCCCGATTCCCCCGCGGTGAGTAAGGACGCCAGCCCCATGATCGCTTCGTGATGCGTCTCTCTGGAAAGCAGAGCCATCGCACTTCCGGTTTGGACTTAGGCACGTCATTACTAAGTGCATGTGTTTGCCGGCAGAGCATAGGAGCAACGTGGGAGCCCAGCAAAGGGGAGCGAAGGGGAGCGTCTGCCTCAGGCAGCTCCTCTATCTGGGGATTGTTTTTTGGCAGCGGGAAACGGACCCATGTGACCCCGATTTGAAACATAGGGTATGTGAACTTAAATAATGTACAGTGTATTGAGGGCAATTTACATAGATAAAACAAAAATTAATATGAAGGAAGGCTTTGTAGATCAGATGTTAGAATAACTGAATAGACTTTCTGGAATTCAATTTTTACTCAGAATATAACTACATGTATAATCCAAATGGAGTTGTGAGGCTCTATGCCGCCGTCCTCCAGCTTGGTAGCACCAAAATAACTGAGCAAATGAGGAGGAGCAGAAGTTTTTATAGTTATTGGTCCTACCAGCTATGAGGTGGAGTCAATGCCCACAGTCATTGCCGTGGATTGGACACAGAGGAAATACTGTTTTTCCATAATAAATGCTCACTACCCAGTGGCATAACAACAGGGGTCGCACCTGTGACTAGGCCAGTCACTTCAGGGGCCAGGCTGCCCCCTGCGATCCCCCACCAGGCATCACTGACCTCTAGACGCTGAGCTGTCCCTTGTCAGCACTCTAGTAATGCAGAGTGCTGGGAGACGACATCTTCCAGCTCTCCGCATTACTTGAAAAAGGACCACGCGGGAGCTGCAGCTCTTCATAGAGGACTGTGCTGAAGGAGGCACAGACCTCTCCTGCTCGACCAGCAAGGAGGTAGGAGGTGGAGATTTGGGAGCAATGAGGAGAGGATGACACTGGGGCAATGTTGAGAGTTGGGAGCAATGAGGTGAGGAGGACACTGGGGCAACGTTGAGAGTTGGGGGCAATGTGAAGAGGATGACACTGGGGGCATGGCAATTTTTGCACCAGGGCCTGGTGACGACTAGTTACGCCTCTGTCACTACTCCTTTGTAATAGTTATTTCTTCTACAGGATTTTACACCATATAGTACAGCTACTCGTAAAAACAAAATGATCTCTGCAGTTTATACCATGTAATTGAACTGATGTGTTGTATTAAAAGAATCGTGGGATGATCTCCGGTCACTGCATTTATTTTTTTAGAATAGGTTTTTGCAGTAATATTTGATTAGAAACTATGGTTACAAAATAAGTTAACAAAATAAAAAATATATTTTCTTTACATATTACAAAACATACAAAAATGTACAAGACAAACTGATACACTCGACACACCTCTTTCTGTTGTGTGAATAGAATCTTATTTACACCTCTTAACTCCTTAATGACCAGAGGAGTAAGCATTGTGGCCTGACCCTTAAAGGGTTAATCCTTTGAGTGCCAGAGGGGTACCCAACGCATTGCAAAGCAATGCGTTGTGTACCTCTCTGGCACTCCAAGGGTTAAGATGTCTGAAGAGAAATGATTGCAAAATGCCATAAAAATAGGTCTTTAAAAGAAAGAAGTCAGACATGTGGCAATTAACCCTTTCAATGCCAGATGGGTATCAACACATTGAGAAGCAATGCGTCAGATAACCCCCAGGCCTTCAAAGGGTTAATGATATATATATATATATATATATATATATATATATATATATATATATATATATATATATATATATATATTATATACATATATACATACATATATATACACACAATGTTGAGACAAATAAAGCACTATATTTGCTTGTGTAATGCATTTCAGGTGAATAAGGGGTCACAGTGTAGGGCAGGCTCTACTTTAACATAGCACCAGTTATTTTGTGGAATTCTGAATTTCAGTTACACAAATAAAGTATTTTTACAAATGCATGATCATATATTGACGACACTGCCCTTTTCTCTTTAATGGCTTGAGGTACTGGCAAACAACATTAGGATGGAAGAGAGGCACTGCAACTTGTTTTTGATGTACTCTGGAAGTTTGTCATTTTCTCCATGCCTAGAAGAGAGTTGTTTGGATGAATTAGTCATTACATATTACCTCTTTTTCATAGACCAACATAAGTGTACACAATTAAACTGTGTTCAAGGCCCTCTTTTTATGCATAGCTACACATCTGTCAAAAACACCCTGACCTCAAAAGATGTATTCAATTCCTTCATAATTGATAAACACTCAGAATAGCTTAAAGAGGATCTATCACCCATATACATGTTGGTCTAAATGTGCGCTAGCGACTAGATGTTATAACGTTCATATATATATATATTTTTTTTAAATATCTATTTTGCTGAAATTAAACAAATAAATATTGCCCTGCTCCTTAATTCCTACAGACTACAATTACCAGCTCCATACCGCAGTTTATCACGCTTCCTCTGCTTACCTCCCTCGATCCAGCCTCCTCCGATGACAGAGGCTGAGAGCACTCCAGCTTACATGCAGAAAGCCTCTGTCATCGGGGAGGCTGGATCGAGGGAGGGGAGCAGAGGAAGAGTGACGGACTGCGGTACAGTGCTGGTAACCGCAGTCTGTCCAGAAGTAGGGCACAGGGTATTATGTGGATTGCTTCATGTCTCAGCTCTACCGTGTTCACTTTGTCTCATGGCAATCTCATCATAGCCATCTTAAACACAATATGTTGAAGAAAGAACTTTTTGCAACTGCCTCCTAAACCCCACCCCCTTTCTCCATCATAGTTGGCAACTCTACAATCCACCCAGTAACCAAAGCATGCTGTCTTCTCATTATATTCTGACAGTCTCCCCCCCCCCCCAATATCCAAGCGTTTACTGAACCCTCCATTTAATTCTGAAGAATATTACCAAAATACAGCCCTTCCTCTGTATATAAAGAAATTCATAAAATCTCCCACTCTGACCCTGCTTCTCCAGACTAGATTATTGCTACATGCTACTCTCTGGTGTCCATGCAGCTCTTCTCTCAGTCTGTTCTTAATGTAGCTGTAAGAATTACTCTTACTCCCAAGATACCTTCATCTGCTTCTGAAATCCCTCTCTTAGCTACCCATAAGGTCTTGAATTTCTTACAAAGATTCTTCTCCTCACTTTCTTCTTCAGCACCATTTTACATTTTTTGCTCCTAGCTCCCACTACACCCATTCAAGTCACCTGTGTCTCTCTCAAGCGTTCTTGTGTCCTCTACTTACACAACTCAAGCCATCTCTCGGCTGCAGTCATTTTCACTGGCTACCCCGCAAATTTTGCAAAGGGCGATACGGAGGGCATTCCACTCCTCCACACTTATCACTTCATCTGCTATAAACCCACCTGCTGAACTGCGTAACAATACTTCCCTGGTGCACACGGGCACTCGCATCAAAATCCTTCTAGACTTCCTGAGGCCATGTACTTGCACTTATGATCCTTCTTCTAGTGTCTGTGTAGGTCTTTACCATTACTAATTAGATTATATGCTCTTTGGAACAGGTTTCCCTTTCGCAGTGTAAAATTTCCTTTGCTGCATCCCCCCCCCCATTAATAATGCAATGATCGCACTTAAGCCTGATGCTCTTATCCTCGCCCTATATTTTGTATTGTACTATTACTATTTCTTTAAAGTGCTGTGTACATGTATGGCATTATATAAACAAAGACATACAGTACTGTGCAAAAGTCTTAGGCAAGTGTGAAAAAATGATGTAAAGTAAGGCGGCTTTCAAAAATAGACGTGTTCATGTTCATAGTATATATTTATCAATTAACAAAATGAAAGTGAGTGAGCAGAAGAAAAATCTAAAAAATCAAAATTTGGTGTAACCACCCTTTACCTTCAAAACAGCTTTAATTCTTCTAAATCACTTGTACAAAGTCAGGTATTTTGTAGGCATATAGTCAGACGTATGATTAATACCAGTTAAATCCTATTCTCTTATTCCATATGACATACAGGTACCATGGGGAGGCAATAGCTCCTCCCAGTAGGCTGGAACTTTTCAGACTATTCCACTAGCCCTGCCCCAGTTAGACTTGAGACAAGCCTACTAAATAGGACAGAAAGAATAAAATAAACTCCTGTGAGTAAGAGACCCAAGAGGACTCCCACGTTAAGCTAAATGTGACCAAGCGACTAAAATCAGCTTCTCTCTGTCGTCCAATATGACATACAGGTACCATGGGAATAGACCAACATTAAAGTTCCCAGGGTGAGAAGAGAAGGAAAGGACCAAGCGCCAGTCCCCATGAGAACAGAGTTCCCAAAGACTATCCAGGACAAGGAATAGCCTGAACAAAGTGTCAACAGACACTGAACAACAGCACACAAGAATAAAAGCCAACTGTGCTCAAACAATTAAAGAATTATAAGGCAAAGGAAGGAACAGGCCCTAAACAGGGAGAACCACCTGCAGGACCTTCCCGCCTAAATTGGCTTCAGGTGTGCACGGAGGACCAAGTTACCACCTTGCACAACTGTTCAGCAGAAGCCTGATTTTTGTAGGCCCAGAAGGCCCCAACAGACCTGGTGGAGTGTGCTGTAATGCGGAAAGGAGCTGGTTTCTTCCTGAGCTCAGAAGCCTTGAGAACTGTGGACTTAATCCAAGAGGCAAAAGTGACCTTGGATGCAGCCATACCAGCCCTGGGACCCTCAGGGATGACAAATAAAGCATCAGCCTTACAGTGCACATAAAACTTAAGGTAATGCACCAGATCCAACAAGTGGAGATCCCTTTCCTTTCCTTGTCAGATTTGGGGTCGGGACAAAATGAAGGCACAACAATCTCCTAATTGATGTGGAACTCAGAGACCACTTTATGAAGGAATTAGTGGAGGTACAAAGAACAGCCTTATGTTTGTGAATCAGCAGGAAAGGCGGTTTGCAGGACAAGGCCTGCAATTCAACAACTCTGCCGACAAAGAACACAGCCAAAAGAAAGGCCGTCTTCCACATCAGAAGGTGCAGAGGAATGGCAGCCAAAGGCTTAAAGGGAGGCCACCTCAAGACTCCCAAAACCGGATTAAAGGTCCCACTGGGGAGTGGAGCCTTAACCCTTATAGACGGGGAAAGCATGACCACCACCCTGAAAGAAGACCTTGATATCTGGCAAGATGGCAATGAATCTACAGAAAAAGACAGAAAGACTAAGTTTGAATCTTCAAGGAAAGAAGACTGAGCCATTTGTTCACACAGTCCTGTAAAAATGACAGGACCACCAGGAAATCAAACTCCTATGAATACAGATCCCGGTCTACACACAAAGACTGGAAAATGGACCAAACCCTATTGTAGGCTTCAGAAGAAACAGGTTTCGTAGCCTGGATCATAGTGAAGATCACCTCAGGAGAGAAATTATTCCTTCTTTAGGATATAGGTTTCAACAGCCATGCCGTTGAAGCCATGGGCTCCACGTCCTCTTTCCATAGGTTCCCCTGAAGGAAGAGATCCAGTCTGAGTGGCAGTGGAAGTGGATAGCAAAATGAGGGGGCAACTCAGTCTGGGAACCACACCCTACTGGTCCAATAGGGGGCAATCATGATGACTGCCGGGGATTTGCTGTGGATGCTCTGGCGATTCCATGGCTCTTTCATCTGGCTTACATCTTCCCTCCAATTCCTCGCATCCCCAGGGTGCTGCAGAAAATTCAGAGCATCCACAGCAAATCCCCCCCCCCCCCCAAAGGGAACAAAACATTTGAACTTTCCTCTTGTCCTTGGTGGCCATCAGGTCTATCTGAGAAAGACCCCACCTCTGCACCAACAGGTCAAAAACGTCTGGGTGGAGCTCCCACTCCCCAGGGTCCACCTGTTGGCAGCTGAGAAAGTCCATCAACATGTTGTCCACCCCTGGAATGTGCATGGCGGAAATGGCCAGAACATGATCTTCTGCCCAGGCCAAGATAGACTTGACCTCCAACCAAACAGGATCGTTTCTTGTGCCACCTTGCTAATTGATGTACGCCTTGGCATTATCTGACTGGACACAAACTGGATATCCCCTTAGCTGAAGGAACCAGTACGCCAAAGCATGACAGATTGCACGGAGATCCAGAACATTGATGGACTGGAGAGACTCATCCAAAGTCCATCTGACCCTGAACTCCCAGGTAACCCAGGACAGCTCCCCAGCCCCATAATCTGGCATCAGTCGTCACAAAGATCCCTTCTCCAGGTTGGGCCAAGAGCAGAAACTGAATCTCTGGAGAACCCTGGTGTGGACCATGGAGTATGGAACCGCCTCCATGGTGGACACCATGTGGCCCGCTAGAGTCATGAATCAGAGCTGAAGGCCTCTCCAAACCTTGGGATACCAGATGCATGGTTTGCTGAATAGAGTCCAGAATCACCTTCCCTTGAGTCTAAGGAAGACCATGACCTGAGAGGGGACCAAAAGCAGATATCTCCATGTTGAGAATCCACCCATGGTGGAGGAGAATCTGAGCAGTCCTGGAAATGCTGGTCCAGGAGTTCCCTGGAGCCTTCAGCATCCCCCAGGTGTGCAGGAAGGCAATCAATGCCCCTACAACTCTGGCAAACACCCGAGGAACTGAGGTAATCCCAAAGGGCAGAGCGGTGAACTGGAAGTACCCTATGTTGCAAGCAAAATGGAGGTACTTCCGATTGTCCGGCTGAATTGGGATATGCAAGTAAGCATCCTGCAGAACCAGAGATGCCAAGAACTCTCCTGGACACATAGCTGTGATGACAGAGCGCAAAGACTCCATTTTGAAGCATGCAGTCTCCACAAAAGAACTGAGGTCATTGAGAACCGAAGCCTTCCCTCTTGGTCACCAGAAACCGGTTTGAATAGAAACCTGAACCCCTCTCTTGAGAGGGAACTGGAATCAGGACTCGCCTCATTGAAAAGACGCAACATTTCTTGGCCCAGAGGAGTCCTAGACAGGAAGAATCTTTAGGGAGGAAGGGATTTTAAGGCTATCTTGTATCCTTCCGAAACCACCTGCAGAACCCGCTGGTCTGCCACTGATCCTGCACAGGTGTTTGAAAAATGGAGCAGGTGCCCACCACTCACAGGCAGCTGTTACGCAGAGGTGGACTTGCTAGACTTTGTGGTGGCGTGCTTAGAGTGCCACTGCTGTCTGGCCGTGGGGTGCCGGTTTCAGACATGCTCGGATTCTGCCTTTGCTCCTCGTTTTGGCACCGACGTAAAAGACGCGGTTTCCTCTCCATGTTAGGATGTTTGGAGACCTGATGCTCTTCACTTCTTAGATGAAAGCTCAGCAGACCAAATATTCAGCCACAATGTGTGTCTAGCAGTAACAAAGAAGGCAGAAGCCTTAGCTGAAAGCTTGACAGCATCAGAGTGTCAGTGATATATGTTGGAGCCTCAGACACGTTGGCCATTTCTGACAGCCACAGTAAGTTGTTCAGCCCAGATGGCAATGGCTCTAGTGGTCAAAGCAGAAGTCAAAATATTGCACCGAGCAGCCCCAATGGCAGCAAAGTTAGACTTGAGGATAGCCTCCAGCTTTCGGTCAGTCATATCTTTGAGCCAGGGGGCAAAGCAGTAGACTTGGGTGAAGCCCACTTAGCCACAGCTGCCTCAGAAAAGGGGTATGGCTTTGAGAATCTCTTTGAAAGAGAAAGCAACCTGTCCGGTGTCTTCCACTCATCCAGGATAACCTGGTCCAAAGTGGCGTTTGGTGGAAAATGTATTGCGCCTTCAAAAGATACAGAAAGAAGACTGGCCCTCATCAGAGGCAGTAGTGACATGCAGGGTCATCAAAACTGCCTTGAGACCCTCAGCAGAGGGCATGGGGTCATCCTCAAAGGGGTCGTCAAAAGCATCCTCCTCAGAGGTTTCAGTGAGGTTTGGAATGCCTGGAGCCTTAGGGGCCATAAACCTGAAGGTAGTGGGGGTTTTCAGGAATGCAGGACCCCCCTGGAGGGAGAGAGGAAACTGTGCCATAGGAGAGTTTAAAGGGATAGTAATACTTAAAATGTAAAAAAAAAAAAAAATATGTTGTAGGGTTTATCCCCTGAGTAAAACAAGAGTACTCCCACTGCTGAAAGGCGTTTCATTCAAAAGTTATTAATTTTCAAAGTTGAATTTTTTAGGTGCATTATCACAGTGGCCTGAAATTGTACAGTGGCGCTGTTGCTACACAATCCTATGGACAGCTCTGGTCCCTGGACCATAAATCTCCATACTATCCTTTTAAGGCCTTGACCCAGAATGGAGGGCCCAGGTGGTGTAGAAGGGGCCCAGAGCACATGAGGGGCATAAGTGTCCTGTGTACTCTCTAGGAAGCCCTGTTTGGCATGAGGAACAGTAAAAGCAAGGGCAGGTCAGAGATGCCCCTGAGTCCTTTGCCTTAGGAACAGACAGAATAACAGGAGAAGTTTCCAAACAGTGTAAGAATCCCAAATGCTATGACCCACAATAAATTGCCTCTGGAAGACCAAGAAAGTACTTATCTGGTAGGAGAAGGGTTAGTCTAAGAAGGAGAGCAAGGAGAGACAAGCCTATGCATAGAATACTCCAGCAAAGAGAGAAAATGGAGTCTGTAAGATCATCAGACAATTGGAAGAAAGCCCATGAAGCGGGCATTCTGGGAGATGTAGTCTTCTCTTTGTTACCCAGCAACCTCTGAACTTGAACTCCCCCCCACACAGACACTTTTTTGTTACAGCCTACTGGGAAGAACTGTTATTTCCCCATGGTACATGTATGTTATACCAAACAGGTGCTATTGACCATCAGTTTAATAAGTGGGATGAAGCACAATAATTAAGTGAAATAAAAACAGCTGGAATAAAAAAATAAAAGTGGGAGAGGAACAGCCAAACTCAGCTAACAAGGTGAGGTTGCTGAAAACCGTTCAATATCAGAAGTCATACACCATGGCAAGACTGAGCATAGCAAAAAGGAAATTTTACTTACCGATAATTATATTTCCTCTGTGTCCTTCCACGGCATAGTGGGGTAATTGGTTCCGCCTCCCAGCTGGTAGGACCAATCAAGATTTCAATAAATTCTAGCGCAACCTCCCTTTGGTAGTTTTTACTTTTGTCCAAGCTGTAACGATAGTATGGTTAGTCTTAGGTAATACTTATTTTAAGTAATTCTGTAATACACATGGTAGGAACGATACTAGTACCAATATACCATAAACAACATGGGAGGGTTGCCGTGGAAGGACACAGAGGAAATATAATTATCGGCAAGTAAAATTTCCTTTTCCTCTGTGTCCGTTACACGGCATAGTGGGGACTTACCAGAGCAGTGCCCCAACATAGGGAGGGTTCTCGAAGAGATGTAATTAGGTAGTTAAAGCTGCTTCTAGCACCTTCCTGCCGAATCTGGCATCTGCAGATGCTTGGATGTCTAATCTGTAATGCTTTACAAATGTGGAAACAGATGACCAGGTTGCAGCTTTACAAATCTCTTCAGGTGAGGCTTCTGCTTTCTGAGCCCAAGAGGTGGATATGGCTCTGGTCGAATGGGCTTTAATCTTTAAAGGCGGCTCTTTATCTGCTGACTCATAGGATAGAATAATGCAGTTCTTTATCCATCTGGAAATTGAAGATTTGGATGCTGCGCAACCTTTAAATTTTCCAAAATGATGGACAAACAGGGAATCTGTTTTTCTTATGAGCTGGGTACGCTTAATGTAGATCTGAAGACAGCGTACTAAGTCCAGGTTATGTAGACGTTTCTCTAGATCTCCTTTTGGATCTGGACAGAAGGATGGGAGCACTATCTCCTGGTTTTAGTGGAAATGTGATATAACTTTAGAGCGGAATGCAGGATTTGGTTTTAAAACTACTTTATCCTGATGGAATATTAGACAGGGAGAGGTGGCCATAAGGGCCTGAAGTTCACTAACCCTGCGGGCGGAAGTAACCGCTGTAAGTAGCACTGTCTTTAAGGTGAGATGTTTGATGGAAATGGACTCCAATGGCTCAAAGTATGGGTGTGAAGAGAGCTGTTGTAGAACCAGGTTTAGGTCCCATGAGGGGACCGTGTCACGAATGGTAGGCTTGATTTTACATATTGCTGTCATATATTTCTTAATTAAAAAGTTGTCAGCAAATGGAGTGGCTAAGATGGCTGAAAGGGCTGAGAGCTGGACCTTCAATGATGCAGGTTTCAGGCCCTTCTGAAAACCTGTTTGTAAAAATTCCAGGATCTGAGGAGCAGCGATGGATTGCCTTTCCAGTTTTTTGGATATGCACCAGCGATGGAAGGTGGTCCAAACTCTATAATAGATTTTGGTAGTAGAAGGACGTCTTCCTTGAAGTATAGTATTGATGACTGATTCGGAAAGACCCTGAAGGGCTAAAGATTCCCGCTCAGCCTCCAGGCCCTGAGTTGGAAGAAGGACGGATTGGGATGTACTATTGGCCCTTGACATAGTAGATCCGGAATGTCCGGCAGAGGAATTGGAGGGCAGACTGACATCTGTATGAGGTCTGCATACCATATCTTTCTTGGCCAGTTTGGAGCTATTAGAATGACATTTGCTTTGTCCATTCTTACTTTCCTTATTACCTCTGTTAGGAGAGGAATTGGTGGAAAAATGTAAGCTAGTGGAAATGTCCAAGGGATGGTCAGAGCATCCTGGCCTGCTGATTGCCTCTCTGCCCACCTGGAAAGGTATTTTGGACACTGTCTGTTCTGAGCTGTGGCCATGAGATCCACTGTTGGAGATCCTAATGTTTGAATCAGGGATAAGAATACCTTTCTGTTCAGGCTCCATTCTCCCGGATGCAACTTTTTCCTGCTGAGGAAGTCGGCTTGGATGTTCAGGTGACCTGATAGGTGTGAAGCTGTTAAGGCTCTTAGATGTTTTTCTGCCCAGCTTAATATCCTTACTGCTAGGCGATTGAGCTGAATGCTCCTGGTTCCTCCTTGATTCTGCAGATATTGTACTGCCGAGACATTGTCTGACCTTATGAGAACTGCCTGACTTGCTAATTCTTTTTGGAAGTGTAGCAGTGATTTCCAGATGGCTAATAGTTCCAGGCTGTTTATGTGAAGTTTTTGTTCTTGGTCTGACCAAACACCCTGAACTGACTTCTGGTTCCAGACCCCTCCCCATCCTTGACGACTGGCGTCTGTGGTGAGAATCTGTTTGGGTGGTTCTGTTAGTGGACGACCTTGTGTCAGATTCTTTTCCTGAATCCACCAGGCCAATTCTTTTCTGGTAGCAGTCAATATTGGGATTCGTCTGTACCAGTTTGCCGGGTCCTTTCGGTAGAACTGAAGGAAGTTGTATTGCATCTGACGTGTGTGTGATCTGGCCCATGGTATTATCTGTTGTGCTGAGGATAGATGACCAAGGATCTTGGAGAAGAGCTTTACAGTCTGGAGCCGTCTGGAGAGGAATGTAGTCACTTGCTGTAGGATGCGATTCTGTCGGTCCAAGGATAAGGTGACTTTGTTTAGGGCTGTGTCTATTATAACCCCCAGAAACTGAAGTTGTTTTGATGGGTATAGCATGCTCTTTTCTTCGTTTATCAACCAACCTAATTCTTGAAGTCTTCGCTTGCAAATGACTGTGTTTTGGACCGCTGTGTGAAGTGAAGGACTTATTAGCAGAATGTCGTCTAAGTATGGGACAACTTTGAGTTGATACTTGCTTCTTAGTTCTGCCATTGCTACTGCCAGAAGTTTGGTAAAGATTCTTGGAGCAGTGGCTAACCCGAATGGAAGAGCACGAAACTGATAATGAGTCTTCAGGATGTGAAACCTGAGGTACTTGCGGTGTGATGGTCTGATCAATACATGGTAGAAGGCATCCTTCAGGTCTATGCGTGAAAGAAAGTTTTGTGGTTGAGTCAATTTTATTGCTGACATCACTGACTCCATCTTGAAGTGTTGAACACGAAGAGACTGATTGAGATCCTTTAAGTCCAGGATAAGACGAAGTTCCCCAGAAGGCTTTAAAACAGAGAAAAGAATTGAATAAAAGCCTTGGAACTTCTGACTCACAGGTACTTCTTCTATAACTTTGTTGAGGAGAAGGGACTGGAGGACCTGTCTCATTTGGAGGATCTTGCCCTTGTTCCTGACTTGAGATGTCTTGAATCTTGGATTTGGAGGAGCAGTTTGAAATTCGAGGACATATCCTTCCCTCACCATTTCCATTGTCCAAGTGTCTGGATGGAGTGACTCCCAGGACTGATGGAATTCCCCCAGTCTGCCCCCTACTGGAGGTGAGGGAAGGGGACCTCTGGCATCATTGCTGGAATTGGGCCTTCCTTTGGAAGTCTTTCCTATTACTTCCTCTAGAAGGCTGATAGCCACCTCTTTTTCGTTGCTCATATCCTCTACCAGGTCTGTATCTCTTTGCGTCTCGAAAGGACTGCCGCCGAGAAGAGCTGGTTCTTGCTGGTGATCCTCTGTTTCTTTTATCTTGAGGCAAAAAGGGACTTTTTCCTGCTGAGGATTTCTTGATAATTTCTTCTAGTTGTTCTCCAAATAATCTTGAACCCTCGAAAGGTAATGAAATTAAGCGATTCTTTGAAGCCGGATCCGCGTCCCAAGATCTAATCCATAGGGCTCTCCTGGCCGTAACTGATAAGGCGGATGATCTTGCTAGGAGTCTAATATTATCAAGAGATGCGTCACAGGAGTAATTTACAGCTTCTTTTATCATACCCAATTCCTTCAGGATTCTGGATCTTGACACTGAAGATTCAACTTTTTCTTCTATTTCAGATATCCATATTCGCATAGAGCGAAAAATAGATGCCATAGCGGTAGCAGTTTTTAGGTTTTCTCCTATAGATGTAAACTGCTTGCGTAGAGCTGTATCCGCTCTTTTATCCATGGAGTCCTTCAATGTTGTACCGTCCTCTAGGAGCAATGTTGTTCGTCTTGATGTCTGTGCAATAGCTGCATCCACTTTAGGTGGCGTAGTCCACTTAGCTGTATCTTCTTCTGCAAAGGGATACATTCTCTGGAAACGTTTGGATGTAGAATTTCTTTTGTCACCTTGTTTCCATTCTTTCTGGATAATCTCCTGTATAGAGGTATGGACAGGAACCACTGCGCAGGTTTTCTTATATCCAATAAATGCAGTATCCATCACATTGAGATCTTTCTGAATCTCAGTAAGGCCCAAGGATTTTCTCATGGCTTTCACGAGAGGATCCACTTTATCAATGGAGAAACTACCAGATTCTTCTAATATTTCGCCTTCTTCTGCGGAGGATCCTGCAGATTCTAGCTCAATACTTTCATCCTCATATTCTTGAATGCGTGAGGTACCTTCCTCTGGGTCAGAAACCCTAGGCCTTTTCCTAGTGGTTTCCTGCATAGATGTGAAGGTCTCCTGCATGGAGGCCTTCATCCAGCTTAAGAATTCCTGAAATTGTGCAGGGACCTCAGAACCAGAGGCTTTCTTTAAACAATCAGGGCATAACTTGGAAACTTCAGAGGTAGGTAGTTTTTGATCACATGCAGCACATGATTTAAACTTTGTGGTAGCTTTCTCCTCTTTAGATGATTCCTTTTTCTTTTCTGTTTTATCCTTGGTTTCAGACATCATAGAATGCACAAACTATATGTACTATGTAGGTAAATAAGCTATCCAGCATAGAGATAATCCTATAGCAATCTTGCAACATATATAAGTATAAGTATAATTATAATATGTTACTTACATTCTGGAGACCTCTGTCTGCACCATCCTTTAAATGCTTCTTCTGTTCCATGTGCAGGATGGGCGGCCGGTTACTTCCTGCGTTCCACTGCTGGAACGCACGCCGTCTCTCTTCCTTCCTGTAGGTGGCGCTTCCGGTTCCCGCCGTGCAGAACAGCTATTAGGGGGGGAGGTTCAGCCGGCGCGTCGCCGCTTTCCAGTCCCCACGAGGTCTCCAGCTGCAGTCTTCTTGCCCCTGCACGATGCGGGGCAGAGGAAGAAGAGAATGCGGCCGCGATGAGGCAAGCCACATTATCCGGATTAAGGAGAGGTAGGAGAGAGGAAGAGGCAATGCCTCCGTCCCCCAGCTTGGGTAGGACCAAAAAAACTACCAAAGGGAGGTTGCGCTAGAATTTATTGAAATCTTGATTGGTCCTACCAGCTGGGAGGCGGAACCAATTACCCCACTATGCCGTGTAACGGACACAGAGGAAAAGACACAAGGTAGTTAATACTACATCAGCAAGGCCTTTCCCTGGTAGACCTCTCAAGGTAGACAGGGGTTTACAGATGTTCTACCTAAGCTCTTTTGAAGAAGACAAAGAAACAAAAAATGTTGAAAACTGTAGACACAGTGGTCAGACAAAGAAATTTAGTGCAGCAGATGAAATGCACGTGATGCTTACTTCCCTTCACAATCTGAAGATGTCCAGCAGTGCCATCAGCTCAGAATTGGCAGAAAACAGTTGGATTCTGGTACACCCATCTACTGTCCAGAGAAGTCTGGTCAGAAGTGGTCTTCATGGAAGACTTGCTGCCAGAAAGCCATACCTCCAACATGGAAACAAGGCCAAGTGACAACTGTGGCCAAAAACACAGGAAATGGGTTGCAGAAAAATGGCAGCAGGTGCTCTGGTTAGTCAAAATTTTAAATATTTGGCTGTAGCAGAAAGCAGTTTGTTTGCTGATGGGCTGGAGAGCGATGCAAGAATGTGTGTCTGCAGGCAACAGTGAAGCATGGTGGAGGTTCCTTGTAAGTTTGGGGCTGCATTTTTTACAAATGGAGTTGGGGTTTGATCAGAATTAATGGTCTTCTCAATGCTGTGAAGTACAGGCAGATAGTTATCCATCATGCAATACCATCAGAGAGGCATCTGTTGGCCAACATGTATTCTGCAGTATGACAATGATTCCGAACATACAGCCAAAGTAATTAAGAACAAGGTGTCCTGAAAGTGATCGCATGGCCCCCCACAGTCCTGGTCTCATCATTGAGTCTGTCTGGGATTACATGACGAGAGAGACGCAACTGAGGTTGCCCAAATCCACAGAAGATCTGTGGTTAGCTCTCCAAGATGTTTGGAACAACCTACCTGTCGAGTTCCTTAAACTGTGTGCAAGTGTACCTAGACAAATTGATGCTGTTTTGAAGGCAAAGGGTGGTCACATGAAATATTGATTTGATTTAGATTTTTCTTCTGTTCACTCACTATAATTTTGTTAATTGATAAATAGAAACTTAACATGTCTATTTTTTAAAGCATTCTTACTTTACTGCATTTTTTCACACCTCCCGAAGACTATTATATAAAAACTGCTCTTTTCACAAGAATTTGCACAGAAGGCAGGAATTACATTTTTCCACTTTTCCACATTAGAGGCAAAATGTTTTGCCCTGTCCTAGAGAATGGTTCTCAATGTAGTCATATATATTGGCAATGCAATCACAACACAAATATTTGTTTTCTTTAATACGGTTGACGGCAGAGATATCTACAACATGATCAAGATGTATCTAGCATACATGTTATTAACCCTTCAAAAAGGACCAGAAGGGCATCTGGTGTATGGATTTAGAATGCATTGCTAATCCTAGCTAAAAGGGATTATGTATTCTTAACCCTTTGAATGTCAGAGGTATCCAAAGCATTGTGATGCAATACATTTTATACCTCTCTGGCATTCAAAGGGTTAATCCTTTCACAAACAGATCTAACAAATCCTTTTTGAGTTTGCTCACCTGGTTATCTGGCCATTTGGTGCAGTATAAATGATAGAGGAGACTCCTGGTTCAACTACTAGTTGGGATCCATCATTGAACTGGACCCATACTGCTCCACTGTTCAACTATGTAACAACAAAAATAAAATAGATATATAAAATAAACAAATATAATGTATAGGCAAGTTGACTGTACGCATGCACACACATATACATACACACACACACACACACACACACACACACACACACACACACACACACACACACACACACACACACACACTATTTATTTACATTGTAGGGTCTAAGCATGGACAGACTACCTCCCTGCTTGAACCCGTATCATCAATGTGCAGTTAGCACATGCCCAGTAGTAACACTGGGTGTGAGCAGGGAGGGAGTTTGTTCCTGCTCACTCAGACCTTGTATTGCTTTTTGATGATGAAGCAGGAGCTGTCAGCATGCGACACTCTAGAATTCACCAAGGGAGCTGGGGATCAGCTGGTTTACTGGTCAGTAATGTCTAGGTAAAATAGGATTTTAGTCTTACCTGTTAAATCCTTTTCTCTTAGTCCATACAGGTTACTGGTAACTTTGGGTAGGCAATCAGCCCCTTTAAGTAGGTAGGAATAATTCTGAGAAGTGACTGCTGGGTGGAGCCTACCTCCTCTCCTTAGCTTGCAGCTAGCCAATACCCAACCAGTAAGATTTGCAGACTAACTATTGACTAGGTAGTAAGAAAGTAAAGGAAGACTCCTGTGAGCATGAACCCGAAGGGACCCCCACACGTTCTGCCACAGGACAGCCAAGCATGGTCACTTGACAGGATGGGAGGCCAGTAACCTGTATGGACTAAGAGAAAAGGATTTAACAGGTAAGACTAAAATCCTCTTTTCTCTGTCGTCCAATACAGGTTACAGGTAACTTTGGGATGTCCAACCAGTGAGTTCCCAAGACGGGAAGAAAGGAAAGGACCAGGCGCAGGCCCCCAAAGTCACCAGAACACTAATGAACCTACAGATCATGAATAGCTCAAAAATAACCACAAAGTGTCAATGGACACTGAACAGGGTTAAAACAAACCCCGTGAACGGATACACAGCACACTGAACTAGAGCCAACTGGGCTCAAATGTGAAAGAGTACCAAGAGACTAAAGAGATCCTAGACAGGCAAGGCCTCCTCCAGGATCTTCCTCCCAAAACTGGCATCAGCGATGCCAGCACATCCACACGATAGCGTTTAGAAAAAGTGTGCACAAATGCCCGCCTTGCACAACTGATCTGCTGAGGCCTGGTTCTTGTAGGCCCAAGAAGCCCCAATAGACCTCACAGAATGAGCCGTGACCCTGAAGGGAACAGGCTTCTTCCAAAGTTCATAAGCCTTACGAATCGTAGACTTGATCCAAGATAGGGATCTCTCCAGTAGATCCGGTCAACCCCTGCATGCCAGGATTAGAAACCTCTGAAGTTCCCTGGTGTGAGCCATGGCAAACGGAACCACTTCTATGGTGGAAATGAACTTCCCCCACCAGGGATGACAACGTCTTGGCTGGAACCAGATCCTGAGACAGGATAGCCTGGACCTTCAGTGCTAGCTGATGAGACACTTCGTCCGTAAGAAATAACATCCCTCTCTGAGTGTCGAAGAGGAGGCCCAGAAAGACCATCCTCTGCAGCAGAGCCGCAATCTCGTTAGTTACAATGAATCCCTTCATTGGAATGGTCTAAAACGAGTGCCTGGTTTGCAAGCACACGTTTAAGACCATTCAAATTAAGGGATTTGTTGTAACTAACGAGATTGCAGCTCTGCTGCAAGCCTCCAAGTCGACCGACATGGATCTCCTGCTGACAGCTGTCAGTAGGAGACATTGAATTTTAAATGCCTGTATCTCTCAAACCATAGTGGTTTGAGTGATAGGTGTTTTGCATTTAGCTCAGCTTTTTAAGCTCTTCTAAATGCAAAACCTTTTTTTTTTTTTTTTTTTTGGACATTACTAACCATTTAAACTCTTGCATCCTTACTGGCTCTAATGCATGGCTGGAGGCCCCTGCAGGGGATTCAGGGGCAGCAGCGCATGCTGGGCAAACATGACCTGAGTATTCTCTAGGTAACCCTGAGTGACATGAGGAGCAATGAGGGGCACAGACACCCCAGTATCCTTAGTCTTAGGTTTAGCCCCAAGGTCTAATGGAGCAGACATTCTCACAGGGTCAAAGTATCAAGACACCCACAAAATAGTGTGTGTATGATAAATAAATGCACCCCAGAAACGCTAAAGACATATCTGGAAGGCAAAAGGGATAAACTGCAGAGGACAGAAAGAGAGTCCAAGCCTTGTGTAGGATACTCTATCTGCGAATCCACAAATAGGCTGCTGCGAAGAGAGCCAATTAGAAATGTGCGTGCGAAGAGAGCATTCATGGGAAATGTAGTTTAGCTAGCGGAGTACCCAAACACTGCACGAAGCCCCCTAAAGCCTCCAACATGCCCAGAACATTGACGGATGACAGAGCAAGGGCAAACCCAAAAAATGAGCCATCTCTGACCTCGCTACGTGGAGCGGCTGCAGATATATGTCCCAAACTGTAAAGTCCCATAGAAGTGAATGGAGCAATGGCGTCTATGCGGTAAACGCTAACATAAAGTTAACAAAGTGAATACCAAAACATAAAACTACTCAAAAGCCCACTAGAATAAAACAGTAGACCCAATAAACATTGGCCCCAGTAGGGAAAGTGTCCAAAGACTCCTCAAAACATGCTAACCAGCAACAAAAGGGTTAAGTTACCATAGAAACTTGCTCCAAACACTTCACAGACATACAGAATAAACCAAATGAGTGCATGAGTATGTAATAGGAACTCCAAATGAGAACCCTGTGTGTAGGGGAAGCGTGGCACATGTGGACCTCAGCACTCAAAGGGTGCTCACCTTTTTCAGATTACCATATATCAAGAAGCAGCCTCAGTGGGCAACTCCTGGGAAAGAACTTGCAGCCAAGATCCCCCCCCCCCCCCCCCCCCGGGCTTAGATCCACAAAATCACCTGGTAAACTGACCTATCCCCATTTGGGTGATGGGAATCTGCCTAAAGGTGGTATTCCATATCTAACGGAAAAATTATAAAAAAGCTAAAAAACTATAACAGAACTGTTCTCTTGCCTTGTCTTGACCAAGGAACAAGTCTTACTGGTTGGGGATTGGCTAGCTGCAAGCTAAGGAGAGGAGGTAGGCTGCACCCAGCAGTCACTTCTCAGAACTGTTCCTGCCTACTTAAAAGGGGCTGATCGCCTACCCAAAGTTACCAGTAACCTGTATTGGATGACAGAGAAGTATTTTTCTCTGAGTCTTTATGTTAGTGTTACTTCTAGAGAGAAAGATCCCCCGCCCGCCCCTTTCTGGCCATGATGGGTGCAGCAAAATTATAAAGAAATGTTGCCAATTGCGACAATTTTATAACAGATTTTAGCCAAATATTTAATGCCAGGTATGAAGTGTTATGTAAAAAAAAAAGTTTTAGACACCAATTAACATTGTATTTATAACACCTGTAAAGCACTTGCTTTACATTGGGGCAGAGTCTCAGCTCCAGACCAATACAAGTTAGGTTTTAGGGACATTGCTGGGTAGTTCCAGGTAGACCAAACAAAATGATGCACCCACTGGTTATGCACCTGTAAACAAGCAGAGATTTCCTAAAAACCTGACCTATTGGTGTGTCCTGACCAACTCTGAGAATCACTGTGTTACGGCAGAACTAAACAAACACACCCCACTCACCTGAGAAGCCCAGCCCACGTTTTCAACAAAGACAGATTTTAGGACTTGCCCACGGTCTGGAGTGTGTGTGTTCGCAGCATTAGAGGCAGGACACGCCTGGGCTGTGCTAGCAGAGAATACAGATCCCTCATATGAAATAATCTACAAGAAGGAATAAACTGTGTGTTAATTACATTTATGAAGGTAAGCTCTGGAACAATACTGGGACAAATCAACTGCACGTGGACAAATACATTTCCCCAGATTCCCACGGTTTGTTTGTTTTTTTTATCCCCTTGAATGCAAAAGTTCTCCAGTGCAATGCTTCACAATACTTTGGAGACTTCTCTAGCATTCAGGGAGTAAACAATTCCCATTTAAAGTTATTGAGAAGTTTTATCTCCCACTATGCAGCTGGTTTGCTCCAGATCTTCTTAGTACTTCTGCCTGACAAAGTGCACCCAAAAACATATTAACCCCTTAATGACCGCCAGATCCTGGGATGGCAGAGCAGCGTACTGCCACTCTGCATCCCGGAATTCCATGACGTGCTATGACTGTCACCGGTCTATAACGTTTGGACCAGCATGAGGGTCCTGGCAAGATATGTGACGTTAAGGGGTTTAAATAACTCATGTCACCTTTCCAGATCCTCCCTTCAGTGGGAAGAACTAAACCAAATTGGAATCTACAACCAGGAGTGTGGCAATTTTTTTTTTTTTTTTGTAACTACATAAATTACTTTCTATATCACACTGAAGTGTCCAAATCTTCAGCCACGTTACATTTCATATAACCCACAAGCACCACTCAACCACACACGCTCACTCACAGTAATGCAGTGAGCACCACATGCACAAAAATAGAGGAAAACTGCACCATAAGGAATACATTTTCTAAACACTAGCACAGATTTAACCCCTTGAATGTGTCTCAAAGCACTGGAGACCTCTAGAAGTCAGCAGATTTCCTATTTAAATCCGTGGATCCCCCCTTCCCCCTTTTTGTTATGGTGCAGTTGGTTTGCCCCAGAATTACTCCTTTTTTGTGTTCATATATAGTTTTTAAATGTGCCCATGTTGTACAATGCTCAGGACAGCTTTACACTTACAGAAGGATTTACGTTAGGCATCTGGTTAGGAGAGGTTGTGCTGCCCAGCAATACTCTGTTAGTGGAACTCTGCTCCTTCTTGCCACTGACAGAGGCAGCAGACTGGGCTATAGGCTTTGGAGAATCTGTGCTTGTTGGTCTCCTGCAAGAGAATCAATCATCTTCTTAAAAGCTGATACAAAAATTCACTGTTGATAGGAATTAATGCATGGACTTCTAATAATGTATTTGCTCATTATCCATTTGAGTGCAAAAAGGGTATGCATTGTGGTACTCAAAGGGTTAAGTCAGATATTTCCAAACTTTGCTAGGGAACATTTTCAACCAACTGCATCTTGAGCCTCAGTTTGTTTTTGGGTAATATTTGTAAGACACCCAAGAGCTGGTTGTAGAGGAGTGTGTCTGTAGTCCTCCACAGCTAGAGAACCTCAGGATGCTCACTCCTGTCTTTGAAAATGGGCCAACAGCAAAATGCCACCTCTTACCTTCCAAAGGTTATTGGAAACAATGAGACATCACTCTTTTTTTCCTCTATATTGATTGAAGATTCCAAGGAGAGACACACACGAAGACTCTGTTAAATGCAAATATTAAAAAATACATATAAGATCAAAGTAGAAAAAAAAAAAAATGTAACAAGTCAATGTAGGAAAATACTCAGAACAGAAGTCACAGCTATTTGCAGACACACTTATTAAGCATAGTTTTGCTATCATTGAGAGTTAGCATGGAGAAAATTAATGAAACATGGTGGACTGATTCTCCAAATTATTGTTGGATATCAGGTCCACTGAGGCAAATAATGAAGCTTTATTGAAGGACTTGAATATTCCAGCCTCTTCCCACCAAAGGCCTTCCAAGAAGAGCTCTGTGAGGGGAGTTTGGAATCAGAATCCTGAAGAAAATCAAATTGATCTATGCCTATAATTATTTTCTGACAGGATTAGGCTGATTGGGGAATTATTAGGAAGCATTTATTTTCTATTATTGAAATACTATTGCCTAAAAAGCTTTGGCGATTTTTAAATTGACACACACATTATATTATATCTCCTTCTCATTAATATAAATATAAATTAATATAAATATAAATATAAATTAATATAAAAATAAAAAAAAAATAATATATTATATTATACATATACACACACACACACATATACATAATAATAATAACAACAACCAATTTTTATTTAGAAAACTAGTTTTTGATTTAGAGTTATAGAAGTTGCCAATACAGGCATGTTATGCAGGCACTTCCCTTCTAAGCCCTACGATGGCATGCCTTAATTAGCATAAGCTTTTAACACAAAAACTAGTATTATATATATATTTTAAAAAAAATGCAAATGCAGATGCAGCATATAGGAGATTTTTTAAAGTGCTTTCAAAGTCAAAATTGTTTTAGGTGATATAGTCCCTTTGACCCTCTGGAGATATCTTGTATCCAATGGGTTAAACATGATCAAACAGCACAAGCCACAAATTGAAGAAACACACATTAACTTTACTATTCCATAAACACAATGGTTTATGGTGGATGGCATAAGAAAACAGATAGTGGGGCATATGTTCAAACACAAAAGTGAAGAAATTGTGGCACAAACCAACTACATCATAGGAGACAAAACATCCAACTGATTCAAGAGGAGTGTCTAACCCCCTTGAATGCTAGAGAGGTCTCTAATGAATTGCTCTGACATCAGCTGCTATGAACAGGAACTTAATCTACATAGTGCAATTCCTCAGGGCGCCTACATTATTATTATTATTATTTTTTTGGGGGTGGTACTGTATCGACGCACATTCCCACCTTCACTGGTTCCTAAAAACTCTGCCTGGCTTCAAAAAGGTTTTTATATTTTGGCCAACCTTGCATTACCTCATTAGCATGATCCACGTATGACTGAATATCTTCACTCAAGCTGTTATTTCTGCTCCCTTCTTTAAGCATATAAGATTTTCCAGATTTCTCTATAATTCTAATTAAATCTGCAGTCTTGTGGAATTTTGTGCCTAAATAAGAAAAATAGAAATATTAATACTCTTCCAGGACAACAGGACTTGGAATAAGCACTAAACCCAAGTGTCAAAATCCTTAAAGTGGACTCTTCACCCTAGGAAAAGCTTAGATCTTAAAAGGGATCACTCAACACTATACAAGTTAGGCTTATTAGGTAGATTATATAGCAGTAATGTTTAAAAGGTTAAAAAAAAAAAAAAAAAAAAAAAAAAAAAAAGAAACCACACTATTTGAGCTAAAATTATTGCTTACAGAGTGCCTTGCACCCTACTTCCGCATACACTGCTTCTTCCACAGTTTGCTGCTCTGCCTCTGCTTCCTTCCCACTACTCAGCCTCCTCCGATGATGGAGGCTGTCTGTCTGTAAGCTGGAGCGATCTCATTGGCAGAGACCAATATCTAGCCAGTGAGACAGCTCCAGCTTACAGACAGAAAGCCTCCGTCATCGGAGGAGGCTGGGTAGGGGGAAGGAGCAGAGGCAGAGCAGCAAAAGCAATGCATGCGGAAGTAGGGTGCAGGGCACTCTGTAAGCAATAATTCTAGCCCAAATAGCGTTTAAAATAAATAAAATAACCTTTTAAACATTATTGCTATATACTCTACCTAATAAGCTTAACTTGTATAGGGGGTGAGAGATCCCTTTAAAAGTCAGCCTGTATTTTTTTTTACGAATGAGTTTTCCCGTAACAGTTTAAGAAATGAAAGTGACATTCAAACTTCTTTTTGACGTTTTCAAATTTAGCAAGTGCATAATATATAAAAGTCAAACTGCCTATATATCCTCTCTTTAAATACTTATGCCCTTGACATTGAGCTCACTTAATATCTGTTCCCACAGAGCTTTCTTTTGGGGACTGTGAAAGGAGAGATATTGATATAATGTAGCAACATGTCTGATGCACTGAATAATACCAAGTATGCTGTGACATAGGTTTTTCAACATAGCATTAATGTCAACATTTTATTGTATTTTTTTTTTTTTTTTTTTTTTTATATTTTAAGCTATTTTACATTGTACCACTTTGGCTGCTTTTACATGCCAGCGAGAAAGCTCTCTAATAACTGATTCAAAGGGTAAAGTCAAAAGAGGTTTATGGTCACTTTAACATTTATTTCTTTGCAGCACCATGTGACTCTATATAACAGCTTCCTGTACAGTAAATATTTGATATCAAAGAATCCCGCAATCCCACAAATAGTAACGGAGAATAAAACCTGACCCCCCCCCCCCATTATATCCACTCATGGGGACAAGGGTGCCATGATAACAATTAAGCAATAATTTAAACCAAAAAGAAAGATTACAGCGGTATCCTTAAGGCACTTTGATTCAAAACTATATTTGCAGACCACCAACTAAAAATAAAACGTAACCTTTATTAGCACAATTAAAAAAAAAAACATTTTTTATATATCTGTGATCTATTTTGTGATTATACATTAACCACCACACCATTCTATTTCACCACTATTGGAGAATTCAATAGGTGTTAATCCACTTGTGTATTATAGGAACATATAGTCAGTACACTTGCATGTTATGATATTAGTAAATCATGGATAACATACGGTCATTACGATAGGAGTGCTCATTACCCTGCTACACCTATGACCCAGTGGGACTGGGACCCAGTCCCAGTAACTTATGTATACAATTCCTTAGAATTGTGATTTATATAAATCATAATATTCCACTGAGCTTCAGTTATATCTGCCACTAGTCATTCGATCAGTAACCATGATACTGATCCAGCAAGTCATATATTGGTATTAAGTATTGTGTACCATTATGCCTTTAACCATTAAGTGAGATTAAGATTTTAATATATAGTATCTAATACATTGGCATTACCTTTGCTATTAGATTTTCGCAGCTTTGGCTAGATAAACTAAACTCACTATAGGATATCCAGACTACATTGCTGCCCAGTAACTGTCCATTTGTACAACTCTGGCAGAAATAGATATAGATATGTGTGCTTCTTATGCTAAACCTACTACCGGATGCTATGCATCAAGGCTGTATTACTGTGGCAAAGTGTAAGCCTGGTAATGGTCCATTCATAAGGCTTTAAATTATAATCTCTCATCAATATTGCAATTGTGGCGATTTGATATATTTCATTTATTAGTTCAAATTTCATTAATTCATATTTGTATTATTATTAATAAAGTAGTTGATGAGGAGCTAATGCCCAACTCATTTCACCTAACATAGGAGCGTCTTCAGAGGCAGCCTGCAAATAGTCTGGGAAAGCTATTTAAGTTACACTAGACCAATTATCAATTGTGGATATATCATGTGTCCGCATTCAAACTTTTTATTAAAGTGATAGCAATATTTAAAATTAAAAAAATATATGTTGTAGGGTTTAACCCCCTGAATACAACAAGGGAACTCCCACTACTGAAAGGTGTTTTATTCAAAAGTTATTACAGCTCAAAGCTGAAATTTTTTTAGGTGAAGTATCACAGTGGCCTGAAATTGTACAGTGGCGCTGTTGCTACACCATCCTATGGAGATTTATGGTCTGTGGACCAGAGCTGTCCATAGGATGGTGTAGCAACGGCACCACTGTACAATATCAGGCCACTGAGATACTGCACCTACAAAATTCAGCTTTGAGCTGTAATAACTTTTAAATAAAAAACACCTTTCAGCAGTGGGAGTTACCTTGTTTTACACTCAGGGGATAAACCCCACAAATTTTTTTTTTTTGTTATTATTACTGTCCCTTTAAGAGGAAACGTATTATGCATGCATTGACACTTAGAGTACAGTTTGTGTGTTAGATAGCGTTTGGCAACATAATTCCAGTATATGAACTAATTAGCAAAATGTGCCACTCTATACCACAAGCTAAGAAGTTAACATCTCAAAAAATGTATAAAAGAAAAAAGATTTTTTATTTAACCTTTTCAAACTAAGTTTGACAGGTCCAATTTAATCTAAAGGTCATGTTGCGCTCATCATATATTTGCTAGTTTTATAGTTAAAACAAAGTACTTACTAATTTGCTCACCTGATGCCTCCATGACTCATGAAAGGTCCAGTGAAGGCTGCCTTCCCAAGTCTGCATTGACTGGCAACTGATAACACTGGTTCTGACTATGGGCAATATTCTTGCTCTGCTATTACTACTGCCCACATGCAAAGGTTATTTAAAAACACTTGTGCAAACCCAGTAGTAATACAGGATTATAGCAGGGAGGAAGCTTGTCCCTGCTCAGGAACACTAGTACCAGTTACTGATAGACAGAGAAAGACTTCACTCGTACTTAAAGCCATATTCAGAGAGTTGAAGAGAAACTATTATGGGTCAAATTAACAGCACCATAGAGGATAAATTCCCCAAATTCTAGTTGATTTAACCCTAGAGGTCACCAGTCTATTTTAATCAAAGGAGATTAATATTTGTCCCATGTGATGCAATTTATTTGCTTCAGAATTGCATCTCTCCACATTCCTGAATACAGCCTTTAATTCTTAACTGTTCTAGCATTGATGAACTAAATTTCATTTTAAGGCTCACTGCTCTTTTATTAATTTGTATAGGAGAATGGTCAGTCAGCAGTGTTATTTGAAATTGTAATAATGGCAACAATCTAGTGGGTAAAACTTGTGACAATAGAATATTCTTAACCCTTTGAGTGCCAGAGGGGTACGGAACGAATTGCTTTGCAATGCATTCTGTAGCCCTCTGGCACTCAAAGGATTAAAATGTGTTTGTTATACAGCACAGAAAAGCTAACAAATACCTAAATATCTATACAACATAGATAGATTTAATACAGTTGCCCATTAAGACCATAAAAACAGGAGCACATGGAAATTGTCTCCAAACTAGGAAACGACTCATATGACATTACCTAGGCAGCATTAACACACAAAGACAAAAGTGGGGCAATTCTGGGACAAACAGCACCAATGGGGGGGGGCACACTGACTGAATTAACCCCGAGTGCTAGAGGGGTATGCAGCACAGTGTTTAGCAATGTGTTTTGTACTCCTATGGCAATTAAAAGGTTAACCATTTGAGTGCAAGAAGGGCATCAAACGCACTGAAAAGCAATGTGTGGAATACTCTTCTGGCACTCTTGGTTTAATGGGGATTTTAAGCCACTGAATGCTGTAGAGGTCTCTCTAGCAGTCAAGTTGTCAAAAAGTCCATTTTAATTGCAGATGGTTATTTCTTCCCTATGGCACAATTGGTTTTCCTCCAGTTTTGTCTGAACATATGGTCCCTGGAATGCCATGCCTACACACAAATGAATGAATCAGAGGAAGTGACTATTTGATGTGCTCAGTAGGATTTAAGAACAGATCTTCTCAAGACCCAGTCTGGTCCCCAGTGATAAGCTTGAGAGTGACTGCTGCTCTATATATTTACATATCAGTAAGTAGCTTCTTTGACAAAGTCTCACTGCATTTTGTTTGTTCAATGTGTAAATAAATGACTTACCATCATAAAAGCAGATCTCAACATCAGGGTTGGGGCAGTTTTCCATTAACATGCACTTCGCATACCGTGTATAGTAGGTAACCTTTGGTGTTTTTGATCTCACTAGTTGTATAAATTTTGCAGCATACTGGTATTTTTTCCAATATTTTTCTAGGAGAAAAAAATATTCAAAACAGATGTAAGTACATGTAACAAGCGATGACCTCAATATTAAAGGGATTGTGATACTTAAAAAAAATAATAAATAAATAAAAAAATCTGAAAAACGATAAGGCTTATCTCTCAAACCTTTATGGTTTGAGAGATTATACCTTGCTAAAGCTGCCTTGTGAGAGGAGTAAGCACTGTAGCTGACAGCTGCAGAATCCAGTCATTTGACCGGATGGAGGCTCTTCAGCAGAGCCAAAATCGCGCGATCTAAAATATTAACACTTCATTGGAATGGTCTACAAAGTGTGCCTGGTTTGCAAGTAAGTATTACTAGCTCTTTAAAATGGGAAAGAGCCCACATAATTATAATTAAACTAGTTGAACAGCCTGTTACACGGGCCACAGTGCCTCTGGCAGCCGGTCGCGGGGCAGTCACCCGCAGCAGAGACTGCCCGCGCCACTGCTGATACAGAGGCCGCGGTGCGGGCAGTCTGTACTGCGACTGACTGCCGCACGCGCAGCAGTGTCTACTGCGCATGTCGGGCATTACACACAACTTAGCGAATTATTATATAGGATATAAAATCACCTAATTTTGATGCAATACTCAAATTTGTATGCGATCACCAGCATAAGTAAATTTTGAGGAGCTTTGGGAGGGGGGTAATTATGGTCAATGCCAAACTGGCGGTTTACAATTTCTTAATTTCATAAAAGTAATGTTTCCATTCCACGAAACAAAAAACAAGGCCAAATGAAAGACTACACTTAAGTTAGCTAAGTCTACTGCAATTCTGCTGTGGCAAAGGGAATGTTTCAAAGTGATTTAGCACTCCTCTGTTCCTTAAAGGGATAGTAATGTTTCATAATAAAAGCAGCTCCTATTAATCTTCATAGTATTTGGGCCACAGAGAGTGCTATTTCAGTACTGTGAGAGTTGTAGTTCAAGGATAATTGAATGATAAAGCATCCCCTTCCCACCTCTTTTACGGATGTAACGCTGCTCAGCTCAGAGCAGCAGGGTGGTGTCCAAGTGGATTGCAGAGAGGGACAATCTTCAATTAACATAAGGGAAAAAACAGAAAAACCTGTTAGTAGGGGCAGGGTTTTCATTGTTCTCACAGTAAGATTGCCCCTTGACCAGATTCCACATCTGAGGAGAGGTGGCTTACACTAGGTAAAAGGGGCAGGAGGGGGATACTTTATCATTCAATTACTTGAACTACAACTCTGGCAGTACTGAAACAACACTCTCCATGGCCTAAATACTATGAAGATTAATTGAAGCTGCTGTTTTTTGTGAAACATTACTATCCATTTAAGGTGTTATTATTGACATGCCTACTTCCCACAGAGGTAAAATAAAGACTTTTCTGTTTTAGCTATTCTAACACATAGGTTAACCATTTTCCATAAAGGATCAGTTAAAGGGATAGTAACGTTTCAAATTAAAAGCAGCTCAAATTCTTCTTCGTAGTATTTTGGGCCATGGAGAGTGTTATTTTCAATACTGTCCAAGATGTAGTTCAACAGTAATTGAATGATATAGTATCCCCCTCCCGCCCCTTTTACTGATGTAACACTGCTCACCTCAGAGCAGCAAGACTGTCCCTCTCTGCATCCCATCTGGACTATCTTCAGTGAGCATAAGGAAAACCTGTCAAGGGGGCAGGGTTTCCTCAGTAAGAAGACTGTCGCTTGCTGGGAGCTGCCTGGTCCAGGACCAGATTCCACGTCTAAGGGGAGGTGGCTTACACTAGGTAAAAAGAGTTGGGAGGGGGATACTTTATCATTCAATTACAACTCTGACAGTATTAAAACAACACTCTCCATGGCTCAAATACTATGGAGATTAATTGGAGTTGCTGTTTTTGTGAAACGTTACTATCTCTTTAAGCTATTTTCCAGGTAAGTCTAACAAGAATACAGTCACAAAGCAATGGAACAGTTACTAACAATTTAATTTATTGTAACATTAAAAGCTTCAATTGTATTAGGATCCGACCCCCCCCCCCACTTCTTTTTAAACCCTTTAACGGCCGGCAGTTAAGGGCCATAGAGCATTTTTTTAATTCAGGTTTCCCCGAATGATGTGCAGCCACGCAGGGACCCCTGAATTCCATGACATACAGAAACGTCATGTGTCCTTAATGGAAGTTTTCCCATGACAGTCCTGGTGCATCATGGGTCCTTAAGGGGTCAAACAGTAAAGTTTTACAACTTCTTTAACCCTTTAAATGCCAAATGGTTGTGCATAACACATTGCTCTGCAATGTGATTGCATACCCCTCTGGCACTTAAAGGGTTAAAGTAACGGATTTTGTTTTCTATACCTGGCAAGCTGTCAAAGGTGTAACTCAACATGCTGTCTGGTGGAGATGGAGGTCTGTCAACTAAAGGAAAGCCTTTTCCTTCATTTGGATGATAAACGTAGATCTGTGGGTAAACAAAATCATTTTTACATCATGAGCTTTAATTCATAAGATTGCTTATATGGTTACCTATTGGAAAGGGAATTCTAATCTTTAAAGGCCAGTCATATTGATGTGCCCCCTCTCTTGTCTTCATTGTGAGCCTCGGCATGGGAGTTGAGCAGATATCTGAAGAGAGAACCCAGGGGCACCCTTGCCGATCCGGCAAAGAACTCTGAGCTGCAAGATTACGGAGTCACTTAGGTACCTGAACCTAAAGACTCGGGATTTTTACCCATATATGGGGCTGTCATCCACAAACTTCTGAACTGTATCCCAGCCCTGCTGCCAGCTCAGGTGGTCAGTTTTTAACCCCACCACCAAAACGTAGGGACAGGAGCAGTTTTTGAGAATGCACAGCACAGACTCCTGCATTTTACAACATCTTCTCCCATAACAGACATCAAAGATTATCTACAAGCAGGTATGATGTAAGCATGTACATATACTCAACTCTTGTATGACAAATTCTTCTGCTGAACAAATTAAGAGGAAATTATCCCTATAGTTCCTGGACCTGTCACCTTCATTCAAATTTGCTTATCTGAAAACCATTAAAAACTACCTACATGTCATGTTAGCCAAAAGTTGTGGAAATTAACAGTTCAGGAGATATCCTTAGTTGGCACAGTATGCAGATTTGCCAATTGCGGAACATGTGAGGTTTCATATGATGATAATTAGGCACCGTGCTACACCAGGAGACATTCACTTTTCCCAGAAATAAAAGTGTGACTATTTCCTGTTCTGCTGGACTTTTGATTAACATGACATATAGGCAGTTTTTAATGAGGTTTTCAAATGTGTTTAAAAAAAAAAAAAAAAAATTCAAGATGACAGGTTCATTTTAAGGACAGCAATAGAATACCTTTATCAATACCACAAATAAGGGCAGAGAGAGATTTGATTTTTTTTAATTCAAGAGAAAGTAATAGAAGTGGCAAAATTAATCAAAAATATCATCCTCCAAGAAAGTGGAAGAAAAGTAGTTCTATAATGCAGATGCTAACATATTACTTTACATGATCCTACACATGATTTTAGGGTAAGGAAAGAAAAAAATCATACCCCTTTCACATGTTTATCATCATCAATTCTCTCTTGACTTTAAATATTTAGGTTCTTGCAAATTATGGTATGTAAAGTCAAAACTCCCTATACTTGATAAAAAGTATATATTCAGCATGAAAAGCCTGAACATGAAGGACTTCCATAAAAAGTTTACTCCATGCAGTGCGCAGAGTTGGTATTCTAAGGTCCTCGTAACAACGGTCATGTCTTCCTCCATGGACAGGACATGCAGGCCTGATTTAAGAGGTTATTTTTCAAATAAAGGCAAAGTCATAGTGGCCAATAGGATTTTTGGGGCCATAGTAAAGTTAGTGAGGGTTATTCGGAGGTGTTACTCCTCCTTTAAGCAGTAAGTCTTGATTCAGGATTTGAATCCCTGAATACCTCCATTTTAGAGAGTGCAATGTGCCTGCACATTTACGGTGTCATGTTCAATATATGTAAAATAAAAGCAAAGGTTTCGATGGTCACTTATATGACATATGAAGTAGAACACTTATGACTAGACCAGTGTAAAAGCACGTGTACATGGGCGAGGCGTTCGGGCAATGTCTGTGCATGACTGCATCAGACAAACATACATCTGGCCTCTGTTCGGGCAGTCTCTACTGCGTCTGACTGCAATCGGGCAAACATACATCTAGGTTAGATAGCTCAGTTGTAAACAAATAACTGAAATGCTTACTAAATTTCCATCAGAAGTTATACGCAAGACCTCTTTGACACGTTCTTGAGAATTGTACTCCTTTAAAAACTCCATGCAAACTTCACCAGTGTCCAGGATGCTCACCTTAGAAATAATACATAAATCCGGTTAATTGGTGCATTTATAAACAGGTCATTTTGTGGCAGAGAGAAAGACTATGCTGCTTGATACATTTTATTCTATATAAATGTGTGTTTGAAACCTGGTAATATAAGCTATGCACATTTAAACTAAGACACATTTCAAGGAATTAGATTCCAAAATAGCCTCTATAAAACTCTGGAGTTATCAGTCTCACAAAGAATAAGAACCACAATAAGGTCCAGCAAGATGGCTGGCACACTTATCCTCTCTGCAATTGGATCCTTTCTTCTCCATAGTGCAGCCACTTCCCTCAAAGTCTTGCACCTACTTTTGATGGCCAAACACAGGCTATGAGTGGTTGCCTGGGTTTTACCAACCCAGAGAACAAACCCAGAGCATGGACATGAAAGGCTGGCCCTCAGCTGAACTTCAGTTTGTATAATTTTGCAGAAGGTTGGCCCGTCAGCTTTACACTAAAGGACAGGTCCTCTGTGTGGCAGGTACTAGTTACACAGGTTGCAAGACACTGTCCTAGATCATATGTGCTCAGTCCTGTACCCAGTGCATGTTTTCAGGATCCCCTCACATGAACACAGGCTGATCAATCAGTGGCTCATTTACTCTAAAAGACAGGACTCAACTTGGACCTCATTTAGAAAAGCTTTTATATGTGAATTAATAGGAAAATATTTTATTTGGTTTTATGGTTTTCTAAAGACTTCCTTGATTAGCCATTTACATGCCAGAAGCTGCATACCACAAAACAAAACACCACATGATCTCCAAGCGGTGTCTCTAACACACATGGAGTTGTGTCTATAACAAAAAAACTTAAGCTAGTTGGAACTCGTCATGTGTGTTATGAATTAATGTACTTAAATGTATAGCTGACAGGGTACCTATATTTTCATATATACCTAGCTGAATGGCTACTAGAGAGCCACAATTTGTCAAAAGCATGGACCTACATATACAGACAGAAAAGATAAAAACCAGAACAATATATAAATTAAAGTGTTCTATTAAAAAAAAATAAATAAATAAAATAATAATAAATAAATAAAAAGAAAAGATTTCTAAAGTGATAGGTTCATTAATGATATTTGTGTTTAATGGAGAATATCCTGAAAACATGCATAAATATTTGTGCGTGTGTGCACGCAATTATGGAGAGAAGTCATACACCAATCAGGTAAGTCTACTGACTTTTTTTTTTTTTTTTGCACTTAAACTCTGAGGCTCACACACTACGAAGAAATTAATCAAGGATGGAACAAAGCAGCTACTGTGTAGGAGACAACTACTCAAGTCCTCCTTTATTTTAGAGAGGCATTGAATGGTAAAAGGTTGTCAATGCACTGGTAACCTCTAGTATTCAACTGGGGTGGTGGCAGTTGAATCAACAATCACATTTAAAAATCAGTGAGAACTTTGATTTTTTCCCCTCTATGGTGCAACTGGTTTGCTTCAGAATTTCTCCAATTTGTGCATACGGTACTTCGTGTGCTGAAGTCTGCACGGTCCTACATAAGTCCTGTTGCTTATAATACCAGCATAGCTTTTTCTTGTGCATACCACTGCGTTCTTAGTCTTCTGTCTAATTGGCTTCAGTCGATCTGAATGAAGAGGAGAGGTTATGCTTCTCAGGGTGCAAGAACCAAAAGGCTGCTGGGGAAGCCTGGCTTTCTGTTCCTCAAGTAAATACTCAGGCCGGGCTTGTTCAGGTTTGCGCTGGGTGGCTGCAGGGGGCTTTCGCATTCCTCTGTGAACACCATCAAAGGAGGAGTCTGTGGTCTTTTTCATTTTACCATCATTCCATGCGTACTGTGTGTCCCCTTGATGCATGCCCTGCTGGCAATAGAAATCGCCACCAGAATTACTAATACTGCTCATGTCGGGAGCTTTTTTCATTTGACCTGGAAAACATTAAACATATCACATTATATGCAAATGTAACAGATACCAATTTCACACATAAAAAGGGACAGGCCTCTTGTTTTAGACTAGAAGAAATGCATATCCTGTGTAAATTGGTCGAGATGTGGTCTACAAACTTACCATTTAGCTGCATGGCTCCAAACCACTGGTGTACAGTTTCAGCTTGGCACTTTTCATCTGATGTTGAAGTAATTGGTTTTGAAGAGTAAAGGAATTGAGAACTAAAAAAAAAAAAAAAAAAAAAAAAAAAAAAATCAAAAAAAAAAAAATCAATCAAATATAAAACCACATACAAGATTGCACGTTGCCAGAAGCATTAACAGGTACTGGCTGAAAGGCAAAAGCCCAAGAACTTCTTGACAGAAGGTGGCGAGTAGCAGTACCAAGAACATGCTGATCTTCCTGATGCTACTGGTCAGATTGGTCTGCACAGGCCTAGGCAATTTGGAAATCTATCAATACAATAGCAGAAATGTATTACAGACAATACTTACATACTGTGTGTAAAACAGATCAGATATAAACAAGGACCCTGAACCTGTAGATTGATTAAGAAAGCAAGCTATACGTTACCTACCACACCCCACCCATAAGAAATTCACAAGTGGAAAAATACCAGGAGCATAGAAACCCAGGCTCATAAAACTTTAATACTTTATGCTCCCAGAATATTTATCACCTATGTACTCCTAGGCAACATATGTAAAAAATGTTTTCTTAGGTGTATACACTTCAATTTATGTTATAAACTTTGGTTTACAATTTATATGTAGTCAGCTGTGTCTGACCACATGACCGCTCTTTGTTTAGCCATGAGATAAGGACTATGCATGGCTTGATTTAAAGGGATAGTAATACTTGGTTTTATCTTTATTTTATTTTGTAGGCATTAAAAAAAATGAAGAACGATATAAGTCTTATCTCTCAAACCTTTATGGTTTAAGAGATATTCACAAGCAAAAGTACCCCCCCACCCCGTTCAGTCAGATCAGAAGGGAGGTGCCCAAGTAGACTGCAGAGAGGGACAATCTTCAATTAAGATAAGGGAAAAACCTGAAAAACTTGTCAAGGGGGGGGGGGGGGGGGAGGGCTTTCATTGTTTTCATATAAAGAAAATTGTCCCCTTCTGTTATCTGTCTGGTCATACAACCAGATTCACATCTGAGAAGAGATGGCTTACACTAGGAAAAAGGGGCAGGAGGGGGAAACTTTGCTTGTGAATATCTCTTAAACCATAAAGCTTTGAGACATAAGACATATCATTCTTCATGTTTTTTTAATGCCTACAAAATAAAATAAAGTTAAAACGAAGTATTACTATCCCTTTAAGTAATCAAACAAAGCAGTTCTCTGAAACTTAACCCCTTAACATCCACAGTCCTGGGAAGTAACCTTCCCTTAAGGACGGCTTTGAAGATTCAGAGGTGCCGGTACACGTGACCTGTGACACATACAGGCACGCATCGCTGGGGACAGAGAGACTGCTCCAGTCTTGGAGCAGTCAATTGCACTCCCCGTTTTTACTAACAGCGCTCCCGGAGGAGCAAAAACCGCATGAATGTCACTGCACGTCACGCAGTCGTTAAGATGTTAAGGACCAGTCATGCGGCCAACACGGGTCTTTTTCACTCTCATTTTGAAAGACTATAGAGCTCTCACACATTAGAAAATATTTTTTTGTGTGAGAGCACTACAGTCTCAGAATAAAGGTGAAAGGGACTACGTAATCACACATATTAGAATGATATCTATACATCATATGCTGACTAGGAGTACATATTACTTAAATGGATATGAATGCTTTTCATTTTAAGTTAATATCTCCTTAAAATAAAATTGTTTTCCTGAGATACAGTTTACCAAATACCCCTAAACAGGAAACCTGACGTTAAAGCATTACGTCAACCATTTGTCCATCTATTCCAGTGATTCTCAACTGGGGTGATGTGGTATTTTGGTGTGCCACAAACATCCACTTAGAATGCCTCTTGTTTTCAATTTAGAATAATAAAGTGTGAAGGTTAACGGGATAGGAATACTTAAATTTTACTAATCCCCATATTGTAGGCATTGAAGAAAGAATTTAATTGCCCCCCAGTGCACTCTCTCAAACCTTTATGGTTTGAGAGAAATCTCTCACAAAGTTCCCCCTCCCTCCCCTTTCCCTGAAGTCAGCATTCTAGCTGACTGCAGGGGAATCTTGTTGTACAACGATCAGGAGACTCTGCAGCAGAGCCGAGATCGTGTTCATAAAAAAATAAATCCTTCACTGAAATGGTCTTCTACGTGTGCTTGCAAACCAAGCACACGTAGAAGACCGTTTTAGTGAAGGATTTATTTATTTTAAATTAACGAGATCTCGGCTCTGCTGCAGAGCCGCCTGATGCACGTAAGACCGGATTCCCCTTCAGTCAGCTAGAACGCCAAATTCAGGGAAAGGGGAGGGACTTTGCGAGCGATTGTCTCTCAAACCATAAAGCTTTGAGGGATTGCACTGGGGCAATTTATTTATATTTTTAATGCCTACAATATAGGGATTAGTAAATTTTAAGTATTACTACTCTCTAAGCTTTAAAATGTATATTTATGGAGATTTTTATATGCAATTTGTTTGTGTTATTCTGGTTGTGAGATCGAAGGATAACTAAACATAAGATTTGTCCTTTTATAACACCTTGATTAGTGACAATTTTAGGGGGGGTCCTGAAAATTCTAGATTTCGTGTTGGGATGCCCTGAACACAAACATGTTTGTTATATAGAATATAGGCATTAAATAAATCTATATATAAAAGATAGAACGTAAACAAGAAAGCACAGAGCAAAAAACATTGTATTAGATCCTGTTTTGATGGTCTGTTGAACAAAGTACTATGGAAACAGATGCAGAAAGTCACTGTTTCAGAGACACAAGTATAAAATAAATTATGAAGAAAACATAACATGCTTTTCTTCATTGCTCAACATCATTTCTGTTATTACTGTTAGTCTATAGGTCCCCAACATTCTCTGTTTTATACAGCTACAAAGACAAGTGCTTACAATGCCAACAATTTATGAAACTATGCAATTCCATTTAACCATTTGAGTACCAGAGGTAGCCAATGCATTGCGCTGGCTGCTTCTCAGGCACTCCAAGGGTTAAAAACACATCTCATTGCTACTCCAATAGCCTTACAGAACTTTTACACCCACAATGAAAAATCAGACGTACACTTGGCTATAGCTGAAGTATCACAACTAACACACACAGCAATTGTTAAGATCCCAGACATACGCTACAAGTGTACATAAATACAGGCAACTGTGAATCATGACTAACCAATATTAAAGAGATAGTAATTTAACAGTATAAAAGGCATATACATTCATCAGGGCTCAAAATTTCCACTCGCCACTAGCCAATGGAGAGTGAAAATTTGGCCCTGGCAAGTAGAAATGCAGCCCTGGTGGGTATGTTATGGCTTGCAGTGGCGAGTAACTTTTCAGGTCTGGCTAGTAGCAAAGGACTTCAGATTTTAAGCCCTGCATTCATTATACATTTTATAATGCTCGGTACCATTCTAATTATCCACATTTGTTCAGTTTGATTGTAATTTTATTTTAACTTTTCCCCCTCCCGTCCATTTTCCCTACATCACTTCTTCCCTCAAATCTGAAATCCGGTTGCAATGAGGGACAATATTATGTGTCTGTACAAGGAAAACCCCGCCACCCCCTTGATGTAGGGCAGCAGGTTTCCCCTTATGCTGACCCAATATTGTCCCTTGTCTCGATCTGCCTGGACCGGCTTTCTGATCTAAAGGGAAGAAGAGTGACGTAGGGAAAAAGTGTGGGAGGGGGAACTTCATAATACATTTTTTTAGAATGGTACAAAGTATTATTAAAAAGTATAATGAATAATCAGATATGCCTTTATATCGTTACCATCTCTTTAACCCTTTGGATAATAGATTAGTTGTTAGACATAGCCTTTAGAGATCAAACACCCAAGCGGTTAAGTCAGACAACAACAGCTAAGTTTTGACTCGAAGGATTAGGTGGTGCGTCCAAGGCATTGGAAACAATGCAATGCCCATCCTTCTGGTTAATAAGAGGTTAAACAACTTGCTACAACAGCTTCTTTTCGCTTTACATGCAATTCAAAAAGTCAGGTGTGAAATTCTGGAGCAAACCAACTGCACCACAGGGGACAAATAAAATATTCCAAAATTTCCACCAACTTAAAAGAATATTTAAACCATTTGAATGCTGTAGAGGTCTCCAACAATACATTACAATGCATTGGCAACCTCTCTAGCATTCAAGAGGTTAAAGTCACCTATTTAAAGTCAATGGCAATTTTTCATTTCTTCCCCATGGAACAGCTGCTTTGTTCCAGAACTGCACCTTTTTAGCCTACTGAACGCAGGTAGCAACTCTGGATCACTTCAACTTCCCCATAATGGGGAGGAAGGAAGAACAATCATTCCCCAGTGATATAAATGCAGTTTTTAACCCCCTGAATGCTAGCATCTCCAACACATTGCAAAGCACACTGAAGGTTAAACTCTCTAGCAGTGGAGGAGCTAATACTGGAAATTTGGGGAATGGTACATGTCCTCTGTGATGCAGTTGGTTTGCTCCTACTTGGCTTTCTACAAAAGGCCTCATTTATAAAGCTCCATGTAATGGTCTTCCTTCTCCATTTACCTGCATGTGAAGTTACCCTGAAGTGGATCGTCGCTAGCAAAAGAGAGATGAAAACCACCAGCATCTTATCAAGCGGTGCAGCTCTAACTACCTGCTCTTTTAAAGGGGCCCACAAACAAGACCTCTCAGATTCACACAAGGTGACAGATTGAAAAACTGTTGTACTACTATACCACAGCAATAATCCAAGAATGCTACTGTAAATGCTCATGGGGCTTTGGCCATCTGTGTAAGATAACAGCAATGGAAATATTCCCAAATGCACCATTACAGGAGATAATTGATCCCAGGGGAGCTCCTTTTAATAATAGTGCACATCCCACCTTCTTAAGTGTCACCATCTCTAAAGACTGTGAAAGCAGGGATACCTACACAATATTGCAGGGAGATTCCCTAAGTGGTGATAAAGAGGCAATAAACTGGACAAGTCATCTCCTCTCGATCACTTCTCCAGTTCCTATGTTATTCTATAGAGCCTTTTCACTAAGCTATCCAAATCTGAATAAATCTTAGTTCATAGGATACACAGAATTACATAGGAACTAGATAAGTTATAAACTGGAGATGTCATCTCCACGTTATCACAGCTTAGTGAATCTCCCCCAAGGTATCTATCTACATTGTTGCACTGTCAGTTTTCACAGTCCCACAGAGAAGATTTCCAGAAAACATATATACAGGTATATCCCTGGCAGGGAGCCAATGGAGACAAAATGTAAACATTGACTGCCACAGCTGAATTACAAGGATCTGTTCTATTTATTAATAGTAACTTTTTTTTTAGACATGTTATTGATTAGAAAACACTACAGCTCCTAACATTCACTGCCTCCCATAACTGCCAGTAGACATCAAAAGTATTTCTGCCAGTAAACCAACTTCATGAAAGCAAGGGGAGAACAAAAACACATTAATTTAAATGGGAATTTTTAACACCTTGAATGTTAGAGGTCGCCACCTCATTGCTTCTCAGTCTGCTGGAGACCGAACATTCAATTGGTTAAAAACACAGTTTATCTATGGGGATTCTGAGGTGTGCGCTACTGTGTGACTAATATACACCAGGGAGTGATAAAGCAGAGATGACTTCTCCAGTTCTTGTATTATTCTATAGTAACTATACACCAAGATCCCTGAAGCTGCAGAAATCTTAGTGCATTGGCTCCATAGAATGACATGGGACTTGGAGAGGTGCTATCACTGGAGAAGTCACTTCCAGTTTATCACTCTTTAATACATCAACCTCAGTGAGACTGATGTATTAAGTAAAACCAGTGTAATTATGGAGTAAAACAAACTACACCATAGGTGACAAATAAAAATCCCCATCGACTTTAATTAGACTTTTAACCCCCCTTCAACACTGGAGGGTCCTACAATGCAGTGTAAGTGTCTCTTCATTCATGGGGGTTAAAAGGCTCATTAGCATTAATGGGAATTTGGAGAATTTGTATTTGTTTCCTGAGGTGCAGTTTATTTGCTCCACTTCTTAGTACATCAACCTGTGTGTATTTTAATCCAGTTGATTCTACTTACGGTGCTTTTTCTTTCACTGGAGGAGAGGTATGCCTGTCCAAAGAGCCTGTGCTGCAAATTGCTTTGTCTGTGAACATCTGAGGTATATCTCCATAGCTGTTAGATGGGGAAGAAGTGGGATTCCTGTAAACCGGTACCTGAAGGGGCTTGGCAAGAGACTCCACAGAGTGACACCTCTCTGCAAAGCTGTTTGGTTTGCCCTGAGTTTGGCTGTGAGAGGTACCAGATCTGTCTGAGGAGTGAGCCCTTCTGAGGTAGCGAGAATGTGGCCTGCCTTCAACTACCGCTTTCCTTCCACGGCCATCAAAGTCATCATCCTCTCTTTGATGATTATTGAAGCTTCTACCATCTACAGATGAGGAATCACTTGAATGTTTATCCTTGAAGTGAAATATGTTCATTTTGTTGGGAAGAGAGGGGCCATAAAAAGGTCTTTTTTCCTGAAACCGGCTACTGGTACTAACACCAGAAGATCCAGTAAAACCTGTGGAGATTGTAGCATGTCCACTGTCCATGGAGTCTTCAACAGCACTCAAATCTTTACTTCTGGCAGACAAGCCAGTCATGAATGGATGGTCCAATACAGATGAAAGACTTAATCTATCTGCTGGGTTTTTACGCAGCAATTGAAAAATTAGGTCCTTAGCCTCTCTTGACACAAATGTGGGCATCTCGTAGTCTGCCAACACAATCTTATTTAGAGTGTTCTTAACCGTGTCTGTGTCAAAAGGAGGCCGCCCAACAAGGAAAGTGTATAACATGCATCCCAATGACCAGACATCAGATTCAAGACCATGGGCACTCCTAGTGGCAATTTCTGGAGCAATGTAGTTTGGGGTGCCACACATTGTAAAATGCTTCTCGTTTGGCAATTTCAACTGAGCTGCTAATCCAAAGTCTGCAATCTTTATATTCATGTCACTGGAGAGCAAGAGGTTAGAAAGTGTTAGATCCCGATGTAGAATCCCATGAGAATGAAGATACAGCATCCCTGTAACAATCTGGTGCATGAAATGCCGAGCTGTGGGAAAGGAACATATTTCCATTAATACAGGACAGATATGGGATAGGCAACTTCTGACACTAGCTACTGGGAATGCCAACTCACATCACCCCTAACTGCTGATTGGGGAACATTGGAGTTGGAGCCCCCAGCAGCTGGAAAACAAAAGGTCGTCTACCTCTGGGACTGCACACACACAACAATAAGAGGTTGTAGTTGGGAAAGCAGAAACAGAAACGATTATAAACTATTTTTCACTGACACGTTCATCTACCAGAACTGCATTACTCTAACGACATGTTAGAAAGACACTGACAAAACATAATGAAGGATAAGACTTGGAAGCATTCACCACCATTTTAATACACAGCTTAGAACACTTTTGACTAACCTTCTTCTTCGGAAAATGGTTTCTTTCTGTTCTTTAAAAACCTGTTCATCTCCCCATTGTGACACATTTCCAGAATCAAATATACATAGTTGCCATCTTCAAAGTAGTTGTAAAGCTAGAGAAGAGACAGGAGAAACACAAAAAAACAAAAACAGAGCAAATATTGTTAAGTCAACTTAAATCTTAGGTGTGGCCAATGCATTGCTTTTGCAATGTGTTGGACACCTCTCTGGCACTCAGAGGGTTAAATCATTAAAGAATGCACGTTACAAGGAAAATCCACACACCTCCAGAATAGAAGGATGCTTTAATTGGCAATGTATCTCCACCTCGTTTCGGACCCTCTGCACCATTCCAACCTTCTGCATGGCTTTTTTGTCGATCTAAAGTGACAAACGTTTTGATGCAAATATTAGAATCCAGCCTTAAATTCAACACCACAAAGTAAATTCTAGTGAAGAGCAATGGGACCACACAGTTTTACATAAGCAATTTTCAAAATATGCATTGTATTTAATTGCACATTAAATTACCACCATGAAACAAAATTGAAAAAAGTGAAGTGGTCATCACAAATCCATGTCTCTAGTCATGTTCATTTACACTACAGTGGACCTAACTGCACACTGGACTTCCAGCTGTATTCACAGTTGAAGGAACACCAGCACCTTGTTATACACTTCTGCTTACCCTAGTGTGGGCAGAAAATCCCAGTGGCTATAACGAATCAGTCCTGCTTGGATTGGTTCCCTTAAAATAATCTTTAAATTAGCACTGAAAAACACTTCCGCAGAGGTGGACAGGATTCTTTGTAGGAAGAATCCAGGGGTGACATGCACTAAAGAAGTGTGTGTTACAATCATTTTGCAATGAAAATATGAGACTTTGCCACATGCACCAAGTTACTGATGCAAGACACTTTATTCATTAACATGTAGGGTTGGCACAATGCTGGCGATGTGGGAGGGCAAGCACAGACTATGTGCTCAGGCTTTAGCGCCAAGAACATGGCCAGAGCTCACTTAACTCTGAGTACCACTGGGATGTGCAAAGTATAGCTCCACATTGCGTTACACACCTTTGTGGCACTTGAAGGATCATCACAAAATCCCCTGTCCAGTTAGCCCTTTAAGTGCCAGAGGGGTATCCAATGCATTGCAAAGCAATGCATTGGATACCCCTCTGGCACTCAAAAGGTTAACAGATAATCCAAATACACAAAGAACTGGCAGATGAGCTGTCAGGTACACAGTGGACTCTCCGCCCATCAGTTGATTCGTGTAGCAGTCTTCCATTTACACTCTGCAAGGCACTCCTGAAGTAGAGCAAGTGAAAGCATTACTCACCCTGCTACATTAAATAAAGTGTTAAAAGGGACACCTAAAAAAATTCAATCGGTTGCTATAGCTTTAAATTTTATGTACTTACAGTAAACATTTAAACAATAATTGTATGTTATATTCCTAAAATATAATCCATAACTTGTTTTTATAAACACACGTGTAAACTGTCCTATGCAGAGAACACACATTTAAAGGGATAGTAATGTTTCATAATAAAAGCAGCTCCAATTAATCCTCAGTATTTTGGCCATGGAGAGTGATATTTCAGTACTGTCAGAGTTGTAGTTCAAGAGTAATTGAATGATAAAGTATCCTCCTCCCGCCTCTTTTACTGATGCAACACTGATCACCTCAGAGCAGCAGGGTGGTGTCCACGTGGATTGGAGAGAGGGACAATCCTCAATTAACATAAGAGAAAAATGTGAAAAACCTGTCAATGGGGCAGGCCTTTCATTATTCAATCAGTAAGAAGATTGTCCCTTGCTGTGAGCTGTCTGGTCTGTGGACCAGATTCCACATCTGAGGGGAGGTGTCTTACTCTAGGTAAAAGGGGTGGGAGGGGGATACTTTATCATTCAATTACTCTTGTACTACAACACTGACAATATTGACATAACACTCTCCATGGCTCAAAAACTATGAAGATTAATTGGAGTTGCTGTTTTTTGTGAAACATTACTATTCCTTTAATTTTGTTTGCAATAAGACGTAAGTGCAAAGTCAATTAATCTATTGTAATTCGTGCCAACTGCTCTTGTATTCAGAGTGGATGTTATTTTATTTCAGCCCATTCAGACAATCACCTCAAGATTGCTATGGTTCTGGGAGCCCTCGGAATGGCCTTAGAGCATATGAAAGATCGGATTACGGGTCTCAGGAAATAGTAATCTTACAGAGGCTACCATGAAATACAGTGTATATAAATGTATATAACCCTAGTTGATTTTTAGCATTAGCGTTCCTTTAAATGAACTGAAATCAAATTCCACAATTTTACAAAGAAGCAAATTAAACTGGTGGTGGCACATATGTATTTTTGTAAAACTCATAATGCTGGAGAAGACATACTTTTATCACAAATTGCCTCAACAAATAAATGCATGCTGGTATTTAATTATACTAAAAAAAACTGCATGTAGAACATGTAAAAAATAAATAAATAAAAAAGGATGTACTTTAATCACGCAAATAAATTAACAGCTACAGACCCATATTTGTAACTGCTAAAAGATTGCATGTATCCATGACACACACATCTCAGTTTATGTGGAATTAAAAATGCCTTAACCCTTTAAGTGCCAAATAGGTATCTAGTGCATTGCATTGTAAACTGTAAAGTGCCAAGTAACACTGGTAGGCGCTAGATAAATAAAGATATACAATACATTGCAATGCACTGCATACCTCTCTGGCACTCCAAGTGTTAAGATGAATTTACACAATGAGATTAATCCTTTGAGTGCCAGAAGGGTACAGAACACATTGCTTAGCAATGGGTTCCGTATCCCTCTGGCACTCAAATGGTTAAGTTATTATACTTGAGCATTTCTTCAAAACATTAACAGTTTAATAGATCAATGCATCCTTTATATGTGCACAAACTATTTGTTAATTTTTTTGCTTACCATTTTGATGGCTACCTCGATGCCAGTGTTGATGGATTGTGCCTTGTACACACAGGCGAATGAGCCTTTGCCGAGGAGATTGAGGACCTTGAAGTCCTTTAAAATGGGGAGAAAGGAAAAAACAAAAAGTCCATGTTATTTTCACGAAAAGCAAAAATATTTTGAAAAGCATCCTGACTGTTCATATGTACTGACTTAACCCCTTGGGTGCAAACTCATTCTGCAACAAATTAAAACACATGCAACCAAATACTTCCATCTCCTACTTAGACATTTATTGTGCCAATATGGAAAAGCTGGGGGAGAATCAATTCTAGTGCAAAATAACTGCAACACATGCAATAGAGTCATATTCATTTAACATTACTTATAACCCCTTAGAGTCTAGGAACTCTTCAAATACACTACAAAGCAATGGAGAACTATTTAGCATGCAAATGTTGACTTTTATAACTATTTTGCAGTTGCTTGCCTGAGAATTGTTCTGCGTCTACCTTTATAAATATGCTCTAATTTCTACAGACTAACACAAATTCAGATAAACAATGTAAAATATATTTTATGTTCTGTGTGTTATATCCTCTTATCCTTATGTGGATTGGAGTGAACATACAAACATATAACTAAGAAAAAACAATATGAAAGCAATCAACAAGGCTTGAAGTGCAAGACAGAAAAAAAAAGTCAAATTAAGTAAATACAATTAAATATGTCAGGTGCTGCTGTCCACAAATTGTATTTTAATTTCTGTTAAACTACAACTACAAGCTTGCATTTCAGCATCAGTGCTTGGTTTGTATAAAGAACAGCTGATTGGGGATAGACATATCCTAAGAATTTAAAGGTGAGAGAACCCAAACAGTGTACCTCTATGCAGCTCTCCCCTGACATTGGTGACATGCAGCAACCCTCTACCTCCTCCTGATCCCCATCATTTGGGGATCTGTCTTTGGAGGCCAGATTTGGGAAGAGAAAAGTGAGGACCCTCTCCAGCATCTTCCTGGGAGAGCAGATGTGTGCAGCAGAGAAGACACGGTGCAGAGGTGAATGACACACACAGGCATATGAACGCAACTAAAGAATACACATTGGGATAGGGATTGTAGAGTCACATCCCGGTAATATTCCCGCTGTTCCAACTGACAGCAAAACAACATAACAACAACTCACAGCAACCACAACACAACATCTAATTAGGGAGGGGCGTCCCAGGGGATATAAACACTTTTACACTGGGGAGATCACACACCAGATAGACTACATGTATAAGGACACTTCACATGCATGAGTGGCTGTGTGTAACGATACTGAACAGACTTGTTAAACTAAAATGTAACACCAATTTGTTATGAAGCAGCCATTACTACATCAGAGTGCCAGAGGTGTATCCAAGGCTGGATATCCCTCTGGCACTCATACGGTTAACCACTTCACGGCTGCGCAACACAAAAAGTCTGACCCCCACTATATAATATCCCGTATTTCCCATTCAGACCCGTTCATGGCCGCACCTCTCTCTTCTCCCCAATACTGCCCGACATGTTTCCTTCTTTTCCGGACCCAAAATCGACTCATTCTCACTGGACCACCACGCACCACTGTGCAACAGCGGCGACCAGAGCGCTTGGACCGATAGTCACGTGAGCCTGAGAGAAGTTTGGGCTCGCGGGCCCAAGGTCCATTATGGCGGTTCCTATAGTTGTTATTTGAAAAAGTCCGCCCGTTACACCCACGTGACCTAATAGGTGGGGCGTAGAGGCTGAAATCGCATAGAGGGCGGTCTTCGTTCTCAGGAAGGCGGAGTTAAGCATATTCCGTAGGATGTGCTGTTAATGGTTTGTTTCCCTAAATAAAGTTTCATTTTACGTATTGTGGCGTTATGGTGTGGTCATGTAACCCGGAACCTTTTGTGTTTTCTACGTGTATTTTATAGATAACATTACTTTGTTGTATTTGTTAGTCACGCTGGGTTGACTGTTTACAATTGTATGTAGACGTCAGGGTGATATGCCTTTGCTTTTGTGAACACTGGGGGGGGGGTATCAACCTTTTTTTTTTGCTCAAAGACACTCTCAAATCAGTATTGAACTTTCGAGCCATACCTGCAATGTTTTATCACTTTTCACAGAGTAAAAACGGGTAAATTATAACAAAAATGTGATTTTATTTGACACTACCCTATGACAATTTTGTAAAGGCTTTTAAGAAAGTAAGGATCACCCTAAGTGGCTGTCTAAGTCACACACAAATGCCACGACACACTGGGCGAGAACCATTAAAGCAGATATTCTCGTCAGTATTCAGGGAACCGTTTGATATGCTATAGCAAACTTAAACGCAGCCAGAGAGTTACCGTTATCCCATTCTAAGTGATACCAGTCAACCTATACATTAAAAGTGTTCGTGTCAGTGTCCACTAAACAACGGTCCAAAGCTGGAATGTCAGAAATTGTATGTGTTTGGGTCGGTTACGGCAACTGGAATAATGGTGGACTAACAGCTAGTGTGTGGTTGTATGGCAACCAGTGATACAAGCTTGGGGAAGTAGACTGTGTTTCAGTGGTGACCCGTGGGACAGTTAAACCTGGCTGCTGGATTAGTTTATATGTGGTTATGTGACTACCAGTGGACAGTGGTAGCAGGCTAAGGTGACAGCAGTGTATGTTTGGTGCTGTGGCTACCATTAGCCCAGCAGAACAAGGCTGGGGTGGCAGACACATGGGTGGGGGGAATTTGTGACTACAAGTGGAAACTGAAACTATGCTGGAGTGTTTTTGTCATATCTGACATGGCTCACCTTTAATGTGCTCCATACTAATACCCCTCCATACATCTCTTCCCTCATCTCCTCTTATGTTCCTGGCCTCCTTCGCTCGGCACACAACTAGGGTGACCACGGGTCCCGGAACGTCCGGGACTGTCCCTTATTTCAGGGACATGTCCCGCGTCCCGGGTCCCCTTCAACCGGGACAATGAAGTGTCCCGGAATGAAGCCAAGCCGCCCTGAATGTCAGCCTGCAAGCGGTGTGTCACATCATGGACGCCGCTTGCAGGCTGACATCCAGGGCGGCAATGCAACTTACCTGATCTGGAGGCAAGCGCTCTAGTAATACAGAGCGCTGGGAGATGACATCATCTCCCAGCGCTCTGCATTACTGAGCACAGCGCACGGGAGCTTCAGCTCTGTGCCGGAGGAGGCACAGAGCACTTTGCACGCCGCTAGACCACCAGGGACTCAAGGTAAGGCAATAGGGTGACCACGTCCCGGAATGGCAGAAGGGAAATGTGGTCACCCTACACACAACACCCATCTTGTTGCACCATCCACACCCTCTGCCCTCTTCCACCTCAAACTTTTCTCATTTACCACTCCCTATCTATGGAACTCCATACCCCTCTTCCTATGTCTTGAAGAACTCCCCTCTGTCTTGAATTCTACCCTGCATACTTATCTTCTGGAACAGTAGGATCATGCACTACCTTTGGGCAAATTCACACTTGTAATCTTAGCCTGTTGTCTGTCTCCTAGTACCCATTTAGACTGTAAGCTCCTTGGGGCAGGGACCTCTCGCCTATTGTTTTTATGAATGTGACACTTATTTTATCCTCTGCTATTTATTGTAACATAAGTCTGTAAGGCACATACACTGTGTGGTGCCATATAAATAAAGAGATACATACGTTTGAACAGCTTCATCAGCAGGGGGCCACAATTTAGTATGGAAGGGGCAATTTACACACTTTTGCTACAACTTGGCGCTATCTGTGTTTTTAAACATATTTACAATAAAGGCTATGTTCAAATAAATTATACGTATTGTGGAATTTATTTACTATAAGAATCAGAGTGCCATAAGGATGTTACTGTGCTCTACTTTCATTTTATTAATCTAATGGCATCACAGCAGCTCTCTCTCTCTCTGTACATTTTGATAACACAAAAAGGGATCGATTCTGTTACTAATTAATGGGTGTGCAGGAGTATTTTTAAATATATGTACCAGGAAGGTGATGTTTGAATTTCCATTAGAAAAAAGCAAATTATGTATTTTCTATGGAATTTCCTGTGACTGTTTGCCAGGTCCTGCCTGTCTATAAGAACCTGGTTAAGGAGGTCCTGGTCTGTTAGTATTTGCAGCTCTGCATGTTTTCCGCAACACACCTGGCCCACTTACTCCACTAAGGTGTGATAAGAAGGTGGTAAAGCAGAGATGTCTTCTCCAGTTATATAACTTCTCCAAGTCCTGTGTTATTCTGTGGAGCCAATGCATTAAGATGTATCTGACTCTGAAACTCTTAGCACATGGGTTATATAGAATAGCATAGGAACTGGAGAAGTCATCTCTGATTTTTCACGCCTTAGAGCATCTCCCCCAGGTCTGCTATTACTTTTTATCCTGTCTGGTTTCCTGAACCACCCTTGAGGCCTATAACAATTAGCTTCAAGGCACTTCAGTGCATGAATATAGTGTCTTTCTGACTAGTGTTCCAGAGCTTTGATTCCAGTATTCTGTATTTGACCTTGGCTTGCAAATCCTGACCTTAGCTACTTTCCTGATCTGATTTTGCATAATGATTTGCATCATGCAACGTTGGTTCATTTATGGGCTCCTTGTTCTGTTTCTTACCTGTGTGTGCTGCTTGTTGCTTTCATTGACGACCAAAATTGTCCAGCCTGGTCTAATTCTGGTTATTAGAGCTTGAGGTCAGCAATGTTGCCCCATGGCTTGTAGACACATCAAGGTCAAACTAGCAGTCAACACAGTTCACTATTTACACACCCCAGCTTTGCTCTCAAGCAACTGTTCAGCAGCAGCCCTGAGTGTTTGTTCTGTTTGCCACCCTGTTGCTCCCCAGCCATCCTATTTCCCTTTGGCAAGTGAATAAGTAGTTTTCATACACTTCTTCCACTCACTCCTGTATCTATTACTGGCTGATGTGTTAGTATCTCTTCAGCCTAGTAGTCCTCCTCTGCCCTGCAAATTAATCTACTCTCCTGTTTGCATGATACTGTCAGACATGACTACTGAGCTTAATTCATATGTTTCTTGTGCTTTTGATTATACATCTGCACATACAATGTATCAGTCATGGCTCTCTCTGTACTGTAAGAATTGTATGTTGAAGGGGTGTCCAAGTTTTTTCAGTCAAGGGCCACATGATCAGAAAGCCGTAAGTATGCTGGCCACATTATTTTTTGTTATTGACAATGATCCTGAACTATAGCCTGTCAGCAATGCAAAAGTATGGATTTATTTATTTATTGATCAGTTCATTGTCATTACTGTATATAACAGATCTCTAGTCTTTAATTGTACTGTACTGGCAGGCAGGGGATTAGATCTAACTGACATACTAGTTTATGTGTTCTAGTTAATTAGGTATAACATTTTTAAAAAAATCTCAGGGGGGCCACACCCTGGGATCAGATGGGCCACTTTTGGCCCATGGCCATATGTTGGACTCCCATGATATATTGCATAAAACCTGTTCTTTGTGGTAAAATGTATAATTATAACTTATTTCCAGAAAGACAGAATTTATGTTTTCTCAGTGTAGTAGAACTGGTCTTTGTGTACAGCCAGCCAAACCCAAAGGCGATGTCAAATTGTCCTCTGGCTGTGTTTTGCCCATCTCTCTATAGGGGGTGCCAGGACAAAAAAAACTGCACCTACTCCAATATTTGTTTTCTTACATTATTGAAATAAGACATGCCTGGACTAAAATGCTTGTAAAAAATAAGCAAACATGGTGAGAAAGCTCAGTGTTAAATACCCTGACTGCAGAACCTGCTCACACCTCAAGGTTGCAGGTTAGATTCTCGGCAGGGTCAACTCCGCCTTTCATCCTTCCGAGGTTGATAAATGAGTACCATTGATTGGGTGATAATAACATCTATTATTCAGCTGCCGATTTGGTTAATTCTGAGAGCGTGTGCTAAAAGTGCTTTGAGTCCCACTGGGAGAAAGGCGCTATATAAATGCTAGTTATTATTATGAAGAAGAAGAAGAAAAGAGAGATACAAGTCATACCGTTTTGGAAAGAAAGTAACCAGATGCATCAAACAATTGGCCATTTGTCTTTCTGGCCCTAGGCTGAGACACTCAGATGTTTTCAGAATGTAGTCCTATAGGGATTTTTTTTTTTTTTACATTTTCATCACTTCAAATACACTATAAGCTTTGGATTTGTAGTCATTTGTTGGACCACCAGATGCAAGAGACTACAACGCCCATCATCTCCAACCAGACTTTGGCTTTTTGGGGATTATGATGGGAATTGTAGTCCAGAAGATTTGGAGGACTGTCAATTGACCACCTGTGTTGTAGTGGGTACCAAGAGCACTAAACTGCATCTGCCACAATGTTTATGTTTCCTTGATATATTAAAACTAATTGAAGAGCCCATTACACAGGCCACAGTGCCACTGCCAGCCAGTCGCGGGGCAGTCATGCGCAGTAGAGAATGCCCACGCCGCATCTGATACAGTGCCAGCCGGTCGCGGGTCAGTCATGCTCAGTAGAGACTGCCCGTGTCGCGGCTGATACTTCTTCGGAGTGCCCCGCTCTATACCAGCCTCGTCACGGGCAGTCTCTACTGAGCATGACTGCAGCATGCACAGCAGTCTCTTCTGCGCATGACTGTGTCGTTACAAACCTTGTAGTGAATTATCATATAGGATGAGGCATGACTGCGTGACAATGTTTGTAACAACTGCCAACTTTAAAGGAATAGTAATACTTAAAATGTAAAACATTGGTTGTAGGGTTGATCCCCATGAGTAAAACAAGGGTTCTCCCTCTACTAAAAAAAAAAAAAAAAAAAAAAAGTTTACAGCTTAAACTTGAATTTTTTAGGTTCAGTATCACAGTGGCCTGAAATTGTACAGTTGTGCTGTTGCTACACATCCTATCGAGTTTTTGATAAAAAGACCAGAGCTGCCCATAGGATGATGTAGCAACAGTGCCATTGTACAATTTCAGGCCACTGTGATACTGCACCTCAAAAATCCAAGTTTGATTTGTAATAACTTTTTGGTCCCGAATATCTCTCAAACCATAAAGGTTTAAGAGATGGGACTTGGGGTATTTAGTTTAAGTTTTTACTGCCTGCAAGATTAGCTTTAGTTATTTTATGGCAATACTATCCCTTTTAAGATTACCATGTGCAGTGAACTGGTTTTGCTGTTCTTTTGCCGTTCTAGCAACTTACATGTCCACTTCATTGATATGACAACCAGGTTTGAATGCAGATGTAATCTTTCTAACAAAGCACAAGGGTGAAACTCATAAAGGCCATTAGGATTTTTTGTCATTGTATGTAAAGTATTATTAAAGAGTAATGTTGTCTAATACCTTACAAACCTCTATTTTTTCATATAAAGTCCAGTGACATATCGAGGAAGCTGTTGACATCAAAATGAATACATACTCACTCATGGTTTTCTTTGCTTACCAGTCAACATTTTACATTTACATTTTAGTTTGCCTAAAAGTAATATATGTGCTTATGCAGGTTGGCTGTTGGATGGATCAACAAAATATCTATGAACTGAGCACAAACTATACAGTTAAATGACGTATAACCATATCCAGTCATTGCATGTATGAGGTGATATAAACAGCATCCAGCAGGTGGAGCAGTAAAATCACTTCAACACAAATTAATTACTATGGTTAATGAATATTTGCTTTACTTTTAAAATTGAATGGCAATTAACATACAAGATTTTTACCATCTTCCTCTGGTCTTGGTGTTACAACAAAAACATATGATAAAATGTATTAGCAGTTCATTGTATTAGTGCAGTTTCTCACAGGCATTATTTAAAGTGATAGCGATGTTTCACAAAAACAGCAGCTCCAATTAATCTTCATAGCAATTGAGCCATAGAGAGTGTTATTTCAATACCGTGTGAGTTGTAGTTCAAGAGTAATTGAACAATAAACTTCCCCCTCCCACCCCTTTTACCTAGTGTAAACCCCCACTCCTCAGATGTGGAATCCAGTCCATAGACCAGACAGCTCACATCAAGGGTCAATATTCTACTTTGAGAACAATGTAAGCCCTGCCCCCCTTGACAGGGTTTTCAGCTTTTTCCCTTATGTTAATTAAAGATCATCCCTCTCTGCAATCTACCTGGACACTCTCTGCTGCTCTGAGATGAGCAGTGTTACATCAGGAGAAGGGGCGGGAGGGGGATACTTTATCATTCAATTAATCTTGAACTACAACTCTGACATAATTGAAATAACACTCTCCAAGGCCCAAATACTATGATGATTAATTAGAGCTGCTTTTTTCATGAAACATTACTATCCCTTTAAAGATGCTAAAATGATGATTTGTAGTGTTAAAGCTTCAGCCTGGATTTGGATTTTTATTTTGAGATCTGCACACCAATTTGTCTTTAAGAAATTAGTTACATATCCTATATAATAATTCGCTAAGTTGTGTGTAACGCCGGACATGCGCAGTAGACACTGCTGCGCATGCGGCAGTCATGCGCAGTACAGACTGCCCGCGCCGCGGCTGATACAGAGCTGGGCGCTCCGAAGGAGCGTCCAGCTCTGTATCAGCAGTGGCGCGGGCAGTCTCTGCTGCGCGTGACTGTCCCGCGACCGGCTGCCAGAGGCACTGTGGCCCGTGTAACAGGCTGTTCAACTAGTAAATAATAATCCAAATCAGCCCAAGTAGTGCACGTTTTGTTAGTCTACTTTGTTCCATCTTTCTCAGGTAGTAGTGTGGATCAGGATTTCCAAACCTGTCTTAAAGTACAATTAGCAAGCCATATCTTTAAAATTTCCCTCACTGATTACACTAGTTGATTTAAAGTGCACCTGTCACCCTAGATAGGATTAGTTAAAGGGACAGTAATGTCTTTATTAATAATTGCTATATTGTAGATATTAAAAAAAGAGTAATTGAGGTTAATAATAGTGTGTGTGTGTGCTTGCAGGCACACTTTGTAGACCGGTCCAATTAAGTATTTATTTTTAGATATCGCTATTTCGGCTCTGCTGAAGAGCCGCCGGCCGGTCCCGGGACCAGGATCTCATGCTGTCAGCTATACAGCTGACGTCTGAGAAAGGGGAGAGAGGGGGGAAGTTTAACATTGTATATCTCTCAAACCATGAAAGTTTGAGAGACCAGACTAACCTCAGTTAATCTCTTTTTTTAATATCTACAATAAAGCAATTACTTAAAGCGGATCTACCACCAGATGTAAAGTCGCCCTGCAATAATTAGGCAGGTGGCGACTAGCTTAATAATAGTTATATTACCTCTCACAATGACAAGATGCTAAAGAAAGCCTTAATCTCCCAAGACCAGAAGCCAGGCATCAGCGTCGACATCTTGCCTGCGCTCCTGCTCTGTCAGTTCCGGTCTCCGTTCAGAAGTATTGCACTGTCCCTAAAGGCACCGGAAGGGACTGACGTTGCAGGAGCACAGACTGCATAAACCTGACCATCAGTCTCAGAAGATTAAGGCTTTCTGTAGCATTATCTTGTTGTGAGAGGTAATATAACTATTATTAAGCTAGTCGCCATCAGCCTAATTAGTGCAGGGCGACTTTACATCTGGTGGTAGTTCCGCTTTAAAAAAACGACATTATTATCCCTTTAATTTTAAAGAGAATTTAAAAGTATCTATATATTGTACTGACACAATAGGGAACAATATGCTAATTAGTTTACTTACTAGACAAATATTACCACAAGCTGTTCTATAAATGATTTTAGGCAGAGCTCGCACACTAATATTACCTCTAATTGCACAGCGAGTGCTAAGTCTGACCTTGAACATAAATTTACCAAGAGATATCTCTCAAACCATAAAGGTTTGAGAGATAAGACTTACATTGATCTTCATGTTTTTTAATGCCTACAATATTAAATCAAGTTAAAATTAACCATTACTATCCCTTTAACTTTAAGAACTGTAATTTTAGTGCCAATGGAATATCAGAGTGCACTCGAGGTGCTACAGAATAGTAGAGAACAGGTGAAGGAGAACACAGCATTGTGGCATATAAGGGGTAGGACCCCGAGATGCAGAAAGCTCAAGAAGCGCAAATGTAAGTGTGAAATTGGCTGTTTTTATGACACCAATTTGTATTAAATATTATACTTATAGCTACTCTACTTGCTATCCCTTGTGTCTCTATCTGTGCACTTTTCAGTATTTGTTCACTTGGCATTGTGAACCAGGGGAATGCAGGACACTGTAAGTAAGTAGGCATGGGCAGCTTGGCATGGTGCTAATACAGAAATCAGACAAGTCACCCATGTGAACATAGAATAAAACAAACAACTTTTCTTAAAGTGATGGACCCACTTTAACAGATAGTAATGTCTCATTATAAATTAAGATTCAATTATTCCTTATAACTTGTAATAATGATCTACCGTCCTCCGTATTCTTAACAGTGTTTCCCCCTCCTGCCCCTTTTAACGATGTCACTATTCTTTCTTCAGAGCAGAAATCCGGTCCAGACAGATAGCAACTAGGGACAATCTTGTATCAGCATAAGGAAAACCCTGCCTTCCTTCTTCAAGGAGGGGCAGGGTTTTCCTTATACTGATAGACATAATATTGTCCCTCTTTGCGGTCTTTCGGGTCAAGCAACTGTATTTCACATCTGAGGGAAGGCATCATGACATCTGTAAAAGAGGCAGGAGGGGAACTTTATAATATAATTACACAAAATTGTCACCTTTAAGAACGTTGACGGCGGTATAAAGCATTATTACAAATCATAAGGAATAATCGAATCTTAATATAGTGAGACATTACTATCCCTTTAAATGACTGATCCTTTGATAAGACTTTTTCTGCTTGAGCATAGATGGGTCAGTGAGTCTTATGTATAAAAAAGAAAAAAGGGGGGGGGACCAAGTGCCAAAGAGTCCAAATAAAACATTCTCATTGATTGAAATGGTGATTTTAATCCATAGAATGCTAGAAAATAAATGCTTTGGACATTTTGCTAGCATTCAGTTAAAATCCAATTTAATTCAGTGGATATTTTGGGAATTTTTTATTCCCTGAAAGTGTATTTTGCTCCTGAATTACTCAACTTTGTTCCTGCTGAAACACTCAAGCAGTGTAATCATAAGGCAGGGGTATTCTGTCTCTGGACCTATAGGTCCTATGATCCTCAACCAGCCATTGACTGGTTGGCATTATTGGAGTTGTATTCCCTGACATCTGGAGTTCCAGCAATTGGCTACCCTTGTGTTAACCCCTCATTGACCAGAGGGGTGCACAACCCATTTCTTTGAAATGCTTTGCACTCATCTGGCATTTAAGGAGATAAACACATAGCCTGTATGTGTAATTTGAGACTACATTTAGAAACCGCTGATGCAGATGACTTTAAGCAGTTTAGCTAGTCACTGGGGTAGTTTCTGCAATTTGAAACTCTATTTCTTGTTTGAAATAATGCATGAGAATAAATAAAGGATTACACTTGTTTTCTAGGCAATATTCTCTAGTTAATGTACCCAGATAACATCTAGCTCTCTATCTGCAACTAACAATCAGCTTTCCCCTCCTCTAGCCTCCCAAGATTTTGTTCTGTTTACAGACTACTTCCATACCCAACACTTGGTCTGGCTGCTGAATATATTCATTTCGTGGAATGGTGTGCCAGCCTCCCAAGGTTTTTTCTGCTTACAGACTGCTTACATACCCAACACTTGGTCTGGCTTCTCAATATATCCATTTGGTGGAGTGGTGTGCCAGCCATCCAGGTTTTTGTTCTGCTTACAAGACTGCTTCCATTCCAAAACTTTGTGTGCCAACTGAATAAATTCATTCTGTGAAGTGGTGTGCCAGCTGTCCAGGCTTGTATTCTGCTTACAGAATGCTTCCATTCCCACCCTGTGTTGTGGCTTATCTATTCTGTGGAGTGCTGTGTCTACTTCTTCTGCCAACCATTGGCAGGACCTACCTCCCACATCTATTCACTCTGTGGTGGGGCTGCCTTATGCTTCCATCCACACTGTAGCAGGGTTGCCTGCCTTCTCTACCAAGTGTAGTCACCACCTCTTTTAACAAACTGGATTCTTCCCTTGTTGGTCCTTTCAGGATATTAAAGACTTGCCATTCTGTAGCAAACAAACAATCTGCAAATAAAAATTCTTCAAGCACTCATTGATCAAATGGGGCTTTTAACATTATGAATACCAGCGAGCTCTCCAGCATAATGCAATGGAAACCTCTTTAGCATTCAAGGGCTTAAAATCCCCATTTAAAGTAATGGTCATCTTTGTGTGCCCCCTTATGGGGTTGTTGGTTTACCTTAGAAATGTACCTCTTTTGCTTACTGAATCTGGCCCTTTATCCTCATCATACTAAAGTCTGTGAGTGCATCAGACATGAGGCATGTTGAGCCTGTGAGTGCCAATATATATCAAAGAGAGATGTTATACTTTGCACAGGTTGGGCATTTTGATACACCTGGAAAAAATATTTTGCACCCAAATATTTATATCTCCCTTCCACGAAAAGTAGTACTTTTGCATACCCATTTTTACAATATTGCAATAATATTAGAAAGGAAAATTCTGCATCCCACACACTGAAGAGGAACAGAATATCTAAGAGGCACCAGTGCCTGCTCCTTACTATAGTATTTGAGGAAGCCATTTCACCATGGTTAAGTTGGAGAAACCTGATCCCTCCTCGAGTTATTTATTTCCATTGAATTAAATGGGACTTTTAGCCACTTGAATTCTAGTGAGGTCTCCAAGGCATTGTCATATTCACTCATGGTGTCATTGGTTTGCTCAAGAAGAGCTCATGTTTTGCTTTCTACATATAGCCCATAGAGTTGGGTTAGTATAACTTGCAATTTCCACAGCATGCAAGTGTCATGTCCATCCCCTGAAGATGGAAGCAACATTCCCAAGTCTCACAGTTAATTTCAAAATCTCACAGTTCATAACAATCAGCCAGACAGGCTCTGTGGTTACTATCTGAAAGCCCAATGAGATATCTCACCTGAACAGCCAGATCATACAATGCAGCCACAGCTTAATTGATATTTGTATCAATATTATTAATAATAATAATAATAATAATAATAATAAATAATATCTTAATTCTTATGTAGCTCTACCAATTTGTACACAAAGTATTCAGACACAATGGGGGAGATGCACTAAGGGGTAATAAAAAGGTGATAAAGTGGAGAAGATTTCTCCAGTGATATAACTTCTCCAATACCTATGTTATTCTATGGAGCCTATGCACTAAAATTTCTCCAGATTTGGAGATCTTAGTGCATAGGCTCTATGGACTAACACAGGAACTGGTGAAGTGATAAACTGGAGGAGTTATCTCTGCATTATCACCTTTTTTATACACCTTATTGCATAACCTCCAATGAGTCCTTGTACTGTAGAGCATATAGTGTAAGCTTTGGTGCCTAAGGCACAGGGACATAAAGGGGTGAATGTACCTTGCTGATTTCAGACAATATTAGCTTCAGCAATGTACTAAGCAACATATGACAGATTTCCACCCTTTAACAGCGCTTATACCACAGAGAGGTCAATAGGCCAGTCTGTCTCAGTGCATCCCTTTCCTCTATGTCTTGTTTAGGTCAGTTTGCTGAACAAGACATTGAGGAAATGTGGTAAGTGCATACCTACCAACATTTCAAATGACCAAATAGGGCCACTTTTGTTTTAGGTGATGTTGCTGGGGGTGTTGCTGGTGGGTCATGTATTAATAATCATTTTAGGTTATTTCATAACCTACTGGTTGCTCTTTGTGTAACTGAGTAAATGATTTAGAGCAAAACCAAATAAATTTATTTACACAGACTAATGTATAAACACATAAACTGACATTTAAACAAACATTAAAGTGGAACTTACATCAACATTACATGTAGCCCCAAATCATTAATATGGTAGCGATATACATAGAAATACTTGTCATTTGCCGTATAAAGCCAGCATAAGTAAGAGAGTGAATGTTTTCGGCAGGCAGGCACCAGCTGGGATCTTACTGTAGGTGCTTTCTGCCCCTTCTGGAGCCTTTCAGCACAAAGGCATTCAACTCACCAATAATGGTGTTGAAAGGGATGGACAGCACAGATGCAGAGATGTCCCGTCTCTGCAAGATGTCTGCGCTGTTCCCCGCTGCTGCCTGCCGAAAGCTTTCTCTTTCTTACTTATGCCGGACTTATACTGCAAATGACAAGTATTTCTATGTATATCGCTAACATATTAATGATTTGGGGCTACATTTAATGTTTATGAAAGTTCCACTTTGATGTGAGTTTTACTGCAGTGGAGCAATGTGATAACACTTATATACACACCACACAGTCTGATTTCCTAAAAAAGAGGGACACCAGGGTGAGAAAAAGGGACAGAGGGATTTGGGTCTCACAGAGGGACTGTGCCTCCTAAAGAGAGACACTTGAGAGGTATGTAAGTGTACACTATATCCCTGTGCATGCAATGGGGCTGACATATTGAGCTTGCTAGTAGTAATTCCTAACAGTGTTGGAGATTGTCCACTGGTATGCACTACAGATTACCTATGTTGTAATTCCTATCATGAAGTGCAGTTAATGCTCTGTAAAATTGAGTAGCTCAGGATAACATTTGGCTTCACCTTTTCTCTGAAACCAAATACACCACTCTGTTTTGGCAGGTACAAACATTCTATTGCATGTTGCACAATAAGAATAAAGACCTATTAGTTAATTTAATACTTTGCCCTACCAAATTCAAAACCTGCTTTCTCATAGAATCTCAGAACTTACTTCACTTTCACTGAAACCAAGGATTCTGGGTAGTGACATACAATAAGTTCTTATATCACCTTTTTGCCTCCATCCACTTAATATGTATTGCACTAGGCTGTATTTGGCACTTTGAAAGGTCAGTGACCTTTGTACAAAGATATTTGCATTCACAATTGTTCAACTTCTTCCAGAGTGTCACTGAATGTTTCTAAAATTTGTCACCATAGCAACATCTGCATGGCTTACTAGGCCCTCCAGGGTGAACATAGTCTGCTGCTGTCTGGATTTACTACATACAATGCCAAGTGCTGTGCAGCGCAGACTGTCAGTAAGTATACCAGAGTATCTACTTTACTTGTTTTCTTGTATACTTATATAGTTTAGCAAAGTGTATGCAGATTAGGCATTGCCTCTATATAGGATACTTATGGAAAATACTAACTGCAGGGATGCACTGGATCCAGTATAGCCCTGAAGCAAGCATGTTTTTCATAAGAGTCCTTTATCATCAGACTCTTATACTCACTGTAATTGTGGTAAGCTAAATACCTTCACAGCCAGAGGTGTTACAAAGTATTGCTTTGCTATTTGTAATACATCATTTCAATGCATTTTATATGTTAGATTTATGAATTCAATCAATAATAAGCTACAGGTTAACATCATATATTATAGTTTACAGAGTTAAAAAGTGTAATATAAAGAGAAGCTGATTTCTGTTTTATTAAGAAATAGAGGTGACAGGCTTTCTGAATTAAGAAATGGTTAAACAGATTGTAAAAGTTTTGCTTACAAGACTGGAGTCCAATGCATTTCGTCACAATAGCATTTAAAGAAGTAGTAAAGTTGTATTGTGAAAAATATATGCTATAGTGTTTTCCCTGCTTAGCAAATCAACTGCTGTCTCGCTGCTGAGCGATCTATCAGTAAAATGTTGTGTAACGTGGTATCCAGAAGACCATGCGGTCTTATAATGCACTTTCTGGGAGTCTTAGACTACAGCCCTCAATAGTAAATTATAGGAACAGCGCCACCTGATGACCACAATAGAAAACTGCAACTATTAAAAAAAAGAGTTACAGTAACTGCTGAAGCAGTAGTCCCCTTGTTTTACTTAGAGGGAATAGCAGTGCAGTATATGTTTTTTCATGATTAACCATTACTAACCAAACAAAAAAATAAACACAATCAAACTAGAAAAGAACTGATATTTGGTATAATAAAATTACTATCTTTTCTGCCTAGTCTGCATATATAAAGTATAGTTATCAAAGTGTCATTTAACTGTAAATTAGGGGCAATTTGGGCAGTGAAGGAACAATAGAAGGGAGTGGGAATGTTGGGAATGGAGAAGTGCAGAATTCCTTTACAAGCTGATGCTAAACAGCGATACACAATCAGACTGAGTTGTTAGAAACACATATATTGTTGATTTTATCACCTAGTATTGCTAAGCATTTCTAAAAAGTCACTGTGAACCATATGCAAAACTGTTGGATAATTTCTGGGGCAGACCAGCTGCAGCATGGGTACCAATAAACACTCTTTCATTTGTGGATTTTTTTCTACCAGTTGAATGCTAGAGAGATCTCCAATACATTGGAAAGCAATGCGTTGCAGACCTCACTAGCATTAGTAACGAAACAAAAATTTTAAGATTTTGCTGTGAATGAGAACTGAGAGTCTAGATGAAAATATATGTAAGAAAACAACAACAATAATAAAACTCTAAATGTTAAATACATAATCTCTCTATGAAAAGGTGAATGAATGTATATATATCACCAACATTATTTCCTAGAAGTCCAGTATAATGGGAGCTGAAACCGTATTGCAGCTGCCATCCTGTGCAGCTACTTTGAAGTTTGGCCTCTGCAATCCTGTGCAGCTAGTGTGGAGTCTGGCCTCTACAATCCTGTGCAGCTTGTGTGGAGTCTGGCCTCTACAATCCCGTGCAGCTAGTGTGAAGTTTGTCCTCTGCAATCCTGTGCAGCTAGCGTGGAGTCTGGCCTCTGCAATCCTGTGCAGCTTGTGTGGAGTCTGGCCTCTGCAATTGTGTAGTCTGGCCTCTACAATCCTGTGCAGCGTGTGTGGAGTCTGTCCCCTACAATCCTGTGCAGCTAGTGTGCAGTCTGGCAGCTACAATCCTGTGCAGCTAGCCTGGAGTCTGGCAGCTACAATCCTGTGCAGTTAGCGTGGAGTCTGGCTGAAACACTGTATACAGAAATAGAGGGAAGGGAGAAATGAGGAGAGCGCAATATGGTGTAGTATAAAAATGGGTATAAAACACTGAATGCAGAGGCACTACAACCTGCCTCTGAGTATAGATTCTTGATCTAATGATTGGTACTCTGGAGTCCTCTTTATCACGCATCACCCCCCCTTGGAATGGTTCTCATCAGATTGACCCTTAGCTGATTTTCGGTCCTCAACAGGATCTGACTTCTGTGGTGTTTCCTGTCAATAGTAGCAAGGAGCGAAGACATCTTGCCAGAATGACGTCCGTGCGCCTGTGCTGTCAGTCCCAGCCAGCCAGCTCCTAGCAACGACTCCTAGACCCGGCTGGGACTGACAGTGCAGGCACGCGGACGTCATTTTAGCAAGATGTCCGCACTCCGTGCTACTGACAGCTGGGGAATAAAGCATATATCTATTAAATCATTTAATAATTCTGGCGACTGTCCCTACTAAGCAGCTAGTCGCCAGAAGCTAAACATTTTGTGACATGGTAGTTCCGCTTTAAATTAATGGGGTTTTAAAAAGTGTATTTGTTCCCTCTGGTGCTGTTGTGCCCCAGAATTGCTTCACTTTTACTTTTTACTTATGGCTGTTTGTGATTTATCAGTATTATATAGTTTACAAAACACAGAAATATTTCAACATGTGAACTCGCTCATCTCCCCACTCCTATACAAATCCAACAGTATTGCATTCATAGCAGAGAGTTTAAATTATCCAAAACTTCAGTCACCAGAAGTGGACCTTCATCCTTGAATCCAGTCTTTCCTTTTCCCTATTCAGATAAAATGTCTTGCATAGTTCTCAGGAATTTTTAATGCTTTTACTGTATTAAAACCTGCCACTTTGGAGCAGTTTCCATGAATATATAACTATCTGTAAAGTTTTACTTACACATAATACGCCTTAATCTTCCACCCTCTAACTTTAGGTCATGTCCTCTTTTTCTGAAAAATGCTTCCCTTCAGGACCTGATAAAACACTTTAATATATTATTAGTTTTTTTTAATTAAAGTATTTTACTAGGAAAGATACACCGATATTTTCTCTTGTTTTCAAGTATGCCCTGGGTTTCTATATTACCCCCCTTCCCCTCTCCTCAAAGCTATACATAGCAAAGTTTATCCTGGCACACTTGTCATGAATATCTTGCACTATTTTTGTGGATCTTCTTTGAACTGCCTCCAAATTATTCATGTCCTTCTGGAGATGGGGTTTCCAGACCTGTACACAGTACTCCAGGTGAGACCTTACTAGTGATCTCTAAAGTGGCATTAAAACTTATCGCTTCCTGCTGATAATACATCTTCCTATACAGCTCAATATCTGGACAGCTTTTCCCACTGCTCTGCTGCACTGATGTATACCTTCAAGATATCCTAAATAACTTCCAAGTGGTTTTCTTCTGCTGTTGTTGTCTACAAAGTAGCTTAAGCCTGCATTCCGTCCCAGGATTTTTGTTCCCAAAATTCAGTATCTTGCACTTTTTAGCATTAAACTTTAGACCTCATAGTCTTGTCCATTATCCTATTTACCACTTCACTATGTAGTTGTTTTTTCTCCCTGCAGTGCCAACTCTGTTACAGATCTTTGTGTCATATGCAAATAGGTACACCTTACGTTGAATACGATTAGCAATATTACTAATGAAGATATTAAAGACAGGACCAAGCACTGACCATTGAGGCTGTTCAATAATAACCCATCCTTGCTCTGTATGTATTCACTTGAATATAATAGACAGTAGCCTGACCTTCAGCCAGTTTCATATCCAATAAACTATCCTTGAGTGCAAGCCTAAACTATGCATCCTAAGAATCAATTTACTAAGTGGGACAGTGTCAAAAGCTTTACTAAAATGCAGATAAGCTGCATCTATTAATGTTGCATATAATTTGAGTAATACAGTAAAAATATTCAACTGTTTGGCAAGATCTTCCTGTTGTAACGTCAGGCTGCCATGCATCTTTCAAGTCATTAGACTTGATATTTGCAACAATTCATAATTTTAATACCATTTCCATTATTTTCTCAAACTACTAATGTAAGACTCACAGGTCTGTTGTTACCAGAGTCCTTTCTACTGCTTTTTGTGAAGGCATACTACACTGGCAATTTTTAAGTAATCTGGAACTAGTCCTGTCAACAGTATTTGCTCAAAAAACTTGGCAAAGTATGCTGCAAGCACAGAGCTAAGCTGTTTCAGTAATCCTGGTTGAACCTCATCTGGACCATCTGATTTGTGCACTTTTCATTTTGATAATGCCAGTAACTCCATCCTTAGTAAACAGGCTTGTGTCCATTGTTCTAACATTATCAATTCCTCCATTTGTTGAGGTTTCATCTCTTTCAAGATCTTCTTTAAATAATGAGCAGAAATAATTGTTTAGATAGTCAACTATTTCCTAATCTCCCTGCACATATCAATCTTTTTCCAACTTTAATTGTATTATGCTTCCTTTAGTGTTCTTTGTTCTCTAACATCTTTAAACAAAGATTTGTCACCCTTTTTTACAGATGACTATTTTTTGTTTTGCTTGGGATTTTGCACATTTTATAATGTGCTTAGCCTTCATCTGTTTAACCTTGCAAACTTCTATCTTCCTCTAACTGAAAATGCCTGTATCTATTGTATGAGAATGATCAAGATTTCTATGTCATCCAGTACATGTTACTGGTAACTTTGGAGTAGGCGATCAGCCCCTTTAATAGGCAGGAACAATTCTGAGAAGTGACTGCTGGGTGGAGCCTACCTCCTCTCCATACCTGGGAACTTTCAAGATGAGCTGACCCTGATATCTTTGAAATATTAACCCTTAAAGCTTCCCATAATGTAGATTTTATGCGATATGTGCCCACTTGCTCTAACACAGAGGTGCTCTGGTCCGTGTGCAAGGGACTTTTAACATGCTACAGTTTGCATAACTCACTGCCTGAACACAAACAAGACAAGCAGGACATCTCCCACTGTCTTTCTGGGTCTAATGGCACCAGTTTAGAGGCTAAGGAAACTTTTAATTGGGGAAATTCATATAGTAGGTGACACAGACCTCTCTCACCCTGAGCATTTGGCCCTTCACCCTGAGACCCTGAGATTTGGGTTAAAACCCTGAGTCTCAGGGTCAAACCCTGAGAGTTACCAGGTATGCTCCTCTCCTTAGCTTGCAGCTAGACAATCTCCAACTAGGAAGATTTGTTCCTTGGTCACGACACAAGCAAGAGAACAGTTCTGCTATAGTTTTAGCTTTTTATTATTTTCTGTTAAAAATGGAATACCACCATTAGGGGGAATACCATCACTGACAATTCCCATCACCCAAATGTGGATAGCTCAGTTTACCAGGTGCTTTTGTGGACCTAAGCCCTGGTGGGAAAATCTTGGCTGCAAGTTCTTTCACCAGGAGTTGCCCACTGAGGTTTCTTCTTGATATATCGTAATCTGAAGACAGAAGACCTGCTGAAAAAGGTGAGCATCTTTTGAGTTCTGAAGTCCACATGTCCCATGCTTCCCCTCAGGGGTCTCCTTTTGAGTTCCTATTACATACTCTTGCACTCATTGGGTTTATTCTGTATGTCTCTGATGTGTGGAGCAAGTTTCTGTGGTAACTTAACCCTTTTGTTGCTGGTTAGCATATTTTGGGTTTTTTTGGACACTTTCCCTAGTGGGACCAGTGTTTATTGGGTCTACTGTTTTATTTGAGTGAGCTTTTGTGTGGTTTTACGTGTTGGTATTCACCTCGTTAACTTTATGTTCGCGTTTACCGCATAAATGCCATTGCTCCATTCACTTCTATGAGACTTTACAGTTTGGGACATATCTCTGTAACCGCTCCACGTAGTGTTGTCAGAGATGGCTCATTTTGTGGGTTTTTCCTTGCTCTGTCATCTGGTCAGTGTTCTGGGGATGTTGGGGTACTCTGTTAGCGAAACTACATTTTCCATAAGCGCCCGCTTCGCACGCTTGTTTCTGATTGGCTAGTGTCGCAGAAGCCATTTTGTGTATTCTCAGATCGAGTATCCTATGCAGGGCTTGGACTCTCCTACTCTCCTCTGCAGCTTAACCCTTTGTCTACCAGATAAGTCTTAATTTAGTGTTTCTGGGGTGCATTAATTATCATACACTCTTTATTGTGGGTGTTTTGATACTTTGACCGTTTTGACTCTGTGAAAGTTTCTACTCCGTTAGACCTTGGGGCTAAACCTAAGACTAAGGATACTGCGGTGTCTGTGTCCCCCATTGTTCATTGCTTCTCATGTCAATCAGGGTTACCTAGAGAATGCTCAGGTCATGTTTGCCCAGCATGCGCTTCTGCCCCTGAATCCCCTGCTGGGGCCTCCAGCCATGCACTAGAGCCAATATGGATGCAAGAGTTTAAGGCTACTACCAGGGATCTCCGATCTTCCTTACAACTACTTCCATCCACTTTACAGGGGGTCTTCAATTCGTTGCAGACCCCCGCCCCCATCAGATCTTCCATACCTAAACCGCCAGGTGTACCTGATGTGTCTGATTCCTCTGAGGAGGAATTATTGGTGGATGATGACTGTTCAGCTGTTCCTTCATCTCAGTTTTTTGGGGCCCCTTCGAGGCGGACCCAATTCTTTCAGCTGAGGGCCTGATCAGGGCTGTGTTGTCCAACCTGAACATTCTCTTGGTGCAGGAGGTGTCTTCTGACCCCTCTGATGTTTTCCAGGAGCCTGTTAGGCCCCATGCCTGCTTTCCACCCAATCCCACCCTTGACTGCTTGGTGTCAGAGGAGTAGAAATTTCCAGTCAAGAAACCATCTGTGTCTAAAAAGTTCACTAAACTTTATCTGTTTTCTGAAATGGCCCTTACTCAGTGGGTACATCCCCTAAACTGGATGCTCCAGTGTCCAGGATTTCTAAATCAACTGCCTTGCCAGTGGCTGACATTTCTGCCCTTAAAGAATGAACTGACAAGAAGCCTGAGACGTCTCTCAAAGCTATTTTTGCGACTGCGGGCTCTGCCCTTTGACCTACCTTTGCTGCTGCATGGTTAAATAGGGCTGTGGCTGTTTGGACTGAACAGCTCAATTCAGCTGTCTGTCAGGGAGCCACTACTTCTGACATGTTGCGTCTTCTCGCTAACATTGCTAAGGTTCAGCATTATGTCTCTATTGCCTTGTTTGATACTGTACGTATGGTAGCCAGGGCATCTACCATGTCTGTGGTAGTCAGATGGGCTCTTTGGCTTAAGATCTGGTCAGCTGACACAACCTCTAAGAAGGCTCTCCAGTCTTTGCCTTTTCAGGGTTCTTCCTTGTTCGGGCCTGAACTTAAGGATCTCATCAATGAGGCGACTGGAGGGAAAAGTTCTCACCTAAAACAAGACAAATCTGTGCTCCTCCATATAAACTATCCAAATGAGAACCCTGTGTAAAGCATATATCATACCACTTTAATAAATTTTGGGGTCTTCGTTGCATAGATTGGCCAAAGTATGTCTAAGCCTGCCTGCCAACATCAAGGCTCCCCAATATCAGGCGAGTACCTAACCTTTCATACAATCATTCCTATCTAGGTTAAAATTTACCTGAAGATTCTTGTAATAACTCGTCGGATATATTTAAAAACATTTAAGACATTTAAAAACAATTTCAAACACATTCATGTTAGGACTCACCTTCGGTGGCCTGCAGGAAGTGGGCATTTGGCTAGAGGACTGGAGCTCTCAGTCTCCTTTATATTGCTTCTCCACCCTCCCCCACAGGTCACATGGGGTTTGCACAAAGCCTAGACTGCATTAAGCATAGGTCAGACAGCCCAGAACACCAGGCCAAAACCTTGCCTTTAAAAACCCCAATGCAAGTGGTAGCAAATGTGCAAATACATATTTAGATATAACATTTTTTATTTTGAAATTAAATAGTGACAAAGCAGCTAGAATGAGAAAAAGGAGAAGTGCAAAAGCAAAGGAAACAGAAAACTCACAGCGCTAACTCACATTAACCCTTACATTAATTTTACAAATAAAAATTAAGAACCCAAGTGAATAAATATGAATGGCGGCAAGAAGTGTGGGAGTTCTCCAGGCTCCCCGACATTAGGCCGAAGCCTAAACAAAAAACCCAAAACATGTGCAAACCCCATGTGACCTGTGGGGGAGGGTGGAGTAGCAATATAAAGGGGACTGAGAGCTCCAGTCCTCTAGCCAAATGCCCACTTCCTGCAGGCCACTGAAGGTGAGTCCTAACATGAATGTGTTTGAAATTGTTTTTAAATGTCTTAAATGTTTTTAAATATATCCGACGCGTTATTACAAGAATCTTCAGGGAAATTTTAACCTAGATAGGAATGGTTGTATGAAAAGTTAGGTACTCGCCTGATATTGGGGAGCCTTGATGTTGGCAGGCGGGCTTAGACATACTTTGGCCAATCTATGCAATGAAGACCCCAAAATTTATTAAAGTGGTATGATATATGCTTTACACAGGGTTCTCATTTGGATAGTTTATACGGAGGAGCCCAGATTTGTCTTGTTTTGGGTTTTTTGTTTAGGCTTCGGCCTAATGTCGGGGAGCCTGAAGAACTCCCACATTTCTTGCTGCCATTCATATTTATTCACTTGGGTTCTTAATTTTTATTTGTAAAATTAATGTAAGGGTTAATGTGAGTTAGCGCTGTGAGTTTTCTGTTTCCTTTGCTTTTAAAAGTTCTCACCTGCCAGTGGTCCTAAGGAAGAAGGCACGTGTTAAAAGGAATCAGCTTTTTCGTTCCTTTCAAGCAGACTCGCGCCAAGTGACCCAGATGGTCCCTCAGGCTCCGCGCTCCTCATCCAAGCCTAAGTACCAATGGAGAGCCAAGTCCTCCACCGAACCCGGGTTCCCACCCGCAGGTAGGTGGCCGCCTACACCACTACCTCTCAGCTTGGCAGGCCTCTGTGGTGGACCCATGGGTTTTACAGGTGGTGGCCTCGGGTACAGGATTCCAATCACCTCCCTTCCTCCTCCAAGGACCTTTGGTTCTCGTTCTCCCTTGGGAGCAGAAAAGAGACGCCTTTTCAAGGAAGCTATACAGGCCCTTCTGGACAAGGCGGTCCTGGAGCCAACCTCTTTGTGGTTTCCAAAAAGGATGGGGGCTGTTGTCCCATTTTGGGTCTGTAGGACCTCAACTCATTTGTGGTCAGGTCCCAGTACAGCCAGGAGTCTCTGTGCACAGTGATAGCAGCCATGTCTCCTGGGGAATTTCTGGCCTCTATGGACCTTCAAGATGCATATCTGCACATCACCATTCATCCAGAGAGTCAGCAGTATCTCCGCTTTGCCTGCGACCGAGGGCACTTCCAGTTCTCTGCCCTCCCCTTTGGCCTGACCACAGCTCCTCAAGTCCTCAACAGAGTCCTGGGAGAATTGATCTCCGTCCTACATCAGAACGGCATCAGAGTGACTCCATATATGGACGACCTCCTCCTGAAGGCCTCGTCTTCGGATCTCCTTCACCAGCAGGTGCAGGACTGCATTCATGCTCTCACCCATCAAGGGTAGATCATCAACTTGGACAAGTCAGACCTTGTTCCTTCTCAGAAGATGGTCTTTCTTGGCCTCCTCTTCGACACTCAGAGGGGGATGGTGTTTCTGACAGACAAAGTGGCTCATCAGGTAGCACTGAAGGTCCAAGCTATCCTGTCTCAGGATTCGGTTCCAGCCAAGAAGTTTTCCTCCTTGGTGGGGAAGTTCATTTCCACCATAGAAGCAGTTCCGTTTGCCATGGCTCACACCCGGGAACGTCAGAGGTTTTTGATCATGGCCTGCAAGGGCCGTCCAGATCTACTGGAAACATCCCTGTCTTTCATTCTTCACGTGGAGCAGAGTCTCTCGTGTTAGCTCAACCTGAACAATCTCCTGAAAGGCAGACCCTTCCTTGTGCCCTTTTGGACCATGGTGAATACGGATGCCAGCCTCTCCGGATGGGCAGCAGTGCTGGGGCACTTGAGTGTACAGGGCAAGTGGTCTCAGGAAGAATCTCTCCTTCCCATCAATGTCTTGGAGCTACGGGCGATATTTCATGCCCTACATCACTGGACACGACCACTGGAGGATTGCCCGGTAAGAGTGCAGTCGGACAACGCCACATCGTAAGCCTACATCAACAAGCAGGGCAGCACAAGAAGTCTCGCAGCTTGGTTAGAGGTCAAGGTTATTTTGCCATACACAGAGGAGCATGTCCCTGCCATTTCCGCAGTTCATATTCCTAGTGTAGACAACGTTCTGACAGACTTCCTCAGTCGACACACAGTGAACAGCGGGGAGTGGGAGCTGCATCCAGAGGTGTTCAACCTCATCATCCAGCAGTGGGGTCTGCCATGCATTGACCTGATGGCAACCAGACACAACAGGAAGGTTCCAACCTTCTGCTCTCGCTGGGTGGATCCCATGTCTCTGGCAGTGGATGCCTTATCAATCCCGTTGATGTTTCCTCTGACTTATATCTTCCCTCCTGTTCCACTGTTGCCCAGAGTTCTTCGGAAGCTGCGACTGGAGTGCTGCCCAGTCATTCTGATTGCTCCGTACTGGCCATGACAAGCTTGGTTTCCAGAGCTTCTGGACTTATCTGTAGCCGAACCTCTTCCACTTCCTTCCCGTCCAGATCTTCTTCTACAGGATTACCTCTGGAAAGTAGAAGTTCATCGTCTGGCTTTGACAGCTTGGAGAATGAATCCTCAATTTTGAGGAAGAAAGGATTTTCTTCAGGGGTGGTGGCTACTATGCTTAGTGCCCGCAAGCCCAGTTCATCTGAGGCCTACCATCGGATTTGGTCTACCTTCCTGGCTTCGTGTTCTGACAGAGACCTATTTTGGGATTTTGACTTTCCTACACTGATTGGTTTATTGTCTGCTTGGACTTCTTTGATGCTGAAAAGCCATGAGTGTATTGCAAATAACTCATAATAATGCATTAACGAAACTCTTTCTAATCCTCCCAGAGATCAGACAACATATAAAGTATTTACTGGACAATGCCTTCACAGGTAATTCAAATATCACATTCCTTAAGGAAATACAATTTGCAGAACATGTTATATGTAATATTTAGGATGTAAGAGTCATATGATGGTATTTAATTCAGTGTTAAAAATTGGTAATAGGGGACTTTTTTTGTGAAAGTAAATGGTTAAGTTGGCTTTAACCCCTTGGATGCTAGTTATGTTTTTCAATGCATTGTATAGGAATATTTTGGAAGCACCTCAAGCATCCGACGTGTCAGCATAAAAAAAATTATTGTTTTATATTTACTGGCACTTTAAAAGAAAAAAACCCTACTTAACTCCAGCAATGCATTACTCCACCGAGCCTTGGGGTATGGCTGGTATGGATCCAGAAGTGTATATATATATATATATATATATATATATATATATATATATATAGGTACTCACAGGAATGGCCTGGGTGCACATGCAAAAAGGTTAAATAGTAATGGTTGTATCATATGAAATCATGATAACTATGCAGGCACTATCAGGACTTAGAAAACAATACTTTTAATACACCCCTATCTGTATATAGATATATATAATAACAAAACACAAAGGCAGCACCAGTGGGTATTTTTAAAAATGGTGAAATATATTTGGCTAAAGTTTTGGTCCATTCCTGGATCTTAATCCACTCCACTCCTGGACCTTAGTCTTGATAACGGTCCAATAGTGGACTAAAACACTGACCCAATAAATATCACCATTTTTGTTTTTTACAAATACCTACTGGTGCTGCTTTGTTGCATATTATCACAGAAGGTAGTGCACCTGGGCCTCAATTACCTTACAATTGATAGTGACTGCTTCCATCAACCCAACTCAATATAAAAGTACGTTCTTTCTTGAGATCCAGTAGTGAAAGGATGCTGTTCACTTCTACTTCCCAAATGTAAATCACTGTTTATTAGACACAAATGGCATGTCGATTAGTTAATTTTCCAACTTATCAGATTTGAAAAACCCTGATAAAGTCAATTGTTTGGTACCAGAAAACCTTTGCTCATGGAGACTGCTCTGGAGCTTAGGTAGTCATCTTTTAGTAATATTTTTACTGAGCTTATGTGGACAAGCTGTGCGCAGGGCTAGATTTGCCATTAGGTCCAGTAGGCAGCTGCATGGGTGCCTGTTTGCGAGGAGAGCTTTAATCATGATGGCCATGCCCACCATGGGTGAGACCAATGCTGCTGAATCAGTGTATAGATCCATTTTTTGGCCAGATTGTTTAACTTCTTGGATGCTAGAAAGGTCTCTAATGGATTTCATAGCAGTCGTGTATGTATGTATGTAATGGGACAAGGGCTTAGTTCTCTCTTAGGTGAGCAACCAGCACTAGTAGAGTTAAAAGAATACTTAAACTGGGTAGGGCTCCATTGTTCATTTGTAAATCAAATTCATCCCTTTATAAACACTCCTGTTAGCATCTGCAACCATTTTCTACCCCACTGTGGATCTGTCCTTATTTTGATAAAGAGGTGGATGAATCTTAGTGCATAGGCTTCACAGAATAACATAGGAATTGGAGAAGTGATAAACTGGAGCAAACAAAGGCCTCGGAAAACAAATATTTTTTATAGATACTAATATGAAATACGGGGTATTTAAGTATATATAACCCAGTTCATTTTAAGTTAGTGTTGCTGTAGCAGGTTAACTATCACATCGCATGAATGCACCAAGGTGAGCATGTCTGCCTCATGGTCTATGGGGCTGCCAACAGATTTTCCACATTAAATAGATCAGACATTGCAATGCGCTGACTCACATGGTCATCAAACAATAATATTTGCCTGACACTGCCGGCCATTCCATGAGAAGAATAAAGGTGATAGAAAAAGAAACATAGAATTTAACAGCAGCTAAGAACCTTTCAACCCATCTAGTCTGCACATTTTTTCCTACTGCAAATACCTCAAACCTTATTTGGTCCTTGGTCTTGTTTTATGTTCAGGACAGCCTTATGCCTATCACATGCATACTTCTATTCCCTTAATTGTACTCACTTCTACCACTTCTACTGTTAGGCTAGTCCACTTATCTACCACCCTCTAATTGAAGTAAAACATTCTTTACATTACATCTAAGCCTCTGTTCCTCTAGTTTTAGACTATGGCATCTTGAAATATAATACTACATTTCTGCTCCCCATGTGAAAAGGACCTTAGGTTTCACATGCATAAACCCGTTACTAGGGTGATTTTCTGATTTGTTAGGGACATCTCTAGCATCTAAGAAATGAAAGCAGTAGTGGACAATGTGCTACCCTTAAGCTGTTGTTGAGCTACAATTCGCATCATCCTTAGTCGATCATCTGGCTACTGAGAATGCTGGGAGTTGTAGTCCAGCAACACCTGAAGGGCTGAAATTTTCCTGGAAACTAATACTTAAAAATATTACCTGCACACTAAAACACTGACTGCACACTTATATTGAAGAAAAGCCTGTATTGGAGAATTTGCTTTAAAATTTGCTTTAAATTCTCTTTATTTCTTTTGTGATATCTGTCTTTACTTCTAACTGGCAGATGCTAAACAGAGTAGAGTAAGTGTCACAGAGACTTAGGGCTCGATTCAAATGTTGGCGTCGCCAGAAAAAACTGGCGACACTGCTTTTAACGTCAACTGAGCAATGCAAATGTTCTACTAGAAACAAGCGACGCCAGTTCTGAAACAGACGTCGCCCGTCGCCAGAACAGCAAGATCTCACCCATAGAGGATAATGTACAAGCGACGCCAAAAGCGATTCAAATGTTGGAGTTAGGGCTAACGCGAGTTAAATTGCAACATTTCGCGCCAGAAATCTAACGCCTACTTTTTTTGGCGAATAGCACAGGAGGCAGTGTAAAAAAACCCACGTCTCCAGTTCTGAACAGCATTCTCTGTGCTTTTCCCTACCCAGCTACTAGGGGAACACAGAGATGGCTTTCAGCACCATAGACAGCTTTGAATGCCATAGGGATGTGTACTGCTCACCCCTGTGGCATTCAAAGGGTTACAATAAAGAAAACTAGTACACCAAGCACTACACAATGCCCCCTTCCACACCCCCCTTAATATGTCACATATATTGCATATATGGGACATACTAACCCCATCCACATCCACCTCATGGACTTCCATGTAGTGGACAAATCTGTCTTTTACTCCACAATCAACCCTTTGATTACCAGAGAGGTAGGAAAGCATTGCATAGCATGTCTCCCAGTCCTCTGGTTCCCAAAGGGTTATTAGGCAAGGTATGCCTGTATGTGTGTGAGTGGGTGTGTTTCATACATTGTATAATTTAAATACTATCATGAAACGTAGATTGACTTAGATCCATTCATTTGTAATGCCCACCACCTGTGTCCCATTGCTATCATTATTTTTGCTCCACTCTCCTTCCAATGCAGAGTGAAGCAAACACACAAATAACAATGGGACACAGTAAGTAGGACATTATTAACCCCTTGAGTGCCAGAGTGGTATGCAACGCATTGCAAAGGCGTGCGCTGCATTCCACACTGGCACTCAAAGGGTTAAAATACAATTGAGGAAGCAGGCTGCACTCTGACTGCAGCGCTTCCCTTCATTCATAAAAGTGCCATTGCTACGGGTGGCTGTGAAGCCCGCAGCATAAGAAAAGGCTGGGGACAAGAGAGACATCGGAGGAAGCGGGTGGCAGGCTTGTATTTGCTGCCCGCTTCCTCCAATACCTCTCCTCTCCTCACACGTCGCCATTGTCCCCTGCCTGGCGTCGCCTATTCTACAATTCGCAGACGCGTTGGCACAATGCCAACGCGTGAGGAGAGGAGAGGTATTGGAGGAAGCGGGCACAAGGGAATACCCAAATAAAAAAAACATATGGCCAGCATCAGGTACCACTTTGTCAATGGCAATGAGGAGGAATAGTGCTTCAAATGTCCCATACACACATCCCCCCAAAAATGTGTAAAGTCAATATTACCAATCACCAGTGCAGAACATAGCAACATGGGAAAAGTGATGCATCCTGAGCTGGTGCACATGGGGCACCAACATCACATGACACCCTCATACCTCCCAAGTGTCCCTTCTTAGGAGGGACAGTCCCTCTTTGAGATCCAAATCCCTCTGTCCCTCTTTTCTACCCTTTTGTCCCACTTTTTCGGACATCAGAATGAGTGATGTGTATTACATTGGTCCACAGCAATAAAACATACATAAATGTGTTGTTAATTGTCAGTATATGTGTTTATCCAGTAATATGGGCAACTAAAATACTTTGTTCTTTTTCTAAATCATCCATCAGTTAAACAAAGAGGTGCAGATGGGTCAAGAAATAACTTAAATATTCTTGGCAATGCCTCACCTACCAGACGTGCCCCCAGAAACGCCACCTAAAACAGAAGTGTCCCTCTTTCGCCATTTGAAATGTTGGGAGGAATGCACCCTGGTTGGGAACCACCGCCCTACACAGACAAACCATAAGAATCAAGCAACCCAACAGGGACCAGGGGAACACAAAGCAGCACAACATAAGCCATCCAAAATCACCTCCGACCAACAGGGGTTAACACACAACACCACATGCACATCTGTCACTCCAACAACATGTCAAGCTCACCTATGTAACCTCAGCAGTCCATGGAGACAAAACACACACCTGGCAGGTACATACCACTTACAACACATCACACCACTAACCACACACCAGAAAATAATTACCTGGATAACACACACCTTACCATTAGTCCATCATAACCCACATGACTGTTCATGGACAACACACCATATATATATATATATATATATATATATATATATATATATATATATATATATATATATATATATAAATATTTATATGAGAGAGAGAAAGAAAATATGATGGCAAAGGAATAGCATGACTGTTGTGTTCATAGTGCACCTTCAATCTTGTTTCCACCCTCTGCAGGCATCCAGGCCATGATTTAATATGGTCCAGAAGTTTGTTCCGGTGACATGTTTACTCCACATCCATGAGGATCATCTGTTTGTTAGTGTTGATATCAATAAAACATATGATCGTATATAACTATCTATCTTGTGTCATTGATTACTTCTCCCTCTTCATGTTCTTTGAAAAGATGATAGTAATACATTGAATGTTTGAAAATCCATGCAGTAGAGTTTATCACCCTGAGTGAAACAAGTGATCTCCCACTGCTGACAGGTGTTGAATTCAAAAGTTGTTCCAACTCCAAGTTTACATTCATAGATTGAATATCCCAGTGGCCTGAAAGTGTCAAATGGCACTGTTACTACACCATCCAATGGACAGCTCCGGTCCCTGCACCATGGATCCCCATAGGATGATGTAGTCACAGTGCCATTTGACACCTTCAGGCCACTGGGATATTTGTTATATGACTTCAAGTGTTGAGCTGGGATAACCTTGGAATGAAACACCTTTCAGCAGTGGTTGTTCCCTTTTTCAATCAGGGGGGTGAACCCAACTACATATGTTTTGACACATCCTAAGCATTACTATCCCCTTAATTGTGATCATGTGGTTGATCTGTTGAGATATCTAATGTGTTCATGTTGTTTAAGTTCAAGTCACATCATGGAACAACACCCTGATGTTGTTCGGCTTTCAGATGTCTGTGAGTTGAACTTGGACAAACATGTCTGATTGTGATGTGTGTGTTCACCCTGCTGTAAAAGCTTGTGACACCATTCATTGTGCATGAGTTGTGTTCAATGCATAGCTTTGCAATGCATTGGAGACAACTCATTACTTGACACCCATGTTAGATGTGCATGAGTTGTGTTCAATGCATAGCTTTGCAATGCTTTGGAGACAACTCTGCCCCTCTAACTGTATCATCTGAATAAAACACAGACATTGATATGTTCTCAAGCAACAACTGCACATTTATTTTCTTTTTTTGGGGGGTGCTTTGGGCGGGGCTGCAGGGGTGGCTTCCTGCACTTGATGCCGTGAGGCTCTAGTGGTTCTGGGGGCTGGGGGTGCCACTGGTGGAGTGCTGGCAGGGGTTGAGGCACTGGAACTGGAGGCCTGGGCCTGGCGGATGGTCTCCAGCCTGTTACTCTCACGGAGCTCAGCAACCACCTGGTCAATTGAAGCTGTCACCCTGTTGGTGTGGGTGACCAGGTGGTTGCTGAGAGTAATGTGATGGGCCTCCAGTGCCCTCATGCTGTCCAGGAGGTGTGCCATATGTTGCTCAAGCCTGTTGAGTGAGCAGGCACACCTCCTGGCCACCCTGAGTTGCCTCCTTTGGAGTACCAGACACTCCTGATCCATCACCATGGTGTTGTCAGGAGTGTGTGGTGTGGAGGGGGAACGGGACAGTGGTGGGGATGCCCTCTGGCTGTCCTGTGGCTCCACCACAGGTGTTGGGGGAGATGGGGTGGACCCATGGGTCCGGATGTGGAGGGAGCATGGGGAGCCCATCACTGCATCCCCAGATGAGTGACCCCCTGGGGATGTCACAACTGCCATATGTGTGGCTAGCATGGTTTGTGGGGGTGTTGTGTGTTGGGGCGGGGATGGTGTGGTGACCACCACCAGGGCCTGTGGCCGTTGTGGCTGGCCAATGAGGCCAAAGTGTTCATAGTCCATTGGCCACTGGCTACTGTCCCGCGGCTGTGGCCTGGTGGCTGCCTGCAGTGGCCCATGCTGTGGCATCCCCACTATGTCTGGCATCCGGTGCCTCCCCATGGCTGTCGGCACATCCTGCAGGGGAGTGTACCGGTGCTGGACTGTGGGAGGTGGGGCCTGGGGGCCATGCTGTGGCCACTGCTGCTGCTGCTGCTGCTGGTGGGGTGAAGCCTGGGGGCCATGCTGTGGCCACTGCTGCTGCTGCTGGTGGGGTGAAGCCTGGGGGCCATGGTATGGCCACTGCTGCTGGTGGTGCGGTGGGCCTTGGGGGCCATGCTGGGGCCACTGCTGCTGCCACTGCTGCTGGTGGTGCGGTGGGCCTTGGGGGCCATGCTGGGGCCACTGCTGCTGCCACTGCTGCTGGTGGTGCGGTGGGCCTTGGGGGCCATGCTGGGGCCACTGCTGCTGCCACTGCTGCTGGTGTGGTGGTGGTGGTGGTGGTGCACTGGAGGTGCTGGCCTCCTCAGTGGAGGAACCTCCTGTGTCCTCTGCTCCTGCTGTCTGGTGTGCTGTGTGGGGAAATGACATGATGTAATCAGTGATGTGAACTATGACAGGAGTGCTGCAAGACTATTACACTGACACGCAAACCGTTGAGTGGCAGGATGGTATCCATTGCATTTCTTTGCAATGCATTGGTTACCATCCTAACACACTTTGCTAGGTTTGACGTGATCACATACATTGATTACAGTAACCTGCAGTGATGTGATTTGGTCATCATGTGTATCCTGAGCAATGGGGATGGCAAGGCATATACCTCCTTGCTATCCCCATTCATCAGGATCCATGTGGTGAGCAACACTGAACTATCACACCTTGAGTGACACAAACCCACTGCACATTCTACACCTAGGCCTCAACAGCAAACACACCAGGACCTCTAAACACAGCAATGCACCAGTGAGGACCTATGACTACAGAGGCCAATCAATCAGTAAATGATGTCGGCAGCAGGAATAACCACACCAAGCACGCCAACCAACATGATCTGTGGAACCCAGGAACCCAAACAGCTGGAGGACACACAAACACACCCCAGGACCGCTAAAATCCTAACACACAGCAAACAAGTGCATTGTTAGAATGTACTATTGGAGGTTGTTTCTACCTTTTCACATGTTTGTTATGCTATGGAGCCTAAGCACTGGTATGTCACGTGTTGTTTAGATCTCAGTGCACTGGCTCCACAGAACAACACAGGGATTTCAGGTGTGATGACACTGCAGTTGTCATGTACACATTGTCACCTTTTTCTGACATCCTAGTGAATGCCCCCCCCCCCCCCATCATGGTTGAGTCCTGTGGATCACATATGTCCTGCAGAGTGGGGATGGCGGGGAATGCCCCCTGGCCATCCCCACTCTGCAGGCTACATATGATGCAGAAAGCTGAACCTTGACTATTCCACTTAGACTAACTACCTACATGTACAACGTCTAGCCCTGACATGCAGTAACAATACAATAGGAAACACACCAAGTCCCCTCCTTGCTATTCTCCGGTAACCCATTGGGTGCCAAGGGACTAGCCAATGTATTGTCAACCAACGAATTACTTATCCCTGTGGCATTCAAGGGGTTGTGTGCTGACCTCTTTGTCACTATGTGTATGACATTGTGATACACATAACAGTTGGATCTGTGACTGACACATGACATTGTGCATTGTTTTTGTGCTGTGCATGATGTCGTTTTGGACAGCATAAAGGGGGTTCAACAGGGACTTGACCATTACCATTCAGGCTAGGTTGGTCATGTATTCTGTCCTTGTTTGACGTCCCTCCAAGCTGTGTGACTGAATTGTGTTGTGTAATGCTGTCCATGTGTCACTGTGTTGGCCTCTGCCTGGTGGGTGTCAGGATTGGTGTGATGTGTGTGTGGGTCTTGATGCACTTACCAGTGGACTGGAGGCTACTTTCATCCCCGGTGTCACTCCATCCAGGGATCCCACACACCATGATGGAGGAGATGGTCTGACGCACAGCCTCCTCCCACTGGCTGTATTCCACCCGCAGGGGAGGACCACCCCCTGTGCCAGCAGCGTGTAAGGCCTGCTCGCCCATCTTCTTCTTCACCTTCATAATGGTAGACAAAAATGGGAAAAGGGTTGAACTAGATGTATACAGGTCTTTTCTCAACATTGATTACTGTGTTGCTATGTTACTGTCTTACCTTAGCCTTGCAGTCTGCCCATCTTTTCTTCACAGAATCCAACGTCCGGCTGCGGCAGGACACTGCATTCACAGCAGCCACAACCTCCTTCCAGGCTGCCTTCCTCTTTGCTGACAGGCCAGCTTTAGGCCCCTTGGGGAAGAGGTACCTATAGTGGGCAACCACAGCCTCACAGAGGACCAGGTTTTCCTCCTCTGTGTATTTGGGCTCTCTAAACCTCTCCTCCTCCTCACCCCCAGAGGTTGGTTGAGAGCCCTGGCTGTGGCTCCCCAGCCCTGCCTGCACTGGCCCTGTCTGTGTGTGGTGCAGGGGGACTACCCCTCGTCCCACTGTGTCTGCCCCTGCACTAGATGTGCCTGGTCTTGGGTGGCTGCCCCTCCGCCCCAGAGATCTCCCTCTCCCTCCCCTACCCTGACCAGGGTTGCCCCCCTGAATCTCCTCCTCCTCTCCTCCTACACTCCCCACCCCTCTCTTCTCTCCTCTCCTCTCCATCTCTCTCACCCACTCACACCCAGGCACTCACACACTCACTCACTCACTCACTCACTCTCTGTCACTCACTTGCACTCACAGACTCACACTGTCAAAATAAAGAAAAAAAGTGTGTGTGTGTTTTACAAAAAAAAATATGGGCTATGTGTATGTGTGTATGTGTGTTTGGATGCGTGTATTTGTATGTTCAAAAGTGTATTGTGTCGCTTTGTGTGCTGCCAAACTCTCCTTCTACCTGTCTGTGTGTGTGCGCCGCCTAAACTCCCTTTCTCTGAAAAACTAACCTCCGCTCCTTGGGTCCTGATATCTAGCTCTTGGGAACTCGATAACAGACAAAGGTGCGTAGGTGATTTTGGGTCTATTTATAGTTTATTCGACTCAACTTGATACTTTGGGGTGCTGTGATTGGCTGAGACTGGGTCACGTTGGACGTTTCGCGTGTTTGTTTTTTTTTTGGAGACGTTTCTCGCGTTTATCGTGTATTTGGCGTCGACGATGAGGTCAAATATTTGGCGACTCCAGTTTTGTAGTCTTCGTGTGTTTTGTAGGCCGTCGCTCGTTAACTCTTCTGGGTAACAAAGATTTGAATCTCACGTTACCTGGTCTTGCTTAACGAGCGAAGGCAGTTTTTTTCTTCACGTTGGTTTTAACGCCAACATTTGAATCGAGCCCTTAGAGAGCAACTGTACTCTGATTATTGCCTCAAGGACATCTGTAGAGAAGTGACGGGAACAATACAAATCACATAGCAACATTTTTGGATGTCATTTGCACATTTTTTAACTTAATTAATCTGTAATTATGCTGCAAGAAGTAACCTGCAAATTGAAGATTACCTAGTAAATTAGACATATTTTCATCAAGTTCAGCTTTTGCTACAGTGAATTCCAGAAAATCCTAACCGACTCCAAGATTTGTGTTAGTCTATTTACCCAACCTACTTTGTATTTAATCAACTAACATGTAATATAACCTTGTATATCTTCTTCTGTTAGAAAATTATCTAATCCTCTCATAAATGTATCCAATGTATCTGCCATCACCACATCCCTGGGTAAAGAATTCCACAATTTAACAGATCTCTGCTGGAGTTGAGATCTCATTTCCTCTAATCTAATAGGGTGACCCTTAGTTTTTTTTTATTAAGTTTTGAAGGTAAAGTATTTATTATTTTGGAAATATTGTTTTTAAACACAAGGTGCCCTGAAACCATACTGCAGCCTACCCTTGATAAAATATCTTGATAATGAGGGCACTGACTAGGCATGCTGAACTAGGTGTATGATACCTGAAATGGTCCATGTCATACCTCTTGCAGGGTAGTTGTTAGATTCCTAACAGACCTGAGGTTTAGGCCAAATTAGGCCTGGATAACATTGTAGTCGATCACTTTATCACTGATTTTATCTACAAATTTCCCCATAGGTTTTGCAATATGATGAAGACCACTCCTGCATTCAAATCAACATAATGTTTTATTTCGCCCCTGTGTTTCTCTTGGTTTGCCCCAGAATCCCTTCCAGATTATTTTGATACATAAAAGCCGATGTTCCACTCATCCAGGGAAAGCCAGAATTGATACTTTCACTATTACGCAGTATACAAGTATCAGTTCACAGTCTGTGATTAGACAGCCAGCTCATCAGAAAGTATCAATCACAGTTTGTGTTTAGACAACCAAATTGTAAGATAGTATCAATCACAGTTTGTGATAAGACCGACAGTCACATCAAAAGAAGTATCAATCACAATCTGTGATAAGACAGTCGTATCCAAATACACATGAAATCACAAACACACACACATACGCACAAATATATGCATATGTATGTATGTATGATATTGGTTTTGAGACAGTGAGGTCATCTGCAAATAGCAAATGTTTATGTTCTTTAGTACCTGTGTGAATCCCAGTTACTCCCTCATTATTTTTTATTGAATTGGCCATTATCTCCATTGTCAGGATGAAGATCAAGGGAGAAAGGGGTCATTTTTATCTAATACTGGCAAATCTGCCTTTTAGCATATCTGAGCCCTGGATTCCTGGTTCTTATTCATAACATGTTTAAGAGGAGCAATTCTGTACAAAACCAACTATATCAATTAAATAGAGCTTCTCACCCTTGATTCAAGGGGTTACATCTGCAATTACATCAGTTGAGATGTTTATCTTCTGTGAATGTTCCTCATAATTCATCCATTTCTTTTTTTATATGGCCCCAAAAAGGCTGATATAAGCCTAAGGCCTCTTTAACACACTGACGACACCACGACAGTGGTGACACTTTGGTGAAGTTGTCTATTGTGAAATGTATGCAACAAAGTCCAGCATGCTAGCAATCAAGGGGTTAATTTCTCCTATTAAAATTAAAGGGAATTTGGGGAATAATCGTTTGTCCTTTATGGTGTAGGGCACAGCAAGGTGCCATGACACCCTGGTTGAGAACCACTGGTTCGGTAAGATCTCCCAACCTATGTATAAGTCTGTGTGTGATATCACCTCTTGCAACTAAACATGATTCTTTATCCCAGCAAGGAAACATGGAAGAGTTGGAGTCTACACAGCAGAACCAGCAGCACCGATGTAAGAAAGTCTCATTTAACCTTCCTGCCACAGTAGCTGAGACACCACACAGGGAGCCCTTTATCCAGATCTGCCCCATGCTTGACAACACCTTACTGGCAGTTGGCCAAGATGGACTTATCTCAGTTTGGACTCCAGATGTTAAACTGAAGAAAAGTCGATTTATTCTGGTGAGTGAAAGTGTTTTTACATGTAAAATGCATGGTGATTATTTAACCCCTTAAGGACCAGGGGGACATGCATCATATTTTGAAGCAGTATCTTTCTCACTCTCCTGGTCCTTAAAAGTTTAATACAACAAGAAGACTAATACTTACTGTTTGTTAATTATTTTTGTCGGGGCAAGAGGAAAATTAAAGTTCTCTATATTTAAAAGCAAACTGAATAATTATGGAGCAAGCCATCTGCATCATATGGGAAAAATAATAATCTCCACTTATTTACAAGGGGATTTTAACCCATTAATGCTAGAGAGGTGTTTATCTCATTTATTTGCAATGTGGCACATTATTCAAGAGGCTAAAAGCCTTAATTAAATCAGTGGTAATTTAGGGAATGTTTATTTCCCCCCCTATAGTGCAATTGATTTGCCCCAGAACTGCTTCTTCCTTTGTCTGTCTGATTAGCTTAGATCCGCTTCATTTGTCTCTGTCCCTCCAGGGTTTGCATGTGCTGATCCAGTCTGTGTCACTGTAACTGAGCAAATGTCACAGACACCAGAGTAGATGAAACACATGACACAGGTACAGTTGAATTTACCCAGTTTATTAAAATAAGTAAGAGCAAGCACTTCCCCAACCTATTAGGAACAGGAGTGAGGATAGTGTCTAGTCCACTACCCAAGGATTGACACTGAACTGTAGCCGGTTGTCTGTAGCCTATAGAATATATGGGAGCAGAGCCACGCTAGTTCTATCACAGAGTATATGTAAACCTGGAACATCAGGAACCCGGACTACTGGAGCGACAGATAAACTCCCAGACACGAGACAGGGAGACAGGCGTCTGGTAAGCAGAGACTCTACCACGGAGTGGTAGGAGGAGCGAGGTAGAGAGTAACCTATACCCCGATAGGTAGGCACAGAGCGGAAGCAAGAGAGTGGCGCGTAACCAGCCGTGACATCGGTGAGTATGTGAAGGCCGCATAGTATATAGGCCACAGAGCGGAGCGGAGCCAAGCAGGACCAGGAGGCAACTGATGCAGTGCATAGAATGGTGGTAACAGAGTGAGAGGCAACCAGCAACTCTACCACAGAGGTAGCAGTTGTTCTACACCGATGGAGCGCTCCCACAATTAGCCAGGACAGGTGGTAGTCAGACTGGAGAGAAAGGCAGCACGGATCATAAGTCAGTCAAGCCACAGTCAACAGCCAAATCAGGTAGTCAGCCACAGCCAAGGTCAAAACAGAGCGGGTAGTTTGACAAGCCAGGGTCACACACAGATTGGGTAGTAGGTCTCGAGCCAGAGCGGAAAGTCAGACAAAGCCAAGGATTGATCAGGAGAGAACACGGCAGCCAAGCAAGGGTCAAACGAGAGCAACACTGAAGCAACGCACAGGTACACCACGAAAGGGCAACAAATCCTAGCCTCAATGAGGTTTGTAAAACAGCAGAAGGAGGCGGGACACAATTAGGCCCAACAGAATAGGCCCATAAACAGGCATCCGTGCCAGTGCCTGTAACATGAGGAAGTGGTCGGAGGCCATGCCACCCGGCGGCCATACAGAGGTAAGTGCACAGGATGGCTCAGGCCTCAAAGGGAGACTATGATACAATGCATCTTCAGTGGCACCATGGAGGGACCAGGAGTGCAGATATATGGTTGGAAGTTCAACTGATCCTTGTGTGAATGGACGCTTATGTGCCAAATCTCTTTGCTGTTCATGTCGATAATGAAGTGGTAGACTTTCTTTGCCAACAGTGAGTAGAACCTGGGAATTGGCAGCTCACCCAGATGGTGTTTGACTTCATAGTCTGTCTGTGGGGTCTGCTGACTGTGTATTTCATGTACTCGTGGTTGAACCTCAAGGTTTCCCTGTGCTGCTCCAGATCCCTGACCCTCAATCTCTTGCATTGGACGACATGGTCATTCCATGGCAGTTTCCCCTGGAGTATGTTTTTCCTTCATTCCCTCTGATTCTCAGGGTATTGAAGAAAGTCAGGATGACATGGGCTTGTGTCATTCTGATTGTCCCATTCTACAGGGCCTGGTTCTCAGACCTCTTCATTCTGTTTATAGCAGAGTCATTTTGGTTTTGTCCTCTTCAAAATCTTTTATCTAAGGTTCCTCGGTGACACTCTAACAAGGATAATTTGGCTTTGATATCTTGGCTTTTGAAGCCATCATCCTGAAGCAAAAGGGTCTCTCTAATTCTGTTAATGCCAATAATATGAAGGTTCACATGCCGGTTTCATACCATAGGATATGGTCCTACCAGTGGTGTCCAGGCATCATGGCCACATCCTTTTCATCTTCAGGCTGTCTTAGACTTTCTTCTGAATGGACTTCAGAAAGGACTTAGTCTTAGCTTGATTTAGGTCCAGATTTCTGCTCTATTTGTGCTCTTCCAGTGGTGTAATGCCTTATTACCAGATGGGCAGACCTTTGTGCAGGGGTGGCTCATTCCAACCCTTTCTTTCCAGACCCCACTCCACCGTGGGACTTGAATTTGGCCCTGGGTGTACTTCAAAAGGCTCCCTTTAATTAGCTTTCTTCTGTTTCCATTTGGTTTTTGACTCTGAAGACAGCTATTGCGGCTATTGTGTCTGTCCAATGACGTCAGTCCTTTTCCTGTAAGCCTACTTTCTGATCTTCCATTCTGATAGGATGGTTTTGAGAACTCCCATAGGTTTTCAGAGTTTCACATTAACCAGGAAATTGTTGTTCCTTCTCTTTGTCTGGCTCATCTAACAGACAGGAGTAAGAGTTTAAAGGGATAGTAATACTTAAAATGTAAAAAAAAATATGTTGTAGAGTTTATCCCCCTGAGTAAAACAAGGGCACTCCCACTGCTGAAAGGTGTTTCATTCAAAAGTTATTAATTTTCAAAGTTGAATTTTTTAGGTGCAATATCACAGTGGCCTGAAATTGTATAGTGGCGCTGTTGCTACACCATCCTATGGAGATTTATGGTCAATTGACCAGAGCTATCTATAGGATCGTGTAGCAACAGCGCCACTGTACAATTTCAGGCCACTGTGATATTGCACCTAAAAAATTCAACTCTGAAAATTAATAACTTTTGAATGAAACACCTTTCAGCAGTGGGAGTACCCTTGTTTTACTCAGGGGGATAAACCCTACAACATACATTTTTTACATTTTAAGTATTACTATCCCTTTAATCTTGTGGTTGTGGTTAGGTGCTTGAAGTTCTTCATTCATATCATTCAGCTTTTTCAGAAATCTGGCTCACTTTTTTTCATTTCTGAGGACCCTTGTACCATCCAGGCTGTCTTCAAGGTGACAGTGGCTTCCTGGACTAAGGTGACCATTTGCCAGGCTTATGTTCTCATGAAGAAGCTGGTGCCCTTTAGGGTACTGCTCATTCCACCTGATCGGTGGGTGGCTCCTAGACCTATAAAAAACAGGCCTCTGCAGAGCAGCTGTGCTAGGTGGTGAGGTGGTTGTCTACACGTTTGTTAAGCATTATCATGTCAAAGTGCTGGCTTTGGCTGATGCTAATTTTGGACAGAAGGTCCTACTTTCCTTTTGTGTAGCTACCGATAAATCCTTCTCTTCTCTTTGTTCATGTGGGATACAGGGCTACCCTCATGGACCAAAACAAATTGTTTGAGTTCGAGGAGGGAGGTCCTTTGGGGTATCTGGTTCAGGGGACCCACTTTCTTGCCTTGCTTCGGTTTTCAATGTTTGCTCTTCATTACAACTGAACTTGAGTAGTAGGATAAAGTGGTTAGGGAGGAGGTCTTCTACTCCATAGAGCCTTTTATGGAAGGTGATCTTCCCTCCTGGCCAGAGGATACTTTATCTCGTGGATTGAAATATGGTTCCTGTGTTCCACATGGACAAAGAGAAAAGGATTATTGGTTTGTACACAACATTTTTCAATTGCATAACCACAGAGGGTTTACCACAAGATGCAAACCAACGGTAAGCCTCAATAACAGAAGGGCCAGGCTACTGTTTGCTAAAAACTACATAAAATACCTGTAGAGTTCTGAAACAAAGTCTTATGAACAGATGAGATGAAGATTAACCTGTACCGGAGTGATGGAAAAAGAAAGTGTGGAGAAAGAAAGGAAATCTACATGATCTAAAAGATACCACCTCATCTGTGAAACATGAGGTGGAGGTAGTGTTATAGCTTGGACATGTATGGCTGCAACTGGAATTGTCTCAATTCTTAATTTATGATGAGGCTGCTGATGACAGCAGTAGGATGAATTCTGAAATGTACAGAAGTATCATATCTGCTTAGATCCAACCAAATGCTTCAGAATTCATTGGGTGGCACTTCACTTTGAAGCAGGACAATGGCCCCAAATATACTGCTAATGCAACCAGGGCATTTTTCAGAGCCAAAACATGGAATGTTCTTGACTGACCAAGCCAGTCACCTGACCTGAATCCAACTGAGCAATTGTTTCACTTCAGACAAGGCTGAAAGGGAAAATGCCCCCAAACAAGAACTGAATATGAATGCAATAGAGGGATAGCAGAGCAACATTAGGAATGATACCCAGCATCTATTGATGTTTATGGGTCACAGACTTCAGGCAGTCATCAAATGCAAAAGATTTGCAATAAAGTGCTAAATATGATGACTTTGTTTAAAGGGGAACTTTCACCCCGCAATAACTAAATCTCCACTTACTGCTCACCTGGCGACTAGCTGCTTAGTAGCGCTAGTCGCCAGAAATCTTACCCGGTTCTCAAGATTTTGGCGTTTTACAGGAGCAGGAAGCACGGACGTCTCTTCACAGTGACGTCCGTGCGCCTGCGCTGTCAGTCCCTTGTGCACCGTACGGTGCACAAGGGACTGACAGCGCAGGCGCACGGACGTCACTGTGAAGAGACGTCCGTGCTTCCTGCTCCTGTAAAACGCCGAAATCTTGAGAACCGGGTAAGATTTCTGGCGACTAGCGCTACTAAGCAGCTAGTCGCCAGGTGAGCAGTAAGTGGAGATTTAGTTATTGCGGGGTGAAAGTTCCCCTTTAAGAATATTTTATTTCTCCGATTATATCTGCTCCCCTAAAATGGAGGAACTATGTACAAAAGGGCTGTAATTCCTACATGGTTCATGGTTTATGGATGTAAATGGATTCAAACAAACCCTATGAGTGCCAGAGAGGTATCCAATAGGGGTGGGCAAAAAGTGGGAAAAATTTCCCGCATAACGTTTTGTGAAAACCTGACGATTTTTTTTTGCTTTTTTCGTGAAAGTTTTCTCCTTTTCACCAATGCAAAATAATCCTCCTTTTCTCCTATTTTAAAAAATGTTTTGCCTATTTTAAAAATTTCCTATAGGTACTACATTTCCCACTGCAATATTACTTCTTATGAGGGCTGTAGGTTAGAAATAAGTGGCTGAAAGTCCTACAGCAACATATTTCTTGAAAAATGTATTAGCATGCAGAGTGCATTTGTCCTTTGCCCACAATACTAACTACCTTATAAAGTGTCACTGGCACATGTTCATGATGATGTTAAGAGATTAAAAAAAAAAAAATCCTACAGTGTGGCAGATGTGTATTGTAGTGGTGGTGGTGGGGGGATTGGCTGGTATGGTGTGATTTGTGTATGCATATGGTTTTTACCATTGTCATGTTTGCGTCAAATCACTATCCTCCTTCTCAGATTATTGACACACATTACTTGTCACTCATAGCAGTGATCCCAAGTGGGGTAGATGGCCGCAGCCCTTCTTCACATTCCTCCTCCACCTCCTCATATGTGCTGCTGTTAATATATTTGTCCTGGCTTTGTCTGTCATGTGTGGTTTCTGCTACCTGATACTCAGATGGTATGAGATGTTGGTTCATTTTTAAGAATGTTAGACTCCCAACATTGCTGCTTGATAGTCGTGCCCTGCGGTCATTGACAATGTAGCCAGCTGCAATGAAAACACTCTCAGACTCAACGCTTGCTGGAGGACAATTGAGGGTTTTCATTGCAGTACGTGTCAGTGCTAGCCACATACACTGCTTTGTTTGCTTAAAACGTAGCTATCCTGCAAGTATGCAGAAACCATCTCACATGCAATGGGATCACTTCTAGGAGCTACATGGTGTTCCTGTGTGTCAGTTACCAACCCATAGTCAGGGAACAAGTCCCAAAGAGATGTGCTGCACCACCACCACTCCCACCACATGCTGAGACCCACAAATTGCCCTGTGTTCCGAATGGGATATTCTGGCTGATGATGTAACTGCTTCTACTGGTTGAAATGCTTAGCTGCCTTCCTTTTCACTATACTGTCCAGATGTTTGTTGTACCCTCACTTTCTCCCTCTCATTCTCCACAATGCAACACTCCACTCGAACAATAAGCATGTCTAGATATTCCTTGACAGAATCCAATTCCTCAGAGTTGCTGCTGATCGTCATGACTCCTTGTGACAAACTGTTGATGACCATATGGCAGAAATTCAGAAATGTTGTGTATAAAGCGGGGGTCCAGCAAAGTGGCAAGAATATATTCCTCATTTCTTTTAATAGACACTATGCGAGGATCTTGTTCAAAGCACCCTAGCATGTCATTTACCAGCTGGTGCATGTCTGTGTTGTCTTTATGGTAAGAATCCTCAGCCATGCTCCAAATTTTTTTCTGCAATAAAAATATCAGTGGTAGAATTTCACTAATTCCTGCCCCAATGCGACTCACCAGCATAGTTGCCTCCTCAAAGGGTTTCAGCAGCTCACATACATCGCACATTAGTTGCCATTGACCAGGTGACAAAGAGGATCTCTCCAAAGCTTTCCAGTTTTGCATGGTGTACTTGCTAATGGCCTTATTCTGCTCATACAAACACTCTAGCATGTACATTGTGGAATTCCACCTGGTAGGGACCTCCATTTTCAGCTGGTATTGGGGCAGGTTGTTACGCTCTTGTATAGAGAGTTGCGTGCACTGTAGTAACGACTAAAATGGGCACCGATTTTGATCTCAATAGTAAGCATTTCTTTGAGGGTTTCGGATTCTGCCAGGAATCTGGTCACAACTAAATTTAGCACATGGCCAAATCAGGGCACATGCACCATACCACCTATTTTCAAAGCAGTGATTATGCTGGAGCCGTTATCAGCAGACACAAAACCAGCTTTTAAGGAGCAGGGTACAAGCCATTTCTCTATCACCTGCTCCAGCTTACTTAAAACATCTATAGCTTTGTGGGACTGTCTCTCAAAACTCTGCATGCACAAGGTGGAGTGACAATGGTATGGGTTATCCTTCTGCTGCCACCTTTTAATCAAACTGCCACAACCAGAAGCAGGATTACTGGCTGTCACCTGATGCTGCAAGCTAGTGTTGTCCACTGTTGGTGCTGGGGGGAGGGAAACCCAGTGAGCAGTCACATTCATATGCTCTGTGCTCTGCTCACTTGTCCACATATCTGTTGTCAGGTGGATTTTCTTGCCATATGCACTTTTCAGCCCTTTGTCCACCACATTAACCACCTGCTTGTACAATTCAGGCACAGCCGTTCTGGAAAAATAACTGTGACTTGGGATATTCCAGAGTGGAGCTACACATGACATCAGTTCTCTGAAACCTTGGCTTTCTACAAAAAAATACAGCAGCATATCCATTGCCAACATCTTGGCAACCTTGCCATTCCACAGGCATACTTTGGGATTGTTTTTGTGAAGTTTTTGACTCCTTCCCAGGAACTCAGTCAGTGTGGGTTGGTCGGAAATGCAGAAGAAGCCTGAAACTTTATTGCTTTAACAAGATGACTAGAGGAGGTGGTGGTGGTAGAGGCAGCATGTGTGGGCAGTCTATGATTCTTGCCATCTAGTACTACAGCAAAGCCAGAGTCATCATACTTCTCTGCAGCAGGAGCCATAGGTGTTAGTTGGACTGAACTAACTGTTGGCACTGGCAGTAGTACTTCTGCTGCTGCTAGCTGTGACACCTTTGGCCCGCTGATAGTGTGTCTCCAGGTCAGACCTGTGGTTGTGCTTCATGAGGGCATCTCCTAGAGGAGGTGCCTAGGTGTAAGCTTTCCCCCTGCTCATGTGCTTTTTGCACAGACAATAGATAGCAACATGCATAGCTTCAGGATCCTGAGTGAAGTATCTCCATACTGTGAACGTCATGGACTGAGGGGTTCCTGAGGCGCTGTTGCTACTACTACTACTGGGGCTAGATGTTGATGCAATTCTACTGCCACTACTACTAGGTGTCAAAGATGCAGCACTTACACCAGCAGCAGCAGAGGCACTCGTCATATCTAACACTGTGGTTGTAAATAACCTGTGTTGATGTTTCTGCTGCTGGGTACTCAAAACAGGTGTGTGTGGCTGAGAGGAACTTGGACTTTGAAGAGGCGATGATGCTGATGATGACTGATAGGGTGACTGTGTGCTTTTTGACATCTGTGTTTGTCCAGTGTCAAACATTCCAATGATTTTGTCAAACAGTCTATAGACAGGCACAGTGCTCCTTTTCAGTGGCAGAAGATTCAGCCTTTGACTTTCTTCTAACCTTATAGCCATGTCATCATCCTCACTCTCAGCTTCATCTGAACAAGAGAAGAATGTTGGAGGGATTCAACCCTTTGAGTGCCAGAGGGGTGCGCAACGCATTGCTTTGCAAGGCGTTGCGTACCCCTCTGGCAGTCAAAGGGATATTCTAGACCTGCATCATTATCATCATCTGTCATCATTAGGTCATCCTCAGCTGCATCAGCGTCACCTGAAAATTCTTGCCCACTACCCTTATCTTCCTCTAAGCTTTTAGAGGTCTCAAACAATTTCTTTTTACTTTTACTGTAACAAAGTTTGCTACTGGTTTGAGGACAGGTGTTTTGGTGCTTGTTTGTCTCACTATCTGATGCAGCAGGCAGTTCAGCTGCTACACATTCCTCTATTATGCTATTTCCATCTTCAACACTTGAAAGCAACGTGTTGTCATCTTCAGTGTTCTTCTTATATGGTTCTTTATTTATATTGGCACTGGTGGTGCTGGAAGTTTTGCTGGGACCTTGACAAACTGCATCCTCCCTTGGAGTTGATGGGATCATCATCACTGATTACATACGCAGCAGCAACCATAGCTGCAGTCAGTTTTTGAACTACTACTTAATTCTCACGTCCCTGTAATGCTCCACCCTTCCCTCTCCCCCTTTCCCTTGTGCGTTTGCTGGACATTACTCAACTGCTGTGTGTATTTTTACTCTACACTACACAACACATCTGAAGGATCTCTTGCCTAAGCCCAGTCAGCTGTCTGTCACTGTCACCTAATATATTTAGTTATATGTTTATTTCTTTAATCTTTTTTATTTATTTTTTATTTTTATTTTTTTTAAGTTGTCCACCCTGTCTTATCACTGTCACAGTCTGACCAAAAAAATGATAACTGAAAAAACAAAATCAACAACTTCTTTCCCCAGACTTCCCCACCCAGCACAGCGACAACAACAAGATCAGCAAGCAAATAGGTCCCCAGCTGCCTGCGTCTTGCCAGCGAGTCAGGTGGAATTTTGGGGGTATTTGATGGTCAACCTCCTTCCTTCCTTCTTCTCCCCAGAGTGCCCCACTGACTTTTCTAATAGAGAGAACAAATGACCTACCTAAAAGATTCTCTAAACTGAACTTCAATTCCCCTATCTTCTCTAGCTCAAACAGCGTGCTGCTCTCCTCTCACAAACACAGAATGGCTGCTGTGAGAGCCTGACACCCTTTTATATGGCTGTAGAAAACTAGAGGAAACTTTTGTGTGCTGGAGAAAACTTTTTCTTCCCATTGATTTCAATGCACAATGAGCTAGGCGAAAAAGTGGGAAAAAGCAGAAAATCTGCACTTTTCACAGGAAATTATTTGCCAAGTGGAAATTGCCACTTTTCGCTGATTTCAGTTTTAGGCAAAAATTTTCGATCATACCTAGTATCCAACGCATTGTGTTGGAATGCATTGAATACCTCTCTGGCACTCAAAGGATTAAATCTGGCAGCCAGAATTTTATCCTCTTAGTCATTGTTTTATTTCAAATCTAATGTGCTGGGGTTGCACGCAGAAGAGCATGTGACCAAATAATGCATTAACCATGTCGCCATGATACAAATGGCAACCTGAGAATCTTACACTGCATGAAAGCTTGAGATTCTCAGGTCGCGTTATGAAAGGTCACAATGAAATGATTATGATTGCTGCTCCGGTCAGTGAGAGAGGGAGCCCAGAGCAGTGCTGGATGTGGGTGTATTCTGTGGCACACAGAGCAACCTGAAAATCTCATGGCTGTCATGCAGTGCGAGATTCTCAGGTCGCCATTTGTATCATGGCAACATGGTTAATGCTCTTCTGCGTGCGACCTTCTAAAAGGATACCCGTCAGGAGTGTTTTTTCAACAGTGGTTGCAGTCAAGTGGCGAGAAAGTGCAGTGTTTCAATAGCAATTTATAGACAACTGCCTTTGTGGTATTGAGAATCATACTCTTAAAGGCTGATGGTATTGGCCAGGGTAGCGTCCTATCCTTTTAAAGATGTTTAATTGTAGTCCAAGCTACTGTGAGTCTTCCAAACCAATCAGGTCATAGTCCATTTGATCTGAGTCCCAGTGTGTCTTCCACTTCTGATGAGATGGAAGGCCAGTAATGTTCTTTTGTGAATTCAAAAGATTGCTATGGGATAAAAGGTCAAACTTCAGAATATAACTCACTGTGTTCAAGATGCTTGAGGAGAAACATAATTTGTAACACTCTGCTTCACAGTGATTGTTAAGTTTGCTAAAAGTAGGTGCATCATAAAATCTCAAAGCAGCTTAAGCTTTGTCTACTTTTGTGTTAATGTTTGATTAGGTATGTGTCAACCTCAAACTGGAGCTATAAGAGCCAAAAATAACATTTGCTACTTCAGTGCTTTATTTATGAAGCACATAGTAGCATTTGTTCAGTTCTGAACTGTATTTTGTTAACACTGTGTTTATCTACACAGTAGATGCAGCGTATTTGTTTGTATTAGCTGTATTTTCTTTGAGAATTTGCACAGGTAAGAAAAATCTGTTTCCATCCGCTTGTTTTTATTATTTTCTACATGAAAACAAAAGTATATGGTAATAGTCTAGGAAATGCTTTTTGACATATCTTTATTCCAAGAGACAACGTGTGGTTCACTAAATAAGCATTGAAGAAAGAAATCACATTCAGTACAGAGACATGGTTCAATATTTGCCTTTGGCATGGTTAGATTTAAAAGCTAATTTGATTGCTAAATTATTTACAATGGATTGGTGGTTGTCCAGCAACTTGATAAATGCTTGTTTTGTTTCTCTTTGTATGACCGTAATAAAAATAAATGGCTGAATGAGTTTGAACACCATTGCATTTATTGCTTTTCTGGTGTGGAAAACACAAATAAAATAACAATGGAATATGCTGTACAGGGAAAAGAATGTATAAAAACACACGCATGCACACGTGCACACAAATTAACTAACATATGCACACAAACATACAGCTGAATTGCATCCAAGTTATGCCAGTTTGGTTACCCAGTCCTTTTTTATCTGATATTATATGAGAATAGCACAGCAATATGCTGTTACTTGCCACCAGCAGAGCAATACAGCAAAACATGCAACCAGCAGAGCAATGCACTGTTAAATGCCACCAGCAATGCAATATACCACTACATACCACCTGTAGAGCAATGATATTACTACATGTCATCCGTAAGGCAATTCCCCATACATGCCACCAGCAAGGCAATACACCATTCCAGAATGAATTGACAAGGGAACTTAGCTTCTGTCTTTCTTAACATGCACATTTTATCTGTGTGTCTCTCTCTGTAACTACAACTCCCGCCATACTGAACCAGCCATTTGTTGCCTTGAACGGATTGTAAGTCTTATTCTGTATGTGGAATAAAGCAGATCTGATCATTTTCTTGTGTTTTACGGGGGAGAAATGGGGCTTCACAACTGGATAAAGATCTGACTGTTTGCTGTTTATATATACAGAAAGACACTTTATGTTTAGTAAGGTATAAGTATGCACATTTGTAAAAATGATGGGAACTCTAGTTAAACAATAGCTGGAGTGCTGCAGATTTCCCTTTCCTAGTAACAGACATACAAACAACAGTGGCTAACATTGCTCATGATTATAGTGCTAATGATTTGTATCTCTCTTATCTGATGGGGCATAAGAGTATGGGGGGGTGGGGGACTGGGCATCTGGGACCCCCTCAGTTTTCTCTTGGTGTGCTGTTGTATTTAGTAGAACATTATTATCCATTTTAACACATTTACTCAATTTTTGTTGTTAAATTATTTCATTCATCCTTGTTGTCTCCTTGTCTTTTAGGATGAAAACAAGCAACAAAACAGAAAAGTTAAATGGATTTCAGATTCTACTCTTATGCCTCAGTATAATAAGCTGATAATTGGTACATGGTAAGAACACTGGTCGAGGGAATGGGATGCATAAAAACGACTCTAAGTGTATGGGGGTTATTATTAGGAGGTGTTAGTTTTTTTCTAAGTGTATTATATTGCATTTCCTGGTTTAAAGCTGGGTAGGGGAAACAATTTTCCTTTGTCCTCCTTACTTCCCATTCAGGTTTCAGTACTCTTTTATATAAGACACAACAATAAATTAGGAGTGCAAAGAACCACCTGCTAAAAACAAGCTTGTGAAATTTCATACACCTTATATTCCTTCAATATTGTGGAATCAACCACTTGTAATCAATTACTTGATATCAAGTTGAATTTTAGCATTAGTACCCCTTTAAAGCTGCAGTTGTCAAGCTTTTGGTTATGTGGAATCCTATCATTTGACTGATAGATTAATATATTGGTAGTTTTGCCTGATACTTTATTGTATGAAGGAGTTTTACATTGTTAATGGTAATGTATTTGTATCCTCAGTGACCGTGAGATACGTCTCTATGAACTTTCTAACTTTGAACCATATTGTCAAGTTGTTGGTCTTGAATCGCTCCCTCTGTATTTGGGATACAGGTAAGCTAATGTGTTACAACCTGAAGACATTGGTTTATTAAGAAAGCAATATTGAATGTTTTGTTCATGCTGAGTAAAATGAGAATACTCCTAAGGGGTTATGCACTATGATGTGATAAAGCAGAGATTAGATCTGCAGTGAAATCACTTTTCCAGTTCCTATGTTATTCTATAGATCCTATGCACTAAAATTTTCGAAGTTGGAGAAATCTTGGTGCATTGGCTCCATAGAATAACTTAAGACCTGGAGAAGAGATATCACTGGAGAAGTCATCTCCACTTTATCACCTCTATATCACACCCTAGTGCATAGTCCCCCTAATGGTTGGGACATGATTCATTTTACATCTTTTTACTTTTTAAATCAAACTGTTAGCAACAGAATCAACCAGTATCCAGAGGGAATTTTTATTAAACGGTTAGTAATGCCCAATGATAACTTTATGCTGTGTTGTAGATTTAAAAAAAATAAATTATGGGGAGCAAATCCCATCTCTCAAACCTTTATGGTTTGAGAGATATTCACCTCTAAAGTTCCCCCCTCCCCCTCTTCTCCCGATATCAGCTGTAAAGCTGACAGCAGGAGATTCAAGGCAGCTGACTCGAGGCAGCTCTCCAGCAGAGCCGAAATAGCGATATTTAAAAATAACTACTTCATTGGAACAGTCTACAAAGTGTACTTGCAAACCAAGCACACTTTGTAGACCATTCGATTGAAGTAATTCTTTTTAAATAACGCTATTTCGAGTCTGCTGAAGAGCCGCCTGCTGGTCCCAGGACCAGGATCTCCTGCTGTCAGTAGAGCGCTGACATCAGGAGAAGGGGAGGGAGGAGGAACTTTAGAGGCGAATATCTCTCAAACCATAAAGGTTTGAGAGATGGGATTTGTTCCACATAATTTCTTTTTTAAAATCTACAACACCTCATAAAGTTATCATTGGGCATTATTAACTCTTTAACTATTGCTCTCAATGAAACTTAAACTGAATCTCTCCATGAACTAGCAGCAATGCCTCCTGGTGACCAAAATAGAAAATTGCAGTTTTATTTAAAAAAAAAATTGAGTTGTAATATACTTTGAATGAATCATCTCTCAGCAGTGGAATTGCCCTTGGTTTACTACAGTAAACGTCCTGCAACATATATTTTACATAAAAAAACTTTACTGCTCTTTTAAATGGTGGATGCAGAAACCACCAACCTTTAGCAACTGGGTCAGCTATAGATACCTGTGTTGTACAACTGGTGAGAGTGTTCTCTGAGTTTACTGAACTGCTGTTAGATCCCTTAACTGGAAATCCCCTAAACATATTTTTTAATAATGAAACCTATACCAGTATATTAAACAGGGGTTAATCAGGGCTTTTGTAATTTGTACTTGACGTGTGTAAGACATATGTAAGCAGTGTATGCATATATGTGTGGGAGAGCCTAGTCCCATTATATGGGGCTTCCAGATTTAAATGTTAGTAATGTTTCATTAGAAAAGTAGCTAAGATTGTACTTCATAGTTAATACTACTGATTTCAAGTGTTGGCACTGTTCATAACTGTCTAGTTACTCTGAAATTATCTTATGAAGTTTATCACTCCTGCCCCTTTTCCCGACATCACTCTTCTTTGGCTTAGATCTGACAGCGGATATCTATGAGGGACAATCTTCAGTCAGTATCAGGAAAAACCTGCCCTCCGTCAAGGAGGGAAGAGATTTCCTTATACTGACAGAGGGAAGATTGTCCCTGGTTGTGATCTGTTTTCAGATCCGAGGGGAGGTGGCTTACGCTCGGGAAAAGGGGCGGGAGGGGTAAACTTCATAATATAATTTCAGAGTAACTAGACAGATAGGAACAGTGCCACCATCGGACATCAGGAGTATTAACTAAGAAGAACAATCTTAGCTACTTTTCTAATGAAACATTACTAACCCTTTAAACTGGAAGCCCCATATAATGGGACTAGACTCTTGCACACATATATGCATACACTGCTTACATATGTCTTACACACGTCAAGTACAAATTACAGAAGCCCTGATTAACCCCTGTTTAATACACTGGTATAGGTTTCATTGTTAAAAAATATGTTTAGGGCGTTTCCAGTTAAGGGAACTAACAGCAGTTCAGTAAACTCAGACAATACTCTCACCAGTTGTAGAATAATCTTAGCTACTTTTCTAATGAAACATTATTAACCCTTTAAAGTTGACCGTCACCTTAAGATAAGTTTAAGTTTAATGAGAAGTAAAAACTGCCTGCATGTTGTGCTAGCCATTTGTTTTTTAGAGTAAATATTTTTGGAGAAATTAACTTTTATTTGTAGTTGTCTCAGTGTGGCTCTTTAGTCTAAGTTGTTTTTTTGTTAGGTCACTATTATCACACATATTTCAATGCATGAATCTGGGCAGAGCCGCCACACTGGGGACATTTCTAATAGAACAGCAATTGTTAAGTCTGGCCTGAAATACAACTAATTAGCATACTGTGCAGGGAATTATCATAAAGTGCCACACTATGCCACTAAAACAGAAAGGGTAATGTCTCAAAAATGTTTTATTTTACAGAATAATTGCTAGTACAACATAAAAGCAGATTTCAGTTTTCTGTAAAATGAACTAAACTAAAATTGTCTTTGGGTAACAGATACGCTTTAAAACCCTCAACATTTGGGTGGTACAGGAGAAGAAGCACCGAGAGCCGTATTCAGTAAGCTATACAGGGGGGATTCTGGAATAAACCAGCTGCACCATAGGGGACACGTACAGTTCCGCAAATTTGCATTGATTTAAATGGGGCTGTTAAATGCTTGAATGTTAACCCTTTGAGTGCCAGAGGGGGTATGCAATGTATTGAAGACCTCTCCAGGATTCATGGAGTTAAAGCCCCATTTAAATCAATGCATCTGGTTTGCTCTAGAACTGCATCTATATGAAGAAGACTCTGTTAGTAAAAGCCCCATTTAAATCTATAGGGCTTTGGAGATTTTTTGTCTCCTATAGTATAGTTGTTTTGCTCCCAAACTGTTACTGTTTTACTTAGTGTTAATGGCCCTTTGTGCCTTCATTTCACCCTGTGCCCTCCACTGGGATTGTACTGCACATTTCCACAGTCACTGGTCATGATAATATGTTATCAAAATCTTCTGCTAATTATAGTTCATTTTTTTTTTAATTAATATTTTATAAAAAAGAAAAGAGAATTTATTTTGCCAATTTCCCCTGTACAGTAAATGTGGGTCATGTGCAAAACACAGGAACACCACATTCTGGACACGTATATTATATTATAATGCATAAACCTACCGTATGAACATGTACAAATGCCAAATGCACACTGTAATAGAACATGGACAGTACTGTGCTGCTCCCGCAGTCCTTTTCCATACATAAATATAGGGCTCTAACATGATGAGATCCAATACAGATAAATGGTGTGATGTTCTCTCCAGTGGATTCCTCGCAATCAAACTAAAAAACAAAAGAAGAAAGACAGCACACCACCTAATGCTTTACCATTTAATGGAATATGATGAAAAGCAGCCAAGTGGTCACTCACATAAACATCAGCAGAGCTTGCATAATAATAAAATACTTTGGGTGTAGTAAAACAATTTTGCTACATCATTATTAGGAGGGTCTTTGCCATAGGAAAGGAGAGGAAAGTTCAGGTAACTAACGTTACAGGCAGGTGTGAGTCAAGAATGGTGGTTAGCTTCTCTAAAGACAAGGTTCCACAAAAGCATACTGCCCAGCATGTCAAATGGCAAAAGAGAGACACTTTTGTTATGGATGGTGTTGCTGGGCGGGGGGCTGGTGAGCAGGGCATTAACAATCATTTTTAGGTTATTTAATGACCTTTGTATAATTGAATAAATGATTTAGAGCAAGACTGAAGTATTTTATTTACACAGACTAATTTATAAACATATATACTGAGGTTTAAACAAACATTAATGACAATTTTATTGTTTTCGAGTAATGTAATACACTTACATACACACTACAAATTCTGTTCTGAAAAGTGGCTCACTGGGGTTGGAAAGAGCGGCAGAGGTAATTGGGTCTCGAAGCAAGACTGTCCCTCTTAAAGAGGGCCACTTGGGAGGTATGCGAAAGCAGGGCAGAAGACATTATGAGGTTAAACGTTGAAAGGATTTGAGGGCCTACCATACTGGGAGGTCAGTAATGGCTGGCAGGGTGCAGACCAAAAAAAGTTATTCAGGACATTGCATGTGAGACTCAAAGACTTGGTTAGTTCAGTTAGAATTAGTCACGTTTGCTATTGATAATAAATATTATTAAACACTGTAATAAAATAAATTCTGTGGCCATTTCAATTTCAATTAAACAAATCTGTCTTTATTAAATTATGTAAAGCAGGATGATAGAAGGATTCAGTGTAATGATTCAACTATAAATGTAATTTAATATCCTGAATAAATATCCATACAAAGCATGTATTGTTAACAAACATTTTTGTGGAACAATACTAAAACATACATTTCGTTCCAGTTTGATTAACTGGCATTCATTTTTCATTACTGTTTGCTTATCTTTTAGTCCAAGAGATACAGAAGAATGTATCATATACTTTGGTGATGAACAAGTAAGTTATTAACATTAATAATTAGAACTTTGGTGGGTTCACAGTGAGTTTAAATAATCGAACCGTAAGGTTTAGAGTAAACTGTAATGTACTGCTATGCAGTTAATCCAGGAGTGCCCAACCCACGGCCTTCCAGATATTGTTGGACTACAACTCCAACCATCCTCAGCCAGCTGTTGCTTGACTAAGGATGATGGGAGTTGCAATCCAATAACAACGGAAGGGCTGCAAGTTTCCCATGCCAGGTTAAACAAACACTATTTCATGCTGTTATTTTTAATACATTCCAGTCTGACAATGGATTATGTTTTCATCTACTTTCATAGTGACGTAAGGTGTTCAGCATAAAGTAAAAAGGGACAGTTTAAACTGTAAGTCCTTGCAAACAGAAAACACATATACAAATCCCTTTTAAATGAAAATAGCCATGAAGGTTGAATAGCTTGGAGGCCTGGCACAATGACAGCAGCCATTGGTCTCCATGGCAATCATGTAAACAAGTGCAATACTCAGAAGCAGCATTGATGTCATTTTTTGTACACAATCCAGGAACATAAGTGGGCATAAAACAATCATGTATAATTTATACAATAGGGTATTCAATACTTCATACATACTTGGTATTAGTATATCTACCCCTGTCATAAAGACACTAAAAACAATAAAAGTGTTAAGACACTGGATTCCTTCAAGGCATAGTAATGTTTCAAAATAAAAGCAGCTCCAATTAATCTTCATAGTATTTGGGCCATGAAGAGTGTTATTTTAGTACTGTCAGAGTTGTAGTTCAAGAGTAATTGAATGATAAAGTATCCCCCTCAAGCCCTTTTACTGATGTAACACTGCTCACCTCAGAACAGAAAGGTGGTGTCCAGATGGCTTGCAGAGAGGGACAGTCTTCAATTAGCATGATGGAAAAACCTGTCAAGGGGTTGCAGGGTTTTTATTGTGCTCGCAGTAAGAAGATTGTCCCTTGCTGTGAGCTGTCTGGTCTTAAAGAAGCAGTAAACTTTTTTTATGAAAAAATATATAAATTGTAGGGATTTTCCTACTGTGTAAAATAAGGATACTCCCACTGCCAAGAGATTCATATTTCCAGAGTTAATACAGTTTAAACCCATGTTTTTTTTTTACATTAGCAGTGCCCTCTAGTGGTCAAATTCTAATTAGTTTTTCCTGTTACATTCTAATGAAGAGGAAAGTCAGTGATAAACAGTTCTCCATAGACTGTGATAGAAACTGCCTGTCACTTCCTGTCAGCAGGAAAATATATATAAAATGTGTTTTCATAAAGAAAAGTTTATTGCTCCTTTAAGACCAGATTCCACATCTGAGGGAAGGTGGCTTACACTAAGTAAAAAAAAAAAGGGGCAGGAGGGGGATATTTTATCATTCACTTACTCTTGAACTACAGCTCAGACAGAGTGATAGAGCTTCTCTTGTTTCTTATTGCTGTAAGTGAATGAGTAAATGAGTGTGTTGTAGTGTCTGTGTCAAAGAGTGTGTTTGTTTCAGTGAGTATGTATCTAGATAAATGAGTATGAAACAATTTAGTTCATAATGAAATTAAAGCTGTCTATCCCCTATATAAAAATTTCCACCATAATTAATAAAATCTGTGAAAAAGTGTGGGGTGTTAATGTCTATATGAGAGTGTTGTCCTGTAACAGCACAGACAGGCCTAAACTCAGTTCCTCTCCGGTTCCACTGCTATCACAGGGTTCTATATGTTTGTAAAAATGCATTCATTGGAAATGAGTCCTTATTAGGAAGAAAAAGTGGAGGAATTCTGGGGCAAACTTGTGCTATTGGGAGGAACTAAAAATTCAATTTATTTAAATGGGGATTTTAAAACCTTTGAATGTTAGAAAGTCTCCAATGCATTACAAAGCAATGCACTGGGGACCTCTCTAGAATTTAAGGGGTTAAAAGCATAATTTAAATCAATGGTGATCTTGTAGTTCTTCCTTATAGTGCACATGGTTTGCCCCAGAACTCCTCCACTTTTATTTTGAACATACAGATCTATGTATTAAAGAAATCTGGAGCAATTCTGGGACAACCCAACTGCACCATACATGACAAGGACAAATTCTTAAAATTATTATTAGCACTTTTAACCCCTTGAATGCTAGAGAGGTCTCCAACACATTGCTTTGGTGGTAAAAGAAGGATGGTATTTTCAGAAGTAAATACATCATTTTTGAAAATATGCCCTCAAATACTGAAAATGGCAGAAAAAAGTACCAACTATTTTTCTCAGCTGATATTCCGTTAACTCCTTAACACCTTAAGGACCACGGGGCTTTTTTTTTTAAACTTCCGGTTCAGGGCTTCCGGGGCGGCTTGCAGCCGGGCCAGGAGCCCTGAACTCCATGCCGTGCCAGGACCGTCACTGGTCCTTAAGTGTTGGACCGCCGTGACGGTCCTGGTATGGCAATGGTCCTTAAGGGGTTAAGGAAAACTCGCTCTTGGGGTGGGGTGCTATAGAGGAACACAGCATATTTTTTTTCCATGGCTGCATTCTGGGATCCCAGAATTCCATGGAGTGCAGGACCGTCACCAGTCCTCAACTCTCAGACAACAGTGACGGTCCTGGCACGACACAGATCATTAAGGGGTTAAACTGTCTTCTCAAGTTTTAGACCATTTTTATGTTGCATGAAAAAGTGCCAGGAATTAGGAAAAAACCATAATGGCATAAGATTTTTTCTTTAAATAACTTTTAACCATTTGAGTGCCAGAGGGGTGGGCAATGCATTCTGTACCCATCTGGCACTCAAGGGGTTAAGACTGATTTTTCCCATTGACAGAGACAGAAGAATTGAATACAAAAAATGACTGTAATACGTTATCTGTTAGAAGCACCAAACTGTTCTCTATAAATGAGGGAGCAGACATTTGCTGTAGATAAATAATAAACAGCTGGTTTGTCTTCTCTGAATCCATCTTCGGCTCTGTTGTCTTGATTTCCTATATAATAAGTGTATTTAATTAAGTTCAAGACCTGCGCTCACTGTTATATTATCTTTTTTTTAAATTCCAATTTGGGATTTAACTCTTTGAGTGCACGAGGTACTCAACGCATTTCAAAGCAGTGTGTTGCATTCCTCTCTGACACTCAAAGGGATAACCCCTTAAGGATCCTTGATGTGTCACGCTGGTCCCGGCACTTAAGATGATGGTCCAGGCACGTCATGGAATTCTGGAATGGCAGTGCAGCTGCACGCCCCTCTGCCACCCCAGAATTCAAATCGCCCCCCAAAACAAGATCAGTGGCTCTTAACGGCCTTCCATGCACCGAATCTGGCAGTCGTTAAGGGGTTAAAGTGATAGTAATGTATATTTAAAATTAGTTGCCAGAGTCTTCTGTATATTAAAAGGAACATATTGCACTATGTCTAAGTGCTTACTTCTTGGTAGTTCAAAAGTTATGAAGCACTGAAGATTCACCAACCGCCCCTTCTCCCCACATCACTCAGAAGATGCAGTCTGCTATGGATGGCTGCAGCGAAGGACAAACTTAAGTAAGCAAAGGGAATTCCTGCCCTCCTTCATCAAGGTGGGGGCAGGATTTCCCTTTGCTTACTTACAGGAGTTTCTCTCTTGCTGCAGCCGTTGAGTCGCGCAACCCGATTTCACATTCCCTGCGAGGTGGCCAGAAAGAGCCGGGCAGCGGATCTTCAGTGCTTCATAACTTTTGAACTACAAAGATGTAAGCACTTAAACATAGTACAATCTGTTCCTTTTAGTATACAGAAGACTCGGGCAACTAATTTTAAATAGACATTACTATCACTTTAAATTCCCTTCCTTAGAACTGATATTGTATTTGAATTTAATGTAGTGCTGAACAATAATGAGACACTTATTAATGGATAAGTACCGTAATAAAGGTTTAATTTTACAATGAACTTTGAATATACTTGGAATATGCTGTACTCTGTTACATGTGAAAATTACAAACTGGTCTCGCTAATTGGGGGAGTAGAGATCAGTTGTAGATTTAAAGGGATAGTAATACTTAAAATGTAAAAAAAATATGTTGTAGGGTTTATCCCCCTGAGTAAAACAAGAGTACTCCCACTGCTGAAAGGTGTTTCATTATTAGTTTTCAAAGTTGAATTTTTTTAGGTGCAATATCACAGTGGCCTAAAATTGTACAGTGGCGCTGTTGCTACACCATCCTATGGAGATTTATGGTCCCGGGACCAGAGCTGTCCATAGGATTGTGTAGCAACAGCACCACTGTACAATTTCAGGCCACTGTGATATTGCACCTAAAAAATTAAACTTTGAAAAGTAATAACTTTTAAATGAAACACCTTTCAGCAATCGGAGTACCCTTGATTTACTCAGGGGGATAAACCCTACAACATATTTTTTTTTTTACATTTTAAGTATTACTATACCTTTAAACATTACCCCAATGTGTTTTATTGATCACTAGTGCAAAGATATCAGATTCTCTAACTCATGACTTGTATAACAATACAGAAGGCAAATGTAGTCAAGGTTATACCTTAACTGGCTAAGTAGACTTAGGATGCAAACTTTCAAGACCTCTTAGGTCCTCAGTCATGTTAGCTCTTATCTGAGGAAGAGACCTGAGATGTTTTGAAAGCTTGCATCCTAAATCTGCTTAGTTAGCCAATAAAGGTATCAGTTTGACTATATTTGCCTCCTGTATTTCTACAAATAACACATTACCAAATCTCATCTAGTATACGATAGCAGATTCTCTAATTGTTTTACTGATGACTAGTATACCAATAACAGATTCTCTAACTGTTTAACTGATAACTAGTATAAAGATAGCAGATTCCTTAAAAGAACAGTAATGTCCCATAAAAAATGTTTTGTTGTCATGTAGAAAAAAAAATTATGTGGCGCAAATCCTATATCTCAAACCTTTATGGTTTGAGAGATATTCGCATCTAAAGTTCCCCCTCTCCTGATGTCAGCTGTAAAGCTGACAGAAGGAGATTCATGTCGGCCGTCACGAGGCGTCTCTTCAGCAGAGCAGCAATAGCGATATTGGAAAATAATTACTTCATTGGAATGGTCTACAAAGTGTGCATGCAAACCAGGCACACTTTGTAGACCATTCTAATGAAGTAATTATTTTGCAATATCGCTGTTTCTGCTCTGCTGCAGAGCCACCGGCTGGTCCCAGGGCCAGGATCTCCTGCTGTCAGGAGAAGGAGTGGGAGGTGGGAACTGTAAGGGTTTGTGAGATAGGATTTGCGCCACATAATTTTTTTTTTTTACTCTACAAGACAACAAAACATTTTTATGGGACATTAGTATCCCTCTAAGTGTTGAATTGATGACTAGTATAAAGATACTAGATTCTGTGTTTTATTGAAGATTAGAATAAATGTACCAGATTCTCTAAGCATTATGTTGGTAACTATACTATAATTTGCCAATGACTAAAAGGTATTGTCTGTTGTACAGTACAGCATGCACTGATAATCTTATATAATTTTTGATTGGACAAAGAAATCTATTATTACACACTAATATATATACTATGTTGATGATTTGTTTCTCAGGGTTGCGTCAATATCATCCTGATTTCACATGTATTAGAAACACTAAGGTATGTCTAATACAATAAAAAAATGTTTCAACTGGGAAATAATATTAACAAAAGAGATGTTTTTTTGGCCAAATAAATGTAAAACTGTTTAAAGACAAGTAAGATTATGAACATCTGTTTTATGTACAGCAGGATTAGATATATGGAACAGTGGTGTGGCATTTCTTAACAACAGATCTATCATATTAGGTCATTATAGCTTTACTCTTCTCTTTCAAAGATGTTTTTGACCCCTTGGATGCTAGAGACATTGGAGTAGGTGCACTAAGGCAGTGGTTACCAGCCCATGGCCACAGAGCCCACTAACAGGCCAGGATTTGAGGCTTTCCTTTTGAAGATCACATGCAGGTTAATTAAACTCACTTAACCTCTAATTAAAGGGTAACGTTCACATCCCCAAAAATTTTGACCATTGCTTTTAAACAGTTAAACAATATTAGCGCTGGCTTTATTTATTTTCTTACCTAAGAATGGAGATATTAATCGTTGAAATGTGCCACTTCTGCATTCTGCGGCACCGTGTATGTGCGGCACGGAGCTGCAGGACTTCCCACCTCCTTCTCAGCAGCCCCAGGGAGCACGTTCATGCTTCCCTTCAGAGCTGCATTTTTCTGGGCTAACGTGACAGCAAGCTCCGTTTACCATGCTAATGAAGTTGCAACCTCTGTAGCATGGTAAACGGAGCTTGTTTTAACGTTAGCCCATAAAAATGCAGCTCTGAAGGGAAGCGCGAACAAGCTCCCTGAGGCCCCTGGGAGGAGATGAGTCCTGCTGCTCCGTGCCGCATATACATGGTGCCGCAGAATACGGAAGTGACACATTTCAATGATTAATATCTCCACTCTTAGGTAGGTAAGAAAATAAATAAAGCCAGCGCTAATATTGTTTTACTGTTTAAAAGCAATGGTCAAAATTTTTGGGGATGTGAATGTTACCCTTTAACTCACCTGTGTTCTATAGCAAGGAAATCTTTAAATCCTGGCCTGCTAGTGGGCCCTGAGGGCATGGTTGGGAACCATTAGGTGTGATAAAGAGGTGATAAAGTGGTACTCCATTGATATCACTTCTCCTATCCCTATGTTATTCTTTGGAGCCAATGCACTAAGATTTCTTCATCTTTTAGATCTTAGTGCATATGCTCCATAGAATAACATAGGAACTGGAGAAGTGATATCACTGTAGAAATCATGTCCACTTCGTCACCTCTTTATCACTCTTTAGTGCATAACCCTCATTGTGAGCCAAATTATATTTTGTTAAATGGTACGATACAGTATTGAACCTAATATGAATGACTTGATATGGTAATGCAGGTATAGCCAGTTGTTGGACATCCAGCTGTTGGGTACTGCCAGTGGCTGGCTGGGGATGATAGAAATTGTAGTCCTTGACAGCTGAAGAGATGACAATTGACTATCCCTGTTGTAAAGAACCACACAAAATATGATCTGCTTCATCTTAAATATTATTAAATAACTTGCATCTAATTATTTTGCATCCAGATGTTTGGTTATGTCATTTGTTTGCCAATTTCCTCTATTAACCACAGGAACTGGACTAAGTGTCAAGTTATGGATGACATTCCCAGTGTGTCCATAGATAATGTTAAGGACCTTGGTCATGTTAAATATATTCGTTGGAAGGTTCATAATGACTGGGTTACACAGGTAAGTGAGAGCATCTTCGAAGAATAGATTATAAAAAAAACCTTACAATTAGACTGGATTTTTATTTGCAGTATTTTAAATCATATATAAATTATATTTTCTTTACAGCCATCCAGATTCTGTTGTTTAAGCAATGAATTATAAATATGTCTTCATATTTTGGACAAAAAGTTAAAGATGCATTAAGGTATATAGGACATACTCTTGGAGGTTGACTGAAAGCTATAGGAAACAATTTCCAATAGCTTAAAATGCTCCCTTTCAATCACCGATAGCCCTCCAGATCACTGTGATCTGCAGGACTGGGTGATGTCAGAGCTTCATTTAGTATTTATAGAAGAAGTAGTGACATTGCAAATCCGCTCTCATTGGGCTTCTGTGAAGAGAATAGGAATCTCAGAGTGATGAGCTGATGTCATCCAGCTCTACAAATCACAGAAACCTGCAGGACATTTCTTAACTGAAAAGGATCATAGTAAACTATGGTAACATGGTTCTCATAGCTGTTAGACAACCTCTTTCATTTACAAGGCCACTATATACTCTTTATTGTCCTTGCCAGTAAAGAAACATATCTTAACCCCTTGGATAATAGTAATGTCTGCAATGAATTGTGAAGCAATGCACTGGAGATAGCTAATATCCGAGGGGTTAATATTATACTAACATGAGCAGAGCACCTAAGAGGATATCCACTCTTTCATGTTTGTAAATTGTAATAGTGTGAAAGATCCCTAAAATATTTACCTCTCATATGCACCCTCAGGATTTCAGTGAAGGGGAAAGTGGAAATAAATGTTTTGGTTACATAATATAGCCTTGCTCAGGATAGAAAGTGAGTGCAAACTACACCATCTTATACCATTTCCAAAAGAAGGCACCAAAATTAACGTCTCATCGGATTAGCTTCTCTTTTTTTCAGTCATATCTACTTGTGTTACCAACATCTTTATTCCTGTTACTCTATCGGGCTCCTCTATATCAGACTCATTTCTTGTTTGTATAATTTTTCTTTAAGTAGATTGTCCATTGTTCCCATTTTGTAAATTCTAACAACTTAACTCATTCTGCCCCTGTGGCGGTATTGGTTGCTTTTTCCTCAGTGTGCAGATACTGTTTGAGCGCTCATGCACCTTTATCTGTCAACCCTCCATGGCATAGCTTTAATAAACAGGGAAGTACACAAGCTCAATTGCCCATTGATAAATGGAGAATGGTACGCAAAAGTGAGGGCAATGCTTTGTACATTTAGATATTTTCTGTTTGATAAATCTACCACAAATCTTTTTCAAAACGCCAGAATATTTTGAGAATATAGAAACTCCGTGATGATGATAACCATTTACTTTTCTGTTCAATTACCTTGCTTTGCAGATCAGATATATTCATTCAATAGATTCTATTATCTCAAGCTCCAATGATGATTACACTGCCCTTGTCATAGGTAGGTAATGGATTTGCATCTATTCATCTAATCAGAACTGACAGCTCCAATGTTGGAGTAGGATTCTGAGGTTAACAAACCTGGCACCACAATAGTCACAGTTTATTTTACGTTCTGTTATTTTAGTAGTATTTTTTACCTGCTGCCTTACATTTTCTTTATTTCTGGTTACTGAACTTTAATCAGCTGTTTAACCCTTTGAGTGCCAGAGGGGTATGTGTTGCATACCCCTCTTGCACTCAAAGGGTTAACGTTTTCCAAGGCAAATGGGGTGCGCAACACATTGAGAAGTAATATGTTGCATACTTCTCTGGCCCTTAAAAGGTTAAATGGCCACTGACAGCTAAAAATGAAATGAGGTTATATGCACTTAAAGTGTGACTGTCACTTTGTAACAAATAGGTGAGTGAATGAGTTTTCAAAATCATCTATTTGTTAGACATTTTTTCATTTAAAACAATAATAAAAGACACCTTTGTTTATTTGACAGTTTATGTAATTTAGTCCGCTCTGCTAGGCATACCAGCTATCATTCTACACTAATCTCCATCCCAACTGCTACTTCCTACTGGCCAGTACAATCTCATTTGCATAAGGTGACAATTAAATAAGACTAAATATATGTTAAACAATATTGTTTGAAATAAAAAAAAAATGAATGAAACCAGAGTGATTTTGGAAGCTCTTTGTTACAAATGACAGTTCCACTTTAATAAAAACTGTATGCATGGTACATATTTTAGGTGTTCTCTTCAATACTGTTTCTAACAACAGTTGCTGAAGTACAGCAGACTTTGGCCAAATTTTTGGTTTCATTGATTGTTCTATAGGACATATCCTTTGAAACCGAGTAAAGCAAATACTTATTTTGTTATATTCTTCACTTATCTGTTATTATCAGAAAACTGAGATTATCGGTTTTAATATTAGTGTATATTATTTGATTGATTTGCAGTAAGCGTTACATTTTAGTCTAACGATTAGTAAGCAGATCACAGTACACGTATAAGTACTCATTTTCTTTCTATCTCTGGCTTCTTATGTACTATGTCCCAATTTATTTACAGATGCATAAATCATCAGAATAATGTAAATCAAATATCTCTGTTGTTTGTTTTAAAAAAGGAGGAACATCTCTTAACAATAACCCCACATTCTGGACTACAGCCAAGAATCCTAATGGCCCTTATGAATTTTGCCTTTGTGCCTTGGGTCAAGAGATAACGAGGGAGACTTCTCCAATTTATCACTTCTCCGGTTCCTTTGTTATTCTGTGGAGCTTATTCACTAAGATCTCCAAATTTGAAGAAATCTTAGTGCATAGGCTCCATAGAATAAATTAGGAATTTAGGACTTTATCACCTCTTAGTGAATCTCCCCCAGTGTGTTGCTAGCAGGTACTGGTATTGTGGCTCTAATGAAAGTGGGAACAACTGGATGATTCTTGCCTCTTTTAACAAAAAGGGCATCTGATGCAAGATATTAGCAGCAGCAACAGGACAGCCTCTGTCTGTGACTTAACCCTTTAAGGAACAGAGGGATACCCCTCTGGTCCTTAAAGGGATAGTAACACTTTGTTTTAACTTTATTTTATTTTGTAGACATTAAAAAAACATGAAGAATGATATAAGTCTTATCTCTCAAACCTTTATGGTTTATGAGATATTCACAAGCAAAGTTCCCCTCCCCGCCCCTTTTACCTAGTGTAAGCCATCTCTTCTCAGATGTGAGTCTGGTTGTATGACAGTACAGATAACAGAAGGGGACAATTTTCTTTGTATGAAAACAATGAAAGCCCTTCCCCCCTTGACAAGTTTTTCAGCTTTTTCCATTATCTTAATTGAAGATTGTCCCTCTCTGCAGTCTATCTGGGCATCTCCCTTCTTATCTGGCTGAACAGGGGGGGGATACTTTGTTTGTGAATATCTCTTAAACCATAAAGGTTTCAGAGATAAGACTTATATCATTCTTCATGTTTTTTTAATGCCTACAAAATAAAATAAAGTTAAAATGAAGTATTACTATCCCTTTAAAGGGTATATTGCCATGCACAAAGAACAGTGTTTGATGTTCAGAGATCCTGCTAGCAACTGTCATGTCTGCCTCCATGGACATAACATGCAAGACTGATTGAAAATGTTCTCTCTTGAGCAAAGGTACAAGGGAAACATTCATAGGAGCCTTTTAGATTTTCAGGTCCCATTAAGGTAAGTGTGGAGGAGTTTTTATTATTACGAGGTGTTAGTTTGCCTTTAATGGTATAAATCTATAGGCAAAGTACTGTTTGATTGAGAATGTATTGTTACATTTTTATGAACAGGTTGTGTAGAAGCCAGAAAAGATTTGCAGAAACTACTTAAGGACCTTATGGATACCAGCAGCACAAGAAGCAGAAGGTCCATACTGGCAGGGAATGTGCCTCCCAAGAGAAATATTAACGATGAATCTATGTTCAAAGTTAAAAGAGGAGTGAAGACTTTTGATTTTTGCAAAGAAAGCAATATCCTTGTGACTGGAGGACTGGATAGGATTATCCGCTTATGGAATCCCTATGTGCCTGGGTAGGAAGAATTGTTTACCCAGTTATATCACGCATCAAACAGCCTACTATGGGCAAATGACTTGTCATGACAGTGGCAGATAACTGTAGATTACATAGCTTTGCCCAGTAATGGATGAAATGAATGAAGCAAATTGTAATAGTACAGTGTATTTTTGAAATATGGATCTTGAAGTTTTAATGTTAGATAACAAAATGTAACAAACCCCTTTTTACTTCAGAGTATGGCAACATATGGGCATAAGTGCAGTAAACTTTTGTTATGAAAAATACATACTGTAGGGAGTTTCCTGTTGAATAAAATAAGGGTACTTCTGCTGCTGGGAGATGTGTATATTGCCAGAGTTAATATAGTTTAAACCTTTTTTTTTATTACTTTAACAGTGCCCTCTAGTGGTCAATTTCCAATTAGTTGTTCTGTTACATTCTGTTTGAGAGGAAAGTCAATGACAAACAGTTCTCCATATAATATGATAGAAACTGTGGAGTCAGCTGTCAGTTAGAACTATCAGGAAGTAAATACAAAGTAAATTAACTTCCTGATTATTTGAACTATTATAACTTATTGAATAAAACAACTGACAGGGGTGGAGGTTGCCCTTGTTTTATACGACAGAAAAAGCTGTATAATATTACGTTTTCTTAAAAAAGTTTACTGGTCCTTTAAAGCTATGGTATAGAGAAAGGTGTTTAACTTTACTCAGTTTTTCTGAGCATGCTGTAGAGGAGGCATTTGTGGCATGTTCACATTAAATGCTTAACCATGACAATATATGTGCACCAGTATGCATTAAACCATTTATATTCTTGTACATAACCCAAAGTTCAGGTGCCTGAGTAGAAAGAACACGGAGAGAACATATCGTGCAGATTGTGCACAACAACTGGAGCTGGAATCAGCGATCTATCCTTACCCCTGCCTAAAGTCAATTTACTAAACTATGAATGCACAAAATATCCCCCTTGATACTGTTTGCGCCAAGGGAAGGGCAAGGGGCAGACTGTGGGCATTTTGGGGCAGTCTTTTCCTCTACACCTTGCTTAAGCTAATGTAACAAGCAAGACATAGAGGGAATTACATTAATGTACTCCATTTCACTGTGCAGGCTATTGTGGTGGAGTATGTTTCTCAATGTCATTTAAGTCCAATGCTGGCAGAGTATTTTGCTGGTATGAGCTGTGTCAATCATATACTGTAGTACACACACCCTTAAGTGCAGTGACTGGCTTTATCAATTAACGATACAGTGGTTGCATTGGTGAATTTATATGTTTGCCCAAATGTCACAAAGCAGAAAATGATCTGCACTAGCAGATCTGTACATTCCCCCCAAGGTGTTAATGCTCTCATATTTAGTACTTTTTTTGTGTCTCCCTTGCTAGATGGCCCATTGGTTTATTACGTGGACACTCCTCACCAATTACCTTCCTACGGATTGCAGATGAAAACAGCAAGATCTACTCTGTGTCTACAGACTGCACTGTAATGGTAATAAATATTTGTTTTAAACATATGAGAGAAACAGTCCTTGCACTCAGCACTTCATCATTCCTGTACAACTTTTTGTCAGTACAGTGCACATGTGGATAATCTACATCATTTATAAACATTTTTTAATCTTGGCACTGCTCAGAGGTAGAATTACTTCAGTCTTCTGGAAGCTGCCTTTTAGGGCTCTTTTAAATGGATGATATAACTGTAGAAGCCCCCTGCTCCTATATCAGCTATGAGCATTGCAACCTTCAACATCAATTGTGAAAAGCATCTGTCACTCCTCCAAAGGCTCCCATTCAGATCTTCCTTGCTTCCTCCTTACTGCATTTGTACTTGAAAGCAGTCACGATGCAGCTTGCTGGACTTTTATGTGTTTATGTGAGGGGATAGTTGTCCAGCATTGGTCCTTTCATCATGGGCAACATAACCAATCAGCATACCTGGGAACTCTCAATATCTGACCCTGAGACTCAGGGTTATAACCCAAATCTCAGGGTGAAAGGCCACATTGTAAGGGTGAGAGAGCCCAGTGTTAACTACTCTCTCACCTGCACCAAATAACTGCTTATTTAGTCCATGAATCGCAGCCATTTCTGCCAGCAAGACAAAAACAGATGACCTGCTTCTCTTTTGTATGTTCAGGCCATGGGCGGATTGTCCTATCGGGGGATCGGGCATCCCCCGGTGGGCCGCTATATCGCGAGCCACTTTTTTATTGAGTGCAGACTCTCTCTCTCCCCCTCCGATGCGCACTGAAAGAACTGCAATTAAAACAGAAGTGCTGTACAGCGCTGGCCATCTCTCTCCCCCTCCGCTTCACTGTGTCTTGAGTGCAGAATGAAAGGAAGTTAGTGGAGAAGAGAGATGGCCAGCGCTGTAATTTATTTGCAATTCTTTCAGTGCGCACCGGAGGGGGAGAGAGAGATTCTGCACTCAAGACATAGTGGATCGGAGGGGGAGAGAAACGGGCAGCGTTAGTTGTCTTGCAGTTCTTTCAGTGCGCAACCGGAGTGTGTGTGTGTGGAGGGGGAGCCCGGGCTGGTATTCCCCTACAATCCGCCCCTGGTTCAGGCAGTACAAACTCTAAGTTACAGCATGCTAGGAGTTCCTTGAGGATCGATAAGAATACCTCCTGGTTACAGCAAGTAGGGACGCATTGACAGAATCTGCATAATGGGGAATATTTCAGAGATTAATATTTCAAAGATCTCAGGACTGGCTAATTTGGAAAGTTCCCAGTTATGCCAATCAGCATCACTGCATTGGCGATGCATATGTGAAAGGGCCTTATAAGTTGCCAGTAAAGTAATCCTGAATACAGATTAATCCAGTTTTTATGCATTTTGGCAAAGAACAGAACATTATTTGGTAAATGAGACCCATATACAGGGTAATTTCTCTCATGATGAAGTAACAGGATCTACATACACTTCCGGTCAAAAGTTTTAGAAAACCCCTATTTGTCCAGTTTTTATTGAAATTTAAACAGTTTAATGTCTCAATGTACTCTGAAAATAAAGCATAGAACAAATAAACAATTGGACATTAAAATAAATCATGGAATCATTTTCCTTAAGAAAATGTAATCTAAATTTTTGACTCATTAAAGTAGCCACCTTTTGCACATTTGTGGATTCCACAATGGAAATCAAATATTGTTATGAAAGTTCTTCCCAACATCCTTTCGCCTACTCAACGGCATACAAAAACCCTGCGTGATGAACTGAAGATCGCAAACTTTGATTCATCTGTCCATAAGACCTTCTTCCAGTCTTCAGTAGTCCACTGGCAGTGCTTCATGGCCCAGGCAAGCCTCTTTTTCTTATTATGCCATCTTAGCAATTGCTGCCAGTTGATCTTTCAAACCTTCACGTCAGCTTCGATCAGTGTTTAGCATTGCTTGAAGCTATTGTGCTGTGAGCCTCCTGTATGCAAGCTGTTGACTCTCAGAAACTTGTCATTTTGATTCTGTTGTGGCTTTGGGTCTGCCAGGCCTCTTCCTGTCAGAGTTTCTTCCGGTTTCCAAGTGCTTTTTGATGGTGTAGGAACACTTTTAAGGGTTGCAATGCGTTCCGTACCCCTCTGGCACTCAAAGGGTTAATTGCCTTTTTTTCCTGCCATTTTGAGAGAAATATACTACTTCCTGCAATACACTACTGTCCAAATATTGCTTAAGAGGGTGTAGTAACACATTCTGTTCTGTTCCAATACTGCTTTTATACAGAAGGCTTGTAAGTAATCATCAAAAGCTGCGACACTTGCAGGCATTGTTAGCATGAACTTTCAAGGATTAATTTGCTTACATTGCTGCAGAACAACTGTGAGTTGCTAACCCATTACTTCTTCCCTAAAAAGGCCTTTTTGTATAACTCTGAAATGTATATTATTTTTCAGTTTTTGTTAAACTAAACTTTTTTTTGTTCACCTCTGGCGGTTTACTGCTTACTTTTGTACCATTCCAGATTATTCACTGGAATTGAACAGCGTAAATTTCAATAAAAACTGGAAAAATGGTAGTGACTAGCAGTGCATATATGTGTTTTTATGCTGAAAATCAGCTAATACAGATTTGTCAAGTAAATGGTTTAAGTGGAGCATATTTATCTAGGTAACTGACAAACGGTAGAAAAATAATTGCACCCTATTTACACCTGAATTCCATTGCAGTTTATATCTCAAGGGTTTTAGCTAAATATTTCTCAGTAGGCTTCTATGGGAATCTGTTAGCTAAAACCAGTTGATAACACTTTCCAACTGAAATGCTATCTAGGCCTTTTTGATGAAAATTCCCATTTGACATAAAGTGAATATTTGCTCCAAATTTACTAAACTTTTAGCAGTATAAATATGACCCTTTTATCAGTGAGCTGTTGGCAATGCATGCATTATTTATGAAGGGTCATTTAACCATTTAAGGTCATAAGATTCCGCTGGGGAAAGTGATCAGTCTGCTCCTGGAAATGTAACCACATACCAATTAATCACTGAGGTGTAAGCTGCACTTCAGTCAGAGAGAAGGCAGGAGGATATGCTGACAGATCAGAGGCTTTGGTAACCCCACAGCTGGTGGACAAAGCCTGAGGGGAATATTTATCAAGCAGTAGCAGTTTCTTTGATAAATATCCCAAAAGTTGAAATGATAAACTGAATGCTTTGCACTTTCAGAATAATGTTTACAATGTCCCCCACTGTTCTGTCTTTATGAATGTAATGTAACTTCAGAGTGGGATAATACATGATATATTATCATATTTTCTGTTCTGAAGGGAATTGAAGATACCCTTCTGTGCTGAAACAATATATAATAAATGAAGAGTACTTTGGAAATGTTGAGAAATCCCTGTCAGTAGTACTGGTTTTGGTAGCTTGAAGAAAAAGAGCAAGAAGGAGCTCCTAGTGTAATATCCTGAGATTTAGCAAATGGATTCACCACACCATCACCAGAGTGAAATGTTACTCACAAAACATATATATGCTGGAATCACACATATATAATCCAGCTTCAAGGCACAGGAGAATTTTAACTGTTTCTCAGAACAAACTGATGGATCTTTTCTTCTGTGACTTAATCGGCTGCACACCCAAAAACTCCACCAACAGAGTGATCAACATGCAAAAACAAACACAGAAACGGGGGCGCCAATAGTGCCTATCACTCAATATCAGTAATAGTGTGCAAATAATATATATATATATATATATATATATATATATATATCACTCACATTTTAGTATAGCTGCTATACAGGCATATAGCTCTAAGCAGCAACTCAAACATACAGAGACTTTTAACCCATCTATGTTCGGGCTCACCAGTTGTCCGGACTTTTCAATACTCTGCTCCAGCAATGGATCTCAAACTATGAAGAAAATCACCTTCAACGCTGCTTCTCCACATAAAAATGATTTATTGTAAAAACATATAATAGTGGCCTTTTATATGTTTTTACAATAAATAATTTTATATGGAGTAGCAGCGTTGTGAGTGATTTTCTTTACATAGTTTAGTTTCATCAGCAAAATAGTGACACTACTTTAAATACCTACTTCAAGGTAATTAATAAACAAAAAAAACAATACAGGAGTCTGATAGAGTAAACATGTGATACCTTTATTAGCTAATTGAGTATCTTTAGAATGTAAGCTTTCAAGACAACTTAGGTTTCTTTGTCAGGCATGTTTAGAATGAAGGCTGAATACAAATTACATGACAGGTTGTACATTTATGCAAATTATTTTAAAATTTGAATTCCACTGGAGGTGAAACTCTTATCACCAATGACTGGGTAAATTATTTTTTAGACTCAATAAGAGGCATCTCTTTGTAGATGGAGTATCACATTTATCAGTCTTCTGCTTTTTCTATGGCTAAGACAGTACCACTTTTTTACATATAAAAAGTATTGTACACTGGAATGAACAACAACTCTCTGCATTCTTCATTTATTCAGTTTTCTGTCCATGCCCAGATTGTCTCTGAGTCGATCCGTCTCTATTTACCCATATATATATATATATATATATATATATATATATATACATATTTATACTATCCATTAGAACCCCTCTAATATCTTATCCACTGTAGAAGTCATACTTTTAGGTCTTTTCAGTTTTAGATACTGGTCCAGTTTTAAATGGTGGGACTAGGGGTTGGATTCTATTGCTGATGATAAATGTTAACACCCATTTTACCTAACATTTTCCTATTGAAGTCTATGGGGAATCCTGGAGATAATAACAGTGATAAAATTAGCACCTGCAAAAGAATCCAGCCCTAGATCTGCTTTCCTTCAGTCTCAGGGCAAAATGCAAAGAGAATCAATAAATATAAAGTATAATTACCTTGCTATTACTTGCTAAGTACAAAGTGCCTTCAAGTCAAAGTGCTTTATTCTGTATAACTTTTTCCAGTCTCTGTTGGATATTGTCTTCCCTAAGTCATGTACATAATGGATGAAATGCTGTAATTCTCTCTGTTTGCCCACAGACTTTTATAGTGATCTTGTATATACAGAAGCACATAATTTGTTTATTAGGTAACAACAACACAGTTTGGGGTGGTGGAGAACAGCTTTAACCACTGTGAGATATCCAGACACGTACATCAGACCCCAGTATATATGCCCTAAAACCCTGGAACTCCCTTTTTGGCTATCATCTCAGGTTCTGCAAATTCATCTCCCTGGAGGTCCAGTGACCAATCAGGAGACGAGATAAACCTAGGAGATCTGAATCAGCGAATGAGAGGCTCGTCAATAATCTCCATGTATACTTTGGCTAATCTCATCTCCCCATTTCTCACTGTGTATCCCATGCAATCCCCTCAGTACTGATGATCCCCAGGGGTCATTTTCTTGAGCATGGAAGCACTTGCTCAGAGACCACGTACGTACGTGTGTGCATGCAAACTGCCCAGCTCCGTACACCCTCTACAGTGTTCTGAGCTCCACAACCAACTAGCCCCATTCCCAGCAGCTGAACCTGGGTCCGCTACATACAGATATCTGGGGAAAATTGTATACGGGAGAAACTTTCTGTGTATATAAAATGTTTAAAATGCAAGTGTGTAAGAGAATAGGGCATATAGGAGCAGAAAATGGAACACTGGGCTTAACCTTTGAGTGCCAGAAAGGTGTCAAATGCATAGCGCTGCAATGCAATACCTCTCTAGCAATCAAAGGGTTAACATGTATTAAACAGGAGCTTTACTCTCTACCACAGCCTATACCACGGCCATTAGATTTCTACTTGTGGAAGCTTCAGCTAACCTAATTGCTTGTTTGCATCAATGATAAAGGAAGAACACAAATACAACAGTATCTAGTCGTTATTTGTTTGTTTTTACCCTTGGAGTACCAATGTTCAACACCTTGATTTGCAATACTTTTTATACTCCTCTAGCACTGTTAAGGTTAAATCCAATATTAACCATTTGAGTGCTAAAGGGGTCCTCAAAGTATTGCAATGCAATGTGTGTTGGACACCCCTCTGAATGAAAAGTAAACACAGTTGTGTTTCATATGATCCACTGTGTGATGTAGAGATGACCAGTGCATTACTATATGCTGGAAACTCATGCACCCAGAATGGGTATATTCTAAAGTGCATCCGGGAACCTTGCCATGCATTTCTGAATGCTATGGTATTCAATGGATTAAACTCATTTGAACTAGAATGAATTGAGTAGTTATATAACTGTATATTCTTCTCTCATTTCCAGGTCTGGGACATTGAAGATCACAGCTGTCTGATCAATGTTATATCCAAAGCAAGTCAGATAAGAGGAGAAATAGCAACGTGTTTCTTTTCAGCACATCTTGGGGCACTCTATATTGCTACTGATTCCCTCTCTGTATTACAGCTCCAGGAAAAGTAAGATGTGGTGTCTCCTGGCATATTACACACTGTGCTGCGTCTGGCAGGAGTACTGATGGGACTGCATGCAGGGGGCTGAGACCTACACTTATAGACTAGGGCCATGGCTATCCAATAAGGAAAAGCACTCTATATATAATTTCCCTGCTCATTCTATGGGGCTGGGATACAGAGCTTGCAAGCACTAAAGTCCAACGGCGTTGATGTATGTCCACCAGTAAGCATCACAGCCATCATACAGTACGTTGCAGCGAATATCCTTGACTACAGTCACTTACATTAAGAACTAACACCATGTTGCACTGGCAAATTTGTAACTCCATTTACCCGAAGATGCTCTGTGATATACATTCCTACTCATATACATTGTAAATGCTAGGTATAATAAATTATCTATATTTCCATCCCTTATCTTTTTCATGGTTCTCAATTTCATAGTGTTGATAAATAGGTTCATACTGAGGAATCCAAAGAGGTGCAATTCAGGGCAAAATGAGCTGCCCCATAGAATATAGATGAAAAACACCATGAAATGGGCTCTCTAGAATTCAAGGTGTTAAAAGTCCCATTAAATCAGTGGGAATTTGGTGGATTTTCATTTGTCCCCTGAGGTGCAGTTGGTTTGTTCCAGTTTAGCTTGCTGAATTAGCCCCTATGTGCTGTATTCAGGAATCATTTGGTATATTGTTATTATTAGAGATGCAAAACACATTCATCACTCTCCATGGTCTACATAATTCTTTCTTCTGTGTTTCTCTATCAGTGCTACACAAACTGACAGTGACCTCTCAGCTGTTTCCCACAAGGAGCCTGTCACCTGCTGTCAGTACAACCAGAGCTTTGAGCAGGTGGTTACTTGCTCAGAAGGATCAGTAAGTACTGAGGCTGATAAAGTCATAGGGGTATGTAAGCAGTCAGGCTCTGTGCATAGATTAACGTGTGTGACATTTTACAAGGTAACTTATTAACATAGTTGATGAGACCAAAAAAATACATTCATCCAACACATCCAGCTTTTGCCGTATCACCTTTGTTGATCCAAAGGAAGCCAAAAACACCACTACTTAAAGGGATAGTAATACTTCATTTTAACTTTATTTTATTTTGTAGACATTAAAAAAACATGAAGAATGATATAAGTCTTATCTCTGAAACCTTTATGGTTTAAGAGATATTCACAAACAAAGTATCCCCCCCCCCTCTTCAACCAGATCAGAAGGGAGATGCCCAGGTAGACTGCAGAGAAGGACAATCTTCAATTAAGATAATGGAAAAAGCTGAAAAACTTGTCAAGGGGGGAAGGGCTTTCATTGTTTTCATACAAAGAAAATTGTCCCCTTCTGTTATCTGTACTGTCATACAACCAGACTCACATCTGAGAAGAGATGGCTTACACTAGGAAAAAGGGGCGGGGAGGGGAACTTTGCTTGTGAATATCTGATAAACCATAAAGGTTTGAGAGATAAGACTTATATCGTTCTTCATGTTTTTTTAATGCCTACAAAATAAAATAAAGTTAAAACGAAGTATTACTATCCCTTTAAACCATTTTCAGTTATACCCCAAGAAATGATTCCTTCCTGACTTGGCTATTTTCCTAGATCAATATTAAATCTGCATCTATCTATCTATCTATCTATGTATCTATCTATGTATGTATGTATGTATGTATGTATGTATGTATGTATCTATCTATCTATCTATCTATCTATCTATCTATCTGTCTGTCTGTCTGTCTGTCTGTCTATCTATCTATCTATCTATCTATCTATCTATCTATCTCTCTCTCTCTTACACACACACACACATATATAATATATATTTCTCTGTCATCCAATATAGGTTACTGGTAACTTTGGGTAGGCGACCTGCCCCTTTAAGTAAGACAGGAAACTTTCTTGAATAAGAAGTGCTGGGTGGAGCCTACCTTCCCTCTCAGCCTGCAGTAGCCAATACTCTCCAGTTAGATCATTTCCTTTGAAGAGGAAAGACAGAGAAACTGTTCTGCTCTAGTTTTAGTGTTTTATTGTTTTCTGTTAGATATGGAATACCACCACCATTAGTCAGATTACCATTTACTGACAATTCCCAGTGAATAGCTCGGTTTCCAGGTGCTATGGTGGACCTTTTAGCCCTGAGGAGAAAATCTTGCTGGGCAAGTTCTTTCCCAGGAGTGGCCCATGGAGGCTTCATGGTAATCTGAAGACAAACGTGAGAAACCCCTTGAGTGCTGAGGTCCACTTGTCCCACGCCTACTCTCCGCACAGAGTTCTCCATTGGAGTTCCTATTACATACTCCCGCACACATTGAGTTTGTCTGTATGTCTGTGGGGAGGCTTGGAGCAGTGTTTCTGTGGTCATTTAACCCTTTGTATGCTATTTTGACATATTTTGGGTACTTTTCAACACTTTCCCGGTTGGGGGCAGTGTTTATTTCACTTGCACTGTGTTTTCTGGTGTATTTGCTAATTTTTTTACCTCAGTGTAAATTTTGTAAAATTTGTGTTCCAAGGTGTGTTTTTACCGCATAGACGCCATGCTCCATTCACTCTATGAGACTTTACTGTTTGGGGCATATCTCTGCAACCGTTCATCGTAGCGACTTCAGAGATGGCTCATTTTGTTTGTCTACCCTTGTTCTATGATCCGGTTCATTTTCTGAGTGTTTTGGGGAGCTTGGGAGACTACGGGCACTGTTTGGGGTACTTCTACAGGGAAACTACGTTTCCCATGAGTGCTTGCTTCGCGCGCTTGTTACTGATTGGCTCCCATTTTGGTCACCATTTTCTTTCATCCCTTCACGAGTATCCTACACAGGGCTGGAGCTTTCCTTCTCTCCTCAGCTGATAAACCCTTCATCTGCCAGATATGTGCATTTTAGCAATTTCTGGGGGTGACATTTTAATCACTGTTTAGTGTATACCAGATATATTGAGACGTTTGTGACACTGTGTCTAATCCATCTGAACTTGGGGCTAGGCCTAAGACTAAGGACCCTGGGACGTCTGTGACCCCCATTGTGCATTGTTCCTTATGTCATCCAGGGTTACCTAGAGAATACTCAGGTCATTTATGCCCTGCCCCTGAGTCACCTCCTGGGACCTCCAGCCATGTATTAGAGCCAACTTGGTTACAGGAGTTTAAGGCTACTACTAAATATTTAAAGTCTACCTTACAAATGTTACCATCTCAACTGAGTGGGGCCTTCCAGGCTTGGCAACCCCCTGTATCCATCAGATCATCCCTGCCTAAACCACAGGGGATACCTGATGTGTCTGATTCATCTGAAGAGAAACTGTTAATGTATTCAGATGACGAGGGTAATTCTGTGGAGGTGTCTTCCCAGTTTTTTGGGGACCCATTTGAGGCTAATCCTGACCCCTCTGCTGAGGGCCTGATCAGGGCTGTCCTCACTACTTTGAATATTCCCTTGGCATCTGAAGATCCCAATGACCCTTCTGATGTGTTTCAGGAGCCTAAGACCCAGTCTACCTGCTTTCCTCCCAATCCCATTCTTGACCGTCTGGTCTTGGATGAGTGGAAGCTTCCTGACAAGAAGCTTGCTGTGTCTAGAAAAATTGCTAAATTGTATCCCTTCTCTGAAGCGACTTTGGTACAGTGGGCTCAACCTCCTAAGCTGGATGACAGAGGGGTACAGGATCCCCTTTACCTCTCTTCCTCCACCCAGGTTTCGTCTTTCACACACTCCTCAGGCAGCAGACAAGCTTCAGACCCTTTTGGACAGAGGTTTTGGAGCCGGTTCCCGAACCAGAATAGGGTTTCGGTTTCTATTCTAATCTGTTTGTGGTCAACAAGAAGAACGGCGGATGTTGTCCTATCCTGGACCTCAAGAATGTCAATTCTGTCGTGATCAAGTCTCATGATCATCAGGAGTCTCTGCGGACGGTGATTGCCGCCATGTCTCCTGGAGAGTTTCTTGCCTCCCTGGATCTTCAGGATGCATACCTGCACATTGCCATTCATCCAGAGAGCCGGCAATACCTCCGGTTTGCCTGTGACCAAGGGCACTTTGTTTTCTGCTTTTCCTTTTGGTTTGTCTACTGCTCCACAGGTCTTCAGTCGGGTCCTAGGTGCCTTGATATAGCTCTTGCACAGGACCAGGGTCCGAGTTACTCCTTACATGGATGATCTCCTGCTGAAGGCCTCCTCTCCAGAGCTTCTGCATCACCAGGTCCAGGAATTCATTCATGTTCTCTCCCATGTTGGGTGGATCTTGAACATGGACAAGTCGGTTCTGGTTCCATCTCAACGTCTCGTTTGCCTGGGACTTCTCTTCAACACAGTGAAGGGGATGGTGTTCCTCAAGGACAAGGTAGCTCCTGAGATCACACGCAAAGTATCCACTGTCCTAGAGTTGGATCCGGTGCCAGCCAAGAAGTTGATGTCTCTGGTGGGGAAGTTCATTTCCATCATGGAAGCAGTCCCATTCACCATGGCTCATGTGAGGGAACTTCAACGGTTTGTGATCCAGGCCTGCAAGTGTCAGTCCGATCTCTTAAAGCTATCTTTCTTCTCCTACACGTGGAACTGAGTCTGTCATGGTGGCTCAACCTCTCGCATCTCCTGAAAGGCAGGGCCTTCCTGATTCCTTTCTGGATGACTGTAACCACAGATGCCAGTCTGTCGGGATGGGATCCGGTCTTTGGTCACCTGAATGTCCAGGGCCAGTGGACTCCGGATGAGATTCTCCTCCCCATCAACGTATTGGAGCTTCGAGCAGTTTTCCATGCTGTCCTCTATTGGACGGTCCAGTTGGAGAGTTGTCCGGTTCGAGCCCAATCAGACAACACCAAGGCCATGGCTTACATCAACAAGCAAGGCTGCACAAGAAGTTTCACAGCTTGGTTGGAGGTCAAGGCTATTTTGGCATGGGCAGAAGATCATGTTCCAGCTACTTCCGCAATTCACATTCCAGGCGAGAATGGGAACTGAATCAGGAGGTGTTCCATCGCATTGTCCAGAAGTGGGGTCTTCCGCAGATCGACCTGATGGCGATGAGACACAACAGGAAGGTTCTGCTGTTCTGCTCCCGTTGGAACGACCCTCAGGCTCTAGCAGTGGATGCCATGTCCAGTCCATGGAGTTTTCTTCTGGCATACATATTTCCCCCTCTTCCCATGTTGCACAGGGGATTGAGGAAGCTTCGTCGATCTCCATTCATTCTAATTGCTCCATGTTGGCCTCGCCAATGTTAGTTTCCAGAGCTTCTGGATCTGTCGGTGGCGGAACCGTTTCGACTTCCCCACCGTCCGGATCTTCTTCTACAGGGATACCTGTGGAAGGAAGACGTTGAACGTTTGGGTTTGACAGCTTGGAGGATGAATCCTCAATTTTGAAGATGAATTTTTTCTTTGAGGTTGTTGCTACTATGCTTCATGCTTGGAAGCCTGTTTCTTCTAAGGCATACCATCGGGTTTGGTTTACCTTTCTCTCTTTGTGTGCTGATAGGGATCTTTCCCATGACTTTGATCTCCCTACGGTCCTGTCTTTTTTGCAGGATGGGGTTAAGGGTCTCAGTTTGAGTTCCATAAAGGTTCAGACTTCTGCTCTCTCTGTTTTCTTTCAGAGACGGCTTGCCTTTATTCCAGATGTCAAGGTTTTCTTCCCGGATGTTGCGCATGCTCGCCCTGCTTTTAAGAGTCCCACTCCTCAGTGGGATCTCAATATGGTCTTAGGTGTTCTCCAGTGTCCACTTTTTGAGTCCTTGGCTACTATTCCTTTATGTCTCCTGACTCAGAAGATGACATTTCTCCTGGCGATTGTGTCTGTTCACTGTGTCGCGGAGTTACATGCGTTGTCCTGTTAACCCCCCTTTTAGGTTTTTCATAAGGACAAGGCGGTTCTTCGCACTTCTCAGGAATTTCTCCTGAAGGTCGTTTCTGAGCTCCACATTAATCAGGAAATAGTGGTGCCTTCTTTTTGTCCTGACCCTATATCTGACAAGGAAAGGGATCTTCACTTGTTGGATGTTGTGCGCTGCCTTAAGTTTTATGTGCATCGTACTGAGTCCATCCACCAGTCTGACATGTTGTTCATCATTCCTGAGGGTCCTAGGGCTGGTAAGCCGGCTTCTAAGGTTACCATTGCTTCCTGGATTAAGTCCACCATTCGTAAGTCCTTTCGGGTTACGGCACATTCTACCAGGTCTGTTGGAGTCTCTTGGGGTTACAAGAATCAGGCCTCGGCTGTTCAGTTGTGCAAGGCGGCTGCTTGGTCGTCAATGCACACCTTTTTCAAACACTGCCCTGTTGATTTGCTGTCATCGGCTGATGCCAGTTTTGGTAAGAAGATCCTAGAGGCTGTATTGCCCGTCTAGGGTCTTTCTAGGTACATTTAGTACTCCTTAACTGTTGAGCCCTGTTGGCTCTAGTTCAGTGTGCTGTGTTACATTTTCTGGTGTGTTTACACCGGTTTTTGTGTCCGTTGACACTTTATTTTTAGAGGGCTGTGTATGATCTGTTTAGCTCATGTATGCTCTGTTGACTTTGGGGGCACTGCGTCTGGTCCTTGCCTTACTTCCCACCTCAGGGAACTCAATGGTTGGACATCCCAAAGTTACCAGTAACCTATATTGGACGACAGAGAAAATAGGATTTTAGTCTTACCTGTTAAATCCTTTTCTCTTAGTCTATATAGGTTACTTGTCTCCCATCCTGTCAAGGGACCATGCTTGGCTCTCCTGTGGCAAAACGTGGGAGTCCTTTCGGGTTCACGCTCACAGGAGTCTTCTTTTCCCTTTGGCTATCTAGTCAGTAGTTAGTGTCATCGATCTAACTGGAGAGTATTGGATACTGCAGGCTGAGAGGGAAGGTAGGCTCTACCCAGCACTTCTTCTTATTCAAGAAAGTTTCCTGTCTTACTTAAAGGGGCAGGTCACCTACACAAAGTTACCAGTAACATATATGGACTAAGAGAAAAGGATTTAACAGGTAAGACTAAAATCCTATTATATATAAATAATATGTTAAAACATTGCTAATACAATGGATATTTATTAAAAATGTATTATTATTATTTTTTTAATCCATATGTAATTTTTTTTTTTAAGATGTCACCAGGAGACATTGTTTTTATTGCTGTCTATGGTGAACTTTTGGTGGGAGATCAGTTAGAACAACTTGGTACTGTTTGAACCCTTTCTGTGCCAAATGGGTATCCAAGGGCTATTGCTTTGCAATGTGTTGGATTTTCCTCTGGCATTCAAAGGGTTAATTGTTGTTTATGGTGATCTTTTGATTCGATAAATAACGATCATGATCAGATAACTGGCCCAGGTGCTAAAACAACAAACAATATAACACTCATTTCATGTGTAAGAAGGAGAAATGTATTGTCAAAGTTTCAGTTGCAGATGCAAACTTTATCAGGACAAAGACAGGAAGAGCACTCTGAACTGATACTAGATTTCTATCATGTGAATTTCCAGTATGCCCGATTACATGTAGAATTATGAAAATCCTCAAAGATGAGGTCCGTCCACCTGGATGTTCCATGTTTTACGCAAGAGGTTCTCTGTTGTAGCCTTTGGCTCAATACTTTGACAATTTCCTCCAACATTTAGTGAAAATACTGAATTAAATAGTAATTATTACGATTTATAATGGAGTAACAATGGACATTAAGTCATTATATACTATCATTCCACTTAAGAAAGGTCTAGAGGCAACTAGGCAGAGCCTATTGGAACATCTTCAACAGTCACCCCTCCACACACACGCTGAATTCTTTATGGAATTCCTCTCCATCTGTCACACATAACATTTTAAAATTTGAACTTAACTATAACCCACTGAGATCAGGCCTAGCTCCTTCATATGCCAACCTATTTGTGCAATGGCATGAATCTACTCACTTGCTTCCACTGGTTGGTAGTAAGATCCTTTGTCTGTTTCACTATATAGATGATCTTTTCTTGGTCTTAACAGACACTGAAAACTATCTAAAAACCAAATGCTCCCGTAAAAGAGATATAAAAAAATATATAAAACAGTCCAAAGTCATATACCAAGCATAATAATGATAAAACCTAATGAGACTAAATCAAACATGCACATATGCAATGAAGAAACAGTACATTAATAGTGTCAAATATGATTTCATAAGACTGTACCAAGAAACTTGATTAGATGATGGAAACGCAGAGTTATGGAGAATGGTGATAAAATTAAATGTATGATGAACTGATGAAATGGAGATGAATAGTTCAATGAACTGAGGGAAAATTGATCCTTCAACTCCTATGATAATGTCTGATGCTGCTTACAATGTTTTTGTGGCCTTGTCCACCCAGAGAGAATGCAGTCTATAGAATAAGCGTAAAACTATACAAAAACACAGGTGAAAATAAAATGCAATCTAAGTGTAGTAACTTTAATATACATGAATAAAAACAGAATAGTTGTGCACTCATATTTTCTCCATCTTGGACTTTATGAGTATAAGAGTTCCCAATCTCTGATAATCTTCGAACTGTGTCCTGAATGCAGCTTCCCTTGCTGGTCCAATGTCTCTGCAAGAGATGAAATCCAAGGAATCCTTTTGGCTGGTGCTGATGTTGATATGAATACTGGAAAAACTGGCTACTGCACAGTTCTAAGATAGTCACTGATACAATGCTTAAGGTGCTAATAATAAGATGACCCAAGGGCAATATAGTCCTGATGAAATTAGGTCAAAGGAGAATATTGTGAAAGCGCTAAGTATTAGCGTCCTCGTGGCTGCAGGCAAACGCTCTGTACCCTGAGTAGTGTGACTGGTACTGGTAAGAGGTAGGGAAACCCACAGGGGGAATAGGTGGGACAAATAAGCATGAGTGCTCCAATGGTATAACCCAGATCATATCATAGAGATACAACTCCACTTCCTCAGTAAGTATTCCCCTGAGGAAGTCGAGTTAGATGGTATAGATATGGATATTGTCCCTGGACCTTTGCCATTTATACATTCTTTTCACCTTCTATGGCTTATATTCATCTATGTGAAAATTAGATCATTCAAATTATGATCACCAGACTGTAGTTCCAGTACTGAGAGCAATTTATATTGCTGTATTTATCTTATCATGACCAATGTTCTATTTATTTTTTGATCATGATGGGACATTGCATGTGCATTGTATGTAGGACTTATTTATTTACACATGTTCACTTACTGCCAATCTCTGTATTACAGCACACACTTATTGGGTGGTGTTGTCACTTGCTTGCAGTGCAGCAGTCCGACTGAATGATAGTGACCTTGCATACACACTCAGTATCTGAGGGTTTATAAGATCTGAGTGGCCTTCATGTCTTTGTCTTGATAAATTTAGTAGCTGTAGCCAAAATATTGATAATAAATCCTGTTTGTTGCATCTTCATGAAGTTTCATGAGTGTAATTCTTCTGATATGAAAAGTGAAATGTGGTTTAACTTTTGTCCAAGATGATGGCATGAGAAATGCCACTCTGTATTTCATTGTTATGTATCCTTGAGTTCCTTCCTCTAATGTTTTCCTTTATAGTGCCAATATGGGAACGCTTCTATGTGCCTCCTATGCAGCAATACCTTTTCAGGACTGCATTACTATTCTTTTTTGTAAACATCTGTCAGAAGCACTAATTCTGAAAGGAATACTGGATAGTCTTCTGTAGGCAGGTACAGTAGACACAACCAGTTCTTGATAAAGTAAGGTATTCCCTCAATGTAGGTTATAAAGACATGGGACCTACTGACAGGACAGCTTGTTTCTGAAGTTAAAGCAGCTCATGGAAGCTCAGGAGTCACTTGCCTGGCCTTGGACTTCGATGGTAGGAGGTATGTACAGAATAGATGGTGTCTGAATGTGTATAAAGGCTTCCCTTGTATTATATACATATTATATAATAAAGTGATTATTTCACTCCCAGTCTGTGCCATTAGGCTGATGTACTAAGGAGAGCAAAAACTCCAAAAAGTGAACTAAGGGCTAAACTATTTTAATACTTCCATATAATAGGGTAGACTTGCGTCAATTTATTAATCCTACAATTGACATAATCAATTAATAGCACACAGAGCACAAAATACATGTTTAAAATACTAATGATGGGGTACCACGCTAGTAAGAATCGGTACATCACAGTACATGTTACTGAATTGTAGTGCATGATGGTCTTTGACTTACTGCGGCTCACAATAACATAAGTACCAATATATAGCCCATGCTAATAAAAAGTACAGTATGTGTAATAAAGTGCAATGTGCATAAATCAATGTCAAACAAGTCAGTTACAAAACAAATTACATAAAAATAACAATAACCAAAAATAACCAGTCTATATATATATATATATATATATATATATATATAATATTTAGTTAGTTCATGAATTGGTGAAATTAATGTTAGTGAATATATAGAATAAGGTGATATGGAGAGCGGTCATATAATAGAAACCTTTAAAGGAACAGTTAGTTTATTAAAAAACAAACAAAAAAAACATATCTTGTAGTATTTTTCCTTTTAAGTACAAAGGTACTCCCACTGCTGGGAGATATGTCTTTCCAGTGTTATTATGGTTTAATCTGTTATTTTTACATTAACCTAGTCCTCTAATGGACACATTTCAGAGAATGATTCTGTTGCATTCTGTGGAAGAGGTGATTCATTGACAACAATTCTCCATAGAATGTGATATCAATTGCTTAGTCACCTCCTGTCATTTTAAACTTTCAAGAAGTAAGTTTCCTGGCTCTCTTTCCAGAAAGGATACATTTCTTTTTTAATTGTTATAACTTTTTAATAAAACAACTGTGAGCAGTAGGAGTAGACTTGTTTGCTTAGCAGGGAAAGACATATAACATGGGTTTTTGTAAAAAAAAAAGTTTACTGCCTTTTACATATATTAAGGTATTCACTATAGTACAGGAAGGAAGCATTTTCAGAAAAACATGAATACTAGAACAAGAGGACATGACCTAAAGTTGGAGTGTGGGAAATTCAGAAGTAACATGAGTAAATAATACTTCATGGAAAAAATATAGACTCATGGAACAGCCTCTCAACAGTGGTGGTAGACCCTAATATTGTAAGGGAATTAAAACGTGTTTGGGATAGATATACTCTGGGATGTATAAAGGCTGTACATTCTAATTAGATAGGAAAGGACAGACTGGATGTGAAAATCTATATTTGATTGAGTTTAGAAATTTATGAAGAACTACGTACAGTGAAGACTGTATTATAAATTAATCTGATCTAAATCCATGAATTAATGTATCTATGAAGAGGAAGGCGCATGTGCATATAAGCAGTTTATAAGAAGAGAGCAACCGAAGGTTTTGTAATAATAGCAGAAATTGTAAAGTAAAAGTTCAGTTATTAATCAGATATATGGCATTGACGTGGGATAACCTACACTTAGTGTGTACTAGGCCATAAGTGATGGTGTCCAATGCTAGTAGATGGATGTCCCAGTATCAGTCAGACTTTTCCCATTAATAGCTCTTTATGGCTCTTATAAAACATACTCTTCCTGTTGATGTTGTAAGATCATCCGCTGCTAAACTCTCTGAAATAAATCTCTACGCTGCTTAACACCAGAACAGATCTGAACAGGACTCGACTTTTTAAAGGGTATGAAAAAGCCTACTCCGGTCTGTGAAAGGCTTCATGTAATGCTCTAGGTTGTGAGACCCCTTCTTATCAGTTTTGAGTCCTGTTAAGATCTGTTCTTGTGTGAAGCAGTGTGTAGAGCTTTCTGGTCAGCGACTGCAAAATGCAGGGATAATGACGCAATGTAACATTACCACTGCGGCACTGAGAGCTCTGTATGCTGTATTTAATAGACTTAAGGCAATCCTTTGTACACTGTATCACTTCTATCTTTTTACATTGCATCACTATTCTTGCTTGTACAGTCCCTGACAGAAAGCTCTCTGGAAACAAATGTGAGGCATTTTGTTGAACACCTCTCTGTCACTCAAAGAGTTAAAGGGCTATGATTACCATGTGCAATGAGTAGAGTTTGAAGTCCTCTGGCCCTGCTAGCAACTGTCATATCCAACCCCATAGACCCGACATCCAGGCCTGATTGAACAAAGGCACAAGGGCATAATTCATGGAGGCGATTAAGATTTTCTCCCCATATTACAGTAAATTGGTGGAATATTATTTGGATGTTTAAAACAAACATCATTTTTATTCCCCTTTATGGTGCATTTGGATTGCTCTAGAATTGCTCATATTTTGCTTTCTGCAAAAGGTCCCAAATGTACTAAAGAGAGAGTCTGTGACCAGTCTGTTAAGAGGAACAGCTGGTCAAATCCTGCATAAAACAGGCAATTAGCAGAAAGCAGATGGCACTATAACTAACGTGCATACAGATAATGGAGACATCAGAGAGGTAAAAATATAGAGGAACACACAGAAGAGACGGAAGTCAGATCAGGTGATTTAGCAAACAAACTATTTTAGAACTAAGTAGGCAGCATTGATGCATTGCAGAAAGAGAATTAACTCTTTGAGTGCCAGAGGTGTAGGCAACGCATTGCTTTGTGTACCCCCTGGCACTCAAGGGTTAAAGCAAAGTTATCATAAACATTTTTAATCTGTGCCTGATAGCCTTGTGTGGCATCAAGCAGAGCAGTGTAGTATTGCAATAAAATTGTTTGTTTCTTTTCTTAATAAATTAATCAACCCCTTGGAAGGCAGAGACGACTCCAGCATTCAAGCGTCTCTTTGTCTGCTTGATTTGAGGACCATATTTTGGGTAATTTTATGACTTATATCTGCTGTTGTATTTTATTGTAAAACGTTCTACGTTTATACCCATTATCCCCTACTGTCAATGAATATCTCTGTGAAGGATCCAGACATTATACTGTTTACATTAGAACGGAAGATACAGGAATAATATACAAAACCCAATCAAGCAGAAATATAGCTAACATAAAGGGGTATACATTAATTCAATTAAGTGACAATAAAGGATCTGGAACCATATTTTTGTGCTTCTTCTACCTAAAGCCTAGGTACTAAGCCAGTTGTTTTGGGGTAGTAGAGTCGTTTGGTGTCAAACAACATCTCTGCGGAATCTAACAACCAACTCCTTTAACCCAAAGCAATGTGTATGAGACCTCTAGCATCTAAATGGTTCATTTGATATCAGTATGAAAGTATCACAGTGTTGGTTTGTAAGGTAATCAAAGACTAAATTATTGTTACATTCATTGCCAGCCACCATAGTCTTGTACCATTGTCCATCTTTATAGAAATTTGTTCTGTGGAGCTCCTTTTACTAGTTCAGGGAATGATGGGTACCATGGATCACAATAAGAGAACCATGTACTAAGTTATCTACATCCATCCATTGAATGCAATGCGTGGGAGACCTCTGTAGCATAAGGGGTTAAATTCCCCATTTAGATCAATGGGAACGTTTCTTTATCCGCTATGGTGCACACAGTTTGCCCCAGAATTGTTTTAGTTTGCTTTTACACATAAGTCTTATTGCTGTTAACTCTTTAACTGCCAGAAAAAAGCATTGTTGCCATCATAGAAAAAAAGTAAGGTAGCAAAATGGTTGAGTTTTGATATAGAAACAAAGATGCCTATCTAACAATGCACTGGCTGTTATATATCAGCTTGTGTGTCTCTTTCAACAATAGAGTCCAACTAACCTGTTTTTACTAAGAAAAGACATATTGGTTGCCAGAAACCTGGCCTAGTAATGGCACGTTAGACAGCTGACATCTCCTGTAATCTGCTACCTCTAATTATCCACATGTGCTCGTGCACGGTTAATTATGCAACATATCCTCAACAGAATAGCCAACTGTCTCTTTTTTTAAGCTTTGAATCCAACATATAGCAAATTAAACCCAGGGGTCCATATAATCAGATCATCTTTTTCCAGTAATTAACTGATTAATTGCTCAGCCCAGCACTGATAGCCGATCTCTTCATGACTGTTACGGTTAGAAAGAATAGGTAATTCTGCTGATCTGGATGTCAAAAGGGGGCTTTTGTTGGCAAGCCTACTATATGATTTAGAGTTATTTTAAATACCTAAGAGATTTCAAGTAATGTACATACACCAGAAGGTGTTTATTCTATGGATATTATCACTGCATGTGGCATCACTATCTTCTTTATTAAGTATGATATGATTATATGAAATATATTAATAGTGTATATTAATGTGCAACAAATAATGAATATATAATTTGATGACCAAAGTATATATGAGGACTTTTTACTTTTTTGCTAAATATTAACTTCTCTTACTGAAGTAAAATTTAACCTGACAACTTTTGGCCTGAGGAGCAAGTACAATCAAGTGGCCTAGTTCTATTATAACACCAGCCCACTTACCCTTTTTGTTAATTTTGTAACTGGCATTAATGTTATGAAGTAAGGCAAGTCATGCCACATAGCTTACAAATGAAATTCAGCTACAGTAGTGATACCACAGAGCTTACAGTTGAAGTGAAGCTACACTAGTGATACCACAGAGCTTACAACTGAAATGGAGTACACTACTAATGTAGCTCCATTTGCATTAGAAGCTCTGCTTACTTCATTTATGGCAGCAGTCAAGACATGGAGTGAGGCAGTGGCCCACCAGCCCAGGGACAATTGCTCCTCTGTCCCACAGGCCTCCCCTGTAACCTACTAAATAATTGAATAACACTCAGTAATCTGTTGAAGAGATATATATATGCCTTATGCACAAAAAGAAAAAGTATCAATTCTTGCGCAAACTATCTGCACCATAGGGACAAATAAAAAATCCTGCAGAAGCAAATTAAGGCAAATTAAGATCTCCTTAGCATTCAAGGGGTTGAATCCCATTTAAATAGTTGTACATTTTAGTTAAAATTCATTTATCCCCTACGATGCAGTTATATTTCTCTGTCATCCAATATAGGTTATTGGTAACTTTGGGGTAGGCGATCCACTCTTTTAAGTAGGCAGGAACAATTCTTGAAGAGAATGCTGGGTGGAGCCTACCTCCTCTCCTTAGCTGCAGCTAGCCCCCCTTTCCAGAATGATTTGTTCCTTCATGAAGACACAGGCAAGAGAACAGTTCTGCAATAGTTTTATTTTATTTTTTGTTTTCAGTTAGATATGGAATACCACCATTAGGCGGATTACTGACAATTCCCAATGGATAGCTCAGTTTCCAGGTGCTATGGTGGACCTCTTAGCCCTGCACATTGCCATCCATCCAGAGAGCCAGCAGTACCTCAGGTTAGCCTGCGACCAAGGGCATTTTCAGTTTTCTGCTCTTCCCTTTGGTCTGACTACAGCTCCACATGTCTTCACTGGAGTCCTGGAGGGCATTAGTGGCTGTACTCCACCAAGACAGTACCAAAGTCACCTCCTTCAGCAGCATGTACAGGACTGCATTCATGCACTGACCCATCATGGCTGGATCCTCAAAATGGACAATTCAGATCTCGTACCATCCCAGAGACTAGTCTTCCTGGGGTTTCTCTTCGACACCCAATGGGGTGTAGTGTTTCTCGCGGACGAGGTGGCTCACCAGATCATCCACAAGATGTCTACTGTTTTGGCTCACGTCCCAGTTACAGCCAAAAAGCTGACCTCCCTATTGGGGAAGTTCTACCATGGAAGCGGTTCCATACGCGATGGCTCACGCCAGGGAACTCCAGAGGTTTGTGATCCAGAGTTGCAGGGGCCAACTGGACCTTCTGAAGATGTCAGTATCTCTTCTGCTTCACATGGAGCTGAGTCTGTCGTGGTGGCTCCACCTCCCCAACCTGCTGAAGGGCAAGCCCTTCCAAGTCTCCTTCTGGACTACTGTGATGACGGATGCCAGCCTCTCTGGCTGGGGAGCGGTCCTGGGTCACAGCAATGCCCATGGTTGGTGGTCTCAGGAGGAATTGCTCCTTCCCATCAATGTGTTGGAGCTTTGGCCGATATTTCATGCTCCCTCCCTTTGAGTCCTTGGCCACTATTCCCTTGTGCATGCTGACTTGGAAAATGGCCTTTCTCCTGGAGATTGTCTGTTCGCCGTGTTGCGGAGTTGCATGACCTGTCTTGTAGACCACCCTTCTTGGTGTTTCATAAAGACAAGGCAGTTCTTCGTACCTCTCAGGAGTTTCTCCCGAAGGTGGTATCGGACTTCCACATTAATCAGGAAATTGTGGTGCCCTGTTTCTGTCCTGACCCTACCTCTGAGAAGGAAAGGGACATTCACTTGTTGTTGGAGGTGGTGCGTTGTCTCAATTTCTGTGTCACCACACTGAGTCTATTCGCCAGGCTGATGCCTTGTTCGTCATTCCTGAGGGTCCCAGGACAGTGAGACCAGCATCCAAGGTGACCATTGCATCTTGGATTAAGTCTACTATTCGTAAGGCTTACGAATTACTGAAGAAGCCGGTTCCCTTTTGGGTTTTGGCCAGATCCATTGGGGCATCTTGGGTGTACAAGAATCAGGGCTCAGCTGATCAGCTGTGCAAGGCTGCCACTTGGTTATCTGTGCACACCTTTTCTAAGCACTACCGAGTGAATGTTTTGGCGTTGGCTGATGCCAGCTTGGGAAGGAAGATTCTAAAGGCAGTTTTGCCTGTCTAGGTTCTCCTTTTGTTTCTTCAGTGCTCCTTCACTTTTGAGCCCAGTTGGCTTGAGTTTGTGTGCTGTGCTGTGTTCCTGGTGTATTTATGCACCGGTTATGTGTCCATTGACACTTCAGCGTTATTGTTGAGCTGTCTATGATCTAATGGTTCATATAGGCTCTGGTGACTTTGGGGCCCTGTGTCTGGTCCTTGCCTTACTTCCCACCTCTGGGAAACTCAATGGTTGGACATCCCAAAGTGCCAGTAACCTATATTGGACGACAGAGAAAAGAGGATTTTAGTCTTACCTTTTAAATCCTTTTCTCTTAGTTCATATAGGTTACTGGTCTCCCACCCTGTCAAGGGACCATGCTTGGTTGTCCTGTGATTGAACTTGGGAATCCTTTCAGGTTCATACTCACAGGAGTCTTCTTCTCCCTTCTTACTACCTAGTCCCTAGTTAGTGTCACAAATCTTTCTGGGGGGGGGGGCTAGCTGCAGCTAAGGAGTAGAGGTAGACTCTATGCAGCATTTTCTTCAAGAATTGTTCCTGCCTACTTAAAGGGGCAGTCACCTACCCAAAGTACCAGTAACCTATATGGACTAAGAGAAAAGGATTTAACAGGTAAGTCTAAAATCCTCTTTTCCCCAGAAATGCTCCACTTTTCTTTTTTGCATAGGGCCTTTCATGTTCTATTGTAAATTAACAAAAAAGATGTTAATGTGGATGCATACCTACAGTCACATATGGTTTCAGAATCCCCATGGTGCTACAGTGTAAACATACACTGCAATGTAAAACTCAACTAACTGGGCAACTCCTTCATGCAGTTTTAAAAAGCTATATTGTATTAGATCATGTGAAAACAATGACACATTTCGGTATCTTGTGAGATTTTAAAAATGTTGATTGTCTTAACATTGCATATTAATGTGAGGTTTATTAAATGCATAAGCAGGGGAGGGTAACAGAAAGGAACTAGGGAGGGAAGAGTAGGCAAGATATAATAAGTTTTACAAGTGACAGATGGGATTATAAAGACTGATAAAGAATAATCACATAATTTTACATCAGGCACGGTATTAAGGTTTAGGACTGGTCATAACCGAGAGAGTTGATGATGATGATGATCCAAGGTTCCCAGGTTGTGTGGAACAACCAGAAGTTCTCACTTATATGGGAGGTCAGTTTGTTCATTTCATAACAATCCTAAATGTTCCCAATAATTTTGTCAGGTGTTGGGATTAAGGTTTTTTCCAATTCTCAGCTATGCAGCTAAAGCAAAGCATGGGTGTCCAACAAAAGGTCCAGCTGACCCCAAATGAGATTTTTAACACACATGACCCATTAAACCAGGAGAGTCTAACCACCTGCCCATCATTGTGTAACTGACATCCTATAATTCTCAAGAATAGTTCAGTCTGTTAAATGCCAATAGTCTCACTGGCTAGTGCTACATTGATTAATGACTAGCACTGAGCCAGTAACAGTGTTATTTTGTACAAATAAAGCTGAATAGGTTTTTTAATTGATTTTATATTATGGCAAAAAAAAATCTGTAGTTTAGAAAAGCAGATAAAAGGCTATAATTTACCATTGTCTTCAATAAAACTCACACATACAGATTTCTGATCTTGTGGCCCACGACTGAAAATGTTGGACTCACCTGAGGTAAAACAACAGTGACTATGTATTTATTTTGAGATGGGATAAAACAGGAACTAGATTTAGAAAGGATGACATTTTGCAACTGACAATTACAGGGTAAATAATTCTTGTTCCTATGTTACAACATGTACAATATTTTGTTTGTGAAGTTCTTTAGAATGCTTTGTCAAACCCTTTGTTTTTAGAATGCTGACAGGTGGCAGGGATGGAAGCCTAAAGCAGTGGAACTACAGCTCAAGCTCCTTCAACTGCACAAAGACCCTTAAACAAGGCAGATCAGGTTTGCCCAAAGCTTTCTTTTGTCTGCATTTTACCTTTCTTTATTCTGAAACAACCTCCCTAACAACACGTTATGTTTTTGTTTGTTTTCGTTTCATTATTTTTCAGACAGTTCACCAGATGGAGTCACTGACTGCACTTACACTGAGATAAACAGTAACCGGTATGGATGAGTTGCAAAGAATGTGTTGTAGTTCATGAGAAAGCAGGACATTTTAAGTAGTCCACAGAGGGGAATCCAGACCATCTCTCATACTTCTTTTATAACAAAGTTGCACATGTTTTGTCCTTGTCAATCACAAACAGAGCACCTTAATTTGACTCCATTGGATGGCAGAGGGTCTTCACTGCATTGTTTTGCAGTGCTTTGGAGACCTCTCCAGCATGCAAAGGATTAAAAGCTACCCTGTTTTTTGGCTCAATTATAAGGAAAAAAGAAGTATTAAAAGCAACCATCTGCATGAGAAAGGATAATTGGTTTCTATCTACATATGCAGATGGATATAGATAAGTGGATAGTTGTGTTGCAATGTGTCGGCTACCTCTATGGCACTCAAAGGGTTAAGCAACATTAGTTATGGTATATACAAAGGAAGGGGTACCTCTAAATCAAATTTATAGCCAATACTTTCATTAGTTTAATTTAAAAGTGGGATCCATCTATAAGTGAGATCTGAAAATAACATCTTAAAAATAATGTGGAATAGAATTACCCTCTGTCTGTCTAAAACCAGTATGAGTGTGCTGGCCCCACAGCAACTTTCTCCAGTTAGACAAATATTGAAACTCCAGTTACTGGTTTTGGAGCTTTTTAAATGAGTGTATTTTTAACAGTATTTGATCATGTTTAGGTGACTGCCAAAAAAAAAAAATATATATATATATATATCCTATATAATAATTTGGTAGGATGTTTGCCAGAAGCCGTCATGAGCAGTAGAGACTGCGTCTGCTGCATTCATGTGCAATAGAGACTGCCCGCGCTGCATTCATTCACAGTACAGAGTGCCCGAATGCACAGCGGCGTTCGGGCACTCTGTACTGCACATGACTGCAGCGCGGGCAGTGAGCAGAGAGGCTCTGGGCACCAGCCGCGGCTTCTGGGTGGCACTGTGTCCCATGTACACGGGCTTTTAAACTAGTATATTCACTGCAGTTCTCATCTAGACTTCTGGTTATGGATAGAATTTGCTTACCAGGGGGTTTGTGTCTGGTTCTTATGAATTTCTGGAATTGTATATGAGGACAACTATAGAGTCACTAACCAGTAGGTACTGGAATTCTGCCTTGTTGACAGCACTCATTTCCAATCTTGAGTCAGGTTTTCTTGAAATGTATTGTAAGATCTTATATAGGTATTCTGTGATGGCGCAAACCACGGAAACTATCTCGCACAGTATCACTATCGTAATTAAATTCTGGTACTTTTCATATACAAAGAAACTCCCTCTGGTAACGTGATCTTGCAGCTTTGAACCTTAAAGGATCCAACCCTTCCTTCATAAACCGCAGATACAATATACACAGGCTCAGCACTGATCTCCCTTCCCAAGCTGGGATACCTTAAACATAGAAAGATCTGGGCAATCTCTTACACAGATACCATTGCATACTCAAAACCATATACAATATAATCTTTATTAAAACCAAAAAAAATAAAAATCAAAAAATATAAAAAAAAATATATACATACACATTAAAAATAAATATACAATAAACCATATAAAATATGGAATAATACAATTGTATATAAAACAATTACATGCAGCTCAATAATGTGTACCACAGCATTGCACAATAACCCCTCCTAGCCAGGAAACATAGACAAACTACAACGCGTTTCACACCATACGGTGCTTTATCAAGCAGAAATGTTTAGAAGTGAATGTGCAATGCTATATTCAATGGCTATTTAAACTCTGGCCTCTTAATTATCTAAACAATCACCTTAATTATATCCCTCTATGGATTATCTATAGTGACAAAATACCTCATATACACCTTAGTTAACCCATAAGGGTTCACCTAAAGAAGGCTTTAGGTGAACCCTTATGGGTTAACTAAGGTGTATAGGAGGTATTTTTGTCCTATAGATAATCCGTAAAGGGATATAATTAAGGTGATTGTTTAGATAATTAAGAAGACAATTTGTCACCCAGCCGCCTCCGCTGCTGCCCCAGAGCCAGGAGCAAAGACAAGCTGTCAGTCTTCCGCACTCTCCGCTCCTGATCAGCCTGTTCTGCGAGTCCCTACTACGCATGTGCGGTTACGCACACAGTGAGCGATGCATTCTAGGACTTTATGTTACAGGAGGATATTGAAAAAAAAATCATTAGGGTTTGAAATAACCAACAGTCTATTTATGAGCCTTTCTCAGTATTCACTGAAGCAAATGTGCTAAGAAGAGATGGGGGGGGGGGGAGGTTATGCACTAAGGTGTGACAGAGGGGTGATAATGTGGAGTTGACTTCTCCAGTGATATTAATTCTCCAGTTCCTATGTTATTCTATGGAGCCTGTTCACTAAGATCTCTCAAACTGGATAACTCTTAGTGCATTGGCTCCATAGATTAGTAACATAAAATAGTTGATGAGGCTAAAAAAGACATGTGTCCTTCAAGTTCAACGCATCCCATAGTACCCCTGTTGATCCAGAGCAAGGCAAAAGAAAACCAAAACATTGAAGCCATTTCTAATTAAAAAAATGTTTCCTGAACCGAAATGGCAGTTGGATGTTTTTGTTGATCAACATCCTATCTGATTTGAACCCAAGTGTCATAATTCTCAATATTGTTCTGTGCTAGATAGGTATCCATTACTTTTTTTAAAGCAATTATAGTTTCTGCAAGCACAACATTCCAAGGAAAATAATTCAATAACTTTACTGTCCTTACTGTTAAAAAATCCATGCCTTTGTTTTAGTCAAATGTACCTTTCTTCTAATCTTAATGGATGACCTCTTGCCTTTGCTCAGCTCTTTCAGTAAATAGTTCCTTGGAGAGTTCTTTGTATTGACCTTGAATGTATTTGTAAATGGTAATCATATCACCCCTTAGATGTCACTTCTCTATTGAAAACAAATTCAGTTTGGATAGTCTTTATTTATAACTCAGATTCCCCGATCCCTTTATCAGTTTTGTTGCACATCTCTGCACTTTATCCAGTTCAGTAATGTATTTTTTAAGAACTGCTGCTCGAAGCTGTATTTCAAATTCTAGATGAAGCCTTAACCAGGACTTATATAGAGGTAGAATTATATTTAATCTCGTGCATCTATATCCCTTTTTATGCAGAATAGTACCCTATTCACTCTTGAAGCAGCTGAGTGACTGCACACTGCTGTGAAGTCTGTCATCTATCAGTACTCTTAAATCTTTCTCTAAGGATTGCCCAAGGAGTTTCCCATTTAGTGTATAAGTAGCATGTTTGTTTCTACAACCCAAATGCATAACTTTACATTTATCTGCATTAAATGTCTTCTGCCACTTTTCTGTCCATTTAATCAGTTTATCTAAATCCTTCTGCAGAGAAAAAACACCCAGACTTGTATGTATTTCCTTACACAGCTTAGTGTCATCAATACCTATTCTAGATCATTATTTAAAAAATTTAATTTGGCTCAGGACTTATCCCTGTGGACATGGAGAGTTTATCACACTGGAGAAATAATCTCCATTGTATTATCTCTTTATCACACCTTAGTGCATCTCCCCCCCCCCCTGAGTAATTCTGGTGCAGACTGATACTGCGGTATAGACAACAACAAAAAAAATCCCATAAATGCATTGGCTACCTCTCTAGAATTAAAGAAGTGAAAATATTCATTTCAATCAATGGGAATTTTGGGAATGTTTATTTGTTTGCTTCATAATTGTTCAAATGCTTCTTTGTACATCAGCCTCACTATGTATATATGCAGTATACATTTAATGTTTGTATACTAATACCAATATTATTTTACACTTTAAAGGTATGTAATATCTGTGGGCCGTGACAGACAAGTCAATATTTTCTTGGTAAGTGTGTATTCATAGGCTTGCATTAGTTTAAAGGGATAGTATTACTTCAAATTACTATCCCTCATATTGTAGCCATTAATAAACTGAGTTAAATGACACCAGCGGCATCTCTCAAACCTTTATGGTTTAAGAGATAGCCGCTTTCAAAGTTTCCTCTCCCCTGCTGTCAGCATTCTGCTGCCAGCATCAGAATCTGGTCTCTGAATCAAGCGGAGGCTCTTCAGCAGAGCCGATATCTCGTTATAGAAGGAAAAGTGATTAATTGAAACAGTCTTCTACGTGTGCTTGGTAACCAAACAACTGAGACATAGGGAACAGATAACATTCCAGTTGATTTAACTTGGGCTATTACTATCATGAATGATAGCGAGGACCCCTACACATTGTGAAGCAATGCATTGGAATCATCTCTAGCAACCAAGGTCCTTAAAGGGGCAGTACACTTTTTTAAAATTAAAACATAGTATGTTAAAAATACTTTTCACACAGAATAAAACTGTGGAACTTCCACTACTGAGACACTTATTCAAAAGTTATAGCTCAAACTAATTCTTAATTAGACTATCAGTAACAGCTCCAGCAGCTCAATATAAATATCAAGAGAGCCTACATTCTGCTGATTAGCCTTAGGCCTCTTTCACGCAGGTGTCAGAAATGTTACTTCCCCCTGCACCATGTTGTTTCATTCACCTCGCAGGAAAGGTGTGTCTGCTGGCCAGCTCATGTGAGTACCAGCGATTATTACTGACTAGCACCTACAAAGGTAAACCATTCATTGGTTGTGGTTAGCATCACAACCTCCATCAACGCTTGTGTGTAATGTCTGCTGTTGGCCCCATAGGCCGCTGTGCAGACCTTCCTTACTACAGTTTTACTGTCTTCCAATGGTAATACAGTAAATTGAAGCATGTTGGACTTTTGGTGCATTCACATGAAGCATTAGTCACCCATGTGAATGGCACCATAGCCCAGCATAAGACCTTTCACAGTGGGCAACATAAACAATGCAGCATCACTGCACTGGTGTTGCTTATGTGAAAGGGATCTTACAATATCCCTACCTCTAGGGGGAGCCCTTATCTGATCAATTCCAATAAACTATACACAAGCAAAGTAGCTATAATATGCTTCTAGCGCATCTTGTTAAAGCTGAGTCTTGGCTGAGTTATGTGTAGATGTATCTCCCTGGTTACCAAAGTTTTAAAGTTAATATTATAAATACAAAACTGGAGATTCTCATTCTTGTATACTTTATAGGATGAGCAAGATGAGGTCTTATCTGAAAATCAATACTTGAATCCTTCCTGGACCAACAACATGGTAAGCAATCATCAGGACTTTGTCATATGGTATCTGGGTGCTCTTCCCTGATTTGTTAAGATTTTTCAAGATGATAATATCCGAGATGTGAGCATTTAAAAAATCTTTTTTTTTTTTAATTTAGAAAATATGTTACATAATATAATATTACATGTATATGTTTTTTTCTCTTTTATTCTTAGTATTAACATTAATCCTTTACATCAAATTCATCATTTGTCCACATCCATACATCACGTGGAGGGCAGCTGGGAATCAGGGGGCGCTGGCCACACGTTTTTAATTTACCATTCATCTATATCTAGTACTGTTTGCGGTTCCAGTGTCTTAATGTATCTATCCCAAACTCTCACTATATCCTTATGTTGTTCTAATCTTTCCTCCATTAGATAAAATATTTTCTCCATATTGTATTGATAGTCTATTTGATTCAATATCACTTGCCATACTATAGTACCCCGTTGTTTACAATTCTTCGCTATACAGATCTTAACTGCAGAGAATATATGTACTAACAAGTTTTTCTGTGATTTATTTAGTAATCTGTAAAAAAAGAGAAATAGCTGTGGTGTCAAAACTAACTGTAACCCCAATCAGTTTTATCAATTGTGATTTTGTCTGCTCCAATCCCCACATTCCCACCAGACGTGAGAATTGAACCCCTTTCCTTGCAGCATCTCCAGCAGGTTTCCGGATATGCATTATTTATTTTATTAATCTTCGTCGGAGTCATATACCATCGGTTGATAACTTTATAATGCGTTTCAACACAGTGAACACTCCTTCTTATCCACCGAATCCCTTCAATCCAATCTTTCTTAATGATCGTTTTATCTATTTCTAATTTCTCAGTAGCTCTTCTGTGCCCATCTTGGCACCCTGTGCCCCGCACTTGCCATCTGTTGTCACTCTGCTGCTGCCCTGTGCCCCCACTCCTGCCTCTTGTTGTCAACCTGTTTTTTGTGCCAACACATACACACACAACTTGTTCCCATACCTTGCCTCATTTAGTACTACCTATTGATGGTGTCATCTAATTGAATGTTACCCTGCTGGTCTCATATAATACTCTGATGGTTTTACAGCTTACAGTCTAAAGAGAGAGGAGGTTATATAAAAGGGTGTCCCTTCACTTCAGTTAAAATAAAGTAACGTTTTATGAAACATGTTACTAGTTATAAATCCCGTGTACACGGGCCAACAAAGGTGGTACTGCAGTCATACGCAGTACAGACTGTCTGCACAGCAGCTGATATGGAGCGGGGCGCTCCGAATTCAGACCGGAGTCCTCTCTGCGCATGACTGCAGCGTGCGCAGCTTCTGACAAACATCCTTAGCGAATTATATATGGCTTTTCCTGTTGAATAGAATAATATTACTTTCATTGTTGAGTGGTTTTACCATTCAAAAGTTATTACGGATCAAGTTTACGTTTTAATGAAACTGTTAGAAACGCTGCCAACGGGTGTCTAGAAAGCACAATCTTATTTTTATAATGGTCTTTATGAAAGAGCTTGAATCATAGACTGTGAAATTCCAAACTGTTAGGAACAGCATAATCTGGTAACAACAAAAGAAAATTGCAGATTAACCTTTATGTCCCAGAGAAGTACCCAATGAATTGCACTGCAATGCTCTGGATAGCTCTCTGACACTCAAAAGGTAGATGTAAGTTTGCGGTGTAATAACTCTCACAGCAGCAGGAGGATCCTCTGCAAGGGAAGCATTATATTATACATTTTTGTTCATACAAAAAGTTTACTGCTTTACAGTTTTACATATCATAGTTTTAAATATTGTATCCTGCAGCTTCATGTCAATGACATTTCCTCTATTCTACAGAGAAATGGACATAAAGGAGAGATTGTCTGTGTTGCCTCATTGCCTCCAGACCTTGTTGCTACATCTACTATTGATGGTGAAGTTATTGTATGGGATATGATATCTGGAAATATATTCTGCCGTCTTACTACTCCTGTGTCTGAAGAACTGGATAATGGAACAGGTGCCTGTGCAGTATTTATATCATATTCTGAGCTGGATTGCTCAGTAGACAATCATTTTATCATTCCCAATGTCTTCAATGACTTCATATGGAATCTGTGAGATAAAACCAGTGATAACATTTATAACCAACTGAGGAATGTAGCACTCGTTTTTATAAAAGGAAGAATGGAATAGCCAGTTGAGGATGTTCTTGTCTTTCACAGGCCCTTAACTAGGCCACTAAAAGGGAAAAACCCTTGAATACACTGTCTGGAGTGTTCTTCTTCCGGGAGAAGAAGTAGGGAGGAGTTATGCAAATTCCTTGCTGCCTATTCCATGGCTGGAGGTGGTGATTTTCATACATGGACCCTTGCTCTCCATGTGCCTAGAGAGAATCAGCTGCACCACACCGACAAGGCCCACATAGGCCGTGCAGACAGGATTTACCTGACATATTGAAGCTGGAATGTATTAAGGTGGGATCAGTCTGATATGGACTTGTAAATTTCCTCTCTGCAATGGTACATGGTAGTGATTTGAGCAGCACCTGAGAGGCCACTCTGCCTTGAACACTTTATTTTGTTCTGTCTCAGTGTGCATTAAAAACATTGTATTGTTTATTAGTCTCTGGAGGTGGTGATTTTGACAGGAGTTGCAAGTGGGGACACAACCCCTCCAGGCCACTCCTGTTAAAGGGATAGTAATACTTAATATGTAAAAAATATATATTGTAGAGTTTATCCCCCTAAGTAAAAAAAGGGTACTCTCACTGCTGAAAGGTGTTTTATTTAAACGTTATTACAGCTCAAAGTTGAATTTTTTAGATGCAATATCACAGTGGCCTGAAATTGTACAGTGGTGCTGTTGTTATGACATCCTATGGACAGCTCTGGTCTGTAGACCATACATCTCCATAGGATGGTGTAGCAACAGTGCCACTGTACAATTTCAGGCCACTGTGATATTGCACCTAAAAAATTCAACTTTGAGCTGAATAACGTTTGAATAAAACACCTTTCAGCAGTGGGAGTTCCCTTGTTTTACTCAGGGGGATAAACCCTACAACATTTTTTTTACATTTTAAGTATCACTTTAAAAATCACTGAAGGGACTTTGTCACAACAAGAATGGTCACAGCAGCAGAGAATGCTTTGCCTAAAGCATTCTGGGCAAAGCCTGCCTGTTTCTTACATTCCCTGCATGGACCTGCTAAGCTATAGGAACATGTGGCCTGGACCTACTGGATGAAGAGATGTTGGGAGCAGTGGAGCAACAGGCTTAGAGCAGGAAGGGAAAAGCTGGAAACAGAGGAGATGCTAGGAGCACATGGGTTTATCTGGGAGCAGGGCGGGAATGCTCAGGTCCGGGAACACATTGACTGGCTGTACCTAGCAGGAGTGGTGCTGAGAGCTGGTGGGTGTAGGATATATCTTTTATATGAGGTTTTAGTATCTCGCTAACCCACTGGATTCTACATATCTCTAAACCATGATGCTTTTAAAACATCTCTAGTATCCAAGGGGTGAAGATGGTGACTTGTTAACTGATATTCTTTTTCTGGACAGATGATCTAATCATCCAAAAAATTTTGTGTATCTGCTCAAGGATTGAATGGAAAAGGGAATCTGCTGTTTTAGTTGCCAGTGGACCAAGAGGTAAGTTCTTATATAAAGTAATAATAATAATAATAATAAGGAATGTGCACATTTTTACAGATGTGATAAATATCTGAGGCAGATTGTGGAAATGACACAGCACATTCGTGATCTGCAGTAATACACAGAGTATTTTGCTATTTTGGAAATAATGAAGACCCACATCCAGATTTTTTTTCAGAGAACCAACACATTGATATTTTTTGGCAAACATTTCTGACATCAGTTTAGAACTATGTTTTTCTTATGGTGTTTGAGACCAAGCAAGTTAGGCGCTCTAGATTTACAAATATCTACTAATTGTAAAAAATATTTTTAACCCTTTGAAGACCAGAAAAATATGATGCACATTCGAAAAGGGGTAATTATGGTCTTGATTGTTAATCTCTTGGATGTTAGAGATGTCTCAGTGTATTGCTCTACATTGCATTCGAGATGTTTTTAGCATCAAATACAGTGGTAGCTAATTATTGGACCTCAATCTGTTGTGTACTACAAATCCCTTCATCCCTAACTAGCCTATGGGTGGTTGGGTGTGATCGGACTTGTAGCCCCCCTCCCCCCCCAATAGCTGGGGTTTCAGTAATTGACTATCACAGATGTAAGTTGTTAAATGGGCCAGACTTCACATTAGACAGAGCAGGCAACCGCTTAGGGTGCCAGTTTGTAGGAGTACCTCAGTTGTGCTGTTCACACCCAGGTTAAGTGTGACCACAGCTTTACCAGGGCAACTATACCAGACAACAATTACTGGTTTATGCTGGCCAATTTATCATTCACTTTACACACCCTCCATTGCATGCTACAGATGTCTGCAACACATTATGAAACGATACATTATAGACCTCTCTAGCAGCCAGGAGATTGAGCTTTTTATGCAGGTATTCTATAGTAGAAGGGTATTTTCTGTGCTAAGAAACAGTAGATAGAGCTGTGGTTGGAGAGTGAAGAGTGGGGATGTGGAACTAGGTGGGCTAAGGGAGCATGAGATTTAAATGTGGTCTTGGGTGTTAATGTCACCCATGACTGAAGGCTAGGTGAGAGTATAGAGTTTATATAAACTACAGTCACTAAGCTCCCTTGAATAGTAAGGGTGCTTTTGTGAGACCAAGGAGGAGATACACTAAGGTTCAATAAAGGTCCAGTTTGTCCATATGGCAGCAAACTGGACTTGAGTCCATCTTGTGGTGTGAACTAAAAGGGCAGTTTGCGATCTCCCTACAGGAGAGCAGAGACAGCAGCAGTCCTCACTTAACCCTTTGTGTACTTTATGCCAACATCATATGCTAAATGTCTTACCCTCCCCTTGCATACCTAATTCTTAGTGTATATGGAAAAGTGTTGTATTCTCCATGGACAGGTGATCACACATTTCCATTGCATATAATCTTAGTGCATCTCTCCACTGGTGGACTACCTTCAGTATAAGATGGCTGATCATCTGATCTGATGGCAGGGTTATAAGGGAATCAGCCTTGTCCGTAGAGACCTGGGGCTGGATTCTATTACAACCTTTATGATGATAACAAAATGTCAGTAGTAATGTGAATTCACAGGTTGGGATTCTATCACCTGTGCTGTGACAATCTACTGCCGGTTAAAAATGCAATGCGGCTGCTAGATGATCATCCATTGAAATCAATGGAACAGCGCATGCATTTGAGATTCATTTGTATTCTGTGGCTGTTAACGTGCATTAAGGGGATGCATTTTCTTCCAGTAATTCTGCACCTACCACATGTTGGAGTTGAGTGCTAGAAAAGCAGTAAAAACACACATGCAAGTGCAACTAGGCACTAGAAACCTGCAGATGAATTGATATGGCGGCCAAAGCCTCTATATCAATTCATCTAAATCTCAAAAAAAAAAGTTCCCTAACTACCCTCCCACACACTAGCACCAAAGATAAAATAACCCTTTAAGGGCTAAGCAAGGATTTGCCCAATATGTTACATTCCTAGATAACACACAAAATATAAGCCCCCCAAGACCTAGCACTAATCTATTCCCCATGCCCCCTGACCACATGTTTAACAAGTATCACACTTGCACTGATGTCGGAGGCCCCGGTGTGTCCTGAAAGCCCTGGTACCCCTGCATCTTCTTTCTTCAATATCAACATCAGAAAAAGAAAAACCTCTAATACCCCGCCACCACTACCAAATAAGCCCACCCCTTCACCTTTTACATAGCCAATCCCTATTCAAATTATTTCCCATGCTCCCAGTGGCTGAGTATGGGGGTTACACAGAACAAAAAATTTGCCCTTAAGTAACCTCACCTCCCAGACAATCAGCATCTAGCTGGAGGGTCATGTAATGTCACCTCTCCATATAGCCAATCATTGAATAGCTGGGGGGATAACATTAGGCTCGTTCGGGACCCCAATACCTAGATGTTGATTGGCTGGGAGATGAGGTTAATCTAGAGCACGTTCCGTGTAAACAGGGACTGGCCATATAAAAGCCAATCCCTGCTTATTTCTTGCTCACTCTTTATCAGGCAACAGCCTGAGAAGGACTAAAGGTGGTGGAGGAATTGTATTATTTACTGGAGGGTGCGGTAGCAATGGTGGTGGTGGTGGGATATTGTTTTTTTTTTTTTTTTTTGCCAGTGTTGAAGAAAATGCAGGAGGACCAGAGCATCGAGAACACCACTGGACCTCAAACACGAAGTTAAGTGTGATATTTGTTAAATGTGTGGGGATGTATTTACCGGATTTACCAAGGACAACATCTGCAATGAGTTTGTATGTTCTCACTGTGTTTGCATGGGTTTCCTCCGGGTACTCCGGTTTCCTCCCACACTCCAAAAAACATACTGATAGGTGAATTTAGATTGTGAGCCCCAATGGGGACAGGGACCAACATGACCAATATGAGTGTAAAGCGCTGCGTAATCTGTGTGCGCTATATAAATAAATAAATAAATAAATAATTTAACTCATTTTGACACTAAAGCATTTTTTACCGTGCCCAATAGATTTGAGCCCTCAGTTATTATATTAGAAAACTGGATAGAAAATTAGTCTAACCTGAATTGTTATATTGCATACTTTTGTCAGTAAACTCGGTACATCTTTACTGTTCCGTTTTCATGTAATGTATATCTTTCATGCCATGAGGATGTACTAAAATTTGCGACTTCTTGATTTGTTATGTAGATGCTTTTGAATTTTACTAATAAAGTTTTTGAAGGGAAAAAAAAAAACTGGAGTCTAAGGGGAAAATCTGGAAAATTCCCAGGTATGACTCAGATCAGGCCACATCTGTAGGATTTCCCTGCTTCAGTAAAGATAAGTTAATCAGTGATGTACTTACCTCACTCGTGCTGTAGCAGAGAAAGACCTGGCCTGTTAGGGTTCATAAGGATAGGGCTGGGAACCACTGCATTACAGGCCTTTCTTTCACCTAACAGGTTAAGTGAATGCAACACTTTCAAAGTGAATCAAATATATTTTTCCCTTTCCTCAGGTCAGATTACTTTTTGGAATATTTGTGGTGGAGGCAAAGTATTTGGGAGCTTTGCAGGTGTAAGTAAAGTCTGATCTTTTTATTGTGTTTTTACAATAATTTAATTTACATTTACTGCCCATTAATATTAACCCCTGAGGACTAGAGAGGTGTGCAATGCATTGAGAAGCAGTGTAATGCACACCCCTTTGGCCTTCAAGTGGTTAATAAGGTTGAAAAGAAAGATATGGACATTGAACACTGGTACATTGGACAGGATCATTGGCAGAAAATAGTTTTCTGAGATAAACAAGAGGCTTAACCCTTTGAGTGCCAGAAGCAATACATTGTGTACCCCTTCTGGCATTAAAAGTGTTAAGGGAAAATTTAAATGAATTATTGGATATCCAACACAGGTGAGTATATCTTCCTACAAAAGTGGCAAGTGGTGAGGAAGTTGGGTTATCATTGAGGTATTATGCAGCATAAGCAGCCACGGTAGTCATGCAGTATTTGAAGTTTCTCTTGGAACCAACCAATCAGGCTAGGCTGTTGGCCAATCCGGGCTGACACCATTTGTACTAATCGTAAGCCTATTACTTAATGTCTATCCATGTATTCATTCTAAAATATGGAACAGAGCACTGTTAAATTGCAGATACACTTCAGGAGTTTTATAGCAATTGGCAAACATGCTTCACAAGAGCAGTGGATCTTAAACTGTGTTCCATGGAACCCTAGGGCTCACTGAAGTACAGGTCCACAAAACAAATGTAGTAATGGAGGACAGGAGAACATGGCTGTGGTGTCAGACAGTGCCTATGTGGTTCTGGAAATACCAGTGAATCAATGAAATCTTCCAAACAGTTTAATAGAGATAGAGGAAAATCTGGTTGCACTGACTCTCATATTGCAATACTGTCCCCTTTGGTTATACTTACTTAATGCACAAAATTAGACTCTTGGGCTACCTAAAGTTTCAATCTCAATTTATACTGCTAATGCTTTCCCCCCTCATCAACTCATCCCCTTGTTGAGCCAGGATCATCAGTAGGCTAGATTGTGACTAATTGTTTTTTCTCTTGATGAATATATTGTTAACCAAGTGTAACATGAATGATTTTCATTTAACTTTTTTGAAAAAAAAAAAAGTCTTGGCAGTACCCTAAAATATGAGAACTGAGTTCCCATAGCCTAGAACACTATCATTTTCATTTAGTTTGCCTTGAAGATCATGGAGAACAGCAAGGCTGGGTGATGTCAGCTCCTCACTAGGCACTCATGGTTGATTCTCTCCTCTCTGAAATCCTGCAGTAAGCTCCTGGGTAATCTGGGTGCAAGGGTCACAGAAAGTCCAGAATCTCACAGCACAGTTACCTAGTCAATACTAGATGCTGCTGCAGCTCAGTCTGCTCAGATCTCAGACAAGGAAGAATCACCTTCTCCTAATCCTAGCAGTGTGCTAATCAGCATATCCAGACTCTCCACAAACCCAGCACCCCTGGGATCCCTGCCACAGCCTGGGCTCCAAGAGTTTTTCCTAGTATAATTATAATAATAACATTAATTATTATTATTATTATTATTAGCCCATTGAGTGCCAGTTAAATGGAATAGACTAAGTTTAACTTTATTGTTCTGCATTTGCACACTCTTCTGGCAATCAGAGGGTTAAACATTTTACAACCATCTCCCGCTATGTTATTAAAATCTTTTTCTTAGAAGTAGGGTTACCACCCAGCCGGTATTTTACTGGCAGGCCGGTAAAAAATTGGCTTCTGTCCAATGTTAAGTCTATGGACGGAATGCCATGGCCGGTATTTTTTGGAAGAAAAGGTGGCAACCCTACTTAGAAGGGATAGCATTGAGATGTTCCACTGGCACTATCCTTGTTTTCCTGACCACATACCTGGAGCAGGGCTCCTCCTTCTAGTGAGATCTAGCTGGAGCAGCCCTGAAGACCTATATACATGTCTGAAAAAAGTATAGACAAATTGACTTTACATATTATACACTTTCAAAAAGTATTGGGTAAGACTGTGAAAGGGTTATTGTGTCTCACTACAGGCCATATTTATCAAAGTAAAAAGAAGGAATTCTAGAGAAAAACAACTGCACCACAGGATACACATGGAAATTCCAATTGAATATAGTGGGGCTCTCCAATGCATTGGAGATTCAAGCGGTTAAAAGACCCATTTACATCAATAGGAATTCCTATATGCTTCCTAAGTGCAATTTGTTTACCCTGAATTGCTCCTCTTTTTTGCAATTATACCAATGCCCCTTTGTGTCAATACTTGTGACCCCTCTTCTGTTGTAGTGATCCGTATCCCTTTCTTTGCAATATTAACATTGTCAATCATTGATTATCTTGCAGTCCCACTATCAGTCTGTGGTGAAAGACATGGCTGTTAGCGAAGATGATTCAATTCTCTGTGCAGCTGATCAACTGTTCTATGTTTATATCTGGAATATATCTCACTATGCACTGCATGGACCAGAAGAGAAGCCCCCAACTTGTGAGTTATTTACACAGAATTGTAGACATTTTTTAAATTAATGTGGTATTTGTAATTCTTATCTGTAATGGACAAAGCAGAGTTTTCTATTGTTCTTTGCAAACAATGTCTATTAGTGAGGGGAGCCTCAGTTCTGTTGGTTACATCCAACATTCCAACTTATGGGTATGGCCAGCACAATACCAATCCACATGCATAATACACTCCCTCCTGTTTTATGGTGACAGATTGATTTATCTGTTCATATATTATTGTAATCCTAATTTCTGTTTTGTACCTTGTGGAACACAGGTACTATCAGGTAAAGATGCTACCTCAAGGAGGCAAGGCACTTGCAGAACCAAGCTCTCTGGAGGTGGATACTCCCTCCTAGTACCATTTTACTAAGGCCCAGCAGAAGCAGCCTCCATTTCAAAGTGCTTTGCCAAGGAAGAGCAACTGGGGTGAAGATTTTCTTAGTTTTCTATTTTTATCTTACATGCAGAGTTCCTTGTTCCCATTAGACTGGCTCCTTTTTGCCTTTCCTCTTGCACTCCAAGAAGAATGGATTGCCAACTTTCGCCTGGACCTGGAGTCTACATTGAGGATGACTATTGCATCTTAAAGTCACTCTCCCTTTTTCTTTCATGCTATAGGAGTCTGAAGAAAGAAGACATGAGCCAGAGTTGCAGTGGTTACTAGTTCTTTGAGTATGTCCTGTCCCTATGTCTGCTTATCAGCCAACCACAGTCTGTGATTTGTGGTATCTTTCAATTATCCCTGCAATCACGACTGCTCACTTTTATTTTAGTTTTTTATTCTATGTTCTTCATAACTTCTTCCGTTGTACATATTGAAGAGGCATTATATAACCATGGTTCCTCTGTTCCGCAATGAACAAAAGAGGAAAAATTGGATTTATTGGTAATTACACAATAATCTACTTCTCTTAGTTGTTGTGGAACAAAGGACATCCCTTTGAGAGAAAAACATGTTGTTTAAGTTCTAGGCAGGTGTATCTTTTAAGTACTCTCGTGTGGTGACCATCTTCATGCACTACTTCTTTTTTCTTGCATCTTTACTATACATTGAAACAGAGGCTGTTTCTGTTAACTGTAAAGTGGAGCTGGGAGGGAGTCCCGGTCTCCAGAGAGCTCTGTTTTGCAAGTCCTCCCAGAGTTAATATCTTTACACCATGGTCCCTGTGTATAAGAAAATGATATACTGGCAAGAAAAAAAAATCCCCCTTTGGACTCCTGTTCTGGCCAGTTTTTTAAAAGTTTACAATGTTTAGTTGATATGGAGAGGGGTGTGACTACTGGGGATGGCCTATGGGCTCTGGTGCCCTGTCTAGAGGAGCCCAAGCCCAAGGAGCCCAGCTGTAAATATTGCATAAAGAAAATATGTAACAAGTGGAGCTGTTCACCACATAATGCTTTGTTTGTCTTGAAAAGAATCAAAGGCATCCTTTTATTGATGCAATAGACTTTGTATTTGGAAAAATATAACTCAATGTCCTTTCTTTCCCAAAACAGTACTTCACTGCTGGAGAGCACATTTATGTGAAATTACCAGGTAAGTAGAATATAGAGGAATGTATGAAACCATTAGGAGTACTTTGGGATATGCCAGTTTGTCACAAGTGGTGTAAGGAGGAGAATTTTCAACCTAAATTGATTTGTACTTAAAGGGATAGTAAACTCGAGAAAAAAAGTATAGGCGAATTGATAGGTACAATTAAAAAATATTTACTGCCCTCATTCCCATCTCTCGTTATGGTTTGAGAGATATAATAAAATAAAGGTCTCCGCTTCCTCCTACTTTTCATGCGTCCGCTGTATAGCGGACGTCATGAGTTCCTGCTTCCGGGACCAGACGGCGGCTCTTCAGGAGAGCTGTCATCGAGATATATAACTATAATTACTTCATCGGTATCATCTACAAGGTGTGCCTGGCTTGCAAGCACACGTTGTAGTCCATTCCAGTGAAGTAATTATAGTTAGATTTCCCGATGTCAGCACTCCTGAAGAGCCGCCTAAAGTCAGGCGACCGGATTCTGCCTCTGACAGCTTTGCAGCTCGTCAGGCAGAAAAGGGAGGGAACGGTTTGAGAGATGGGAATGAGGGCAGTAAGTATTTTTTTTGTACCTATCAAGTTGCCTATACTTTTTTATCGAGTTTACTGTCCCTTTAAATTATAGGCTGACAATACATCAATAAATTGATTATAGTGCCTGTTTTAGAGTATAATAGTAGTGCATCTCCTCTTGGATACCCAAACTTTGTGTCTATTCATGGTGATTTAGTTGAATATTTCATCAGACCAAATTGGACAGACTGGTGAGTCCCCCCTATGAAGGCTCAGTGTCTTGTACGCAATGCTTTGTACCCTTGGAAAAGTAGGAAACAGCCATGGCTGCTCTATACATTGTACTCCTGTACAATAATGTGATTGTGACCTGGATGCTGCACATCCAAGAATATAGTATATTTTATATATATATATATATATATATATATATATATATATATATATATATATATATAATATGACTGAATGTAATAACTATAACCAAGGATGCTACATTGGGGAAACATTCCAAAAAATTTGTATAAACCAGCACAGACACACAATAACACAAAAATAATGCAGGACTGCAGCAGTATACCATTTTTTTCAACCAGATCACTCACTTTACAACCAGGATCCTTAAACGTAATTTCAAAAGCATCTAAGAAAGACATTTTAACTAAAACTGATATTTTTCCTTAAAATGCATGAAAAAGGACTAAACATATATCTGGGATTCTTATCTCATTACCAGAGATTTATATAACCAGTGATTAATATATAATTTTCCCATCTCACTCAGCTTCTATTTATTGCCCAGTCAAGTTATATAGATTCCCTTTTTCACCCTCTTCAAGCTTTCCCTGTGGCATTCTAGATTCTTATATAACTTTTAACAAACGCGATACAGTACTGCTTTACCTGCCTTGCTGAAGACAAGATAAACATCACTGTAATAAATTTGTCAGTGTTAAAATGAATGGTCACAGGCTGGAATCCAGCCTCTGTATATAACAATTTTTCATGTAGCTAGTAGAAATGGTAAATAGCAAAACATATATAAATAGATAAATAAATAAAAAAAAAGAGGGAAGAAAGGGAGCGGCTGCCTATCACTTCATGATGTGCAGCATATAGGCACTTCATTATTGTTTTAACTGAGTGCCAGAAGAGTGTGTAATACATTGCTACATACCCCTTGAGCATTCAAAGGGTTAAGTCATTGAATCCTAGAGTGGTCTCCAAAACATTGCTTTACATTCAAGAGGTTTAAGACCACTATAGTTCTGTTGATTTGCTCCAGAATTTTCTTTTAAACACATGGCCAACAAATAACTGCCTGTTTTCCATACTCTGTTCTATTGCTTTTACTAGTAACTCCTTCAGGTACCGCTAATAGGACATGACTAAAGCATTTCCCTGCTTATGCACAGGTGGGGTAATCAGAGACACAGCCATTATGATATTTGCAAGTCCTTGGCTGTTAGTGGTACTTGATGGCAATTGTGGGAAGCAACGGTCAGTACTTTTCTTCAGCATCCTACTTTTTTTTCCAGTACTTTTCTTCTGCACCATATTTTTTATATTTTATCCAAAAAGATGATACTGTTGGATATTGTAGTGTTATATTACCAGAGTGCAGTACTAATGAGACAAATTATTAGTAAAGTACAAGTATTCAAAATGTTACCCTACTCTTTAAAAACTCACTGTTTATCCAAGACGTTTGCATGTAGCTGATCATAAACAGAATGTATGTATTCTTTTATTACTACCAGAGTAGTTCCTGTGATTAAGCAAAGGCTAGTGGTCACTTCATCTTTGGATTGCACTGTGAAACTCTGGTCACTGGAGGGAGAACATATTGGTATGTTTGGAGTAATTATAGGTGTCCAATTTATTTGTATTATATGAAAACCATTTCAACAAAATGGGTCAGATTATCACAATGTTTATTTACACATGCCTATCTGTTTCTAGGTACATTTGGTCAAAGTAAACTATGGGATCTTAAGGAGAGGCCATCCTGGAAAGAGCAATCCAGTGACAAAGTTGTTAATACTGAAACCTTACCATCACATCATGTGTCAGGATCCAGTCACAGCCAGAGTTCTGAGGAAGAACAGGGGAACAGAAACATCATTCCTGAGGTAATGTATTTGTGCATTATAAGAGGAACATCTACAAATGTTTATAAGTAGAGATGCTAATACACAATTTCAAAAGAGTTTCAAGGTATAAACCACACCAGAGTTATCAAACCTTTCAGGAACTTTTAATCTTGAATATCAAACTTGTTTTATATGATTTAAACAAATAACTAGTGTAATTTGGGGAAAGTCATTGATCTAATGAGGGAGAAAGAACAATGTAAATTTAATGAAATGTGGCTTTTTCAGCCCCTTCAATGCTAGAAAGGTATTCAATGCATTGCAGACCTCTGTAGAATGGAAGGGGTTTAACATTTCCTTTTAAAAAATTGGTAATTTTGGGAAGGTTTAGTTGTCCCCTGTGGTGCTGTTGCAGTGCAGCTGATGCTAGAATTACTGATTTTCTTCTTCATCCATTTTTGGTGCCCCTTCTTTTCTGTAATGACTTTGACAAAAATGTGAATGTTGAAAATTATATATATCATCCTCAGTTGTTGTCAATCCTCTGAAGGATAAAGGCCTCCTCAGCAAGCCCCCAGTAACTTTGGTTCTGTGCCTTTGGTCTTCTTTTTGGACATCTAGTATCAAGTGGAATCCATTTGAAAATTTGTTTGGTCCATCTACCAACAGGTCTTCTTGCTTTGTAGCCAGCCCATTTCCATTTCAGTCGCTTTTTCATTTGTGTCATACACCTTTGTTTGCTGCCGAATCCATGCACACAGTTTTCGGCCTCTTTTTGTTATGTCTAGAATCCACTTCTCCATATTCTTTGTGTAACCTTAAGTTTTTGTATGGCTTTGACATCCAGTGTCCATGTTTCACAGCCATACGTAAGGACTGGGATGACACATTGGTCAAAACTTTTAGCTTGAAGCAGAGTGGTACATTTGTCTTAAAGACAGTACTACTAAGTTTTCCAAATGCATGTCGTCCTAATTTCCATCATGATCTTTCTATCTGTTGATATTTCCTGTCCAAGGTAAACATACCTGTCAACTTCTTCTAATTCATGTCCATCTCTATGTGTTTTGTTGATATTCATCTTCTGACCAAAAGTTTTGCTTTCCTGTTGTAGTTTTTCAATGCAGGTCTTCAGGACTACTGGCAAGAATTATGATATTGTCTGCAAAACAACAGTGATGTAGGTAGTCTCCATTTTTTTTTTCCATGTTGAACTGGACTTTTGTCATTGTTGACCAATATTGATGCAGTTGCATTTTCACGTATTGATTGGAGGATATCTATTCCTTGCTTGATCAGGGTATCAATTGTTGCTTTCATTTTCACTGAGTAAAATGCCTTTTGGTAGTCAATGAAAGCTATGCATAATGGAAGGTTGTATTCATTTTGTCGCTCTATAACATATTGAGCTGTCTAAATATGGTCCATTGTACTGAAACCGCTCCTGAAGCTTGCTTGTTCTTTACGTTGTGCTGTGTTAAGTATTGCCTGTTCTTCTTGATAGTACCTTTGTGAAAACCATGCAGACAACCGACAATAGGCTTATTGGTCAGTAGTTTTAGATCCGCTTTATCACCTTTTTTGTGCAGTAGGATGACTTCTGCATTCTTCCATGTTTCAGGAACGTAGTAGCCATTTTGAAAATAATTTAGCTAGGGCTTTGAATAAGAGTTGCCCTTCGGCGTTCAGCTTTTCAATATTGACTTTATCAGGTCCAGAGGTTTTGCCATTTTTCATTGATTTGATTGCAGATTTTACTTCTGCTACCAAAACTTCTGGCCCAGCTTCAGCCTCTGGCACTGCATTTAGTTGTTGTCCTTCATCCTTATAAAGATTTGAATAAAATTATTCCACACATTTTAGTATTTGTTGTTCAGTTTTTGCTGTTGTACCATCTTTAGGTTTTAATGCAAACATTTGGCTTCTATATGTTTCCATCTTTTATTTTGCCCTTGATTTTCTTCCAGTATCCTTTTGATAAGCTCAACATTGAATTTGCGTGTTTCTTCTTTTATGCATTACAGTTTTGCTTAATTTCTCATCACTTTTTCATCACGGCAACTGTTTCTTTTGAAATTTGGGTTAGTTTTTTTTTTTGTTTTACAGTAGGTGCAAGGGCGTGGGCAGTGTCTACGATAGTCTCAATAGCTTTTTTTTATATTGGACTGAAATGTCTGACAGTACACCAAAGTGATTAGACAGTGTGATCTCAAAACTCTTATGATTTTTCAGTAGCTGGCTAATGTTGATCTTCACATTTGTTGATGTGATCATTTTCTGTCTTTCTTTCTTGTAGTCAATTTTGATTTTGCTCTCACTAGACGATGGTCACTTCCAAGATTAAAACAATTTCACTTAAATTATCATTAGGGCTTTTCCATGTCCATTTTCTCTGAGCCCTTTTCCTCTTGAATAAATTAATGATATACAACTTTTGCTTTTCTGCACATTCAGTCAGTTGGTTGCGTCTATTGTCTCCTATTCCAGTTCCATGTGGTCCAGTCGTTTTTCACCATGTTAGATCTTACCTATTCTTGCATTAAAATTTGTAGTGGTAATTGTCCTGTTTGTAGAGGCATAATAAATCATCCTAAACTTCTTCAACTTTATCATCACTGTGCTACTTGTAGGGGCATAAACTTGAATGATTTGGAGAACATAGCGACTGTTTAGTTTGATAGCACAGGAAGCGATTCTTTCAGAAAGACTTTCTACTTTTACGTCTGAGCCTGTCAGGTCTTTTGTTAATCAAGAATCCAATTACTCTACATCATCCATCATTGGTTCCTTTATAGTATAGCCAGCATCCATCTTCTAATTTGACTAAATCACTCTTATGGGTTGATGCCTTATCACGGAGGGAGTGTTTACATGTGTAAGTGAAGCCGAGAACTATGCCATCACGAGCATATACTCCTGGTAGGGTCACCCACAATTGACAGATCAAAGCTAAGACACCAGACTAAATCAATCTAAAATCTTCCAACCTGCACTAGACCAGCGTGGCAGGTTATGGTCCATTCCCTCAGCATGACTTCACAACAAAAAAATGGCCCTCATTCCCCAGAGCCTTGCAAGCTACTTCCTATTGCAGTGGGAAGACCAGCTCAATGGCAGAGGGTGCTAAGAATTACCAGGTTCTATCAGGCTGCCTTTGGTCTGTAGACATTGGAACACTTAACATTCAATCTATGAGTACAGTTTCACATTTAGAGGAACTAGTACAAGAACTAATCAGTTTGGGACATTAGCGGCGTATGTGAGAGATTTAGTCAAATTAGAAGATAGACATTGCCTATGAATATTCAATGCACAAAATGTTTGTTCCTGATTGTGAGAACTAAATATCTATATGTTTAAGTGTTTATAATCTTTAATACGCCTTGACATATGACCTATAAAATGGTGGGTGGACCTAAAAACTCTCAGATTGCGTATTAGGTGGGCCTTGAGCAAAAAATAAATATTGTGGACCACTGTTTCAGTACATCAGCATCAATGTCTACCAAATATATATGACTTTTTGAATAAAATTTTGCAAAGAAAATTAGAAACCTTGGCCATCAGACAAGTGTCAAGGATTTCTTTCATAACACAATAATGACACAATTAACGACTTGCCAGTTTATTCAAGTTTGGTTCTATATTGTTTTACTTTTAATTAATTTCATTAATAGACCACTGAGTTTAGGGTCCCAAATGTTGGTTACCATTTCATTGCTGAAAATGCAGTGCCACTGAATTAAGTACCACGCATTTTCAGGTCATATCACAAGATGTCCTGCCTGTCTCTACTCATTTCGGTTTACTTTTGAAATGATGTGTCTTTTATATCGCGCTGCTTTTTGGCGCATTCAGTATGTCACAATGTTCTAAAGGGTGACATGAAAATCTTGCATTGCATATCAGCATGAGATTGTCATGTCACTTCTTTAAAGAGCACTACAGCCAGACTGTGGAAATACCTTCAGTCCCGTTGCGATGCATATTCATGAGCCATCTCTCTTGTGTGAAGAGGGGACGTGCACAGGCAGATAATGTTATTATTAGTGCTCAACATTATATCTGCCTGTGCACATCCCCTTTTAATACAAGAGAGACATACATCTAACATATTTCCACAGTCTGGCTGTAGCGCCCTTTAAAGAAGCGACATGACAATCTCACACTGACATGTAATGCAAGATTGTTATGTCGCCCTTTAGAACATGGTGACCTACTGAATGCACCAAAAAGCAGCACGAAAAAAAAAAAAAACGCCATTTCAAAAGTCTACCCTCATTTTCCTGCTACAGATGTCTCCAATGCATATACTTTGCAATACATTAGAAACATCTCTATTGGACAAGGGATTTAGTAATGATTTGCCATCTTATATTACTTGACCCATTTTATGTTTAGTTTGTAGGTACTTCTTTACCAGTAGGTGATAAAGACATTGCGGAAGAGCTTAGGAAAAGAAACATGATGAATTTGGAAAGCAGGTGATGCATCCAGGGTTCTTTCTATCCTCTTATCAATAAATGTTATTTATTGGGGGTTGTATTACATGCTGGTAAATACTGGGTAGTCTTTCAGGTGGATTCTGAATCTGCAGTATGACTCAGCTGGTGTCCAACTGGTTACTAATTGTATGATGCAACAAGGGCAAAAAAAGGAGTTTCATGTATAATTAGTACTTATTTATATTTTAGCCAAGATATTGAAGATTAAATACTTCAGTCTACCAATAAAATTAGGCTGTGGGAATTTTACTATTTTTAGAATTTTTTGGCCATTTTTCATTTCTTTGAGCATAATTGGTACAAAAAGCCTATTTAGTAAAAAATTAAGGAAAAACATTTTTACCTACATTGGAGTAAAATGTTTCCATTAGAAAAACACACTTCAGTCATGTTTGTGCGTGAAAATTAGCTCAACTCAAAAATCTTACATAGACTAAGGTATTCAGGCTTAGCGCAAAATGTGAGAGAACAAATGAAAGCTGCCCCCTGGAAAACATTTGATAAAATATTAGCAAATCCAGCGAATAGGAAAATGAAAGAAAAAAGGTACATCTACAAATTGAGATAAAAATGGCAATTTTCATTTAGTACATTTTGGTCAGTTTTGTACAGGGTCATGCAATGAGTGTAATTGAAATGTGCTTCCACCCTATACATTACCATATAGTATGTGAAATGGGCCATTTTATATGTCTAGTCTTGCGTTAGAGCAGTGTTTCTCAACCAGGGAGCCGTGGCACTTTGGTGTGCCATGGACATCCACTTAGGGTGCCCCATTTTATCTGCAAGGCTTTGACAAAAATGTGAATGTAGACTTTTAACTGTATATTTAAAGATATTACTATACACAGTATGTTTATTTTACTTGTGAGGTCTAACAATAACTCTATATTTATGTATTTGTAACCTTCATTACACCCATGACAAATTACATAAAATGGTAGAGGTGCCCCAAAAATGCCAGACTGAGTGTTAGGGGTGCCTTGAGCAAAAAAAAAAGCTTGAGAACCACTGCGTTAGAGAATAGTGACATGCTAATCGATTTTACAGTACCTTTATGTTTAAAGGGATAGTAATGTTTCTCAAAAACAGCAGCTCCAATTAATCTTCATAGTATTTGAGCCATAGAGAGTGTTATTTCACTACTGTCAGAGTTGTAGTTCAAGAGTAATTGAATGATAAAGTATCCCTCTCCCGCCCCTTTTACCTAGTGTAACACTGCTCAACTCAGATGTGGAATCTGGTTGCTTGCTGTTCAGTTTTTGTAAAGATTAAAACATCTCAGAAAGTTAACACTTTATGGCCAGAGGGTTGTCGACAACTCCTTAACCCTTTGAGTGCCAGAGGGGTATGCAACGCATTGCTTTGCAATGCGTTGCATAACCCTGGCACTCAAAGGTTTAAAGGGTTATAATTTGAAGTATTTATACTTTTAATATCACGGAAGCATGACATCCATGCCATATCTAAAGATTATTAAAATACACGTTTTAAAAGTCTACAGGATTTTGAACACTCTTATAAATAAATAATTTTGGTAACTGATCATGTGCACTTATATGTATTGTTCAACAGAGTAAAAACAATTGGATCAAAGCCAGTGGAACTCCAACAGACTTATGGAAGACTAAATGCCTATCAATCCCTGCAGATCTGTGACTTGATGTCTGTGTCATGCACTGTCCGAAAGCCAAACCCAGCAGCTGAACTCAATGACCCATATGACCTGGCTTTCTGACTTTCAATTCCTGTGTGAACAAGAACTGATCTGTAGCCATATACAAGAATTGATTTGGAATCGTAATACGTTTTGTGCCTCTCTTTGGCTGCTAGCAGTCAATGGGTTAATTTTCAGATTAGGCATAGTGGGCTGGCACCCTCCCTTTGCTCTGTGTGTATGTGTGTGTGCACAGCATGTGCACCGTAATACTAGGTACTCCCTGTGCACTACTGAATAGCTATATCCTAAAAGGCAATGAAGCAAAGGACCAAATGTATAATGATGTATTAATTTACTAGTAATAAGAAAACATATATGGAATAAACGCAAGCACATGGTAGAAAATAAATAAATATAAAAGCTGCATGCTGCATATGGAAGTTGTCTGTATTGTGGGATAAGGCTGTAGGGAGGAAAAAGTTTTCAAAGTTCCATGTAAAACAAGTGTAAAATCACACAATGTCTGTCCTCTGTACCAGAGAGATGTTGTGTGATTTTATATTTGTTTCACAAGTAACTTTGAAGACTCTTTCCTCCCTACAGCCTTATCCCACATTACAGACAATGTCCATAGGCAGCATACAGCTTCTGTATTGTAGGTTTTATATTTCACTGTTTTTTAGCATGCAAATATTGAGTTTGTTCCATATTTCTAGTAAATTAATATCATTATACATTCTGTACATTTGGCACTTTGCCTTTTAGGATATAGATGTGCACAGGGAGTACTTAGTATTACAGTGCACCAGGTGAACATGATGCACATTATATATGTGTATATATACAACGTATTGTATGCATGTATAACTCTCCTTTAGTTTCTCTTTGTTAGTAGTTTCCCGTGTAAGTCGTGTGTGTGTGTGTGTGTGTGTTTTTTTTTTTATCTTCCTTATCTTTGGGATTTCTGATATAATGGTAATGGCTACCTTTTCCTTTTATTGTCTGTCCCTGGGATTGGCAGCAACAGTAGAATATCACAATGGCACATAAATGCAGCCTCTGGGGAGTAACACACACACCAGCTATTCACTGCAAATGTAAGTGCATAGCTGGTGTCTGAAGATGTAAAAGTAGCCCACACTAGCTACGCTGTGATGTAGCACATGCGGCTGCTCACCATCACATCACCCCGGTCTTCAGTCGTGTCTGGCATGGGCCTCCAGTACGAGTCAAAACTTTATGGGCATCTGAGGTCAGCACTCCGCTACGCCTTTGACTGACACGCAGCAGCCGCCAAGGTGCATCCAGCTCTGCTCCGCGCCCTCTGTAGATGTGCACCCTAGGCCGGCGTCTATTTTGCCTGTAGGTGGTGCCAGCCCTGTAGCCATGGTAGGAGACTGGTAGAGTAATTAATTAAAGAGCTTTAGAGTGAAAGCTTTCAAGACTCTTATCATCAGCCATACTATAGAATGTTATAACTATAACATGCCTGATGAGGAGACCTACGTTGTTTTGAAAGGTAAGACTCTAAAGCTACTCAGCCAGTACATGCACCACTTGTACTCTACCAGATCACTGAACTGTTATGTTGAAAATGGATAATTATTGATTGCTGCTTCTATAAATACACAGTAATGTTTGTTTTATTGTTCATAGAAAGCATAGGTATTATTATATATATATTTTAGCTGCTAACATGAAAGACCCTTTTGATAAAACAAAAGCAGGGTTTGTTTTACACTAAGGGCTGTAAGGATGTGGAATTCCTTGGTTTGGGAGGCTGGAATAATGTAGACACTTTTAAAAAGTACTGGATACATTTTTGGCTCAGAATAAGATAGATAGATAGATAGATAGATAGATAGATAGATAGATAGATAGATAGATAGATAGATGCCAGCATCTTTGCAAATGTGTGAGAATTACCCAGGTATTCTTTACAGTACATTGACAAGTTAGTTAATACCAAATATTGGTTTAACCCTTTGAGCACCAGAGTGGTGCCTAACAGAGAAAACAATACAGTGGACACTCTTCTGGCACTCAAAAGGTTAATCCAGTTAAGGGTATTCAGCTGAATACTTATAATGGGGCCTTACATATTAACCCCTTAAGGATCAATGACGTGTCAGGACCATCACAGCTGTCCTGATCTTAAGGTCCAGGAACAGTCCTGGCAACAGTCCTCGGCTGCACGCCTTTCGGGGAGCCCTGAATCCATTAGTGGAAAAAAAAAATGCCCCAAGGTCCTTAACTGCTGGCCACAGTCCTTAAGGGGTTAAGCTAAAGAGGTATAATTCTGGGGCAAATCATCTGCACTATGGGGGAAAAAAAATGAAAAGTCACATTGATTCCAATTTCAAACTTATGGTTTGTTGAAAAATTGGACCTCTTTGGCTTAATGAAAAAGGCTAGTGGGTTCTAACAGAAGCCTATAGTCATAATAAATAAATGCATACTTTTATACATAAAATAAATAAATAAGAAAACATTCAACTACTGAGGGCACTATAATTGCCTGACCATCCTTTTAAAAGGGGATGCATGCTGCATATATTCATGGGAACCATTGCAGGCCAGTAATAGCACAGGCCTACAGCATACATTTTTAATACGTGTCCTTTTGGCAGTCCTAAAGGGGATTGTATCTGAAGCCTGATCTCAATTTCAGTGTAGTTTGGGCCCAGCCACTTTTTTCCCCTAAGAGATTAGTTATTGCTGTACTGCACCATAATTCTGATGAATTCCGTAGGAAAAGCCAGTGTACTATATTAGGAAAACTGTATATTTACTGTATTCAGATAAGCACTTGCTAGACAGAAATATATTTCCTGCCACTAGAGGTCAGTGTTAGTAAGTCATTGTTCTACTTGGAGCTTTATACTTGCTTGTGTTGGTTTTTATAATTTCGTTTCTCTGATAATTGTTACTTACATATTTTAGCTCCCTACAATTATTACTGTTTATCACACTTCTTGACATGCAAATTACATTTTTTACATGGACCCTGTTCACAATATAAATTCCTAATAAGGTGAGAAAAAGAAAAAAACGTAATTGCCTAAACTTTAGTTTAACCCCTTGAGGACCAAAGCATGCACACATGGTATTGTGAAGCATTGTGTTGCACAACGTTCTGGTCCTCTTGCGGTTAACTATTTGAGTGCCAGAGTGGTGCACAACACATTGCTTTGCAATAGGTTGTGTACCCCTCTGGCACTCAAAGGGTTAATATCAATAGTTATACTTTTGAGGGCCAGGGGGTGTGCAACACATTGATTTGCAATGTGTTATACATTCCTCTGGCACTCAAAGGGTCAAAAACATTATTAACGTTAAAAAAACCCCATTTATTTCTATGTATATTTGATTATTAAAGTGTCAGAGTGACAAAAATATTGTCTGTGTGATAAATGGTATTATAACACACAAGGTTGAGAGATTTTTTTGACTGGATATTTTTGTGGCTAACATTTATTCTTTTCTTTTGACTTAGATAAACATTAAAATTATGAGTCATAACAATTCATCCTTATTATAAATCTCCACATACATCTGTGAAAATGAGTGTTATGCTGGCTGCCGAAATAGGAGCTGAACCAGCTGAGCAGCGGAGGCAAATTAGTCACTGACCTGAGAACCCGGGTAACAGATTCTGAACCAGCAGTGGTGGTTATACTGAATATATGGATCAATGGAAGCAACGGCTTCATTCAAATCCATATTACAATAAGCAGGTCCGTTATTTTGTTCAAATATGTTAAACAGGTCAATTACACGAATGATGCTGGTAGTGTGGAATCAGGAACAAGTAGGAGACTAGAAAGAATGGAGGCCGAATAGGGGTTTGAAGACTAAGCTAGATGTTAGGGCGCATAGTCCACCAAGCTGGGGTTGCAGTTGGAAGAATAGATAGGACACTGGGAAGTATAGTCAACCAGAGGACTGAATCAACATATAAATACAGGGGACTGACAGGGAGCTAGGGAGCATAGACTATCATACTGATGGTTTGATTTTGAGCCAGATCAGTGTCCTGTATCATTAGTTGGTGATTCTGTAACGTTGTCTTTGACCTGATTCCTTTTATCAGTGACTCTGTACTTTCATATGCACTTTGTCCACCAATAATAAGGTGACTTGCTTCCTTTCTTTTCTATAAATTTAACCCTGATAGCAGACAATAGTTTAGTTGTATACTATTCAGAGTGTGATGACTGTCAGCAGACAGGAATAGAGTTCGATAAAATTAGCAAGATTTGTACACAGGAGACAGATAGGATACAGGTTGTTGGGATGAAAGTCCGTTCAACACTTTGCACATACACAGAAGTACTATGGTATAAGCATCTTCAAATAGGCCAAGGAGGCATGACAAGGTGAGCGTTCAGCAGCAAAGGTTAGGTGCAGAAAATGAGAACGTGTAATGGGATCTTACAATTAGACATTTCTAGTGAATATCACAAATTAATTGAGGCTAGAGTGAAAAAATGAATTCAGAAAAAGTGCATCTAAACACTGGGATGGAGAACCTAAAGATTTACTGCTATTCAGGACTACAATTCCCATCATCCCCAGCCAGCTGCTGGAGATTATGGGAAATGTAGTCCTGGACAGGATGTCCACCACTATCCTAACAGTTACCATCCTGTTTCCTTTCTTGTTGAAGTACTTTCTCACTAATAGACAATCATATGACTGGACTTGAATGTGAAGACTTATTGTGGTTTACATAATTTGGTATTCCCACCATTGATACTAAAGAGGCATTGAGCAGTTACTCTGCCTTTCCTCATCTCCTTCTAAAACTGAAAGATTTTCAAATATGTATTTAAAACAATTCCCCACATAATGACGCAGCTGTATTATATTCAGTTATTGAATATTCCACTAATAAATGGTTAATTTGCAAATAACTATTGTTGACTTGAAACTAAGCAGTATCCAAGCAAGTAGCCTTGACTCTTAAGTATTCATCACCAAAACAAACAAAAAAATGAGTCTATCCCCAACAGTATGCATGAGAAGTTGGATTCCTTATTGAATGAAATCACTGGGCAACAGACACATGCTGGTGTAAGAGTGGACGTGGTGTAAAATGTTAGTCTATTGTGGTCTATAATCTCCTGGAATGAACTTTGTCCTATATACAGGGCATACGGTATACACACAAACTTTAGTGTGGTAGTCATGGAGACTGAAGAGTAGAATTAGAGCCATTCTCATAATTTGATACAAACGTTAACACAGAGAAATTGGTGAAGTTTCAGGTAAAGAAAGGACATTAACTCTTTACATTGCACGCCCCTCTTGCACTCAGAGAGTTAAAGGAAATTGTCCCTGAGGTTATGGATGATAAAAATACATCGGGGACAACTGTTAAATAAAGTTCAGAAAATCAGTTAAAAAATATAAGGGCCGCATGCAGAAATAAAAAGATGAGCAAATCTGGAGCAATCCATTTGCACATTGGGGGGACAAATGAAAATTGCCATGAATGTTAGAAATGTGTCCAATGCATTGCAAAGCAACGTGGTGGGGACCTTTCTAGCATTCAAGGGGATGAACACCCCAGTTAAATCAAAGGATATTTTCTCTTGTACCCTATGGTTCAATTAGTTTGCTCAGGAATTGCTTTTCTTTTACATATGGAATCTCAGATTGTTTTTCTCAGATTACTGTCTTGATTGCAGTTATCCTGATTATGATTTGGTTTTATATTTCATGGCTTATCTTGACACCTTTAGCTTGGAAGCACACTTTGACTGTCATTCCATCCCCATGCATTTCTTTTCCTCCTCCTTTATAAACTCAAGGACAAACCAAGGTGATGTATCTAGCCATCCAGGAATACCCCGTGCACTCTATTGCTCCTTTCAGAATAGAGACAAAAGATGTGGGGCCCCGATAATGAGAAATGCATGCTGTGTTATCTATGCCAGAGGATGGCAAAATGGGGTCCTTCTGGGGTGGGGAGGGATGTACTAAGGTGTAATAAAGAGGCGATGAAAAGGGGATAACTTTTCTAGTGAGATCAGTTTCTCACTTCCCATGTTATTCTACAGAGCTAATACATTATGATTTCTCTTGTGTGAAAGATATTAGTACATAGGCTTCATAGAACAAAATGAGAATTGTAGAAATAATATTACTGGAGAAGTGATCTCCTCTTCATCCTCTTCCTCAACCACCAGGTGTTGTTGTTGTTGTACTACAAATCCCATCATCCTCAGAGATCACTGAAATTTGAAGGTGATGGGATTTGTAATTCAACCACAGTTGGGAGAGCTAAATGTTGCAAAACACTAACCTAAACACATGAAGCTGTAATGGTTAGTGGATGCAAATAAATTCTAGGTATTATTGTATACAGTCCTTTCTGTAAATCTCAGGCTTTTCCTTAGTACTTCTATGGTGTGTATCTGATTTATTGGGTCATGTCTACCAATCATTAGTTTCTCTGTTGTGTTGTTTCTAATAGGAAAAGAAAAGTGGACATTGATTTAACATGACTTATGTAGGTAGGTGTTGTTCATACATCACCCAGTTAAATCTTTTGTATCTAGATATGGGGGGGTTGCAATGGAATTGCAGTCTGTAGCTGGCCACTTTCAGTTCATAATCCAACAGACAAATGATCATCATGAATTGAGCTTTTTACAACATTTCTCATTTAGACTGAAGCTTATCTAAACTAAAAGGTCAGACTTCAGTGAAAAAAGCTAACACAGCCAACTAACTACTGAGAAATTTAAACAAAGAAAATTAAGCCATACTGTTCAGTAGAGGACTTCTTCCTAGACAAGTTCTTCTGTTAAATAAAGAGCTACTTATTCATACGGGTAAAGTCCTCTTTAAACATTTTTACAATTGAAATTGTTCCAGATTTTGCGGTTTACAAATATTAATTATTGCTTGAGACTTGAAAAGTGAGCAATTTCAAAAACTTTCTTCTAAAATATTAATTTCTAGGTCAAACAAAGATAAATCACCAAAGATGCAAAAACTTTAGTACCAGCTACAAAACCAATTTACTAAATCATTTTCGCTAAGCAATAACATAAGGTGGAGTTAACTCCAGCCAAGCACCACTTGATTCATGCCACTCAATAACTATATAATTCTGTTAACCTCTTGAATGCTAGAAAAGTCTTCAACACTTTGCTTCACAAAGTGCTGAAAATCTCTTTAGTGTCCAGTGAATTAAAAAGTGTAAATTAAATAATGGATTGAATAAATTATGAATATACATATATATCTAAACAATATTATTCCCAAATACACTCCTCTGCCTAATGAGATAATGGATACAACAATGTAGCAATAAACAACACTTATAAATATGTGTTGTTTATTGCTACATTGTTGTCTCCATTAGTTCATTAGGGGAGGAGTGTATTTGGGAATAATATTATTTAGATATAGCGCTCTCCTTTATATGTATATGTCTATGGTTTTGTACTAGTATAGCATACACACTGGTTTTAGGATTGTAGCTGCTAATTTTGGGACATAGTCTACCAGAACCATCCTGGTGTTTTTAACCGAATTTTTGTGTAATGTTTTTTAATTCAAATTATTTGTTTTTTATTGGTGAGAGCCTTACCAGCAGAGTGCCAAATCTCCATTAGATCTATTTTTACTTGTATGAATAAATTATGAACTGCAAATAAAGTTATGGTAAGCAAAAATGTACAAAAATCCATCCGCCTTACAAAGTAAAGTAGATATAAAGCATTTGTGTGTACATTTACAGAAACATATCAGAAATCCTGTTTACAGCAAAGAATCCAAAGCTTGCAATGTTTTCACTGCATTCCCAGAATTTCATGCAGCGATATGCAAATGAAAGAACACAGCGCAGTCTCATTTTATATTCCAAACACATATAAATATGGGTCCTTTAGCTAGTTCTTACTGATTTCACAGATTATGTAGCAAAGCAGTGAAAATATCTTCAGTGGGAACACTATAAGCTTTGAATTCTTTGCAGGAGACAGGTTTATGTTTCAGACATGTATATATACACACTTATTTAGTATTGACATTTTTTACAACAAATACGGAAATGTTTTAGTATTATTAAAGTTAAAATTAATGCAGTAGTCACCAGACTGCATGCAAGACATTTAGGGCCAGATTCTATTGCAGGTGCTAAATGTTAAAGGGATAGTAATGTTTCATAATAAAAGCAGCTCTAATTAATCATCATAGTATTTGGACTTTGGAGAGTGTTATTTCAATTCTGTCAGAGTTGTAGTTCAAGAGTAATTCAAGAGTAATTCAATAATAAAGTATCCCCCTCCCGCCCCTTTTACTGATGTAACACTGCTCAGTCAGAGCAGAAGGGAGGTGCCCAGGTAGACTGCAGAGAGGGACAATCTTCAATTAAGATAAGGGAAAAAGCTGAAAAGCTTGTCAAGGTGGGCAGGACTTTCATTGTTTTCACTGTAAGAAGAGTGTCCCCTGCTGTTACCTGTCTGGTCTATGGACTGCATTCCACATCTGAGAAGAGATGGCTTACACTAGGTAAAAGGGGCAGGTGGGGGAAACTTTGCTTGTGAATATCTCTCAAACCATAAAGGTTTGAGACATAATACTTATTTTGTTCTTCATGTTTTTTTAATGCCTACAAAATAAAATAAAAGATAAACCGAAGTATTACTGTCCCTTTAATACCCGTTTAATCAAACATTTTCCTATTGAAGATAAATATTGGGAGATATTGGGAGATAAAAGCAGTGATAAAATTAGCACCTGTAATAGAATCCAGCCCTTAACTTCTAAGAAGCATTACACACATTTATGTTTGGTTGTTAACCCCTTAAGGACTAGATGACATGCTATGACCGTTACGGTCCTTTTACACTTAACCCTTTGAGTGCCAGAGAGGTACGCAATGCGGTGTGTACCCCTCTGGCATTCAAAGGGTTAAGGACCGGTGATGTTCATAGTACGTCACATACTTTTTACTTACAGCACTCTACTAGGAGTGCTGTAAGTGAAAACGGGGCCTAAAATTGACCGCTCCAAGACTGGAGTGGTCTCTCTTAGGCCCCAAAGCGGTGGCTGGTACGTGTAACGGGTCACGTGTACCGGTGAGTCAGCAAGGATGAAGCGGTCCTTAAGGGAAGGTAACTGTCCTGGACCGCTGGTTCTTAAGGGGTGAACACCCACATAGGGACATATGTTCAAAGAAGTAGCGAAATAGCTTTTGTAATTTGTAAAGACTTTTCAGAGTAAAGTGTTGTTGGGATCATTAATATTTTCAGAGAGTGTCGGTTGTGATTGGAAATATGTCGTTTGTCCTGACTGAAATTGTCGTATGTAAGAACAAAAAAATGTCTTAACTAATGACAAAAATGTCTTAAAAATGTCTTAACGACAAAAATGTCTTAACTAAAGACAAAAATTCTACATTCAGAACACATTCCCTCCACTTTTTTCTTAACGTATAAATTTTGTCTTTTGAAAGGCATTTTTTTTCTCGTTAGTTACAACAAATTTTCTTTTCCTCTATACGACACTGGAGAATAGTTTAGCCACACCCTTGCCCCGCCCTTTTGCCCGTCAATTCTGGAGTTGTGTCATACACAATGGACATTATTAGTTTTTTTGTCGTATACTCTATAGAAAATATGTCGTTCATGCATACAATTACTTATTTTTGTCTTTCATACCACAATTTTTTGTTGTTATCCCTTTGAACATATGGTCCATAGAGTAAACAGTGCAGCTGAGAAGAAGAACTGTTCTAAATAAACATTTCCTAAACTGTTATTGATTGGGGCTTTTAACCTCTTGAATGATTGAGTGATCTTTAATGCACTGCAAAACAGTGCAATGGAGGCCATTGAATGGGTTAAAAGCCTGCTTCAGTCAACAAGGATTTCCATTTGTGACCTGTGGTGCAGCTGGTTTGCCCCAGAATTGCTCTGCCTTTGTACATTACTTTCAAAACACTTTAAATGCCGGCAGAAGCGATATCCTTTTTAACCCTTTGAGTGTCAGAGCGGTACACAATACATTGCAAAGCAATGTGTTGCATACCCTCCTGGCACTCAAAGGGTTAATTAACCCCTGGATGCTAGCAATATCTCCAGTGCATTGCAATCATGAAAAAATCCATACGTCATGAAACATGGCATCTGTAAGAGGCATTTTATTGTCAAAGCCACATTAACCCTTTGAGTGCTAGAGAGGAAGCCAACACATTGCAATGGATTCCTCCCTGGCACTCAAAGGGTTAAACACATCATGAGATCATGCAGCCAGAAGGAACTGCCAGTGCTGAGCATGCATGTCAGTTATATCACTGGCACATCTGGTTCTTTGCAGCAGACAGTTATTTGTGGGGAAGAAAATAGTAGGTTCTAGGAACAGCAGTGCCAACAGGGAGCTGAGCATGGCAGTAATTACTAACTCCAATAAAGTCCTTGATTTAAAGTAACAGTAAGGTTTAATTTGAATTTTATTATTTTAGTAGTATATGTTAATTACTGAAAGGTTTCTTTTCTCTAGCCACTGGTGAACCAGAAGCTGAGTGCAAGGAATTGGTTTTCAGAAAGTTGCACACTTCTCTGGTCCACAAAGGGTTAATTCTGTGAACTTCTTGTGTTCTTTTTATTCCATCATCAGTAAAGTGAGGGCTCAACAACTGCAGTCTGTAAAAGGAGACTGGGACTCTATCACGATTAAAGAGGAACTATCACTCCAATTAAAGTGCCCCCCCCCCAATAATTATTCCTATAGCAATAACCATAGAAATACTAGTATTACCGTGAATAAGTCCAGCATTATTGAGAATTCCATCTTGTTTGGAGGCTGATGGGCAGGCTTCTTGTTGTAGAGGCATCTGTGCACCTGCACCGTCAGTCACTTTCTGTACCTTAAGGTACAATGCAACTCCTCCTCACCAATCCTAGAGGAGACCTGGAATGTACAGCACAGGCACACAGATGTCTCTAAGTCAAGATGCCTGCCTATTCGTCTCAGATCAAGTTGGATTTCTTAAGAACGCTGGACGTATTCTGGATAATACTAGTATTGATATGCGTCTCAATATAGGAATAATTATTTGGGGGGCACTTTAATTGGAGTGATAGTTCTGTTTTAAGGACGTTGTTCAGCAAGTTAAACTGGAGCAATTCTAAAGCAAACCAACTATACCACAGGGGACAAAGAAACATTCCCCAAAATCACATTGATTTAAATGGGGCTTTTCATACCTTGAACTCTAGAGAGGTCTCTGGAGTATGGCTTGCTTGAAATAAATTGCAACCCAAACTATCGTCTGCTGAAGACAAATGATTGAAATGCACAAACATATGACTGAAGAGCTGGTAGCTACTTTACAAATGTGTTCTGACAATGCTTGGCTTCTGATGGCCTAGGGATGTGTTATAGGACCTTGTGGAGTGATTTGGAAATCTAAAAATAACAGTTTTAGGGCTCGATCCAAATGTTGGCGTCAGCAGAAAAAACTGGCAACAGTGGTTTTTTAAGTGAAGAATGCGATGCAAATGTTCCCACAAGTAAGAAATAACGGCAGTTTTGAAAACACAACGCTCTTCGCCAAAAGATAAAAAATATCGCCCATTGAGGACAATGTAAAAGCTAATCCCAAAGCCATTCAATTGTTGGAGTTAGGGATAACGTGAGTTAAAGTGCAACATTTACCTCCAGAAATCTAACACCTACTTTTTTTATTTTTTGGGGGGGTTTTCTGACTGAACTTGATACTTTGGGGTGCTGTGATTGGCTGTGGCACTAGGTAACATTTTTATTGTGTGTATTTAGGTAAGATTTTCTATGCGACGCAGGTTTAAGATGAATGTGTATTATGGGTAAGGAAGATTTGAATCTCACGTTACCCTGTCTTGGTTAACTCGTGAAGGCAGTTTTTTTTCTTCACGTTGGTTTTAACTCCAACATTTGGATCGAGCCCTTAATGTGCAGTATGTGTGTTTGTTGGATGAGCCATTTAATTAGTGAAGAAAAGGTAGCCTTTTAAATCAATATGACTTTTTTAGAACTTTCCATAACAGAAATAGATGGTCATAAATAAGTTGCATGGACTATTATTTCCGGCACCTCAATACATCTAACTTGGGTAGTCATCTCCTTTATTCATTTTGTGTGTTAAAACAGAATGAACAAGAATTAAGTTGCACATGTGGAATCAGGAAAACTTGAAACTGTTCTCAATACTGCATTATGCAGATGGAATATTAGATAAGAAGAATGGCAAAATACGCTGATCTCTGAAACTCTTCTGACAGTAGAAATTGGTATCAGATGCTTGAGAGATGCTTAAGTGATTGATTTGCAAGGTTTAGACTAGAACACCTCTAATACTAATTTCAAGGCCCATGCTGGAGTTGGGTCCCTGTAAGGAGGAAGCACTACATGTGCTAACCCTGAATACCTGGAATATTTGCCAATTGCCAATAAAAGATGTAGACCTGTAGTGAGGAGAGCTTCAGTTCTTTTTCCAAGGCCTTTCATAAGAAAATGAAAAGGCATGTCAGTTTGAACTGTTGAGGGTTTCTCCATTGGGTAGAGCTCAAAAAGAAAATATAGTTTCTAGAATCTTTGCTGAAAAAAGGTTTCCTGGCATTTATCATGGAGCATCTGACCAGTTCAGGGAATCCCTTCCTTCTCAAGAGAGAAGGTTCATCCATGTTGCCCACACTAGAATATACAGGTTTGGATGAAATATAGGACCCTGTATCAGTAAGCCCCCCAACACTGGTAGACGCTAAGGTTCTGCTATGGACAACTTCACAGTGAATGACACCTGGACCTACATGTATGTGCAGGACTGTCACGGTTTTATTGAACACTCAGACAATTTGGTAGGATAAAATAGAAAAGCTTTATTAGGCAAGATAAAGCGCAACAAGGCCCTACACTGGTCCAAACTCTACAAGCAGCAGTAAGATAGTTTGACACAGGTCAGGGCATACAGATAGTAGTACAAATAATGCGGCTCTACCAGCCTTACCAATTACTGGGTAAGGCAGCTGGGTAACTGGTGCAACAGTAAATAGAGGAGGCTCTACCGGCCTTACCGAATTCCAGGTAAGGCAGCCTAGTGACTGATGCAACAAGGAACAGAGGAGGCTCTACCGGCCTTACCAGATACCGGGTAAGGCAGCCTAGTGACTGGTGCAACAGAGAGAGTACTGACAGGTAGTAACACCGTAGACCGGTGAACTCAGGAGGTAGTGCTGACAAAGGCCCCACTGAATCACAGGCTGAGCGTAGCGTAATGAGCTGACAATGGTAACCGCTAGTGACCGGATAGCAAAGACTGGGTGTACGTAACGGAGGCCACAGAGAATCACAGGCTGAGCGTAGCGTAATGAGCTGACAATGGTAACCGCTAGTGACTGGATAGCAAAGACTGGGTGTACGTAACGGAGGCCACAGAGAATCACAGGCTGAGCGTAGTGTAATTAGCTGACAACGGTAACCGCTAGTGACTGTATAGCACAGACTGGGTGTACGTAACGGAGGCCACAGAGAATCACAGGCTGAGCTTAGTGTAAAGAGCTGACAATGGTAACCGCTAGTGACCGGATAGCACAGACTGGATGTACGTAACGGAGGCCACAGAGAATCACAGGCTGAGCATAGTGTAATGAGCTGACAACGGTAACCACTAGTGACCGGATAGCAAAGACTGGTATCACGTAACGGAGGCCACACTGATACACGGGCAGAGAGTAGCGCAACCGGAGGCAACAAATATGAGAGGACTGACAACGATACCGAGGGCAGCACAAAGAGCGTTAGCCAGTGCCTGGATCAGTATCAGAGAGCGGTAGTCAGCCAAAGCCTGGGTCGGTACACAGAGAGCGGTAGTCAGCCAAAGCCTGGATCGGTACACAGGGAGTGGAACAGGAACAAGGTCAGAAGAAAACTGGATCAACACGGAACAGGAGCACAGAATAACATAAAGTCATGAACGCCACGAAAGGGCACCGGCCTAGTGACAGGAGGGCGTATATAAAGGCTAGCACCAATAAGAGACAGCCAAACACAAACCCAGAAGTAGGAATGTCGCACAGAGAATCACGGGCACCGTGATAGTGTCGTATGAAGATGGCATAAATCGTTTTGCTTTGCATTTTAGTGATAATGCCAGGTTTAAAAGCACACCTTGTAGACCATTCCAATGAAGTGTTTATTCCTAAATTGTGCTATTTCGGCTCTGCTGACGAGCCGCAGGAAGGTCCCAGGACCAGAATCTGCTTTGTCAGCTAGATGGCAGACTTCTTGTGAATCAGGAACTTTAGATACTTCGATCTCTCAAACTATGTAAGTTTGAGAAATGGGACATTCCGCATTCTATTCATATTTTTAATCTTAAGCAATACTATCCCTTTAAGGATAAGTGTAATTCATTGCTTCATTGTGCACTGCACACTCTCTGGCCCTTAAAGAGTTAAAGGATAAGCAACATTTTTTATGATGCATATTGTGTTACAGGGTTTGTTTTTGTGTTTTGTTTTTTTGTTTTTTTTAACAAACTTTATGCAGCACTTCCAAGTAGTGTCCAAAAGACATTCAAGGGGTTGGGGGTGGTTGCACTTCTATTTTTACAATCTTACAGAGCAGATCTTCAATCACTAGTGCAGCATGAGCTTTAGGAGATTACCACAAGAGAACATTTCAGTCTAAAGGTATCCATTTTTACTCAGTCCAAGACTCCTGTGAAGAATCATTATGTATAAAGGGAAAGCAGAGAAATTATGGAGCAAATCATCTGCACTGCAGTGAAGAAACAAAACATTCCCAAAGTTCCTGTCTAGTTATATGGCTCCATTTCAATTGTAAACTCAGTGGTATCACTCGTGTAGCTCAATTTCAGTTGTAAGCTCAGGGGTATCATTAGTGTAGCTTTAGTTCAGCTGTAAACTCTGTGGTATCACTGAGGTAGATTAATTTCAACTTGCAAACTATTTTGTATCAAGATTATAGCTCAATTTCTGTTGTAATCTCTGTGGGATTACCAATGTAGCTATATTTCAATTGTAAACTCTATAGTATCACAAGTGTAGCTCCATTTCAATTGTAAGATTTGTGGTATTACTAGAATAGACCCATTTCAGATGTAAGCTTTGTGGTATCACGTCTTATTCCACAACATTAAAGTAAATTATAAAATTAGTGAAAGGCAGTATACTGGAGCGGTAGCAGATATGAGCAACTTGCTTATACGTGCCCCCCAGGCCAAAAGTTACCAGCCCTCCCTGGGATTCTGCATGGGTGTTGTATTTACCCCATACCCATACCTGGGAACTCTCCGGATTTGCCCCGGAGACTCCGGTTCTGACAGAGCTTTACCGGGTCTCTGGGGCAGAGGCAGATTCCTCCGGATGTGAAGAGTTTCTATTGAAACTCTGCCACATCTGCTTTTTCTCCCGTTGTGCCTCCGTCCCCAGCCTTCTGTGTGACACATTTAACCCTCTGAGTACCAGAGTGGTACGGAATGCATTGCTTTGCAATGCATTCCGTACCACTCTGGCACTCAAAGGGTTAAATCCCCCCCAAACACTTGAGTTAAGCCCCGCCCCTTTTTGACGCGATTAGCGTCATTTTTGTAACCCCATACTGAACAGAGGACTACCCTCCGGGTAGCCCTCAACTGAAAGTTCCCAGGTATGCCCATACCTATCTATACCTTTTTCCTTCCTCTTCTGTGAAACTACCACATTTCTGTGAAGAGAAGATTTACAATAGGTGTGGCCACTAAGGGTGTGTTAAAATATAATAGGATGTGGAAGAGGTTGGTTCAGTTTAGGTTAAGGGCGCTGTGCCTCAGAGCACTTGAGATGAAAATCATCAAGAACTGACTGAAGATGTTAACTTTCAAAACAAGAAGCCAGGGCAAAATTCAGTTACCATTAGAGAGTGTGTGTGTGTGTGTGTGTGTGTGTCATGTGTGTGTATGGGGGGTGGTTATTATTAGAATGTGTTCAGGTTTCTTTAAGTTAATGGGTATATGTAGTTGTGCCCTTTGGTGCAATTGGTTTACCCCAGAATTGCAAGAGTTCTTTTTAGTACATCAGTCTCATTTTGGGCAAAATGCGACTCAACTCATGATGATGTGGATAGATACTCATGATAGCATAGTGTCATTTACATCTCCTTTTTGTATTCTTCTGATACCAGGTCACATCCCACTTATCCTGTGTGAAACTTCTTCCTTTTTGTCGTGATGTCAAATAGCCCAGGACTCTCTGCTGAGCTCAATGGTACTTATTATAGAGATCTTCATGTTAAAGAGCCAGGTTTCAACTTCCTATTCTTCACTGCAGCAACAGTGACATTCTGACAGATGGGACCAATGTGAGCACAATTCTATACAAAAGTCTAGGAAACCTATGTAAAAATACAAAAGTGGAGCAATTTTTGAGCAAAAAACACCCAAAATATTTACAGAATTAACCCCATTATTTGCTAGAGATCTCTCCAATGTTCTGCTTATCAATGTGTTAGAGACCTGTCTAGCATGCAGGGGCTTACAAGTACCATTAAATATGCAGCAATGTTTATTTGTTACATCTTGTGCAGTTGGGTTACCCCAGAATTGCTTCCCTTTTGTGTTTATACATATGCCCCCTATGTGTCAGAATCCGACACAGACATTAGTTCAGAGTAAAAGTCTTCCATGCACTAAAGCAGTACTCATTTGTGATGTCCAAGGTTGCTTTTTTTGTTATTTTCTTTGCTTTTGTATCCTTGAAAGTGTCTGACGCTATGGAGATAAAACATTAGGTCAGTATTTTCTTAATTATTATACTTTAAATCAGTTTTACTTTTAGATCTAATAAAAACAGCTTGGTGAATATTGCAGTGCACTATTTCTTTTATGTAGTGTATTTCTTATTTATTACAATTATGTACCTAAGGGAATTATATCCATGCTAGTTTACTGCCCTTATATTCTGTTTTACACTGATGCATGTGTAAAATTGCATTGCACATGTTATGACTATACTAGTAGGGTCTGTTACTAGGATAATCAATATAAAATGTAGAACCGTTTTCCCTACGCACATATGAATCCATTAAATATATTTATTAGTAAGCTTTCAGCAATGAAGATTGGGGACATAAATTTAAGATCTACAAATGTCAGAATGTTCCACAGTGCATTGTACCAAGGGACATAGTATTGCCAAAGGCTGCTGCAGCAATATAAATCCTTAAATGCCAGTATTGTGCTAATAAAATGCTAGTTTTAAAGATATAGTAATGTTTCATTTTGACTTTACATATTCTAAAATGCAGTGTATGTACAGTCAAAATGCCTATATATTATTACTGTAACCTCTTTTAATGATTTCATTAAACCCTTCAGGGCTTCTCCCTCTAGCTGTCTCTAGAGGCAGGAGATCTGCACAACCTTATGTGACCAGAAATGCAGGGATGATGGAATGATTTAACACTATCCCTGCTAAGGAAAACATTGGAAGGAGGAAGCCTAGTGAGCTCCTTCACTCCAGTACTATGGAGTTAATGACTTAGAAAGTATGCAACATATGTATACTGCTGGGTTTTCCATGGCAAGTCAGGACAAAATTACACTGCTGCACACTTCCCCGTACCTACAGAGTACTCTTTTTGGCAACAGATTACCATTCAGGAAAGACCCAGCACAATGGAGTATACAATACCATACAATTTAGGAATGTAATAGCACTTTACTCGCCACTTGCCAATATCCATCTTCCTCATCAACATTCCTGCCATCTAGCCTGTTCTAGTGATCAGTTCAAAAAGGATCCAATTCCTTTCTGCAGCCATCCAAGGCAAAAGCAGTACTTGGCCAGAGAGAGAGCGTGAGTGCTTTTATTTGTAACAACAGGTACCACATATAGTGAAGACTTAGGAGAACATAACTGTGCCTCACACTTTTAGTACCTCACACTTGGCACTTCATCAGAGCCATACAGCTCAATTAAATTTCAGTCTGATATTCTCATTGACTTGATCAAAAATTATGCTCAACACTCATTAAGCATCTAACTGTACACTTTTATACCAATTAAGTTGTTTAACCACTTCATTGCTAAGGACATGCTCAGCATACCCTTCAAACCTGCTAAAGATATGGCCTATCATATTCTCTACAGTTCAGCAGCAAAGTCTCTCTCTTGTTCTATACCTTCTTACATATCTATTATATCTCGCTACACTCCTTTCCGCTACACACTAGGAATCTGTGCAAATTCTCACAACGGTTGAAAGTTTATTGACAAGAAAACAAAAATGCATTTAGTTTTCAATACCTTTAAAGGGGCACTTTGACACCATCTCCTGGAAACATTTATGCACACTCCATTTGAGGTGGAAAGAATCAACTCCTCATTTTATGCAAATTGTCGTGTTCTTTTCAGAATGGTATGCATTATCTATATTTGTCAATTACAAGTATTAAAACATAGGTACAGTATGTTATAAAAAACAAAAAGCAGTCATGGCACCCACTACAGTATGTCAACTCATTCTAATGGGGTACTATTTTACTCGGGAGGGCTATAGCTACCCAAGTATGGAATTCCATGCTGAAAATTGTATATGATTTTGTTTTCTTATACTGCCATCTTTTTTTTCGTACTTTTAGAATTAAAAAAGACTATATGCTGCTTATGGTTACATGGCTTATTTCTTGTTACTGTGTTTCTGTGAAGGGAATTTTTGTGTACTTACCAATAAATCCTTTTCTATTGGTTCACGTGGAAGCCATGAACCAGTTGAAGCATCCTTCCAACGTAGAGCAGTGCAATTCCATAATTCTCTGGAGGTAGATATTCCCTCCCCTCCTCGACTTTACCCCCACCAGACAGGCTCAGTTTTAGGGCTCAGTCCAATTATTTGAGCTAAAACATGCGGTAAGGCAAAACTGGCTACCGGCCAACAAAAACAAATGTCTAAGTTGGTATCTAATTCTCCTACCAGCTGAAACCACAACGGCCATGAGTCCACAGAAGCAGACTTGTGGCCAAACATCCATTTTTTTTGTGTTCATTTCCCAAAATGCACGCTAAATAGCGTGAAAAATGGGAACATCAAAGGAAAAGAGCTAACAATCTGTGCCTGACACACTGTCAGACACCGATCGTTAGCTTAAACACGCAGTCACCCTCCAAAAAACCACCCCTGACACTAGCCTAACACCCAGAACTGTGTAACACCCAAATGTCATCCACTGTCTATCTTTTTTTCTCTGTAATCTTCCTTTGTCTTATCTTTTTCATCTTTCCTGTAAAATAAAAAGTCAATACCAGTTATTAAAATAAAAATGCCCCCAAGATATGCCAGACTTAACCCTTTGAGTGCTGGATGGCTATCGTCTGGCGCTGAAAGGGTTAAATGCAGTGTGGCATTTCTCTTAAAACTAAGAATAACGCTTGATAATACAGAAGTCTCACTTTTTTCCATAAATAAAAGGACATCTAATTCTTCAATATATGTGCGCTGCCAACGGCATCCGTTGCCCGAGTCCTAATGAGGGAATTTTGAACAGAGGCTGCCTTTCTATATGGCCAGTCTATGTTCAAAATGGATCCCTCTCCGCCACTGGCTGGTATGTATGCTTACTCACTTCCCTGACAATCATCTTCTACGGGATTTTGTCATCCCCCTCTAGCAGCTGATTGGTTGGAAGGTGTGTAAGCACTCCTCCCAGCCAACGGCAGACTGGAATCCATTTTCCGGGCAACAGCCCAGTAGGCATGGGGGGGGCTTACTGTGCCAATATGCATGCCTGCCACCGCCAGCGGAGGCAGACATATATTTAAGCTTTTTATGGAAAAAAGGAATTACTTTTTTATCAAACGGAATGGCAGAAATTACTTTTAAGAGATATGGCACACTGTATTTAACCCTTTGAGTGCCAGGGGGTTACCGTCCAGCACTCAAAGGGTTTACTCTAGCATATCTTTGGGGCTTTTGCATTGTAATAACTAGCATTGACGTTTTAATTTATTTTACAGGAAAGATGAAAAAGAAGATACGATGAAAGAGAAGGAAGATTACAGATAACAGGAAGATTGATGAAGCAGATAGACAGTAGCTGACCAGGGTGCTGAAGACTCCACTGAGCATCAGGATTAATGGAAAGTGTTTCTTGTCAGGGACTGTTTTTCTTTTTTTAAATCGTAGTCGGATTAACCCTGTGAGTGCCAGTAGGGTAAGCATACCCCAGTGGCACTCATAGGGTTACTGTTACACATTTTTTTCATACTTTGGATGTTTTAATATGGGGCTTAGGGCCCAATATCAATTCATCCACAGGTTCAATTCCTGCATTGGCACTTTAGAGATGCATTGAGGGACTTTGTACCCAGAAAACCTTGGTGCAGATTTTCACACGTTAAAGTGAGTACCTTAACTATCTTAGTGCTAACGTATGGAACCGAATGGTATATTTCGGCGTTTTCTTGTGAGTCAGTGGGTACATACAGCCGCAAGATTAGCACCCAAGGTGGTTTTTTCTCTGGAGTATTTCTTCCTAGTACAGGTAATTGCATTGCTTACCATTCTTGAAGACATGCCGTCCGTCAGATGGGTTTTTTTTTGGTGACACAGAATCTAGGCCTTAATGTATAGCAAAGATTGAAACAAGAAGGTATGGAAGGAAGGAGGTCACCTGCACCAGAGAACCCAAAGGATCCCCTGCCCAGTACTCATCTAATTTTTTCTCTAGAAGGAAAGTCTGGTGTTCCATTGAGACTCTGGGCCGTATGTTCAAAGGGATATCGTCAAAAAAAATGTCGTTTGAAAGACAAAAATAAGTAATTGTATGTATGAACAACATATTTTCTATAGAGTATACGACAAAAGACTAGCAATGTCCGTTGTGTACGACACAACTCCAGAACTGACAGGCAAAGGGGCATGGCTAAACTATTCTCCAGTGTCCTATAGAGGAAAAGAAAATTTGTAACTAAAGACAAAAAAATGTCTTACAAAAGACGTACGTTGTACGTTAAGAAAAAAGTGGAGGGAATGAGAATTTTTGTCTTTAGTTAAGACATTTTTGTCGTTAGTAAAGAAATTTGTAAAGACATTTTTGTTGTTAGTTAAGACATTTTTAAGACATATTTGTCGTTAGTTAAGACTTTTTTTGTTGTTATATATGACAATTTCAATTAGGACAAATGACATATTTCTGACAACCGACACTCTCTGAAAATATTAATGATCCCAATGACACTATGCTTTGAAAAGTCATTACAAACACTATTTCGCTACTTCTTTGAACATATGGCCCTATGAGTAAAGTATTTGATAAGTACCAAAATCTCATTTTTTATCCAATGTGGCACACAAGAACCATGGGGATATACTAAAAGCTACTCACCAGTAATCCATGGAGGAGAAAAAACCCTGAAAACTAGTTTCAGAGTCGAAATGAATCATACATGAATCTCAGGTGTCAACAAACACACACCAAACCAAGTAACAGTAAAAAATTACTGGAGGTAAAGACAAGGACACCTACACTGGCACCATGGCCTGTAGTGCAGTCTATTCCAAACTGGCTTCAGCTGACATTGACACAGTAGTGTTTTGAAAACATGTGAAATGACCACATTGCTGCCTTACACAGGTGCTTCTCAGGAGATCAGGCTGGTGGATGGTGCAGCAAAAGTTTATGCTAGCAAACACAGTATACAGGAACAAGATAAACAGCAAAATAGGAACACAAGGGTGTTGGAAAAATGCCTAAGCATTGGCCCACCCCACAGGAACAGAGGACTCACAGAACAAGAGCCAGAGACCCAAAATGTATTGCAGCTGGTTCAGCAAAATAAACTCACAACACAGCCAGAGCTTTTGTCAGAGTAGAAGTCCCCAGTATTTATCCCACCAGTCCTGGGGACCTTCTTACATGGGAGATCCAAATTAGCCACTCCATAGACTGTCAACAAGCCTGACTGAAACCTTTCTGACAATTTCCAGAGCAAACAATGAGTTGACTCAATTTCCTTAGGTAATCCACTCAGTCATGAGGACTCCTTGTGGTATCTACCATTGTTCTCTAAAACAATGGAAAAATCCTTGTGACTCACTGTTCCATTAATTCCTGTGGTATCTACCATTGTTCTTTAAAACAATGAGGCAAACTTGTGACTCACCATTTCAGTCATGGTACTGAATCAAATGAATCACATACATTGAATGCATTAACACATACAACACCTCACAATATTTAATTAGGTATAATTTATACCAATTAAATTTCCCCCAACCATTACATGTAACAAACTACAACAAGATGTTAACATAAAATAAATCAATCTACATAAACATGACAACTTACAACACAAAACATGCAATTTCACCACAACATGTTGCCACTGTCACTTTAGATACAGCATGAAGGCCCTCGGGAACAACAAAACGTGAGTGATTACGGAAAGCCTCTGTGCAATGAACTAGCACTTCAAGCACTGAACTAGGGCCAAGCAGTGAACTTCCTGCTCCCAGGAGTTGGACAAACAAGGAAGAACAATTTCCTGGTTAATATGAAACTCAGAAACAGCTTTAGGAAGAAACCCTACAGATGTTCGCAAAACACCACCCTATCCAAATTAAAAAACGGAAAAAGGTTTTCAGGACTAAGTAGTTCAGCCACACACTGGATAGACACTCACCAATAAGTCTAGAACCAAAGGGAAACAGAAGAGAGGAGTGGGATCCCAAAAGACTGGGTAAGAATGAGCCACCCTGTGAAAAGTCTGCACATCTGTCAATAAACCACAGAAAAAGCACAGATAGAGCTGAAGTCTGGACCTAGACAAAACTTAGACTTTGTCCTTTCTGAAGCCTGTCCTGAAGAAAAGCCAACATTTTTGGAAGACTGAAGAAAAACAGCCATAGCCCCATGTCTTTTCACCATTTCTAAAACAAAAGCCATAATCTTTGGTACATGTTAGATGAAAACGGATTTCTGGCCTTCATCATAGTAGCAATGACAGAATCAGAGAAACCCTTCTTTCTCAGAATGCTGACTCCAAGAACTAAGACGTCAAGCTAACCTCTCCACCTCTGGATGACACAGACAGCCCTGAGACGAAGGTCCATAAGGATGGAAAGACAAATCGATTCAGCAATGGACAGACTGAGAAGATTCCAAACCACTCTGGCAAGGCTAGTAAGCAGCGATCAGGATATCATGCGCCCACTACCTCCTGACCTTCAACATCCTGGGTATCAGAGGCAAGGGAGGAAACACATCCTCCAGGGGAAACTGCCACATAATGCCCATCACATCCACTGAGAGAGAGAGTGGATCCCAAGACCTGGAATAAAGATGGGGGACCTTGTGGTTTGACCGAGGTGCCAACAGGACCATGGCCAGGAGACCCCTCATTTGAACTATGGAGTTAAACACTGCCTGGTTGAGGTTCCAATTCCCTGGATCCAGAGGTTGATGGCTGATAAAGTCCACCAGATTTCTTTCTACTTCTGGAATACGAATGGCTGAGAGAGCTGGCACATGAGCCTCCATCCAAGAGAAAATTAGATGAACTTCTGACTAGGAGGCTGCACTCCTGATCCCCCCCCCACTAGGTTTTGGCATTTGGAACTCATTGTAATCACATCTTACAACACACCCCACCTCACCTTTGGAAGGCATCACTGGTTCTGTTACAGGTAGGCATTTATCCATCCCCTGCTCTCCCTCCCAGTGATCACATTTCACAACATCCCCCAAAGTTTCACACAGTACCTTAGATTGAGCAGGACTTTCAGTTATCCCTTCCAGTTTGCAATCAGTATCCTCTGGAACATAGTGACAGAGCATCCGGCCCAAATCATTCCCCAGCAGAACACTAACAGGGATATCCTCAGAAACCCCCACTTCCCGCAAACCTTTGCCCACCCCCCAATAAAGGTACACACGTGCCATGGGGACAGCGGGGTGCACACCTCCAATTCTTTTTATGGACTTGGTTCTTCCAGGGATCATGTCCTCTGTATTCACCACTTCAGGGTGCACCAAGGTGAATGAAACTCCAGAATCTCTCAGTTCCATGGTCACCCGGTCACCCACAGTTATACTCTGCAGGTTATCCTCTCTTTTCCCCGCAGGCCTACCCACAAGCAAAACTGATGGTGGCCCCCCAGTGGCACTCCCACCTCCAAGAGGAGGTGGTGGTGGATTCCTAGTGGGGCAAGTAACCTTCAGATGCCCAATCTGGTTGCACCGGAAACAACGGTGGGTATGGGGCCCACCAGACATAGCCCCTGCGCTATTGGCAGCTGGTGGTGAGGTCCTCACTGCAGATCTTGTAGTTGGTGACTGAACTATATCTCCTCTCCAGGTTGGAGTACCAGCTGACATAACTCCATGCCTAGATGCTGGTGCATGGATGTCTGCGCAGTCATCTGCTAGTTCTGCGACATCCATAGCAGTGTATGTAAGAACTGTTCCAGGACCATTAAGTCATTAACTGCTTTATAGGTGGTAGCTTGTAACCTTGTAATCCATTGCTTGTATGCAGTTTCCAGTTGTCCAACATATTGAATGAAGCTGGATGAGACACTCTGCTGCATGCTCCTAAACTTTTTCCTATAGGCCTCAGGGGTTAGGTTAAAATTTTTTAGCAAGGCAGATTTAATTGCCTCATAATAGTTATCAGTCTCTGGGGGAAGGGACACAAACACACTCAAACCTTTTCCTTTCAACTGTGGAGTTAAATCTCCCCCACACTGGTCTGAGGGTAGATGATGCTGCCTGCACACCTTTTCAAAACCTTTCAGGAATACATCAAAATCAGTCCCCTCTTCCAGGGAGGGAAAATCCTCCTTGTGGAGCCTAGATGTGCTGGTATCTGATGCAGTATTGTTTGATGAGGACAGAACTGTGAATCACAGCTTAGCCATTTCCAGCTCGTGTCTCCTTTCTGACTCTCTTTCTTATCTCTGTGCAGCCTGCTGTTGAATCATCACTTGCATGGCCTCCTGAGGATTTGAAGCCATCAGTTGTCACAATAAATCTGTAGAGCAAATGTCCATGACACTTTGAGGGGTGCAAGCACTAGGCATTCCAGTATGAAGTGGTCCTGCATTAGTAAGGTACTCAGTAACCCTTTCAGTGTCAGGCCCTGACTCAACAGTGTGTCTGTCAGCTTCCACAAGGTCCGCAATAAGTTGTTCCTTGCTTTTGCCAAAAGTTGGTAAATCCCTTGCTTGGCACATCAATTCCAGGGTCTCTTTTGGCTGTTTGTGATAAGCCTCCATATTCAGAAATGAGAGAGAAAGAAAAACAAGACTGGGGAGGGGAGAACTGTTTTGAGCACTATGTACAGGGCCGGATTTGTAAATAGGCAGACGAGGCACGTGCCTAGGGCGCAAATTGTCAGGGGCGCCAGTAAAGGCCTGTCGCACCCACCGGCCTGCCCATTTTTGATTGAAATGCATGCCCCCAGAACTGAAAAACAAACACCAGGGTTTGTGCAATGTGAGACTGCAAGGGTGCTTGGTTTTCAATTCTGTTGGTGCCTGCACTGCTTGGGCCACCACCTGTGTGACACGCACACACTGCTGCTAGCCTGACTGACCGTCATGTCCCATGATGCAACCACGCCTCGCACTACGTCCGGCGTAGCTTGAGCAGCTGGTGAGATTGAGAGTAAGTGTGCAGGGCAGGGCAGCAGTGATGTAACCAAGCAAATGTATTGGCAGAGGTGATGGGCACTGCAGAGGCAGCCCCTAACAGGTATGAACAGTTATTGACTTGAAACTAGAGTTTGTTACAAGAAGAGAACAAATAACTACTGGGAATTATATAAGATAAAAAAGTGTCAGAGGGCTTCTGCAGCACACTGGATCGTTTGTGGCTTCAAAGGGTTTTTCGTCAAGGCCCACTGGGCACTGAACTTCTAGCAGGTAATCCAGTGACTTTTTAGCAATGGTGGCTTTAGTACTCTGCAGTTGAATCAAGTATGCTCACACTTGGGCTCATCGGCACAGAAGTGCACTGCAGGGGAATTAGGGAATGGATCTGAGACTTTCACAAAACCTACTGAAAGCATCGCGCGTTCTAGGGTTTGGAGTTTCCCAATTTCCTGTGCTTTTACATATCTCACGATACTAAAGGGTTACCAGACTAATGGGACGTGTGTACCATCATCATACTAACTACTCTCAAGCAGCCAGCCAACAAAAGGTTGGTGTGATCCCAACTAGAGGTATTTGTAAGGTTATACACCAACGTGTAGAAAAAACCCTGCAGAAAGACACGTTAATACACAAAAATGATAATATAGGCCTCTGCCCATTCAGTCAGGCAGCTTACACCCCATCCCTTTCATAGCTATGACTGCCTGCCTGGACAGTAGTATGGGGGTTGGTGGAGAAATCCCAGCAGCTAAGGTTTAATATCGCAATTATTTTGCTAAGGTATTTTGTGGTATTTATGCTAAGGATGTGTGGAGGCAGTGCTGACCGAGTCATATATTATCATTTTTATGTGTTAACTTGGCATTCTGCAGGCTTTTTTTTTTTTTCATCAAGTTGGTGTATACCCTTACAAATACATTTAACCTACTTGGGATCACACAGATAACCTGCGTTCCTTTCTTTGGTAAAAGGGACAGCAGCAGTGCATTGGTTTGCATTTTGTGCCTGGCTCTTTTGGCAGTGAAACAGCTTAACACATGTTATACTGCAGAACTTCAGTTATCTACAAAGTCATGCTCATAGCATGACCCTAACGGACTGCTGACAGTAACTGCATTTTAGTATTACCTCCCTAACAGGAACATCTCAAGCCTTGGGTCTTAACACTTTCAATGCCACATCTCTCTGATGCTCAGGAGGTTAAATCTACACTTGCAGGCCCCTATTTTGCAACAACTTATATATCAAGGTCCCTCCCATGTGACATTCTGGCGGCTGGCTTTTCGCCCTGCAGTGCTGATTTTCTATCAACACGTGCCATTTCTTGAAACTTCCAGCCCAAGGACTGCAGCTCCCCCTTTTAAATCCCTGTGCATTCTGAAACCAGAAGTGACCACATGCAGAAGGTTAAAAACTTTGGGGAGAGTGGGATATAAAAATGCACTTTCTTACAAACTGTAATGTACAGCAGTACTACTCTGTTAAAGAACTAAACTGCCTAGAAACTACATATAGTTACACTAGGGCAGGACTGTATTCCCACTTACAAAGTAGATGGTGTGGACCAGATTTATACCTTTTGGGCTGAACCACATTTAACCCTTTGAGTGACAGAGGTATCCAACTTACTGCAATGCATTGGATATCACTCTGGCACTCAGAGGGTTAAAGTGAGATGCAGAGGCACTAATATATTAGTTCACTGCCAGTATTAGTATCATTTTAGACACTATATTTTAGAATAGCAGATTTTGTCCTCTGAATAAATAACACCAACATTTGCTTTAAAGAATATTGTGTTCTATTACTTTATTACTTTACTCTATTACTTTATTTCTATTAGCGACTGTTGCAGAGTCTGGCGAGGCAACATCTACATCCGGGTTTTATTGGTGACTGGCTCCACTGGGGATGAGAAGGACAAAGTTTTACAGTATGAATTCCAATCTGTCAGTGTGAGTGCTCTTGGTGTGGAATTTTGTCTGTGTGTAATCGTATAGTTTCTAGGATTACTAAACACAGAATTTTGTCCTTCTTAGCCTCAATAGACCTACATGCTGATCAAATACATAAAGAAAGGCCCCTTTACCCTGTTCTTGGATATCGTGTAATCTTAAATTAGTAGTTTGTACTGTGAATGACTGAATGGTAATACTTGGTGCAGAATGCCTGTATGTTTACCTCAAAGAGACTCCACAAAGCATATAGCACTCAGATATAGTGTAGCTCTAAGTAATCTGTCTTGTATAATTTAGTTCTCATGGCCTCATTTTTCAGTATGAGGTTGATCTTTGGTACCATATATTTCCACTTGGGTCTTAAACACAGGGAAAGGGCAGGTTGCATATCTAGTAAAAGGTCATTTATGCTGTATATAACCCGTCTCTATCTATAACATGTCATCTACCCCTAGAAACTTGCCACATTACTGTGAAGAGTAATTCTAAAAATAGGTTTGACCACACAGTGGGGTGTGGCTAAGTGAAGGGGTGTGGTTAGGGGTGGGACAAAGGTGGGGCTAGGGGCACCAGAGGGTGTTGTGCCTAGGGGTGCTTGAGATGTAAATCCGGCCCTGACTATGTATGTCTTTAAATCAGCACTGAGCGCTCTCTTTGGAAATTACACAAAAATGTATGCAATTTCTTTTAGTGCTAAGATCCCCTTACAGTAAAATCTAGTAAGCACTAAAAATCCCTAACTATATCCCGACGCTGCCAACCAGTTTGTCACAAGCGAAGGCTATAGGCCCTGCTGAGACAGTGGGGATAGTGTGCGAGGGAAGGGGTTAACAACACCAGACCCCTGGTAACCTGCTACTATTCCTAGCAACCACCAAATTAACCCCTGAAATCCCTCCTGCTGTCACCCCAGTACTACAATTTGCTGCCACCAAGACTTTATATCTGGGCGTCTTAGGTTACCCCAAACACAACAGAATACAGTATAAAATCACCTTAATAATCAGACATAGAATTAAACCTTTAGTAGTGTCACATGTTCTAACTGAGCTTCCATCAGAGTAGTGAGTTCATGTTAGAGAACAGAGACAAGAGCTGATTAATTGAACATTTAATCTGAAAAAAGGCTTCACAGTGCTGGTTACAAAAATACAGAAATAAAGGGCATACACAAATAAAGATTATACATTGGCAAAACAATCCATAAAATAAAATGGGAGAAACACAAGAAATCCTTAAATACAATTACCGGTATTCTAAGAGTCCTTGCAGGAACTTCCAATGGTATATCCCCCTTCAGTTGTTCCAAAGAAATTCACTGTTTTTATCCAAAAACCCATATTAAACGGATAGTAATACTTCGTTTTAACTTTATTTTATTTTGTAGGCATTAAAAAAACATGAAGAATGATATAAGTCTTATCTCTCAAACCTTTATGGTTTATGAGATATTCACAAGCAAAGTTCCCCTCCCCGCCCCATTTTCCTAGTGTAAGCCATCTCTTCTCAGATGTGAGTCTGGTTGTATGACAGGACAGATAACAGAAGGGGACAATTTTCTTTGTATGAAAACAATGAAAGCCCTTCCCCCCTTGACAAGTTTTTCAGCTTTTTCCATTATCTTAATTGAAGATTGTCCCTCTCTGCAGTCTACCAGGGCATCTCCCTTCTGATCTGGTTGAACAGGGAAGGGATACTTTGTTTGTGAATATCTCTTAAACCATAAAGGTTTCAGAGATAAGACTTATATCATTCTTCATGTTTTTTTAATGTCTACAAAATAAAATAAAGTTAAAACGAAGTATTACTATCCCTTTAAATAGGAGTCCACAGTTGCTTCTAAGAGGCCAGACCCCCTGGGTGTTACCTGAGAGGGTCAGATGTCTGGTCTGACCATTTACAGTCCACTCAATCAGACCTGTCAGGGATGCTACTGCAGAGTTCTACCTGAACAATCAAAAGGCTTCCCAAATCATGCAACCCACAGCACACCTCTATAATTCTATAACATAAAGTGATAGAATGTGTAGCTCCCTGTGAGCGTAACTGCACATGCGCAGTACAGACTGCTTTTCCAGCAGTCTCTACTGAGCATGTGTGTTTGCGCACACAGGGAGCTTCGCTGTGAGCCGTCTGGAGCTCCCAGTTAAGGATCAGCGTGTTCGGCGAGTCTCTACTGCACATGAACGCGCTGATCCGGAGCTGGGAGCTCCGGATGGCTCACCACCTGTCTCTGTTCCGGGGCAGCAGCCGGCGCTGCTGGGTGCACTTTAGTCCATGTATAAGGGCTTTCAAACTAGTGTTATAATAATCATATTCCTAGTCTCTGTGTGAATATCTGGACACCAAACATGCTGGGTCTAACTGGTTGCAAAGTGGCTATTCTTGTAACTCATAGCAGGAACACTTCCCCTGGCATGTTTGGTACCCACCACAAGGGTAAAACCTGGGCATTCTGAATATATATTTGTATTGAACCATTTTACACTATATATACATGTTCTCCCTATTTCATAATATTTGACTGTCCCCTGGATGAACCCCTCCCACCACCACCACCACCACACACACACACACTGCTCCGGTGATCTACTCATTTAGTTTCTGGTAATGTAATCTACTCAGCTAATTTTATGGCCTAGGACTGGTGCACTTTGAATAACATACAGGTCAGCAAACAAACAAATTATACAACCCAGAGGACCAACTCATGCCTTGGTATGACACCATACATTTAGAGCAGACATATTGTTTGTGAACTTTGCATTGCATATTGTAGTAGAATTACTTTTCTCTGTCATCCAATACAGATTACTGGTAACTTTGGGTAGGCGATCCACCCCTTTAGTTGTAGGCAGGAACAATTCTAGAATTGTATACAAGGGATGGAGCCTACCTTCCCTCCTTGGCTGCAGCTAGCCAACCAGCTCCAGAAAGATTTGTTCCTTGGTGAAGACAACACAGGCAAGAGAACAGTTCTTTTTTTATTTTTTGGTTACAAAAGGAAATACCACCATTAGGCGGATTACCAGATTTGGCTAGCTCAGTGACCAGGTGTTTTTTGTGGACCTTAAGCCCTGGAGGGAAAATCTTGGCTACAAGTTCTTTCCTCTGGAGTTGCCCACCGAGGCTTCTTCTTTAAACAATGTAATCTGAAGACAGAAGATCTGCAGGAAAGGTGAGCAACCCTTTGACTGCTGCAGGTCCACATGTCCCACAGTGCCCCTCGGCACAGGGGTTTTTCCTTGGAGTTCCCATTGCACACTCCTGCACTTATTGGGTCTATCTATATGTCTGCTGGGTGTTTTGGAGCAGGATTGTTACTTAACCCTTTAGCTGCTGGTTTGGCATTCATGGGGGGGGGGTTTCTGACACTTTTCATGTTTCATGTCTTGTAATATTACACCTTCAATTTTGTAGGTGCAATTGCTCCATTCACTCCTATGGGACTGTACAGTTTGGGACATATCTCTGCAACCGTTTAACCTAGCAACTTCAGAGATGGCTCATTCTCCTTGTCTGCACTTATTCCATCATCCGGTTCATGTTTCCAGTGTGTTGGGGGGCTCCTGGCACTGTTGGAGTACTTTTCTGGGAAAACTACATTTCCCATGAGCACTTGCTTCGAGAGCTTGTTTCTGATTGGCTCCTGCTGCTGCAGCCATTTTGTGCTATTTCCAGAACGAGTATCCTATGCAGGGCTTGGACTCTCCTTCTCTCCTCTGCTGATTAACCCTTCGCCTGCCAGATAAGTCTAAATTAGGGCTTTCTGGGGTGAAACTTTAATCCTACACACTGTAACTGGGTGATTTATTATACTGTAAGGTTATTGACACTGTGAGAATGTATATACCTTTGGAGCTTGGGGCCAGACCTAAGACTAAGGATGCTGTGGTCTCTGTGTCCCCTATTGCGCATTGCTCTTCCCGTCATTCAGGGTTACCTAGAGAATTTCTCTGGTCATTTATGCCCAGCATGTTCTGATGTCCCTTAGAGTCTTTCAGGGACTTCCAGCCATGCATTAGAGCCAGTTTGGGTGCAAGAGTTCAAGACTGCTACTAGGGACCTTAGGTCCACATTGCAACTCTTTCCATCCCCGTTGCAGGGGGTCTTCCATTCATTCACGTCTTTCCTGCCAAAACCTCAGGGTGTACCTGACGTGTCAGATTCCTCTGAGGAACTGCTGGTGGATTCAGATGTTGAGGAATGTTCTGTGGTGGGCTCCTCTCAGTTTTTTGGGGATCTTTTTGAGGCTGTTCCTGAGCCCTCAGCTGAGGACCTGATCAGGGCTGTTTTAAATACCCTAAACATTCCCTTACTGCAGGAGGTTCTTCTGATGTACTTCAGGAGTCTAAAAAGCCCCTTACTTGCTTTCCACCTAACCCCACTCTTGACCTCCTTGTATCTGAAGAGTGGAAGTCTCCGGCCAGAAAACAGTCTGTCTCCAAGAAATTTGCCAACCTTTATCCCTTCTCTGAGGCTGCGCTTGCTCATTGGGTTCATCCCCCCAAAAGTGGATGCTCCTATCTCCAGGCTATCTAAATCTACAGCCTTTCCAGTGTCTGATGCGTCTGCACTAAAGGGCTGGACTGACAAACTTGAGGTCTCCCTCAAGTCCGTCTTTGCCACTGCTGGTACTACCATGCATCCAGCATGCACTGCAGCATGGGTGAATCGGGCCATTGCGGTCTGGACTGAACAGCTCACCCTTGCTGTTCGTTAGGGTGCTCCTACTTCAGATATGTTGCGCCTCCTTGCCAACATTTCTGAGGCTCAGCACTAGGTTTCTGCTGCCTTATTTGATGCTATCCGTTTGGTGGCTAGTGTTTCCAACATGTCTGTGGTTGCCAGACGGGCTCTTTGGCTCAAGATCTGGTCTGCTGACACTGCTTCCAAGAAAGCATTGCGCTCCTTAGCTTTTCAAGGCACTTCTTTGTTTGGGCCAGATCTTAAGGATCTGATCAGTGAGAATACCCTTCTACCCTTGGTCCCTAGGAAGATGCTTAAGTGTAACCGGTAATTTCATTGCTTTCAGAATGAGACACGTCCAGCGAACCAGACAGTTCCTTCAGCTCTGCGTACCTCCTCCACACCCAAACAGCAATGTTCGACGGCGCTATTCAGGCTGTTCTGGACAAGGATGTTCTAGAGCCGTTTCCTGTTCAGGACCAGGTGGCCTGTATATGACTGCAACACAGAAGGGAGAGAAGAGGCAAAGTGTGTGAACTTCGAATGGAGGGAAGTAGAGAGAGGGAGCAGTGGGGATTACCTTAAATGTATGGTTAGGAGACAGCAGGATGCCTACTCCACCTCCTTGCTTGTTGCCAGGCCTGGGTGTATGCGTGAATGGAAGGCCTCCATGTGAAAGTGCAGCAGTGGAGGCAGTGTCTGACGATGGGAGCCAAGTTTCTGTGATGGCTAGGAGGTTTAGGGAGTGAGAAATGAACAGATCATGAACAACTGTTAGTTTGTTACACACAGAGAGCGAGTTCCAGAGACAAAGCAAAAAGGGCGGAGGGGAGGTTAGGTGACATGGTACAGCTATTATATTGTGGATGTTGCGTGTGTGAGTGGGTTTTGCGGTACAGGAGAGAATGGAAGGGGGGCCTGGGTTAGGTGAGATTCACCTGCAGCAAGCAGGAGAAGGGACAGGGACATAAGTTAGGAGTGAGATTTGAAGCAGTGGGGCTTTTGTGCAGGGGTAGAAGGAGATGGTGGTGATAGGGAGCAGAGGAATGAGAAAAGTTTGTGGCAACAGAGAAGTGGTAAGGGAAGAAGTGAGGGTGAAATGAAAATGAAGTGACTCTTAATGTGCATACTGGAGGAGGAGAGTCTTATACAGGTGAGAAAGGTGATGAGAAGGGAAGAAGCTAATTTTGCCATATTGGGGTTAATGCATGGGGTAGTAGAATTTGTGCAGCAGTCTGTAATCCAGGACAGTATGGGTGACTTGGCAAACAAGGGTCAATCCAGGTGCAGAGTGTGTAGGTGCCAGGGAGGGTGAGGAGAGTCTGTTGCAAGACTGTAAAATATTTGGTGAGGGTAGGAGTTAGTTCAGGGTTAGATGAAGCAATCCGCTGTTGATCAGTAGCAGTAGATGTTGTAATGGTTAATGGGAGAAGAAATCAGGATCAGTTTTTTTTCCCATCAGCGGTTAATTGTGCAGTTTGTGAATTCAGTCCTGGTAATCCTGGATTCTTTGCATCAGGTGTTCAGCAGGTTTGATAGAACATGTAACTGTCAGTGCTTGATGAAAATAGATGTTTCTTTGGTCTGAATACAGCAAGGGTAGTTCTTTAGTTGATAGTGGTCTGTCCTCAGTCCATCCTCTGTCCAACTCAGTCTAATTCACTGTTATATTGACTTAATGCCCTGACTTTAGGACCTGCTACACTGCACGCATATACACTGCAAGCTAGTAACCTTATATAGGGAGGTCTAGGGCCTGGGATACAACACAGCTGATTTCAGTCAAGGAGATTTGCACATCAGAGAGAGACAGGGCATTGGAGGTGTGAGTTGAGACAGACAGAGGGCAACAGGAAGAAATAACTATAATTACCTGTATTGAGAGACAGACACGAGGAAGTTACAATCCACTAGAGATGAGATTCCAGATAGCAAAAGACAGCTTGCAATCAATAAATGATATCTATAACTCAGTCTAACTCACTGTTATATTGACTTTAAGCCCTGATACACTGCATAAGGCCCTGATACACTGCAATATTACTAAATATGTCACCCACTGGCTAAGGAGGAGGCAAGGGGAGATGCCAACCACTGAAAATACAAAAAAGACAAAAAAAAAACAAACAGACCTTGTGGTGGGGTATTAGGACCCCTCTTGATGTCCCCCAGCTACTGATCTCCCAGATGATTTGGCTGGGAGATCAACAGAGGCAATGCAGGGGAGCAACAGAACTACCCTGCTTCCATTCTACCTGGAGTATCTGGGTAGGAGTGGGCGGGATCGAGAAACCATGTCTGTACTACTCAATGTTCCAATCCACAACTACCCGGTACTTGGGGGAGAACAGAAGCAGAGAAGCTCTCTTGCTTCTCTGCGTCGCCACTTGGCCTCGCATGGGAGTTCAGTAGCTGGGGGGGGGGCACATATCAATTGGAATGTTAATTTATCCCACAAGTTGCAGATAGCTTACTCCATTTTAGTTTTATTTTTTTAAAGAGTGGTAGGAGAGGAATAAATGAAACAAAAAAGTATAATCAGGAGGCCGTGTGAGGAAGGGAGGGAAAAAAATATGGTCCTGGGTAAAGTTGGTGTGGGTGGGTCAGATCCAGAGTTATCCCTGATAAGTTTTGGTACGTATGATTGGATCTATTGCTGACGGGAAGATATATGAAATTCCTATGGTTTCCAAGAGAGCAACATGCCTAAATAATAAAATTGAATCTCAGGGACAAACAAAGTATACCATAGGGAACAAAATAATCCCACTGATATAAATGGGGATCTTAACCTCTTGAATGGTGGAGGGGACAAAATGGGAGTTTTGGGATTTTTACTTATCCCCTGATTTGCTCCCTGCTAGTCTTTTCTTTTGTACACAAGATACCGTGTGCAGAGTTCAGACATCACTGTAGTACACCATGCCCTGCAGCACTATTTTTCACAAGTTAATTTCACTGCATCAATTCTTTGCAGTTTATTTGGTGGCATGATCAGTATAATGTAAAGTAACAATTTGTTTCTGTGTAAGGTGAAATCAGCTGGCAGAAAAATCCGCCATTTTCGTCAAGCAACAGGATCACAGAGTTTGCAGGGATTTCTGCTGGCAGATCACCTTGCAATCCCAGAAGTACAAGAGTTTCCAAATTTGGCCATCAAGTATTGCAAATAGGCCATGTTATAAGGATGCCCTTTATTAAAGGAAAACACCTCAATGGACATGAGATCCAGAAATGAGTGAAGATGTTATCTCTTGAAAAGACACAAGGTCACAAGTAATAGGTCCATTATGATTTTCTGGCCATAGTAAGGCAGGTCTAGGGTTATTATAAAGAGGTGTTAGTTCTTTTATCACAGGTGGGTTAGTCAAGAGTCACTGTCACCAATACACAAGCAGAGACCTTTTTAAAGTGGAACCACCACATTATAATGACTTGAATGCGTTTGAAAGGACTTTCAAAATCATGTGTGTGTGTTTGTATATATATATATATATATATATATATACATATATATATATATATATATATACATATATATATATATATATATATACATATATATATATACATATATATATATATATATATATACATATATATATATATATATATATACATACACACACATACATACATAACTAGCAATGTGGGATGGCGTTGCCCGTCATATTATTTACACAGAGAGACATTGTGTGAAACAGAAATATGCAGTGTTACAGACACGCACTTAAAGACACAGAGT